>OY987299.1:103029872-104229872 GCA_963920635.1 Pseudeuparius sepicola | reverse complement strand
AACTCTATTTTATGAAGTGTCATTAAGTAATAAGAAAGAACCAAAGTAATTGTTTAACAAGCTCGTCTTCAGTATACCTATCAATTATTATTTGGAACATAAAAAACGCGTGGGCGAATAACTTATTATTGCTCTAAGTTGAGATTATTCGCTCACATCGATTTTCCTCAACAAACATGCAATAGGTAAAATTTTGTTTCCTTATAATGTAGAATGTAGATCGCCCCTCGTTTCAAGTGTTTCGTTTCGTTTTCATGGTTAATTGACCGGCAACGTCGGTAATGAAGGGCCAATTAGGGTGCACAAAAGAAGCACGTGTCTGCTCTGGGGGCCAAGAAAAAATAAAGAAGGGAAGAACGGCCCATATGTCAGTCGGCGTATGCGCCTCTTTCACTCCAGATCACGCGATCGCGTTCGATAGTCTTCCGTTTTTTTTTGAAGATCGCCCGGACTGGTTACCTGATGGCTCCAAAATATAGAAACGATTTTTTACGGTTGGTTCGGCAAACCGTGTAGAAGGAATATCGGTTTGTAATATAGGGGAATGGAATGTAATCATCTTAGATTGGTGACATGCGATTAACTGTTTTACTGGAGATGAGGACACAGACCTAAAGAGAACATACAGGTCAAAGTTGTTAATGTATAAGAGTCTCCCCCTAAAACTTCTCCTTGATTGAGGATAGAGCGAGCCTATAGCAACTTCTCTTAGTAACACTAACTAGTGTCTGTGGACATTCTGTAATTCTATCTAATGCCGTACGTTGCGTTCTAATTTTAGACATTATCGGATTTTATATACGTTTCTTCTCAAGATTTATCTTAACTGATGAATTCAGAAGACCATGACATGTCATCTTGTCGACGAGCCACGTCTGTTCATCCAGTTACAAAATTTTTGCAGGATATGGTATATTTAGCAGATAACTTATTTGGAACATAAAAAACGCGTGGGCTAATACTGTGTATTCCGAGGAATGTATATGTCCGGATGAAGAACCTGGATCGGGTGTAGATTATTTGGAGAGCGTCTGAGGATCTGGTGGCGGCTAGGCGCCCAATGAATCGTAAAAACGGGTTTAACGGTGTTTGGGAAACGTGGCAGGGGACTGAAGTTACAATAAACACCGGTTTATGAGTTCTTTTGAGACGTGCCGCGAGTCTACGCCATCCGGTCTGGATACGAGTAAATGACTTTGCAGGACACTCGTGAAATCGTGCTATAATAACATCGTAACTACTAACAGCACTGTTTGATGCTATCATACCACAGGCTTACTGTCCCAACAGAGGTCCCCATAAAGTGCGAGATGGACGCCTGAACTTTGAGGTTTGAGGTTGTCATTTGCAGAATAAACATATTGATACCTATTAAGGTCCGTCCTTAGACACTAGCTAAACCAGGTGGTAGAATTCATATTCCAGAAAATGTGTGTCGTCAAATTATTTAAGCTCAGTTAGAAGTTCAAGTGCATTTGTGGTACAGATTAATATTCAATTAAAGTTAATTCCAAAAGGCTAATTTGTGATGTCAATAAGAAAACGAATAGTTTATTTCAACTTATAAAAGTATTTACATTTTATCCCGAAAAAAGGTCTTTTGTCCTTTGTTACACAATTCTAGGTTCTCTTATTTTTGAGGGCCGCCGTATTGGAACTTGAGGGTCAAGTAAGAGCTGCATCAAATTGCTTAAAATGGGCCTTATATAACTTGTACCAAATTTCATGATTGGACAATTAGTATTATACAAAAATCATATCAGTTCGATGTTCGGTCTACCAAGAATACTATATATATACAGGGTGATTCAGTTGCGGTGGTCAACGTGGGGATCTCGGAAACCGTACCAGATAC
Source organism: Pseudeuparius sepicola (assembly GCA_963920635.1). Taxonomy (NCBI): domain Eukaryota; kingdom Metazoa; phylum Arthropoda; class Insecta; order Coleoptera; family Anthribidae; genus Pseudeuparius; species Pseudeuparius sepicola. The sequence continues at coordinate 104,228,017 of OY987299.1, read as the reverse complement.
GAAGTCGGTCAAATGGAGGCAAACTTGCGCCTTTGGGCGCCTAACAATATGCCGTTGAAAAAGTTAAAATATATTCATGGGTTGCTGAGATATTTAAGAAAAACCGAATTTTTGAAAATTAGATTTTATTTTTTCTGGCGCCATTTGCGATAATATTGAAAAATAAGGTATACCTTTCCATTGCAACTTTTTCTGTGCTGCGTCATGGTATTTGTAGATTTTCGGAACGTCGTTTAGTTTCTGAGATAGAGGGATCATCTTAATTTTTTTTTAATACGGACCTGGATTTTTTATTCCATATTTAGAAATGAATCGTTGTCCTGAGTACAACGATGTATGACACATACATATTTTTTGTTGTTTTGGCCGCTAAAATGCACATTTACTACGAAAAAAATTAATACGGTCCTGGAGTATGCATTTTTTTAAAAACTATTCGAATTATAACAGGTGATCATTATTTTAATACTTACTGGATTCATTAAACTCCATGTTTGTCATATTTTGAAATTCTTTTATATACTTTTATATACTTTAGGTAAAGTATTTATAAAAAAGAATTTCAAAATACGACAAACATGCTGGAGTTTAATTATTCCAGTAGGGATTAATATAATGATCACTGGTTATAATTAGAACAGCTTTGAAAAGAAAGAGAAAAAATGCATAGTCCAGGACCGTATTAATTTTTTTCTTAGTAAATGTGCATTTTAGCAGCTAAAACTGGAAAAAATATGTATGTGTCATACATCGTTGTACTCAGGACAACGATTTATTTCGAAATATGGAATAAAAAATCCAGGTCCGTATTTAAAAAATGAACGATGATCCCTCTATTTCAAATACAAAACGTCGCCCCGAAAATCTAAAAATACCATGACGTAGTCCAGAAAAAGTTGCAATGAAAAAGTATAATTTATTTTTCAATATTATTGCAAATGGCGCCAGAAAAAAATAAAATCTAATTTTCAAAAATTCGGTTTCTCTTAAATATCTCAGCAACCCATGAAAATATTTTAATTTTCTCAACGGCATATTATTGGGCGCCCAAAGGCGCAAGTTTGCCTCCATTTGACCGACTTCGTATCTGTTACGGTTTCCGAGATCCCCATGTTGAGCACCGGAACTGAATCACCCTGTATCTATCAAAATCTTGGGGATACTGAACAGCCTGCTGGACTTTTTTGTTAGTACATGAAAAAAGAAATGTAAAAACTGTGACCGATAAGGCTCCACAAAAGTCAAGTATTGAACAAAAACCAGTTTATATTATATGCAATATTTTTAATTTAATATTTTTTTTAATTTTTAATATTTTTTTCTCAGTAAATGTGCATTTTAGTGTCCAAAACGAAAAAAAAAAGTGTCCTACATCGTTGTACTCAGAACAACGATTCATTTCGAAATATGCAATAAAAAATCCAGGTTCGTATTTTAAAAAATGAAGATGATTCCTCTATCTAAAAAACGAAACGTCGCTCCGAAAATCTAAAAATACCATGACGTAGTCCAGAAAAAGCTGCAATGAAAAGGTATAATTTATTTTTCAATATTAGGTATCGCAAATGGTATCAGAAAAAATAAAATCTAATTTTCAAAAATTCGTTTTTTCTTAAATATCTCAGCAACCAATCAAAATATTTTAACCTTCTTAACGTCATATTGTTATGTGCCCAAAGTCGCAACTTTGCCCCCATTTGACCGACTTTGTATCTGTTACGGTTTTCGAGATCCCCATGTCGAGCACCGGAACTGAATCCATTTACACATTAAAGAATCGGTAGAGAAAAACACTGACCACAGCATGATCTCCTCGTCATCAGCGACCAACTGCGTTCCTCTTGGTCAGGCGGTCGTAAACTCGGTCTCTGGGCACAGGGACGAATCAAGAGCAGGATTGTGAGTGGTATGCTTATCCCTCTTTCAATATTTTCCGCTTGTGCCTACATAAAACATAAGCTGACACTCTCCAACTTTTCTATATCCGATGATTCACATGAATATGCAATTTAATGCTTTTTTAATTGTGCTATCAAGCAGATCACTTTAAAATTGCATACCTACTTCCAAGAATCTAATTAAATTAATATTGTGTTACTAGTTGCGCGTAATTCAAGAACCCATAAAATAATTACAATGGTAATTCGCTTCGATGGGCGACGGCCCGAGGATAGAGCCCTGAGGCGCTCGCGCGTCCTGCGGTAGCCGCAGCCCGCAAACCAGTTCCGGCCTTTTCCCACGACAATCTAAAATAAATAAGGAATCCGTAATCCGGCCAGTCACAAAATTGATTTAAATCCTTTTTTCGCGCAAGGCTGCGGCGTCGGGTATCAGCCTCTGCGGTCAGCGCTAACATGAAAATATCCGTTTGTGGATTTCAGCGGTTTCCCGTTTCCTCCAGTGTACTGTTTATTCGTGTCTATAATTAATATCGCTCGGTGGTATCGTGTTCCGATAAAAATGCGAGCGACACGATACGGTCGGACATCTGTCCGCGATGTGTGTAACATAACCTCGCTTTTTTTGTTTGCGTCGAGCATTAATACGCCGGAGACCCGAGACTATGCATGGCTTCATTAACTGGGAGCCGGTTTGGTAATTTGTAGTTACGATGTAATCTCTAATCGTTTATATTTGAATAGGGGAATTATACGTATATACCTAGAGGTATGTCTGGACGCTGGTAGCCACCAAGAGGAAGTGAAAAATTTATTTTCTGGAATTCCTTCGATTTATTTGCGTTATAAGTTGCAAAGCGCCAAGAAAAATTGTAATTTCCTCCTCTTTGATGAGCAGAAAAGTTTTACTGTTTGGTCTTATTTAATATCCTATAACAAAATATTATAAAATAATTATTCCCATAATTTTTTACGGATTTTTTTTGGCGAACCCAAAATAAACTGATTTTAATAATTTTTGCTGCCCAAAGGCAAATAAAAGTGTTCAGATGGAATGAACATGCCGAATATCTCGATCACAATAAAAAAATAAGGACATTGATATCGAAATTTAAGTGCTTACAAAAGCTATTTGATTTTTGTTTATTTAAAAATTTTGTACAATGCACTAGTTCAGCCCCATCTGACCTATGACATACTTGTTTGGGGAGGTATACTAAAAAGTCATATGCAAAAGTTGGAAAATGCTCACAGGATTATTCTTGCTAAAAACTTAAATTATTCATCGGATATGCTCTATAAAACAACCGGTTTGTTTGATCTCCGACAACGTAGGTATCGTGTTGAGGCAATTTAAAAAGAAAGGTACTATGGAAACAATTGCTCACCATTATTCAACGAGACAGAAAAATACTACTGGAGTTTTACCAATAGTACATACATCTCTGTACCAGCGATGCTTTCTTTATATAGGGCCAAAAATCCATTCAGAATTGCCACAACATTTCAAATTTTTACAATCATTTGGTCTGCTGAAATCAAAATTAAAAAAATGGCTATTAGATAAAGAGAGATAAAAAATACATAGTATTATTGACTTCAAAAATATAACATAACATTCCTGATCTTGATGCTCACCCGACCTACTTACCCGGCAAGTACTAATTTCACCAAATAATACTCAAAACCAACTCGATTGCTTTCCATCACCTGAAATAGACACCTATTTAAAAAAAAATTAAGTTAATTACTCTTAACCCACGTACAAAGGTTTCCTTTCTGTGGGATGTTCTATATTCTGTATTTGTTTGTTTATTTGTGGTTTTGATTATATTGGTTATACATCTTTATTATTATGTATATTATATACTGTTATGTACTATCATTAGTAAAAGTTAATACTCGTAACCCATGTACAAAGGTTTCCTTTCTGTGGGATATTCTGTATTTATTTACTTATTTATTGACTTGATTACATTGGTTATACATCCTTATTATTATGTATATTATACTGTTATGTACTATCATTAGTAAATAAATAAATAAATTTGCCGAAGCAAGCGCGCAGCGCGCGCCTTCGGTCTGGACGACTTTTATAGCGCGCAGTCGCGCACCGCGCGCCTCCGGTCCCAGTTGCATCGTCGCTGTGAAAAAGGACATGTCCTGTTCAGAGGACCTAACTGCAGAATATTGGAAAAATGACGAAAAAGTTTTAGAACTTATACAGTTTTAGAACTTATACAGTTAAGTTCCACTGTATTTTCCCCGTTTTTTTAACACTTGCGTCACCCAACACATTTTTCTTTTCTTCTTTTTATTATTATCTTGCGCAGCCTCATTCAAAATTATAAACGCAGCCGCTGCTACTGCTATATCGGTGTTGTCCATAATAATAAAATCTGGTCTATCCAGTGCGCGCCGCGCGTAGTGGAACACTGACGAACAAGCATTTTTGTTGCAGCGCGGCGCGACCAAATCAGAATGGTTTAAAATTGATCGCGAACGTTGCTGCAACGTTCGCGAATGCGCTGCGCGGGTTGGCGCGGCCGGTCTGGACGCGGCTTAATGCGAATATTTTTCGATTTATCTATATACTTTCATGTTTAAGAGTCCGATTTTTCGTTAACATTACAATTTTTATCGGGCAAAGAAGTTAGGTACAACAAAATTTACATACCTATCAGCAGGCACTTTTTGGATTGATGATAATAGGTAGCGATTTATCAGTTGCTTGTCATATCTGGACCAATACTATATTACAGACCCAAGCATGAGCTCATAATTTCATTGTGATCTGGAGTGGTATTAGTACACGAAAAAAATTGCAGCTTATTATATGTTATGTGGGGTATTCTGTTAGAGGTATGTCAGTTTCTGACGTTTAGAATGTCCCATATTATAAATATTCAGCTTCATTGCGATTTCCATTCTTCTTACGGTACCCGGTACCTACCTAACCAATTGTCTTTGCGGTCACATAAATAGAGTTTTTATAGGTAGATTTGTTTGTGACAACATGAAATTACCATACACATGAAGAAAATCGTATGCCCAAACCATTACGTGAATTACAGAAGAATAAACACTATTTTGGAATTACGGGGTGATATTTTCAACTATAGTTGAAGAAGCGATACCCGAGGGGGAAATCAGTGAGGAATTTTCTTTTTCACGCGCTTGGAATTTTGGGTATTTTTTGTATTTGTTGGATTTTTTTGGCATTTTTGGAATTTTCTGGATTTTTTTGTATTTTCTTGGAATTTTTCGTATTTTTTTGACATTTTTCGGCATTTTTTGGCATTTTCTTGGAATTTTTTGGCATTTTTTGGAATTTATTATTATTTCTCTATATGTTCTTGATATTTTTTAGCATTAATTGATATTTTTTCACCTTTCTATAATAATGCGCATGCACGAAGTCTCAGTCCGGAATTGAAGATTTAACTTAATGCTTTCTGCATATGCGCATTACAACTCAATGATAGTAGTTTGTCCAATTTTTTTCCGGCAAAAGTGATTACAAAATTTGAAAATATGCGACAATTTTGTCTATAATAAAAAGTGTATAATCCGAAAATAGGTTTCTAAAGGTCCCCCGATATACTCGAGAAGATAGTCGTTTCCTTTTCACATCTATATCTCTTGCTCTCCTTTCCATAGTATTCTCAATTATTATTCTTTTTTACATATGTACAAGGTGATTTATCAATTTTGACCAATATTTCGCAGGCAATAACGATTGCACGGCTTCTTAGAATTTCATAATATTTGAGGGCAAATATCAATGTAGTTTCAGTGATATTAAAAAATATCTTTATTTTTCTGCGAAATTTAACACCCTGTAGTGGCATTATTATAAAAATTCAATTGTTTCCCAAAGTTTGTCAATTTAAAACTGAAACAACCTGTATTTATTCAGTAAATTGTGGCTGGTTTTGCCTCGGGTTTTGGTTTGGTCAATTTGATAATTATTTGACGCCTGTTGAAAGTGTGACAAAGAAAGACAAATAGGTACTTACGTGGCATTCAACCTTAGACAAGGGACTCCCTTGCCTAAGCAATAAACACTATTGTATGTAACTTTATATCCCCGCATTGGATTAGCAAAAAATTATATAGAGGGTGAACTTTTCTTATAAGGAGCCCAAAAAATAATTGTGTTAATACGGGTCTGGAATTTTTGAAACACTTGTAGTGACCCTTTGCTTAAAAAAATACCATTTCATTTTATTATTCGAATTCTGTATCATTTTTGATATTTTTCATTCATGAACCATTTTATTATTTAATTCTAGTTTCATGGTGTTTCAAATGAAAATGGTTTTTTGGAATTTTCCTGGAATTTTTGGTATTTTCTAGGAAGTTCCTGCCATTTTCCTGGAATTTTTTGGAATTTTCTTGGAATTTTTGGTATTTTTTGGCATTCTTTTGGTATTTTTTTGAACTTTTTTGGCATTTTTAAAATTATTTTCGAGGCTTTGGAATTTTTTGGTATCGTTTAATCTAAATCTGTCATTTTTTGCACATCTTGGAATTTTAGTGTACAAAATTTTGCCAGTGATTTCCCCCTAGACATTATATTTTGGAAAATTTTGTTCCAAGGCAAACCAATAGTCCCCTATAATAGGTATAATATAAAGAATAAACTGAATAATCTAATATATACGTTCTATGTTAACTTTATTAGGTATATTACAACTATAGCCATGGTACTAGCTTCCAAAATGTACTCTTGCTTTATTTTTAGACTCGCGCTTTTCTTGATAAAGTGTATGAAAATGTGCCATGTAAACTTACCAAATTAAAGGGCAAACATTTCATTTTGGACAATATTAAATTCGTTGTATGTACTTGGACATGCGCAAATGGTATCCTTTTTTCAGCAGTTTCATAACAAGAACTTGCATACTTTCATTGGCATCCTGTTCAGAAACGTGGAAAAATTAATTATTAAAATACAAGTTCATGTGACAACAATAGCCCTTTGGGCCCACGCTAACGGTATGCCTATGGTTTTCCGAGGAATTTCCTATTTTGAACTTCATTATAAAATACATGGCAGCCTGAGCCTGACTAAAATCATATCAAAACGCATATTTTTCGAATAAATGATAACTCACTTTTCCATGTGAAGAATACAGACAGGATGACTCTCTGATTCATACCTTATTATTGTGAGAATATACGCAACATAATGCCCTTTGAAAGGAATACTGAGTAAAATCACGTCAAAAAATCTGTCACTATCTCACGGTCTAAAAAAAAAAACCATAATGTAAGACGTAAGAACAAAATGTTGACAAAAAGTTGTCGGTCAAAGAAGTCATGAATATCTCTTCGAACGAATTTTTAACTTTTTACCAACATATTTTAAATTGTTTTTATCCGAATGTAATTCTGCAAGTATAAATTCTCTAAAGGCTAAAGCGAAAAAATTATTAATTCAACAGTGTAGTATAAGAAATGTAATTGATACAAAATCAAAATTAATAATTATTTGTATACATTATTTTGTAGGGGAAAGGCTTTATGATGTGAAATGTTTCTACACAAATTGAGATAATGACACGCGTGACTGAAGTCTTTGTGGTATGTTTGTAGACTTTTGCAACTTGCCTTTTGTTATTTGTTTCTGGTTTGTCTGATTCTACAAATAAACTATATTATTATTATTATAGTTAGGTATGCTTTATTCTTTGTTGTTTCTAAATGATGCAACATAATTATATTTACACAAAGTTTTCCGGTTGCGTACCTATTCAGCCAGAGGGTCTAGGCCTGTTTTCGTGTATTTCTTTACATTCGCATCTTTAAAAAAATTAATAGTAAAAAAAATTTTAAAAACAAGCTTTTATTTAAATGCTCTGAATAAAAGAAAATATATTTTGAAATAAATAAATAAATAAATCAAACCAAAGCAAATCCATAATTTTGTTTCATTGTGTATGTTTATCGTTTCTACTCTTCAACCCTTTTCATTTTTAAAGCTTTTATTCGATACTGCATTTGATATTCAATAAAGTAAATGTACCAACATAATATAAAGTATCTAGGTAACTATACGTATATTGGTCATTATTGCTTATTATTCTCTATCTTTGATTTGCAATTACCTACCTACCCGAAGTCATCAATCCCCGATGCCTATAGGCACATTTTTGAAAGGTGGTATGGATTTTGGGATGTCATATAACCAGTATTGTTGTCAATATCAACATCTTGCAAAAGCTACCTACTCGTGCAGGGCTTGTTCCGACGTCTAAAGTAAAAACTGCAATAAAAGGACCGACGATCGCCTTTTGTAGCCCGGTTTTTCGGAAATCTGGAACAGGTAGCCGTGACTTGACGTTTTCGACAAGTTTCGCACAATAAATTCTGTTGACGCCGAATATGAGACCTGAGACAGGTCAATAGCTCCGACTTTCTGCTTGACAGGGGTGAAATTTAGACGTATTCCGTCCATTGAAGATCTGAACTGGATGTACGCTAACTATTTGTTTTGATTTCCGGTTTGAAAGTAGACTAAGGCGCTTATATTATTTGTGCGCCTAGAAAAATACAGGGTGAATACAAATCAGGTCGCATCATTATAATTTCCTTTTCATGTAGGTATCAGTATAATGGAATTTTCTAGTAGAGATTAGCATCTTTACATGCAGTTATCCTTTCATTATTAACAGCAATACAATATTGGCACGTTTTATTTTATAATGGGTGAGATTTTTATCAAAGCAAATTTTCTGTTAGTTTATTCAACTGTGTACTGTGTGACATATTATAACATATTTATATGAAAATCGCTGAACTTCTAACTTTTCTATAAAACAATTTGTTGCGCCTAATTGAAGTTGATTTAATAAAATGGCTACCTTTCTAGTTCCAAACGATAATTGGCAGATACCTACGAATAATAATTGTTATGAAATATTATGGGATTACTACGGTTTTCTAGGGTTTTCCGTAGTACTTGAGCGAATGCTATCCTAGTTCTATCGGGAAAAAAGTCGCAAATGGCAACGAAGACAAAATAATAGTAATTGCCCCCCTCCCCCGCACAAGCATGTGGTTGCTTCTGGGGTACTCCTACTTTGGAGTATTGTGAGGGTGAGAATTATTATTATTTTATTATTATTTATCTAACAATAAACGCAGATTTGAAAAAAATAGGTAAAACTTTTACAGAAGAAACTATCACCGAACTTTTTCGTGTCGACCTAAAGAAGCCAATTAGGATTTAAAATGAAGCACGAATCGGATAACTACAACTAGACCTCATTTTCGAACTCATTCACTTCTCCGTTTTTTGTTCTCGGCAACAGCAGTTTATTACATAGTGTAATCTCTGGCCGAGAACTCAATATACCTACTTTAAAAATTCCTGACGAAAATTGAAATCTTATTGAAAAAAAAAACCAGTTTAGCGTAGGCCGTGTGGAACGGACAAAGCGATTTGAGAGAATTTATTTTGTTACGGCCACCGGATGTTCTAAAGGGCAAAAAATCACCTTTCTTGTGAGATTTCAGATTTCATTCAGTAGATGTCTGATCGGCGAGAAATCAAGAACTACACGGGATTTTCTAAAAGAGTTAAACTTATTGTTGCCATTTATTTCATGCTGTAAGTTGGTAAACCTTTGCAAAATAAATGAGGAAATAATATTGTGTATAGGAACGCACAATTTTCAGTTGCTATGGAGAAATGTCTGGCGATATTTTAAAAATAATAAAAAATTATCGCTCTTGTCTAACATTCAGTGATGTAATGTATCGAGATACATGTATCTAGATACTTAGATACTTATAGATACATTTTTTAGCCAAGATGCCAAGGCGTGCCATGTGCCTATATTTAATTAAAAAAATAAACAATACAGGTAATAAAATGGGGTGTGATTTAGCGATTTTTTAAAAATACCCTACATAAAGTACGTACTCACTTTGGAGTGACGTACGCGGTAAACTACTAATCCGCAACTTGTTTTGATTGGTGACAATCTAAACTTCACATTCGTATAAACAGTTCTACTTTACCTACACACCCACTTGCTTCATAAATATCTAAGTAGGTAAGTAGTTATATTGATTGCCTTATGAGGTCTTAAATTTTTTTAATTAACTGATAGTATCTGAAAGTATCTGGAAGTATCTAGATACTTTTTAACGTATCTGTATCTGTACCCAGATACTTTGGAAAAAATGTATCGGTATCTGTATCTAGATACATCTGCCAGACAGTATCTGTATCAGTATCTAGATACCGAAAAAATGTATCTGTTACATCACTGGTGTTACGTCATTAAAGAAGTGGTGTGTTGTGTCGTGAAATATAGCGAAATTGAAGACAAATTAGTGAAGTGGTAAATGTGATTATTACTAAATTATGGTTATTACTTCATATCATTATTCTTTATGAGGGAGGTATGGAAATTTGCAATTTTTTACAGATCTTCAAGGAATAATCTGACAGTATGGCAACGCTGTAGTAGGAAGCCATCACTTCAATAATAAAGGGACTTTGCGACCAGTGGCTCTCAAACTGTGTTTAAAATTCCACAACTTGTTATATTATGTACATTAAAAAATACTGTGCTTTTGTCTTTTGATGCTTTCATTTTAAAAACACAGGGGGTCAATATATTTCAAGAAATAAAGAAATTTTCGAAAATTTCCTAAACTACCAAAGATAATTCAATCAAATTTGGTATGCGTTTTCCCCGCAAAGACATGATAATTTTATGTTGCCATTGGTCGAGATTGTTAGTGATGAGATATGATTAATTTTTGTATTTATATCGAGAAAAATAGTACCTACGGCCTGGTCCAATATCGGACCTAAATTTTTGGTGTAGTGGAAATAGTTTAAACTACCTGTAACGCCATCAATAATAAAAAAAACCTATACAACTATTTACAATACACCAAAAATTAACAAGAATATATATTTTTATTTTTTTACAGCTTTACAGCTTTAATAAAATATAGAGTGTTCCACTTCAAATTAGCGAGTAGACTTAAGATTTGCTTAAATGAATCGTCCGGTATGTTCTTCAGAACATTATCTAAATATCGGTCCAAAATTGTTAACTAGGCGTAAGAGGCAATCTCCAGTCCAAAGTATAGTCCAAAATCTTATTTGGTTTTTGAGTAATACCATAGAAGAATCTACGGCGTAGTAAATTCTTCTATGGTAATACATTTCCAAGTGTGGCCCCTTTTTTCGTTTAAAATTAAAAAACTCCCTAACCTTTAAATATAGACCTTTAATACCCAGGACCAAAAGGAACATACTCTTTAAGGGCTTTCTAAAAATGTAACAAAATGCGAGGTGTTCTATTTAAAAAACCATAACTTTGGGTCGCCACTACTGATTGGATCACCCTGTATATTGGAAAATATTTTCAGAATGTAGTACTCAGTGATGTAATGTATCGAGATACATGTATCTAGATACTGTATCTAGATACTTTTTATGTACCTAGACACATATCTAGATACTTAGAAAAATCAGGATCTGCTTTAGTACCTAGATTCTTTTGAAAGTATCTAGATACTTAGATATTAGATACATTTTTTAGCCAGGATGCCAAGGCGTGCCATGTGCCTATTTTAATTAAAAAAAAAAAAACAATACAGATAATAAAATGGGGTGTGATTTAGCGATTTTTTAAAAATACCGTACATAAAGTACCTACTCAGTGCTCACTTTGGAGTGACGTACGCGGTAAACTACTAATCCGCAACTTGTTTTGATTAGTGACAATCTAAACTTCACATTCGTCTAAACTTTACTTTACCTACACACCCGCTTGTTTCATAAATATCTAAGTAGGTAAGTATATTGATTGCCTAATGAGGTCTGAAATTTTCTTAATTAACTGACAGTATCTGAAAGTATCTGGAAGTATCTAGATACTTTTTTAACATATCTGTACCCAGATACTTTGGAAAAAATGTATCGGTATCTGTACCTAGATACATCTACCAGACAGTATCTGTATCAGTATCTAGATACCGAAAAAATGTATCTGTTTCATCACTGCTAACATTAGGGATTATAAGTTGGTAAACCTTTGCAACATAAATGAGGAAATAATATTGTGTATATTAACGCACAATTTTAAGTTGCTATGGAGAAACGACGATAGGTATTTTAAAAATAATAAAAAATATATGGCTCTTGTCTAATATTAGGGATTATAAGTTGGTAAACCGTAAACCTTTGCAACATAAATGATTGGCGATATTTTAAAAATAATAAAAAATATATCGCTCTTGTCTAATATTAGGGATTTGACTAATTGATCAGTGATCACCATAGTTCTTGTCCTTTCTTGTTTGATCCGAAATACCTAATAATGTTTGTCTTATCCTTAGTTTTTATACAATTAGTTGGGTAGAACTTTTTCGTTGCCGAAATAAAATAGTATACATATTTCATTAGGAGTCTGGAAATAAAGATTTTTCCGTGCGCGCGTGACAAATTCCCGTGTGAGGCGCAGCCGAACACGGGAAGTCATGCAAGCACGGAAAAATCTATTTCTGGACGTCTAATGAACGATATTTTTTATTATACTTCTTTGAAAACGGAAACTTAAAACATTTTATCGGCATATTATAAAAAATTTAATTGACAAAAAATAAACAATGCAGACAACATATTGTTTGGTATGTATGATGCGTTTCCATGGTTACTCTCAAATTATTTCAAAGGTGCTTTGTTGTAAATTTGTTATTGTCAGATAATGTGAATAAAACGTCAAAAATATTACAGAAATGTATCTAAATATTGAAACACTTACGAATTAAAATACAAAATAGGTATATGTTAAATATCAGAGCATATAGAGTTTCTTAAATTTAGTTTACTTTGCTGTATATTTCTATTTTAAAGCCGTATATTCGGTATTTTTATTCAGCGCACGGAAAGTTTTCCCATGCGCTGTTTTCGTGCGCTAGCCCGAAAAAACCCATCTTTCATTGTTGCTAAAACAGATGAAAATAAAGTGTTTTCAAAGAAGTATAGTAAAAATTAGTTTTTGCTATCATCAGGCTACAAATTTACATATAGTAACACAGACAATTGATAGTGAAATATCTCTCCGCCTCCTTTATTAATCTATTGTTATTGTTCATTCGTTTCCATTGTAATAATTGAAAGACGTTCTCTTCACAAAAACATCTTCATACGCCACGCACCCAAATAAATCTGCGAACATACGTCCCTCATTGTGCGCGTTCATCCGCTATTTGCATTCGGATGTTCACTTCGACAATGCAATGAATAGATAAATATTGTAAACAGATCTAGTGAGCCGAGAGGCGGAGGGTAGCCGTCCGGCGCTAGGGGTGGTCCCCTGCAGGGGATGTTTCCGCGTCGGTGCGCCCGCCGACCCTGGGGGTACGGGGGTTAAGTTTCGCCGATCGGTGTACGTTTCGCGCGTATCTTTTAAGGTTTCGCCATCGATCCGAGCCGAGGTAACTGATGCCGCCGTAACGATAACGACGTAATGTAGGTGTTGCCTTTTTTTCGACGGGTAAAGTTTGCAGGGCAAGTTCGCGGTAGCCAGAACAGGTTGAAGGCGATCTGGGACACTGGGGGGGCTGAAGACATGATATTATACCACACTGCACACTGCACGCCACGATCAAAGGCTGCACCCAATGACGTCAAAACCTATAGACAGGTTTGTTTTGATAAACGCTTGACGCCCAGAACTAATCACAATCTAAGCGCTCCATTAAATGATTCCGAAAATGTGGGGAAATTGTCAGAAATTGCCCCTTTTTGTCGAGCCGTAGCGAACTTATTTCGACTCTGGGCTCGGAGGCTGGCGTCGTTAGGCCATACCCCGAGTCTTCAGGTGAGGTTCCGATGCTTCCGGCGTCCCCAAACAAGAAAAAACATGCGATATCTAAGTGTGATTCTCGAGGAACTATAACCGGGAATCACCGGGTGTATAGTTGGTTGATGGTTGACTTTCTGTCTTTGTTTGTAGCATGTTTTTAGAGCAGTATGGATATATTTAATCTTGGAGTCAAAATAAAGGGCATTTTAACAGTGGGGCACCACGTCTATAGGTTTTGACGTCATTGGCTGCACCACAACCTTCTCAAGCTTACAAGCCCTGTGCAGACATGTGGCAACGCCGCAGCGGGACGGTTCAACGGGTCTATGCGGCATAGAGCAGTCTGCAGTTTGGCTTAGTTTATCTATTCTAATAAATGTTCAACCCTCTTTTTAATTATAATTATATACATTTGTGAACTTTGTTTCAATAATCGGGTACTTGCACAAATTTTGTTTTTTGTTCAATTTATATTTAATGAAAAGTTTTTGTATGGAGAATAACATTCCTCAAATAAAAAACTGCAAAATAATTGTTTCCTTTTTGGCAAACTGATTCTGAAAATGGCTTTTTGAATGCGCGCTTAAACAAAGCTCTGACGTCACTTATATCTAAACATGGTAAATTTGGCAACATGGGGTTTTGGCTGGAATATTTTGTGTTTTATGGACTAGCAGCTGTCAGTGTCAGGCGTCAAACTGAAATCATAACCTTCTTAGTGAATGCTGATGCTGATAGATGATTATTTGCATTTGGAAATTCAGTGTTTAATCAAATATCTACTAATGCCCATTAGGAAGTGTTGTTGTCGTATTTTGAACGTGATACAACAATGGAAGCAAATTTTGTGAAAGCTTATAATCAAATAATTTGCCAAAACTAGATGTCTTCATTGTGTCAGATTATTTTACAAATAATAGCAAGCTCTATAACTCAGCAGAAATTCGTGGAGTTAAGACACAGAGGTAAGCTAAAAAACAATATTGTTGATTAGTTAAGTACCTAATATGTAATATTTCTTTCAGTGCGGCAAGAGATATGATGATTCAGCCGTTTGTTATGTGCACTTAAAGAGACACTCAGGAAAGTATACTGTAAAAACCAAAATATGCCCAGAACACAAGGTTCGTTCCAAAAATTATGCAGTAGTTTGTGAAATAGATGAAGTGGCTGAGAAGATCATTCAAGCACAATGTCTAAACTGCGCGGCTTCCCAAGGAGGTTGCAAACATTCCGTGGCATTTTTAACGTGGCTGCATAGACATCGCCAAAGTGAATAAGACAAGTGTATCCACTATCCACTCCGTGTAGTAGCCGGGATACGAAAATGAAATGTAATTGACGGCCAGGAGTGGGAGAACTAGGCCGAGCGTTTGAGCGATATTTACGGGCGTAGGCAGTGTAAAGATAATAATTGTATAATTATAGGTAACAAAACGTGCTCAAATTATAAATAAAAGTGGTCAATTCATGGATTTTACTGTATATTGAAGTAATTTGAACTTAAGGCATACCTAGGCATAGTAAATAGTGCAGTTGTTACAAATCAATGTTTATTTTTAACATAATTACCTAGACAGTTTTTTCTTTTCTCTGCTCTCTTTCGTGAGGTGTATATCGTTGCTTAGAATAAAATCCAATATGTAATTACGAAACAAAAATGCCAACACATGATTCGTGACTTTTACGTTCAAATTTAAAAGCACTACAGTTGTTTAAGAAGTCTTGTAAAGTTGAATCATAAACATCATTCGTATCAATATGTTCAGAGAAACCACTCTAATTTTCCTAATAAATAATTTATGTAAGAACTGGGATGCACCATTTACAACTTTCCATCATATATATATTTTTCCATATCTTATTTTAGCTATAAAAAGCATTATATAAATGCAAACCAATAAATATCACCTGGCTATGACTTACATAAAAATGATCTTTACATACAAATATAAGAGTTTGTGGAAAAAGAATTTTTACGCTTTATAGCTTCTAACAATTTTGTTCTTCTGTGCCAAGTCTGTAGAACTTGTATAAATGTTTAATTTGAATTTAAAGACGTATTCTCATACGATTTTACCACCAATAATAATACATTTCTCAGGCTCTTTTAGGCAAGTAGAACTCCAGTTATAAAAGTACACAACACTGAGAAGAAAACACAACTAAATATTTTGACAATTAATATGTTTATAATTATAATCCAGCAGGTAGTATAATGAATAATAAGGAGACTATAATAAAAACCTAGGGCCTGGGCTGGGGGAGTTAAAACAAATAATTTAGGTATTTTTCTGAGTTTATAGTTACAACCAGAAAACAACTTTTTAGGTTAGAAGTTCAGCTCTTCTTCTTCATTTTGTGGAAGGGAACCGAGAAGGATTCTGCCAGTCCCATTAAATAAAAGGATCTCAAAATCATAGATATAAAAATGAATGCACAATGTTGCCAAATCTACTCGATATCCATATAAATGACGTCACCGGTTGTTTTACAGGAATTGAAATTAGAAAATTCATATCTCAGTAACAGTAGCTAAAAAAATTTTTTAATGCGTTTTTCGTATTTCCCTATCACTTAGGTATAGTTTCAAAATAGTTTTGAAAAATCGTCAAGTTCCCTATTGGTAGGTACCTAAGTAAGTAGGTACGTTTGTTTAGAAGACAATAAAAGCAGTAACAAGCTAACAAGTAACAAAATGTACACATGTACGATTCCTGGTGTGGATAGGTACCTACATTTTCTACAAATAATATGGTAAATTTGGGCAAATAGAGGACTACATTTTGTTGTAAGTCGAATTTTTGTGAGAATTTTTCGCAAAGTGCGTCATCAGGCAAATGAGGATTACCTATCTTCTCTTATCGTAATTTTCATAAAATACAAACAACAAGCGAACAGAGAACAGAATGTTGTGAAGGAGAGTAATCTCTTCTGATTGGCAGTTACGGTCAATTGCACTTTTCAACAATAGGTACTAAACAATGGTTGGATTGTTAGAAAGCTCCTTTAATTTTAAAGGGTACTTTAGTTTGTCTATGCAATTGGCCCTTAAGCAAAGAAAACCTAGCTACTTCAAGTTTTTATTACGATTTGACTTACAGTTACAGCCAGGTATATAACTAAGTTCTAGCTTCCCTCGACGGTTCTATTAGGCATCTTGAGGCTTGAAATTGTAAAGGAACGATTCTTCACTTCGAACTTTTATAGAAATGTTTCAGTTTGGCACAAACAAAACAAATTTATAAAAAAGCTGTCGCCTGCACTTCGGGCTGTCTCTTTCCACCCACAGACACACTGCCTTGTCGTAGCAATCTGGCGACGATAGCACTACCAAATTTATTCTGGTAAATTTCTTGTAAAATCAACTGACAGGTAGTGTCAGGGTCAGGGCACGTGACGTGGACCCGCATCCCTTGTTGCCAGTTTTCTCTACTTCAGGGCTTCTCCTAGAGTCGGCTGTGGCTGCACACAGAAGCAGAAGCACATCACCACATACAATGTGTCCTAGTTGTAAATGACATAAATAAAACTGAGGGTAGAAAATCAAAAAAGTTCATGTGAACATAGGTTCGGCAATTCTTAATAAAAAAGATGAAGGGTGTTAAAGCTAATTTTTTAACGTTTTTTTTTTATTAATATCTCAAAAACGACAAACGGTATTCACCTAAATTTGGAACGCAGTATACTGGTAAATAGTTCTCGAAATTGAAGCTACCGATTACGTTCCGTTGTCTATATCAGTGGCGTACGGGAAGGTACAAAAATAATTTCTACGCCCATACTTTTTTTCACTAAATCGACAACATTTTTTAATTTCTCATTCATTTCTCCCTAAAAATGTCTCTTGTCAATTTACCCTAAAACTGCTGGATTTTGTGCAAAACCAAGCAAACGGAGGTTGCTGCTCAGAAAAAAATTAAAACTTCGAGAATTTAGGAAACAACGCATTTTGGGCCTACATTTATACGCAGTTTTTTGCTCTTATGGTTTGAAGGAAATTGACAAAATAACAAATTAATACGAAACTCATAAAAAATTGTCTATTCATCTCAAACCGTGGAAACTGTGATTTTCTTTCATCAACAGAGCAAAAAAATGCAGAAACTTGAATTTGCTTTGTTTTTCAAAATTAATGGCAAATTGACAAGAGACACGTTTATGGAAAAATACAAAAACGCCCCTGGGAGGCACTCTGTTCGTGTCTTCAGGAAATAGACCAGCATAATATATACATATATAGACTATAGCTGAAATATCTTTACCTATTTTAGAGTTGTAACCCGCAATCCCCATAATGTTCTGCAGTGTAGCATCTAGGTGTATTTTTAGAATTTAAAACTTCATATTATGTACGGCTGCGGCCAATTTGAACTTGCAATGTCTTGGGGGTTTCCGTCCGAAAGGCCATCCGGCTACATCGATAGACACCAGCCGCTTTCGTCTGCCTTCCCTTCGCCCTCGTCACTTTTGAAACGCGATGTGCGGGGCGGGAAAGGGCGGTGTTGCCGCATGTCGCCGGATCTCCCTCATTTCCGCATAGAGTTCAGACGGTCTTGCAAGATTGGCCGCGACTGTACCTACAAAATAATTTGGGAAATGCACACTTGAAGCCCGGTTGTGAAGTTGGGCTTCTATGCATCCAAGTGACTCTGTGGATCTTGCAAGTTTTCGAAAAATGTTGCTCTGTACTCAGCTGGATAAATAATGGTTCATGGAAAGTAAAGTAGGTTTTTTTAATGACTTGGTCTTGTCGATACAATAAAAGATAAAGCTATTTAGGTATATTAAGGAACAATACATCTAGATCTCGATGTCGCCACCACGGCCCCAAGTACAGAGTGGCCAAATTTAAATGAAGTTTCATTGTTTCGCTTATTTTTGGACTAACAAAAGTAAAACAATGGTTATTCTGAAGATTATTACTCACAATCTACTAAACTTAGTTTAATTCAAAGTATCTATAATATGAAAGTGTCGGTAGCGGGAAAAAAGTAATACATTGCACGATGCGTAAGCTCTTTTTTGGCCTCGGAGGTACTTTTAAAGACAGAGGCAACGGAGGCGCGTTGCCTTAGGTGTCCTTGAGCAAGAGACAAGTTTTATCGCTTTTTTGTTTTGTGCTCTAGCAAGGTACACAAATAGCCCGAGCACTTATATACCAGATAATCGGTGATAAATTATTAGTAATCATGATTTTAACGAATTAATTAATTAAAACGTATTTGCTTAGTACCTGTAAATATAGACATGATATAATACATACATAAATGAATATCCACCGACATGTACAATGATTATAAGGTCTTTTGAGAATATAGGCACAAGAAACCTATTCCAGAAATTTAATTTTTATAGACGTGCGGGAAGTTTAGCTGGGAAATAATGCAATACAGAGTTCAGGTATATAAAGATCTGCGTCTATTAGCCGTCTACTATGATACCTTTGGTATAATGATTTTGTTCGGATGCGAAATGAAGATAATGTGACTTTTGATCTGACTGTATCTGGCGGCGACTGCGAACGCCCGCTGTTTTCAGGATGGCGTGGCGGCGATCAATACAGACGCCGCGACGCTATTGGTCGGCTGAAAATAACGTCGAAGTTCGCCATTTTGGAAACGCACCCGGAGACGCGTCGGATGGCATCGATTTTTACGATGTACGCGTTTTGGCGATTTAAACAGTGCATTGGATATTATAGAATGAGCTGTACCTAAGACTAAGAATATTAAATACTATACCATCATTTATATTTATTAATACTATACTACCCTTGTTTATGCCTATGACCACAGACCTATATAGCTTAGCGAAGCTATATATGTCTGTGCTATGACCGAAATATATTACATAATATATTAGATAAAGATTTCGCAAAAAATAAAGTTGACCGATTCTTTTTGGTAGATTTTGATATAAACTATAAGCTCGGGAATCATTAAAATTGAGATTGTCAGTCATTGACTAGGTAACTATACAGGGTGTCCCAATAAGGACTCCCGTCGCCGATATTTCCAGAACAAAAAGAGATATTTTAATTCTGCAAACGCCGTTCGCTAGGACGTGAAGAGGGCTTTATTAGAAACTGATAAGCGTTCATTTTGATAATGGCGTATAGATGGCGCTGCGGTGCAAAGAAACTTTTCGATCCTAGGAACATTGGAGCGTAGCGCATTTGAAAGACTGGGTAATTTGGAGAAACTTGAAAAATGAGCTTAAACTCGCTTAAAATTAACTTTAGAGGAAACAATTATTAAAAATATTTTTATAGTGCACTAAAACGAAGAAAATAGCGGCATGTGTCAGATTATTACACATCCGGTTTGACCGGAAGTACCGGAAGTGACTCATTTTTCAGTTCAAAATGAACATACTGTACAATTTTCCCTCAAAATTGGAAAAAATATACCTAATAACAATAACACCTTGCAGGTACATGTAGACAACGACAATTTGACTGAATTTATTTTTATTTTATAGAAATTAACCATGTATGTTTACAATAAATATGTTCAAAATTATTTCCATACCTAAATACGAGCAGCGGGCAGCGGCTACAGCACTGTTTTTACCGCATTCTACATAAAATAATACCGTTGACTGACGTATTAAACAGACAGAGCCACCTTCGGTTAATAAAAATAAATTCAGCCAAATTGTCGTTGTCTAGATGTATGTAGGTATATATACATGGTGTTATTGTTATTATATGACACTGGAAATTACCTTTATTACTTTTGCGGGATAAATTATACAGTATGTTCATTTTAATCTGAAAAATGGGTCACTTCCGGTACTTTCGGTCAAACCGGATGTGTAATAATTTGACACGTGTAGCTATTTTCTTCGTTCTTAGTGAACTACAAAGATATTTTTAACAAATTTTCCTCTAAAGTTAATTTTAAGCGAGTTAGCTCATTTTTTTATAAATGACATTGTAGAGCGGTTATCTCAGAAACTAGTGACAGTAGGAAAATAGTCCATAGAACAAAAGTTTCTCCAAATTAATCAGTCTTTCAAATGCGCTAGGCTCCAACGTTCCTAGGATCGAAAAGTTTCTTTGCACCGCAGCGCCATCTATACGCCATTATCAAAATGAACGCTTATCAGTTTCGAATAAAGCCCTCTTCACGTCCTAGCGAATATCTCTTTTTGTTCCGGAGATATCGGCGACGGGAGTCCTTATTGGGACACCCTGTATAGGGATACATAAATAAGGCTACTTACTACCTAACTATACTTACTAAAGTTTTTACACAGGGAAAACTCAACTTAGTGTATTCATTAATACCTTAACCAATGTATATAATAATAATCTTATCAAGGTTCAGTAAAACGACTATAGAACCATATATAGACAAAGCTATACATAGACTCTCAGAACCATTGTTGAAGTTTTAGCGAGGCACACCAAATTTAACATTTTACATAAAATTTTACATAAAAGTAGTAGGTAACTAAATTAAAAGATCTATACTTCAACCTTAGCATACCACTTTAAAGTCCTATAAGAATTGTAGGACATCACAGTTTGTTTATCTAGGTAGGTACTGATTTAATTTGTTTTCGCTCGTAAAAATTAAAGTTTGAAAGTTGGTGTTCCATAATTTTTTGCGGAAGATTTCAATAATGCTTGTTACTAGGTTATCTATGCCTCCTTTAATTTAGTATATTTATTATGCTAGTACGTAACGTACCTTCACCCTTAATTTCGTATAGGTGTAGGTACGTATACCTAGTAGGTATACCTAAAGTTTCAAGTTGGCGTTGAATGATTAAATTAGCATAAACATATATATTTTGATATATTAGGTGAACTTCAACTTAAAAATGCTAGAGAACCTCTTCGAAAAACAAATTGAAAAGTTCTTAAATTTAGGTTTTCAATAGGAATACAAAATGGCGCAACGGATCTCATTCCTCGATACCAACAATCTGAGGTGGTTCAAGAACAATGAAATTATAATAAGGCTCTTATTACAGATTGTTCACCCATAACGCTATACTCATTTCACCGAAAACAAGTTTTGGCATATACGAAGATGTCATTTGTCAAAAAATGGATCTATTGAGGATTTTCACCAATGTTCAGTGTTCCCATTCGCAAATCATGCATATCTATATAAAATAAATGAAACATAATTTTTGTTTCCACCGCGCAAGATGGTGAAATATTACTTTCAAAATTTGAAATAATGTCACAAATATGAAATTAGTGTAACTTCTATGACAATGCAGCAGTTTGCTCAAGTATTGAGTTAAGATAATTACAAAAATATAAAATGAATAATATTAGGTATAATAAAATAGAAAATCTATTATACTTTTCAAGAATACGCGCGTTTCTAATATGTACATCTACAGAATTCCATACATAAGACGGAAAACAAATAAAGTAATTTTTACTTATTCATTTTAATGACATTTAGTCCAAATTGGAGAAATTCCTAACTGCATTGCCTTTTGTCTTGAAATAATATATAATGTATATAATATCATCAATAAGGTACTGTGTGCGAGTCAAAGGGTTGAGCTTTTAAGTTTAATCGCTGAAGCATTTCCCCATATATTTTCCATCAATTTTAATAAACAGTCAAGAACCAGCGCCCTTAACTAAATCAAAAACCCATCAGGTGCGGCCCAGCTGTTGTTTCTCTTTCAACCCTTTTATGTCCGCGCCAAGATCTGTCGTGTAATCTGCATTTTTTCGGAGCTTTAGCTGACTCGGCAGTTTTCACCCCTCTGCGAAGCGTAAAAACAGGTTTTCTGGAGGTCGGTGGACCTACGGCCACTCGGCTGGCCCTTCTGGGCAGTACGAAATTGTTGCATATGGCTTATCGCAATTGTTATGCTAACGTGGGGCGTGGTTCTGGGCGCAATGGGGTAGACCGGCCGGCGGCTGGTGGCCAATGGCTATTTTGAAAGAAATGAGGGCTCTGGGTAGGGTAAATAGTTAGAATGAGAATGGACAAAATTATATCATCGACACAATCGAATATTTATAGAGAATACTGATTTAAAGAAATTTTTTATATTTTTAGTCTGTAAGTGCAGACTGTTTAAATAATGAAGGATAGAGGGAGCAAGAACAAAAAAATAAACATCTTTTTGAGGTTTACCACTTATTCTATTGTTAAACTATTGATCGGGAATGAGAATGTGCTTTAATAATTGCGCTTGCCTACTTTGAAATGCTAAATAATAACTAATACCTATTTCAAGATAGGTAGGTATAGGTCATATTTCCCTATACTGCTCTCTGTAAGTGCAGACTGTTTAAATAATGAACAAAAAGTAAGAACAAAAAATAAACAGAGCCAACATCTTTTTGAGGTTTACCACTTATTTTATTGTTAAACTATTGATCGGGAATGAGAATGTGCTTTAATAATTGCTTGCCAACTTTGAAATGCTAAATAATAACTAATACCTATTTCAAGATAGGTAGGTATAGGTCATAGGTCCCTATACTGCTCTCTGTAAGTGCAGACTGTTTAAATAATGAAGGATAGAGGGAGTAAGAACAAAAAATAAACAGAGCCAACATCTTTTTGAGATTTACCTACCACTTATTCTAGTGTTAAACTATTGATCGGGAATGAGAATGTGCTTTAATAATTGCGCTTGCCTACTTTGAAATGCTAAATAATAACTAATACCTATTTCAAGATAGGTAGGTATAGGTCATAGGTCCCTATACTGCTCTCTGTAAGTGCAGACTGTTTAAATAATGAACAAAAAGTAAGAACAAAAAATAAACAGAGCCAACATCTTTTTGAGGTTTACCACTTATTCTATTGTTAAACTATTGATCGGGAATGAGAATGTGCTTTAATAATTGCTTGCCAACTTTGAAATGCTAAATAATAACTAATACCTATTTCAAGATAGGTAGGTATAGGTCATAGGTCCCTATACTGCTCTCTGTAAGTGCAGACTGTTTAAATAATGAAGGATAGAGGGTGCAAGAACAAAAAATAAACATCTTTTTGAGGTTTACCACTTATTCTATTGTTAAACTATTGATCGGGAATGAGAATGTGCTTTAATAATTGCGCTTGCCTACTTTGAAATGCTAAATAATAACTAATACCTATTTCAAGATAGGTAGGTATAGGTCATATTTCCCTATACTGCTCTCTGTAAGTGCAGACTGTTTAAATAATGAACAAAAAGTAAGAACAAAAAATAAACAGAGCCAACATCTTTTTGAGGTTTACCACTTATTTTATTGTTAAACTATTGATCGGGAATGAGAATGTGCTTTAATAATTGCTTGCCAACTTTGAAATGCTAAATAATAACTAATACCTATTTCAAGATAGGTAGGTATAGGTCATAGGTCCCTATACTGCTCTCTGTAAGTGCAGACTGTTTAAATAATGAATGATAGAGGGAGTAAGGACAAAAAATAAACAGAGCCAACATCTTTTTGAGGTTTACCACTTATTCTATAGTTAAACTATTGATCGGGAATGAGAATGTGCTTTAATAATTGCTTGAAATGCTAAATAATAACTAATACCTATTTCAAGATAGGTATAGGTCATAGGTCCCTATACTGCTCTCTGTAAGTGCAGACTGTTTAAATAATGAACAAAAAGTAAGAACAAAAAATAAACAGAGCCAACATCTTTTTGAGGTTTACCACTAATTCTGTTGTTAAACTATTGATCGGGAATGAGAATGTGCTTTAATAATTGCTTGCCAACTTTGAAATGCTAAATAATAACTAATACCTATTTCAAGATAGTCAGGTATAGGTCATAGGTCCCTATACTGCTCTCTGTAAGTGCAGACTGTTTAAATAATGAAGGATAGAGGGAGTAAGAACAAAAAATAAACAGAGCCAACATCTTTTTGAGATTTACCTACCACTTATTCTATTGTTAAACTATTGATCGGGAATGAGAATGTGCTTTAATAATTGCGCTTGCCTACTTTGAAATGCTAAATAATAACTAATACCTATTTCAAGATAGGTAGGTATAGGTCATAGGTCCCTATACTGCTCTCTGTAAGTGCAGACTGTTTAAATAATGAACAAAAAGTAAGAACAAAAAATAAACAGAGCCAACATCTTTTTGAGGTTTACCACTTATTCTATTGTTAAACTATTGATCGGGAATGAGAATGTGCTTTAATAATTGCTTGCCAACTTTGAAATGCTAAATAATAACTAATACCTATTTCAAGATAGGTAGGTATAGGTCATAGGTCCCTATACTGCTCTCTGTAAGTGCAGACTGTTTAAATAATGAAGGATAGAGGGTGCAAGAACAAAAAATAAACATCTTTTTGAGGTTTACCACTTATTCTATTGTTAAACTATTGATCGGGAATGAGAATGTGCTTTAATAATTGCTTGCCAACTTTGAAATGCTAAATAATAACTACCTATTTCAAGATAGGTAGGTATAGGTCATAGGTCCCTATACTGCTCTCATCCCAAAATAAAGTATTAGAGCATCATTATGATGCGTATTATAGTCTCATTATAATAAGGTGTGAATCAGAGGGCTGTCCTGGGTTCATATTATGGAAAAGTGAGTTTTAATTTGTTCGCAAACTTTGCGTTTTGGTATGATTTTAGTCAGGTCTCCATGTGTTTTAATATTATGAAGTTCAAAATAAAACATTCCTCGGAAAATCATAGGCATCCCTTTAACGTGGGCCACTTGAACTTTCTATTTCAGTAAAGATTTTTTCCTCGTTTCTGAACAGGCTGCCAATGTTCTGCTGAAGGAAAGATGGCATACCGTCTGTCTATGCCCAAGTACACTTCTTATTGAATAAATCGTGTCAATTAAATTATGGGTAACATTAAACGTAAACTGTATTTGGGCATACGCAAACAATACCATCTTTGCTTCTGCAGTTTTATAATAAAAACTTGTATATTTATCATATTATATAGCCTGTTGAGAAACTCACAATAATTATTTATTTATCCTAAAGTTCATGTGACCATAACAGCCCGTTGGGCCCTAGCTAAAGGTAGACCTATGTTTTTGCGACATTTTTTTTATTTTGAACGTGTTTTTGAAACACATGGCAATTTATGTCAAAAGAGAGCACACGAGAGCACTCTTATTACCATGAGAATACCTACCTACCTACCTAACCTACGGATCATAATAATCTCCGAAAGGCATACTGACTAAAATCCCCACAAAAAAAGTCAATAATTCCCAGTCTCTAAAAATGTAAACAAATATGTAAGATTGTGAGTGTAAATGTAAATACAAGAAAAAGTGATAATGGTCATAAGCACTCAAAGTTAGAAAACAAAAAAAATAGTAACCGCATACACGTGTTTCATGCTATTTGGCATTTTGGCAATCATCAGTACGGTGTAACATCAACCAAATCAAAAGGTAGGAATTATTTGGGAAGCAACAAATGAGGTCCAGGCAGGAGTCAACAGCACATTTGCAGCTTCACAGCACATCCCCAATTCGGGGCTTGTACTAACATCGCTACGGAGGCTGCTAAAGCGACCTGCGTGGAAATCTTCATAGCCCAAAATACAATGACAACAAAGATGTAAGATTGTGAGTGCAAATGTAAATACAAGAAAACGTGATAATGGGCATAAGCACTCAAAGTTAGAAAACAAAAAAACTAGTAACCGCATACACGTGTTTCATGCTATTTAGCAATCATCAGTACGGTGTAACATCGACAAAGTCAAAACGTAGGAATGATTTGGGAAGCAACAAATGAAGTCCAGGCAGGAGCCAACAGCACATTTGCAGCTTCAATCAGCACATCCCCCATTCGGGGTTTGTACTAACATTGCCACGGAGGCTGCTAAAGCGACCTGCGTGGAAATCTTCATAGCCCAAGATACAATGACAACAAAGATGGATTGCGAGTGTAAGTAAATGTAAATACAAGAAAAAGTGATAATGAGCATAAGCACTCAAAGTTAGAAAACAAAAAAAAAACTAGTAACCGCATACACATGTTTCATGCTATTTGGCAATCATCAGTACGGAGTAACATCAACCAAATCAAAAGGTAGGAATGATTTGGAAAGCAACAAATAAAGTCCAGGCAGGAGCCAACAGCACATTTGCAGCTTCAATCAGCCTCCGTGGCGATGTTAGTACAAGCCTCGAATTGGGGATGTGCTGAATGAAGCTGCAAATGTGCTGTTGGCTCCTGCCTGGACTTCATTTGTTGCTTCCCAAATCATTCTTACCTTTTAATTGGGTTGATGTTACACCGTACTGATGATTACCAAATATCATGAAACACGTGTATGCAGATACTAGTTTTTTTAAATTCTAACTTTGAGTGCTTATGCCCATTATCACTTTTTCTTGTATAAAAATGTAGGTAGATACGTTTTTCATTCGTTGGCACACTAAATTTGAAAAAGATTACTAATGGAACATTGAAAAACTGACGAAATCGAAATATAATTTTGTTGTTCAATGTGACACGTTCTATAATATAGCATTTGAATAGAAAGAAAATGTGTGAGTCACACATTATACACACGCATCCACTCACCCACACCGGATCGAATTCATATATGTTTATCGCTTAATTGTTTTAAGGTAGTTGACTATAACACTGGCTGGCTGAAGTCTCGATTACTTAAAAGCAGTGGCGGGTGAACAGACATTGCTCTCATACAGGATGTTAGTAGGTAATTATTGTAGGAATAAAAAATAAAATTTTCATGGAATATTATCAGATTCCAGATAAATTACGTTACTTCATTCTGTTTCAATCCATTCAAAATTATTTCAACTTTCCTCGCAACTCTTCATAATATACTGAAATGAATGACTTCGAAAAAAATACATCGGGCAGATTTGTTTTTATAAATACTAAGGCTATCTTGCACTATACCATACATTCTGTGACTAAACGTCTGTTTAACTGAAATTCTGATTTTATATGTATGTATGTACCATTTTTACTCCTAGACTAGGTACTTTTGGATTCAGTACAAAAATAAGTAGGTATGCACCTATACCTACCTATCAAATCACTTAAATTCAATACCATATAGGTAATACCTAACTAATAGTCTAACAGAATATATGATTGTCATAATAATGTTATTCTTTACTTAAAATTTCCATACATTTTATTGCACATTGTTTCGTCGTAACCGCCTGCTGCGCGCTGCGCACATGGTAAAAGGTGACCCAGAGGAGTGACACGTCACGCGTCGCCTGTAGGCAAGGCCGTCTTCGATGAAACTATGAATAATAATAACACGTAGGGAATTCCCCACCTGTAAAACAAAGTATCACGTTAATTTCCTCACTATTTTCCCCGGAAAAGTTGTGCCGAAATCCCCCAGAGTTGGTGCATTACCATGCGTGTGACCTTTGGGGAATTCAGAGTTCATTATTTACGTTATTGTTCTACAGAAACCAAGAAAAGTCAAAGTCAGAGTAAGTAGGAATTCCCGAATTATTCTACAAAGAAATTTAATTAACATGATAATAATATTAATAAAGTCGATAAGTTTTAGGTACTTTTCGAGTAAAAGTAGGGTAACCTACTAAGATCACAGTGCAAAACAAAAGATGAAATCACCATTTTAAAATTTTGCATCCTTATAGATTTCATCAACTAGATTTCTTGGCATAAGTATCTTAATATTAATATCATAAACAGTGAGTGTCTTTAGAAAATTGAAATTTTTTCCGATCAATCGTTTTCTAATATTTAATGTTGTTGTTCTTTGCCTTTCTGTATTAGGTACCATACCAATAACCATAGAACGATTGGAGCTATGATTTGAAAGTACGATGGGAAATGAAATTTTAAAACGTGTCCTATATCCCATATTAAAACTAGAAACACTTTTTTTGTAGGAATTTGTCAGTCTATTGAAGAATACGTAAAGTAAAATTTATATACTTATATAGCTTACGAAACTACGTAATATGTAAATAGCTTATAGCTTCTAATAATATGATTTTAGTAATTTTAAAAATAGTTTTTGTGTACCTACACTCTTTCATTTTCTGACAGTTTAAAAGAGATTTATTTAGTAGATAAATTTTGATTTGTTTCCATTGTGCGTGATACCGTATAGAAATGCATTGTTAAGAGTAAATGTACAGCACGCACATGGTGATTAATTTTTTTTTAACTAATTTAAAACTTTTGGTCAATACAAAGTTTAAGCTGGTTTATTCTCTTATAAAAATAATTACTTCGGGATGGCTTTAGGCAAATGCTTTGAATTCAAATTCTATGTACGGCCATTTGATAAATATTTAAAAATAATTTTGGTCTTAAAATTGAAATTTCACTCGTATCTCTACAACTACACGTAAGTTGACAAAGTGATAATTATTAATGGCAGTAGTTCATCAGTATGTGGTCGGCTGTCTACTTGATGGGGTGTAATATGCACCCGTAACTTTATTATAGGAAAAAAGCAATTTAGTTTTTTGAGTTTCTCTACGATAATATCTTTCGTTTCTTTTATTAATTTGTAATTTTAATTGCTTTTTTTATAGAATTACTATATTTTAATTTGTCATCCCATTCTTTCGCAACTGTAAAACTTTTAGAATTAACTCTCACCCTCCACCTCCCAAATTTTTTGTTTGGTATGTTATAATGTGAACGCCCTGCATAAGCTGCATGTTAGGGCTATAAAACAATGTTGTGGACAATTTAAATTTACAGTGCGACCGACAAAACTCCGGCCATAAACCTTTTGCCTGGCCTATTCGGGACAATAACTTTTACAGTTCCTCATTTGGTAGGTGCAACATTTACGAGGGGCACGAGACGGACCTTTAAGGTCCTTTTGAGCGACATGGAACCATTTTACGGTCATTTCGCCCGTTTCAAATTATTTTATGGTTTAACCGGAAAATCGCTCTGCTTTGGAGAGTGTTATTATGGTACCTAGAGTAATAAAATGATGCTTCGACCAGGAGCTCTGCGAAATAGCAACATTTACTTGCAGTAAATTTTATAGATATAATATAAAAACGGCTTCCCTAGCAATAGAGTTTGCAACTGAAAAACGTGGACAAAGGACATTCTCCTCAGAGGGCTGCCTATACTAAAATCACTATACTTACCTCTGCATCAAGGCTACAATTTTTAAACTGGGAGGAAGCCCCTTTCGTTTATTTTTTTACACGCTTTTATTGGCTTGAGTTGTATTATTGGTATGTCGATACTCGTATATGTACCGGTGTATGTAACTTTGGAAACAAATCTAGCAAATCGATTTTCACCCATTTCTAATTGTCGTATCGATTTGAAATTTTGCAAACTGAGTGTATTTGAACCCAGGACTTTCTGCATGCGAAACGGACACAATACCACTGAGAAATAATAAACTATTGTAATGGCTATTTACAGAACTCTAACTTTAGTTAAAATTAAAAAGTAAACAAAAACAACTAATTTGGGCTTCTACCTAGTATACTCGTATTTCCATATATTTAGGTATATGATATTTTTATTTGAACTTATATAATGTAAATGCTAGGGCGGCTATAATAGACAGTTAGGTATAATCTATTAATAAAATAAATTTTAAGTAAAATTGACAGCGTTACTATTTTTTATAACGGGCATCCTGTCAATTTAGAAAATAACCAATAGGTACTAAAAACTAACATAATTTGTGAAACGTAATCGATTTAGTGTTGGTTAAATCGTTACAATAACTTAGCGCAGTAAGGCCCTAGAAAGCTCCCCACGCTTTATATGTACAGGGTGGGCCAAATTGGACACTTTTAAAGGGAAACTCCTATTTTTGACGGAGATAGATGAAAACTGATATCGGTGTCTGAGGCTCATTTTTTATGATAAACTTAATGGCGAAAACTGCAAATCGATATCTGTCACCGTTCTTGAGTTACAGGGCATTTTTCGAAAATGTGCGTTTTCGAAAAGTGGCCGTAACTTTTTTCGGGTTGAAAATTTTGTGTTTCTGTAAAAACATTCTTAAAGCACTTTTTTACGTAGAATCCAATACTGCTACTACATTTTTTTCTAGTCAATGGCTTAAGAGTTACGGATAAAAAAATATTATTTTTTAAATGGAACACCCTGTATATTTTCACATTTTTTTAATAGAGCAAAAAATTACCATTCCAAAAATGTATAACACTTAATGATTTACTTAAGTAGTTATCAATTACTAATAGCTTTTATGATTTCATGTGTATAATTGGAAGCACGCCCTTTCAACAAGTGGGCTTTGGACGGTGAGACAATGAAAGAACCGTGGAAAAATGTTTACTGTCAAATTTTCAGTTAGGCTGTTTAGGCAGGGTAAAGATTTTTCTATTTTTGTGTAATTTATAAACTTTATAACAAACCTACAATGAAATTTGAAAGTTATGAAAAATGGGATATGATAGTCTGTTTTACATAATCCGGGGAAAAGGCCTATCTCTGTTTAACTCGTACCTACCTTTTCGGCCTACTATTAATCAAATCTATTAACTATTACTCTAACACTATTAATCAAATTGTGTCGCAATCTTGCAAAAATGTGCTTGAAACGATGTCTTCTCTCTAGATACCGCTCGTAGTATAAATTGCTCCTTGCATCTGAATTTTCCCCGGATTGTATAAAACAGACTATCATATCCCATTTTTTATAACTTTCAAATTTCATTGTAGGTATGTTATAAAGTTTATAAATTACACAAAAATAGATACCCTGCCTAAACAGCCTAACTGAAAATTTGACAGGTAGGTAACAGTAAAAAATTTTTCACAGTTGTTTCATTGTCTCACCGTCCAAAGCCTACTTGTTGAAAGGGCGTGCTTCCAATTTATACACATGAAATTATAAAAGCTATTAGTAATTGATAACTACTTAAATAAATCATTAAGTGTTATGTATTCTGGAATGGTAATTTTTTGCTCTATTAAAAAATGCGAAAATATACAGGGTGTTCCATTTAAAAAATAATATTTTTTATCCGTAACTCTTAAACCATTGACTAAAAAAAAAAGTAGTAGCAGCATTGGATTCAACGTAAAAAAGTGCTTTAAGAATGTTTTTACAGAAACACAAAATTTTCAACCCGAAAAAAGTTACGGCCACTTTTCGAAAACGCACATTTTCGAAAAACGCCCTGTAACTTAAGAACGGTGACAGATATCGATTTGCGGTTTTCGCCATTAAGTTCATCATAAAAAATGAGCCTCAGACACCGATATCAGTTTTCGTCTATCTCCGTCCAAAATAGGAGTTTCCCTTTAAAAGTGTCCAATTTGGCCCACGCTGAACATTAAATAATTGCATATCAAGATGTATCATATAAATATATAAGCGGGGGAAATAGTCCATATCTTGAAGTGGAATAGGAGAATGTTATACGAAGGGTATGACTTCACGGTCGTAGCCAAGGGGGGGGGTTTCGGGGGTTCAAACCCCCCCCCCCCCCCGAAATAAGCAAAATATTACCTAATATTATACCGAAAAAATACGAGGAGTGAAGAGTTAAATTATTATTACGTTTGAATATATGTAGTAATAGTAGCGCCTAGCGCCATCTTTTGACGAGAGGCAGACGCAGTTGCAGCCGAACTATTTTGTATTGTAGGGACACTTTGCGTTGTTTCTCGATTATTCGCCACGCCCCTCGGTCGAAATGAGCGGAACTTTGTGGAAGTCCCTAGTTTGGAATGCCTAGATATGTGCGATAAAAACCTTTATCCTAATATTTACACATTACTACAAATCTTGGCTACCATTCCTGTATCCACTGTGTGCCGCGCCCGACCTAAGGATCCCTAATCGTTATTTTTAGTTTATAGTTATAGTTTAGTGGGTTGTTATTTGTGGATAAAACCTAGTTCTAGATAGTAAATAGATATTAGTGGTGGTGCGGAGTGCCCAGCCACAGATGTGGTAGTGCGGAGTGCCCAGAGGGGCGGATGTTTTCGGCCGCTTTGGACGAAACCAACGGAGCGACCGGGGGAGGTCGGGGACAGTCGGAGCGAGGCGGCCGGGCAAGGAAGTGAGTGCCTGTGGGCGCACCGCGGGCGATCGCGACATCGCGACAGCGGAAATCAAGTGGAGCCTGACTGGTACCGACTACCGACTGATTCTTCGTGACAGTATAGTGTGTGGCCGGCGTGGCCGCTGTAAGGGATTCCAGAGCGTTGGCTGGCAGGAACCTCGACGGTGAAGACGAGAACGAAGTCAACTGAAGCAGTAATCCGAATGCGCCAAGGCTGTTGGTGCATCTCACAGTATTTGGGAGTGTTTTGGCAGTGGCCTAGCGGGGAACAGACAGTATACCTATTGCCAGGTTGAAGGAGAGTTTGGGGTCGTAAAGATCTCCACACACGGACCGCGTTAGGCTAGGGTATTAACCCCCGCCCAGGACTTATGGTGAGGTCTTTCTGATGGGGTTAAACAATTTTATAACTGGACAATTCATGACTAGTCGTAAATAAATGCTTAAATTTGATTACGCTTTTTCAATTTGCGCTCGCAGCTGGAATCCACGCTAGTCGGGTACGCTACAGTTCCCGCTCTACAACTGTAGTCGCGTGCATTTGGCGCCCAACGTGGCTGCGAAGCTGCAGGTTGGATCAGTGTTGTTAGGTTTCCTTTTATAAATTTGAATTAGAGATAATTCTGCATTTATTTGTTTTATGTGAAGTCTAATTTCATTCAACAAAATGCCGAATGAAAATAATGATAGGGGGAATGGGGTTGAAGAACCGTCATCGGACCAAGTACCAAATGTTGATACACCACGTACTGTTGAAGACTATCTGAGCCAATTAGCTTTTTGTGTTACAAATCTCAGCCTAAACTTGAACCAAGCTATGTGTAAAATTTCGACTGATGTAAATTCCATTAAGAAAACTGTAAAACAATTAGAATCTGACAAAGATAATAACGATTCGGGAGATCTAGGTTATGGGGTGTTAGGGTCGGCACGACCCCCAGCTAAAACCGTTTCTTTTCAAAATGAGGTGGAAAATTCTGTTTTAAATGAATCGTTGGGGAGAAGATCTGTTGCCCTTTCTCAGACTTCGCATTATTCTTTGTTGTGGAAGGAATTGGGGGGTTATAATTTACAATTTAAACCTGACGGAAATTTGCATCCGGTTGCCTTTGTAAAAAAGTTAGAGGTTATGTTTGAGGACGCTGATGTGCCGGAAAATAGACGCGTACAACTAGCAGTAGGAGCGCTTCGCGGCTCTGCGGCCGACTGGGGTCAAATCAAGGAACAACAATTCCTAGATTTTGGAAGGTTTAAGGAATTATTTTTGCAACGGTACTGGGGTGTTGAGACTCAGCGAAATATGTACCAAAAATTGATGTATAGCGAATGTAACACGGGTTCTAGAGCCGACTACTTTTTAAAATTGTTTATGGAGGCCACCTTTCTAAACAGCCCTCCAAATGAAAGGGAAATTGTTGATATGATTTCCAATCACTTTTCTTTGGACATTCGCAGAGGAATTTTGAGTGCCGGACTTAAGACAGTCGATGAAGTTGAGGCGTACCTGCGCAAGATGGACGCATTTGACCGCGAAGAGCAGGTTAGGCGCAATGTTAGTAATCAGAGTAACTGGCGGGAAAATCGTAGAGTAGCAAATCCGAATCCGATTAGTAGTGGAAATCAGGGACGTGCGGGACCGGTTAGGAATGATGTTAGGAATGATGTTAGGAATGAGGCAGGAAATGAACAGGGTGCGCCTAGGGCAATTAATAGGTCGATTTTCACTTTATTTAACAGCAGTCCTGATGAATTGCTGCAGGAAAGCGAACCACAGGTTATGAGTTCTAAGAAATCGCGCGTTCGACCGATTTTGAATATAAAGGTTTGTGGTATTAGGAAAAGTGTCTTAGTCGATAGTGGTTGCGATATGTCGGCAATAAGCGAGGACTTTTATAAGTATCTTAAGGCAGAGGGTGATCAACCACTCCCAGTGTTGCCAATGAATAGTGTAACTGTGACAGGCTCGATTAAAGCGCCTTCTGTAACGGTTAATAAGCAAGTTTTTCTTACTTTTAAGTTTGGTAATGTGGTTTTCGACTACCCTTGCATAGTCGTGCCATCTCTATTGCGAGAAGTGATTTTAGGGTGGGACTGGATTGGCGATAATTCCCCGGTTACAATGGATGTCCCTAGATCGAACCTTTCCTTTATGTTGAAGGGAACGTTAGTTTCGTTACCATTTGGTGGAACTAGCTCTGTGGAATCGTGTGAGCTGAAGGTCGCCGTGAACGAGGTTCAATCGAGTAGTGAGAGGGATGTTATTTATTCGCTCCCTCTTATTCAAGTCTATGATGAATGTAAAATTAAAGAGGTTGCAAATCAGTCTCCTTTATTGGACGATAGACAGAAAAATGAGTTGTCAGGTTTTCTAATGTCTTTTCAAGACATATTTTCCGATAATCCAGGTAGAATTTCGAAGTATGAACATAAAATTGAGCTCAGGGACGAGTCTCCTTTCTATCTGAGATCGTTTCCCGTTCCACATGCCTATAAGGAAGAAGTTGATAGGCAGGTGAAGGAAATGGTAAAGTGGGGGGTTGTAAAGAGGGCCCAAACCGAGTATATTAGCCCTTTGGTTGTGGTGCGCAAAAAGGATGATTCAATTCGCGTATGTTTGGACGCTAGACACATAAATAAACGGATGGTTCGGGACCACGTCACACCTCCGAATCCAAACGAGTTCATTGGTCATTTTACGCCTGGGCAGATCTTAACTTTAATCGATTTGACTGCTAGTTACTGGCAGATTCCCGTTTATGGCCCTCACCAGAAGTATTTGGGCTTTGCGTACGGAGGCTACACCTATGTCTTCACGGTTTTGCCTTTCGGCTTAAGCACATCGGTAGGTAGTTTTATACGAGGTTTAGACATAGTTCTCGGCGAAGAAGTCAAAGGGTTTGTACTGGCTTATGTCGACGATATACTCGTTTACTCTGAGTGTTACAAGGATCATTTGGCTCATCTGAATATCATTTTCAAAAAGTTTAGAGAAGTGGGCATTACTGTCAAGTTGCGGAAATGTGAATTCGCTAAAGAAGAGTTGAGGTTTTTGGGTCACCTCCT
This sequence comes from Pseudeuparius sepicola, assembly GCA_963920635.1. NCBI lineage: Eukaryota > Metazoa > Arthropoda > Insecta > Coleoptera > Anthribidae > Pseudeuparius > Pseudeuparius sepicola. The sequence continues at coordinate 104,192,218 of OY987299.1, read as the reverse complement.
AACACCCAATGGGATTAGTGTTGATCCAAATAGAGTTAAGGCTATCCAGGATTTTCGTAATCCAAGAAATCTCAAGGAACTTAGATCCTTCTTAGGGTTTGTTAATTATGATCGCAGGTTTTGTGAGCGATTTTCGAATCTGACCGTTCCCTTACTCCCCCTGTTGAAGAAGGGTAGCCGTTGGAGCTGGAAACCCGAGCACCAAGAGGCGTTCGAGGCAATTAAAGCGGGTTTTTGTGATGTCGTAATGCAACACCATCCTGACCCTACCAAACGGTATTTTGTACAAACTGACAGTTCAGCGTACGGTATAGGGGCATGCCTCTTCCAGCTAAGTGACGAAGGTGAAAAAAATATTATTGCTTTTTATAGTCGGACTCTCAAAGGCGCCGAACTAAATTATACTGTGACAGAGAAGGAAGCATTAGCTGTTATTGCTGCTCTCCAACAGTGGCGTGTGTTCATTTTAGGTCGTGAAACCACTGTCATTACAGATCATAAAAGTTTAGTTTTTATGCAATCATGTAGGTTAGTGAACGCGCGTATTTCTCGATGGATCCTATATGTCCAAGAGTATTGTTTCGATGTGTTGTATTGTAAAGGATCAGAAAATGTTATGGCAGACATTTTAAGTAGGTATCCCATTAAAGGTGAGGATTCGAAACTAGAGGAAGTTCCTGATTGGGGGAACAAAAAGATTATGATTGCTGTGACTCAGACAGAAAAGTTGGAAAAGGTTCTTAAGTGTCAATTTCGTGAGCTAATACCTTTACAACAAGAAGATGACTTCTGTAAACAGGTTTTACGGTGGTTAGGAGATGAAGGGTGTCCACCCAGATTTAAGAAATGGTTTATGGTACATGAAGGTGTGTTATTTAGACGGGGTTCAACTGAACTTCCTAGTTTTAGGGTTGTTATCCCTAAGGGTATGATTATCTCTCTTGTAAGGGAAGAGCACGAATCTAATGGTCATTTCGGTTCGTCAAAATGTTTCGACTATTTGGTAAAATACTATTACTTCCCGAGAATGAGGAAACGTGTCCGAAATATAATAAGTACTTGTGACCTGTGCCAAAGAAGTAAGACTTCTTCTACTTTACATGGCGAAGCACACAGTGTGGTTCCTAGAGGTCCAAAAGAAGTGGTTTGTCTCGATTTAGTTGGTCCTCTACCAGTGTCAAGTGCAGGTGTCACAATTCTTTTAGTTATTGTTGACGCTTTTAGCAAGTTAACGAGGCTATATGCTCTAAAACGAGGCACGTCTCGATCTATACTGAGTGTTCTCACTAATAAATATTTTCCTGAAATAGGGGTTCCTAAGACCATTCTTAGTGACAATGCAACATGTTTTTCGAGTAAGTCGTGGTATAAAGTATTAAGGGATTTAGGGATAAAGATTTCGCATACTTCTGTGTATTACCCACAGGGTAACCAAACCGAGCGAGTTAACAAAGAAATAGGGAGGTTGTTGCGGTCTCAATGTTATCACAAACATACTAAATGGGCTACCTGTTTAACTGAAGTGGAAGGTTGGCTTAACAATGTCACCCATGATTCGACTGGGTTTACTCCAAATGAGGTGCATTTTCAGAATTCACGGGAGAATAAGTTCCTTAAACTTATTCCCTATCCTGAATGTCCAGAGAATGTGGGGAATTTTGTTTTCCTTGCACATGAAAGGTTGACTTCCAAGGCTCAGAGACGCCAGGCGCGTCAAAATAAAGGGAAAACGTTTGCAAGCTTTGTTGTCGGAGATTTGGTATTGATAAAGGCACATGAGGCGTCTTCAGCAGCAGATCGTGAAATTAAGAAGTTTTTCCTTCTTTATAAGGGTCCCTTTACTGTAAGTAAAGTAGTCGGTCCAAACTCTTACGCTATAACTGATCAAGTAACAGGTACTTTCTTGGGTAATCATAATATCCAAAACATAAAGCCGTATCGACCAGCTATTGGTGGAGCTGACTTAATTTAGTTTAAGCTCCCTCAACCCTTAATGGTTAGGTTTACTTAAACTGGGGGGTGATGTGCCGCGCCCGACCTAAGGATCCCTAATCGTTATTTTTAGTTTATAGTTATAGTTTAGTGGGTTGTTATTTGTGGATAAAACCTAGTTCTAGATAGTAAATAGATATTAGTGGTGGTGCGGAGTGCCCAGCCACAGATGTGGTAGTGCGGAGTGCCCAGAGGGGCGGATGTTTTCGGCCGCTTTGGACGAAACCAACGGAGCGACCGGGGGAGGTCGGGGACAGTCGGAGCGAGGCGGCCGGGCAAGGAAGTGAGTGCCTGTGGGCGCACCGCGGGCGATCGCGACATCGCGACAGCGGAAATCAAGTGGAGCCTGACTGGTACCGACTACCGACTGATTCTTCGTGACAGTATAGTGTGTGGCCGGCGTGGCCGCTGTAAGGGATTCCAGAGCGTTGGCTGGCAGGAACCTCGACGGTGAAGACGAGAACGAAGTCAACTGAAGCAGTAATCCGAATGCGCCAAGGCTGTTGGTGCATCTCACAGTATTTGGGAGTGTTTTGGCAGTGGCCTAGCGGGGAACAGACAGTATACCTATTGCCAGGTTGAAGGAGAGTTTGGGGTCGTAAAGATCTCCACACACGGACCGCGTTAGGCTAGGGTATTAACCCCCGCCCAGGACTTATGGTGAGGTCTTTCTGATGGGGTTAAACAATTTTATAACTGGACAATTCATGACTAGTCGTAAATAAATGCTTAAATTTGATTACGCTTTTTCAATTTGCGCTCGCAGCTGGAATCCACGCTAGTCGGGTACGCTACAGTTCCCGCTCTACAACTGTAGTCGCGTGCAACTGCTACCCCAGAAAGGTCTTTCTCGACCCTAAGGAGACTGAAAAACTATTTACGAAACACTACAAGTGAAAACAGACTTAATGGTTTGGCTCTAATGAACATTCACTATGGAACAGAAATTCATGCAGATGAAGTAGTGGATATATTTAAAAGAAAAAGCCGAAGATTTCTTCTTTAATGGTTTTAGATTTAGCGCAGAGGAACGAAATTAATTTATCCATTTCATTTAAAGTTAAGAACTTTATAAATATGTCGTAGTTTTTCGGATGAATATATAGATATTAAATTTCATGTAAGTATATTTTTGTTGTTTTATTTACTTCTGAAACTAAACCCCCCCCCCAAAACTAAATCCTGGCTACGCCCGTGTATGACTTACGTACAATATCAGCTCCACAAGCAGAGTTTATTAACAGAAAAAACTGTACCCACATATTATTAATGTTTCAACCCACCTAGAGGGTCATTTTCAGCAGTATTTAGCACTTTTGTGTCCGACTTTTTCCCCACAACGACTTTGCCTTACACGGCTTCTCTCCTGAGATATTATGCATAGGAAGAAATTTGTTGGCTTACCAATATGTGGGTTGAAACATAGGCACAGTTTTTCCTGTTAATAAACTGTGTTTGTGGAGCTGAGGGTATAAGTCATATAAAAATATTGTACCAAATCTCAACAATAACTCGATGCCTTGGTTACCACCTTTATTGTTTAGCCTTCACAAATAAACTTGTCAGATACTGTCACTGACCAAGAATATTCTTTCAGCTCCAAAATTCGCAATAAAATCGCGTGCTAACCTTCCACTTCCCTCAGGCCCAATTCCTAGGGGAGTTTTCGAGTTTTCCCCCGACGATGTTAAGAACTCCTCTACAATTCTAAGCATTTGCGTTAGTTTTAAATCATTCATATACAGGGTGAGTTTTTTTATGATCAGTATGGGGATCTCGGAAACTAGCGGAGATAGAAGGAAGGTTAAATGGGGAAGTTCTAGCATACTTCTAGAAACTTCTTATGGAAGCTCCACAGAGAAAACAATGCAAACTAAAGGGGGCCTCAGGCCATCAAAGATATGACGGAAAATGCCTCTAAAATAATCATAAAAATTATAAAACTGTAAGTGGAATACCGAAATTAAAAATCTGCTAAATTTTTGAGTAGGTTTAGAGGCATTTTTCGTTACAATATACAGGGTGACCGTATTTTGAGTCTATGCATGGGGATCTTGGTTATCTTAAGAGATACGAGGTCGGTTAAATTGGGGTAAAGTTGGGGAATTTGATGCCGAGTAACACGGTAAAAAAAATTTGGCTGGCCCTTCTCGTTTTGAAAATAATGCGAAAAAACTTAAACTTGTTGTTTTCGTTTTTATTTTTTTAAACTAAAATGAAGAACGCTGGACATTTCTAAGGAAAACATTATTAAGGCACTTTTTTTACAAGGAATCTAAATATGAAAAAATATGACGATCAACTTTTTTTTATGGGCGCCATAACCGACCTCGTATTTCTTAAGATAACCAAGATCCCCATGCATAGACTTGAAATACGGTCACCCTGTATAGAAATAGGTATACTATATGCGCAAATTAATTATTTTTTTACTTTTTAGTCAACGCAATAAAAGCATGTTTCCTTGGTGTTTCAAATAAGAGGGATTTGTTCTCGTAAATATTTTTTATTGTGGATTCTGTTTTGAATTAGAAAAAAAAGCATCATTATGACACTCCCATAATGATGTTACTTTAGATATTTGCTAATTCTTTTCCTCTATACTTATTTTAAGATAAACAAATTTTCTATCAACATGTTATGTCAAGAAATGTTCCTTTTGAATTGGTAGGTGTAGGTCACGGCGATAAATAAACTGGTGGGTAGGCCGCGGCATCGCCGCGCGGCAGCCGCTGTCCGTCGAGTTGTAGATCAGCCTTAGAGAGAGACAGAGAATTTAGTCGAGCCGGCCGAGCTGTGGTCCGCGGAGTTGGTAGTGTTTTCATAATATTTCGGGTGCGCGAGTAATGGGGGTACATTGTTTCGTACCCCAATATTATGGTGGCTAAATTTTTAATTAAAATAGAATAGGTGTTAATGAGCAGAACTCTTGATGAAATTATATTATTTAAGGAAAACAAATACTGCATAGAATTTAGCTGCCAAACACATCGGGCAGATGTGCTCTCTAAAATTGTTTATAATTATATGATTATGAGGGTTAAACAATATTATAAACAAGAAACGAAACAACAAAGAAATTCTAGCGTATAAAAATGAAAAGAAGCTAAGCTTCAAAAAACATAATTTAATTTCATACTGCATAAGTGGACACTTTTGAAATAAATAATTTGCAGACACGGTACTAGTTTATCGTCATGGTTACAGATATTCCCTATAACTATATGTACTTGTTTTTTTAATTAAGTGTTAATAATAAAATCGCAATTGCCATAGCAAATTTTTAGTGACGAACGTGTAAATTTTAAATGCACCTATTATACAGGGTGTTTCTAAATTGCACCAAAATATTGTACAGGGTGATTCTCCCGTTAAATTTAAGGGGGGTCTTTCATATAAATTTTTCCTCAAAACCCCTCGCCCTCTGAGTTACACCCCTCCAAATATGCGAGGGTAAAAAATTGTTTTTATTTTTTTCTCCACTATGGAAAGAGGTAGAAAGTTGAAATTTGGTGGACCAGTTGCACTCATGGAATGATATTTTGTGACATTTTTTTCAACCCTAAAGTATAAGTGGATGGGGATGAAAAAACCAACCCCTAAATTATTTTTTGCCAGAATTTCTTAACGTGTCAAATTTCAAAACAAAAAAATGGTTTACAATGACAAATGCGCTTAAAAACATTTTCAATTCTTGTCTTTTTTGTCCTAAACTTGACAGATTTTTCAGAAAAAATAAAACTTGTGGACACCCACGCCACTTACGCATGGTTAAAAATTCTTTTATGAATCAGGTAATCTTAGGCTAATGTCAAACATCTAATTACTGCGTTTAAAAACGTTTAGGTATCTTTTGTTTTGGTTCTAAATTTGACATAATTTTAGTGAAAGGAAAACATAGTATTAATAATAAGTAGTAATTCTTTGTTTTTATAATTTTACAAGTAGGTAGTTATCAAAAATACTTTAATTCCAAATATTAGGCAGAGATGATACAGACCTAAAATACTAAGGAAATAAAAAATCTGAGAACTTTAACAACTATAAATAATAACAACTTAATATGAATTCTAAAAATAACAACAAATGCTCGAAATGTTTCCCGTCTGCTAAAATGCACGACTCTATTCTTCGGGCCATAGAATTCCGAATTCTTTGAAATATTCCGGGAGTATTTCTAATAGTTTCGCATGAGCCCATAACAAAATGCATATCCCGCATTTGTTCATTTGTGAAGTTCACCATTTTTTTGTTATAAGGGACACAACACAAATTAGTTATGACATCTAAGAATAGTAATTAGATGTTTGACATTAGCCTATTAGATTATCTGATTCATAAAAAAATTATTATTAATCATTAACCATGCGTTAAGTCGCGCGGGTGTCAACAAGTTTTATTTTTTTTTTTTAATCTGTTTAGGACAAAAAGACAAGAGTTTAAAAAGTTTTTAAACGCATTTGTCCATTACAAATCAATTTTTTGGTTTTGAAATTTTGGCACGTTAAAAAATTGTGGCGAAAAATAATTTAGGGGTTGGGTTTTTCATACCCATCCACTCACACTTTAGTGTTGAAAAAATGTCACAAAATGTCTCCCATGAGTGCAACTGGTCCACCAAATTTCAACTTTTTACCTCTTTCCATAGTGGAGAAAATAAATAAAAACAATATTTTACCCCCGCATATTTGGAGGGGTGTAACTGGGAGGGGGAGGGGTTTTGAGTAAAACCCCCCTAAATTTTAACGGGAGAATTACCCTGTAAAATATTTTGGTGCAATTTAGAAACACCCTGTATATGTTGTTTAGATTCATTTAAAAGTTAAACCGGATTAAAACAGAAAATAGCAAGAGAAAATGACAATAAAATCAAAATTCATTTCTCTATGGTTATTTTCTACTTTAATCCGGTTTAGCTTTTAAACGAGTTCATATCACATCGGTACACAGGGCACTAAAAATAATAGTAAATATGCTTTTTAGGTTGTGCAGAGACAAACTAACCTGGAAAAATAAGTTTTAGATAGATTTTAATTGGTAACATAAAGACTCGATCCACTATAGTATATCATATATCATATAATATAGGTACCTATCTATTACAACGAAAAGTTAAGAATATTTGAACTAATTGTCGATGTATGCTCGTACTTTTAAATTTACCTTCGTACATTAATATAATAATTTTTAATTATTCTTCGCAATGTAAGTATTTAGTAAAGTGGTTACCTATATTAGAAAATATTGAAAATATGTTATTCATTGTTCCAAACCCTAACATACAAGAGAATTGCAGAAATACGATGGGAAGCGCCAATACTCCTAATAATCTTGGCCGACTAAAACTTCCGTCTCTCTCTTCGGCGCGTCTACAGTTCGTTGGTCACCGCGGAGACGCTTGCCTCTATACCAGTATAATCTATTGCCGTGGTGTAGGTACGTATTACCAGAGAACATGTTCTCTGGTATTACTGGGGAATAAGTACCTAATACTCGCGTTTTATTATAAAAAGTAGTTATTTATAAATACGCCATGTAATCAAGATTCTTTCTAATGGATATTACAAACTATAAAATCCTAATACCTAATAATACGAGACATTGGCAAATTTAATTAGAAAAGATTTTTGGAAATTAAATAAAATCGATTGATAGCCTACATTTTATTGAAACAATTTAACAAGTTAACTTTGTAATGATATTTATAAGTAGAAAAAATAACATATATCCTGGAAGATTTTTGAAAAATTTAACGAATCCGTTTATATACCTATCTGTAAAATTGGGCATTGACAACCATAATACAACTTGTGTTTGTAAAGATACGTATAGAAACATTATAGCGTTGACTGAAGGATTATATCTATAGTTTCTTGGCCTACATCATTATTACAAAACAGACACTAAAATTTTATGATCGTAACTGCCCCACTGTTAACAGCAACAGTTGTGATACCTTTTCATGGTGCATAACCATGAGTTCCTATAATTTCTTAGTAAACGTTTATTTTATTGGTTTTGTATTGTAGTGCCTCCCGCCCGGTGTTCATTTCAATTTGGAAAAGCAGGTCAGCTGTGCGTCCACGGTAATTAACTATGCATGAAATTAATTTAATAAAAAAAAACTGATTGCGAAATTCCATTGAAAAAGGCTTATTACTGTAGTATAATGAAATTTTTTGCTTACGGAATTCTATTCTTGCAAAAACGTAGGTCTGTCAGTAATAGACGCTTTACAGTCTAACGCGTTTCGTGCTGAGGGGCTTTGAATTTGTTTCCTATAAATAAGTAACAAAACCGACGCTTTCTTACATTGTCATAGATTTGCGTATACGATAATCGAGGACACAGGTTTAAGGAAATAAATATTAAATTAACACCATAACCTAAGTATATCCTTAAAAAAACTCGACCTACGCCATTCATAACAAATAATTGATAATTGAGTTGTATCAAAATTGTTGAATCTAATAAATAACTTCCTTATTATACATAATATATTATTACATATTGTACATAAAGTAAGAAATAAATCTTCATTATTATACATATATTATTACTAAAGAGCGGAATATATGCATTTAATTTCAATCGAAATATGGGCATATATATGCATCATTTTTATTTAAAATACGCAATAATATGCATTTATTTGGCCAAATATGCAATAATATGCATTTATTTTAGATGTACAAATCCTTAAAAAAACACCGAAACTGATTTTAGAGAAAAGTTTATTTTAAGAAAAATGAAAGGAAAACAAATGCATAAAATACCTACTAAAATACCTATATTAAAGCAGAATAATTATAAAAACATTTTAATTTGAAATTGTATAGTAGGAATTTATGATTAAATACTATTCAAAGTTTTCCAATAAAAATCTTTGCCTTCTGTCGATAAAAATATGTTTATATATAGAAAAGCCTTCTCTCAACATCTGCCGATGTAATAGGACAATGTTTTAATTTGGGTAGTAAGGTATAAGGCCAAGTGCAACTTCGTTGGATGATTTACCATCAAAAATACTCTTTACTGCCATTAAAGATTTGAACCCTTCATTGTTTTCTACAGTAGAGCATATAATTTTTCTCTAACTTTTTTTTGTATCTATTGTTTATTCCACAGCCAACTTAAAAGTTGATTACAGGGAATCTTAAAACTATTTACAAATGCAAGTAAAAGAAAATAACAACAACAAAAAAGTCAAAATTCAACTAGTTCATAGATTTATAATTAAGTCTTTGCAGATCTTTTTAAATTTATAAAAAATGTTATTTTTTTTAATAGTTCGGCAAAGCATTATATTATATTAAAATACCCTTAAAAATAAAATACTTTAATACCTACATTACCGGGAACCTTTCTACATTTAGCGGAAAATGATTGAACAAAATCAACCGATTCGCTTAAACCTAAATTTCTACTTTCTAATGAAATAATTATATCTGGTATAAAACTAAAATTAACTTTAATAAAAACAAGTTGGTTAGCTACATCTGCATTTTTCAGGATTTCTTGACTTTGTACTACACACTGCGAATTGTCTCTGAGCTCTCATAATCTTGGTTATGTCTTATATCTATAAATAAGTATAGGAAAAACATGCAAATATGCACAAAAGTATAGTTTTTCCAGAAATATGCAATGTTTTGTGAAATTGAATAAAATATGCAAAAAATGCATATATATATGCAATTTGCATATATTCCGCCCTTTAATTATTACATATTGTACATAAAGTAAGGAATAAATTCATTTTCTCGAAAAGCAAACGCTTTTTTGGAGAAATCCTCGCAAACATCAATTTTTGTTGGTAAAAAGCGCATCTTTTGCTATGGTAGTGTTGGTTAAATCGTTACAATAACTTAGCGCAGTATAAGGTCCTAGAAAGCTCCCCACGCTTTTATGTATATTAAATAATTGCATGTAACACCTTCACTGTTCGTTCAAGATATGAGGTCATGTGCAATTTTTTCAAGTGCCAACCTATATTTTTGAGTATTCCATTTGATATAGCATAATAATATTTGTCTGCATGCAGCAAGTTACAGTTTTTATCATGTTACGTAATCAGGAAAATGTCTAGAAAATTGATGTTATATGGGTTTACAATTATTATTATTAATTTATTTTATTTGGTAAAATGAACACGAACCTAGTTAAATGAGTGTTCAAACTGCAGTTTGAAATGGAATCCTTCCTGGGCCTGGCAGTATCTAAGACGGTTAATAAATTCTCCCGTTTCTTTGGAAATAGGGTTACATTCATTTTGAATCCTAGTTTTTAATTCGTCAGTATTATCTGGTCTGGTTTTTTATGCGATGTTTTTAAGGTAGTCATACCTACAGACTGAAACCTAAGCATTTAAGCCCGGAGACCTTGGGGGCCATTCCATTCTCCATTCTCAAGATATCGTCAGAAATGCCAAAAGAGAATTTATTAACCGAAATCAACTTTAAGTGTAACTGAAAACAAGAAAAATGCAAAACAAAATATGTCAAGAGCTCTGTGCATTGCGTATTACTTACTAGTTTAGGGACTTATTCTTCTACCTCTGCAGGGAACAAATTGGCACAACCCTGTTTATTCACGACATTTACCATCCTAATTTGGCGTAGGATGGCTAATACCTACTAATAAATACGGCAATTTCTCCACCCTCGCATTGATGTATGCCCCTTGCCCAGTGTTCAAGCTGGGTGGACAATGGTAGCGTAAAGGTGACAATTTTCGGGGCGTAACTCCATTGAGAGCACCATTGTGTCCACTTCCGGCATGGTGTGGCCATTTGACCATCAGCAGTTTGCACAACTGACCGTGAAATTTACGTCCGAAACGTGCTAAAGTTAGGAATCTCCTGGATTAGCCGAACCAAGCACTAACATATTGGTAATCTGATATTATAACGAGATATTCTTACCCCTAAATAAGGAAAATTGACATTATATAGGCACTCGATACAGAAGCGAAGCAAAACATGAAACCATGTGTAAGTATAAAAAATAAAGAAAAGAAAATATTCTACATGGTGATTCATTTTTTATGTTTATAAGACCTTGAGGCTTGCAAGATATGCAATAAAGATACACTTTTTTATGCAAAGTCTCCGTTTCCAGGATACCTACAGGGCATCAAATAAAAAAAACAATTTTCTTTCTCTATTTTTTTGTTAAATTTGTTTTAATTTATACTCTTGTAGTCCAAACATCTTTGCAAATTTCTATTTAGAATAAAGAACTCGCGAAATAAATAAATAAATAATTGTTTTTTGTATAAAATTAATTGCTGTATCCGAAAACAATATTTGGGTTTACGGTATGCCTACACGATCATGCCTTTTTTAAAAAAGCTGTCGCCAGCACTTCGTGCTGTTGAAGTCGAATTAGCTTTAAGGTTAAAAAACTACTATTTTTAAATGTTTTTTTTAAACGAAACAGGTTTAACTTGAAGACGTTTAACTTTAAAAATATTTAATGTTAATTATAATAATAGCTGAATATTCCTTGTCGCATTTATACCTATCCCTTTTCTATTTAATTGATTTCTTATTATTACGGATATATTCTTACACATTCTTCGCCTGGCATGACGACACATTTAGAATTGCCAGTATTAGCAGTGGCGTAACTACAGGGTGTTCAGAGTGTGCGGTGAAAACGGGCCCAGAGCTACTAGGGACCCACCGCCACCAAGGTTCATGCAGGACGCAGAAATTTCGGTTTTTCCGATGCGAACCGATTGATGTGGTGCTGCGTAATAACCAACGAGTCAGAATTAATCTCTAATCGGTTACTAAGAGGGCGTTTGAAATTTCGCAACAATAAAAATGCAAGGGTAGTACAAAAAATATATAATAACTAAAGAGTAAATGTACCTACAGGATGAGCCAAACTCGACGCCCCAAGCCTACTGCGGGAATACGAAAATTGGAAATAAAATTTCGAACAGGGGTTCTTAAATGGGACATACTATAAGGCCCAATTATGACCGAAAATTTGCTTTTTTGTTGTTTGGGGAAATGGCCGTTGTGACGTCATCAATATTTTCCCCCAGAAACATACAATTTTTTCCTAAATATTGAAATTCCTTATCATTTATCATCCTCAACAACTTTTATAGGAAAATATTTTCTGTATCTTTTGTTATTCAAAATTTACAATTGATAGTCAGAAATTATTTAAGAGAATGTTAGGTTGTCTTGTGCACCCTTAAATTTTTTCAACTGGAATATTAAATAAAATTTTTTGTAACAGACTATAATAGCAAACAAGTCAGTAACAAGCACAATTCAAAAATTTAAAAAATGCTCCAGTCGAACAAATTTAATGGTGCACCCTAACATACTCTTAAATAATTTCTGACTTTCGCAATTGTTTTCATGGCTAACTAGATTTCGGAAAACCGATCCTAGTGAATAGAAAAATTCCATGTTTTTCATTCCATTCCATTTAAGAGCCCCTGTTCGAAATTTTATTTTCAGTTTTCGTGTTCCCGCAGTATTCCTGGGGCGTCGAGTTTGAATCACCCTGTACAGAACGTACATGGTGATTCAACATTTTGACCTACAAAATGACGTTTTTTGACCTGTAGTGAGCAATGTGCATAATTTTTAACTGTTGGTCAATACAAAGTTTAAGTTGGATTATTCTCTATATGCACCTACAGGGTGTCCCATTTTCGATAATTTTGTGAGGTATCTCGGATATTTCTAGAACTAGGGAGTTGCGGTTTTCGGGACACTGACCTCCTTTTTCAAAAAAAGAAAGGCTCATATACAGAATTTTCTTGCGGCCTCCTTAGTTTTTTAAATACAAGGTGATTTTCAAAATTTGCCGTTTTCAGGCACCTCCCTATATCCGTTATACGCTAACTTGTTGAAATGGTAAAAATCGACCGTTATAGATTTTTTCATGTAGAATTCAGTGGCGTACACGGTTTTTTTCTAGGAGGTAAGAATTTCAAAATATAAATATAAGTTCCAAAGTATTGAAAATGGGACATCCTGTACAATGTTTGTCATTGTTACACCACTTTCAAACATAAAAAAAAACACAGGGGCCCACTTGAAATTTTGAACACGGGCCTACTCTTCCGTAGTTACGCCACTGAGTATTAGGTATGGTAAAAGATTTCTTCGCGCCTCTTGCCTAACTGAACCTTTCATAAAAATAATAAATAAATCTTCAAATACTACAAATTAGTACTAATCTATTCATAAAAGATACTCTGGGAATCCCCTATTCTCCTAACTCCTAATCCATGGCGCACGCAGCCATGCACCACCGTTCACTGTTGTCCAGTGTTGCCAGTTATGTTTTATTTTATTTGAAAGTATTTTATGATGATAAAACTCGGGACTGCACTGATCCAAAAATTATGTTTTGTTGGCAGTTTTCGGGCGGGTTTCCGTGCTCTACTGGAAAACCAGTTTAATAAATTATTAGATACCCTCACTGATGCTCGGGGAGCTCGTTCTAGGGTTGGTGTACAAGCATATAAAATGGTGGTATTTCGGGGGGGGCCCCCCTCAGATACTGCCCTGCATGTAGCTATCTTGTCTGCCAAATTTCGTTACTTTGGCGCCCACGAAAGCTTTGTATAAAGAGTGAATACTGCAAAACAGTTTTATTTTATTGAGATCTCTCGTGGCTGTTAGATTTCTAACACAAAAAGTTAATTTTTATGTACCCTATATATTTTCATGCGCCAATGAGAAAGTAAAAATTACAACAAATGCATCTTTAAAGTTGCGGATATCTATAGTTTATAGTAGGTACACAGAAAAGTGGGAAAAGGTGATTGTATCCATCGGGTATTTTTAAATTGAATGGTTGTATTGATTGTGCTGACCTTCTTAAAACTCTCAGCCATTCCGACCGTGTGAGATTCGGGGATTCGCATGGACCAACAAAAAAAAACTGTTCAATTCTCTCTACAGCGGCCGGACCATCCCATTTCTGACACAACTCTTCGCCAATAATTCAATTAAGTTTCGAATCTCCCGCCCTCCCAGCACGCCATCTCTCGGGGTGTCCCCCTAGGACAAAGTCGCGGGTCTCCGCGGGGCGCTTTTCAGTTCCGGACCCTCCGCAGTGGCATTGTAGCGAAAGTCGTGCGAAAATTATGTCATTAACGGGTTTTTTTACGAACATCTGGATACAGGGTGTACGCCGCGGGGGGTGCATAGTCAGCATTGCGCCGTGTGTGTTTGTTATTATTCGATCTGTCGGCCATAATCAGGGTTTTATGTTTGATAGAAAGGGTACAGAGTTGTTTGCAGTAAGAGAATTTGGCAACAAAGGAATTTAAAGACTTGCCCTGCAAACGCAATTATTTGCTCGGCGAACTTGAATAAAAGGCCGAGTAGGACCATTAATTCGGTAAAGAATTAGTACCACGTACCAAAAAATACACCTTCATCATATTTATTTTGTCTACGATTTATATTAATTTGTTCATTTATTTTATTTATACTTCAAAAATTGGGGAAGCTTTCTCTAATTTAATTTCGAAATAAAATGATAAAATTATTTTTTAAATCTTCATTATAGTTTCATCGCATTGTGCGATGGCCTCCTCGGTTCCTCATTTCGTGTTTCGTGTGAAAATTCTTATTATTTTGCAAAATGCCAGCCTCATGTATGCTTTGGTATGTAGCCTTTACTGTTTACTTTCCGGATCAGCTGTTGTTTACTATTCCGCCATTTTACACAGGGGCAAACCCAAATGAATATTGTATAAAATATCTGTTTTTATAACGTTAGACTGAACATTAAAGGCCCAAAAGATCCAAAATCTTTAATATAAACCCTATGTAGATTCTTATGCACAAAGCCGCATTGGAGACACAATTCCTCCAACTTTTGTATTTACACTTTTTGTCTAGAATAAATTAGAATAAATCGTCAAAATTTCGTTTTTTCAAAATATATAGAGCCATAACTTTTTCAAAAATCCAAAATTTAAATTGGGCCTACAAAACTGCAATTCTTTCCCCATTTAACCTTCCTTCTATCTCCGCTAGTTTCCGAGAACTCACCCTGTATATGGATGATTTAAAACTGATGGCCGCAACCAAAAACCAACTAACGCAAATGCTTAGAATTGTAGAGGAGTTCTTAACATCGTCTGGGGAAAACTCGAACAAGACGCACACGAGATGAAGGACGGCCAGGAGGTCGAAGCAATGAGCATGGGAGATACATACAACAAGTATCTCGGGATGAAACAGGCTCAAAGGATATACCATGGGACAATGAAGACCGATTTAACGCATGAATTCATCAAGAGAGTAAGAAAAGTAGTGCATACCTACTGATCTTAACAGCAGGAATTTGTTTGAGGCCCTAAACACGTATAATGCGTGCTCTATACTCAGTTATTCATTCGGAATAGTGAATTGGACCAACACGGACATCAATAACCTGCCGCGAAAAGTTAGAACGCAACTGACAAAAGCTCATAAACATCATCCCCGTAGTACCATAGAAAGAACAACTTTGCCACGTCAACTAGGAGGAAGAGGATTGGCAGACCTCATCAAATAATTGGACCAACAAATATTAAACCTGCGTAATTATTTCCACAGGCAGGACAACAGTTCCACACTACATAAAGCTATATGCGGAGCAGATGTCTCAACACCGCTACGTCTGAGGGAACACGAGCATCAAAATCACCACCTAACCGACAATGATAAACTACAGATGTGGCTGGAGAAGTCGCTGCACGGGAGGCATCCTAATGATGTTAACCAGGATGATGTCGACAAGTTAGCGTCGAACTATTGACTGACCTCGGGATGCATGTTTCCCGAAACGGACGACTTCTTACTGGCCATACAAGATCCGGTTATACCAACTCGTAACTACCTAAAATTCATTGTAGGAGATGCATTTGTAGTGGATGACAGATGCAGATACGGGTGCCAAACAATCCAGCACATAACAAGAGATTGTCAGAAGATGTTCGCATCAAAGGAATATAAGGAACGACACGATTCGGTTGCCAAGATAATTTGTGTTATACCAAAAACTTTGATGAGAAACATGAAAGAGCTGTGTCTAACGGATAATCTTTACAGGTCCATGCAGAAAACGGTGCAGGAACATCCAACAACATGAATGTCACCTAAGACCCAATAACATGCCAAGGGTCTTGTCCGAGTTAGATCCTCATGGTATCCAGGATACCCGGGATCTGAGTGAATGTTCCCCATAGAGGGAGTGCGAATGCATTTGGATAAGTCGATAAAAATAATAATAATAATTCTCACCCTCAGATTACTCCAAACTAGGTGTAGGTACCCTAAAAGCAACTGAATGTGTAGGAGAGGGGCAATTACTATATATTTTGTCTTCGTTGCCATTTGAATGTATGTAGGTACTTTTGTTGACGCACACAAGCAAGCACCTACTTATCAGTTTTACAGATTTTGTTTATCTACCAATTGGTTTATACTAATTATTTTAAGTTTTTCCATATTTCATTGTTTTTGTTTGCAAAGTTACTCACCCGCTCTATTTACGTGGGCGCATTGTTTGTTTGCTTTATGCCCGAGATCCAAGAGTGCGTCGCCGTCGGGGTTGGTCAGAACAATCGCGGGGGTCGCGTGTCGCCTCGCATGCCCATCAAACAAAAACAAAAGAACGCTAAGAGTAATTGACGTGGCAAAGAGCGGCGCAGCGCCAACTAGGACACTCTGGGCGCGCGGACAAAAAGCCACCCCCATTGTCCCGTAATAAAGGCTGTTTTGGGGCATTGTTTTCCATTTCTAATTGCCGACGTCGCGTTTAATGAGCACGAGCCAGTTAGGGGGGCGGGTTGAAGGGTTAATCGGCTGGAATTTGTAATTTGTCTTTTTATATTTTTTATATTAATTATTAATTCAGTGGAAATGGAAAATTCCGAAACCGCAGATAGGAGGACCAAAATATGACTATTAAGGCCAAGATGACGTACACTAAAATGATAACCCTGCCAAAGACCAAAAAGATAACCTCACACTTATTACAGGAGACTCGTCATAAACTTTGCAGACATAGCCAGGCCGCTGCATAATCTCACAGAGGATGGGATCGATTATATTTGGACCTCAGATTGTGAAGAAGCATTTCAGACCTTGAAGAAAGCTTTATGTTCTTCGCCGCTTTTGACGTTTCCCGTTCCTGGAAAGACATCCATCGTGGATACAGATGCCAGCAATTTTGGTGTTGGAGCAGTGCTGTCCGAGGAGCATGAAAGGCAAGAAAAAGTTATTGCCTACTTCAGTAAAACTCTGCCAAAGCCAGAGAGAAACTACTGCGTGACAAGAAGGGAACTGCTAGCAGTGGTCAAGGCCGTTGGACATTTCCACAAGTATTTATTTGGCCAACCTTTCATATTAGAGTTAAGAGAAAACCCGGGCCTAATTTTATGTAAACGAACTACTGTCCGCGGACCTGAAAATTGGGATTCGGAAGTCATCGCCAGAGAGCAAAGCGAAGATCCCATATTCGGTATAATATTTAACCTAAAAGTAAGGCATATACCCAAACCTGAATGGAAAGATTCGGACAAATCACCAGAGTTAAAGGCGTACTGGGCGCAATGGGACTCGTTAGTAATTAAAGATGGTGTACTAAAGAGAGTTTGGGAAAGTCCAGGTGGAAAAGAAAAGCTATTTCTAACAGTACTTCCCAAGAAGAGAGTGTCGGAGGTCCTGAAAGCCGTCCACAAAAGCGTTGGAGGTGGACACTTTGGCATTAGTAAGACCTCGAGTAAAGTTAGAGAGAGGTTTTACTGGGTAAACTCTCGGGAAGATGTCGAAGATTGGTGCCGCCGGTGTGAAGAATGTGCTTCGGCGAAAGGACCAAAAACTAGGAACAGGGGTAAAATGATGCAGTACCTGGTCGGAGCTCCTTTTGAAAGGATTGCCATCGACGTAGCGGGACCGTTCCCAACCAGCGAATCTGGCAACCGTTATGTGTTAGTCGTCATGGATTACTTCAGCAAATGGCCAGAAGTTTATCCAATCCCCAACCAAGAGGCCACCACAGTCGCAGAGGTCCTGTTCCAAAATTGGATATGTCGTTTTGGTGTCCCAAGAGAACTACACTCTGATCAGGGCCGCAATTTTGAGTCGGAGGTATTCCAAAATGTCTGCCGCCTGCTAGGGATTTCCAAGACAAGAACAACACCCCTGCACCCCCAGTCTGATGGCATGGTGGAACGGTTCAATAAGACTTTAGAAACATACCTGAAGATGGTGGTGAGTCAGAAACAAAGTAATTGGGACACATGCATACCATATTGTCCTACCGTTCCGCTGTGCATGAAGCGACAGGAAAGTCTCCAGCTAAGATTATTTTCGGAGACAATCTAAGGCTCCCTATCGACATCATAACCGGCCGACCAGAAAATCCAGAATCTACACGAGTAACCTGAGAAAGCGTCTCCAGTTGGTTCATGAAATTGCATCAAGAAAGTGGCAAGATGAAGATCCGCTACGATCTGAAAGCAACCAGTGTTGAATTTAATGTGGGTGACAAAGTGTGGTTACATAATCCTAAGCGAACAAAACGTCGGTCTCCGAAACTCGATAGAAGTTGGGAAGGACCATTGATACATCGTCGTGAACAAAATTAATGATGTCGTTTATCGTATAAGACGTAGACCAACGGCAAAGATGAAGATAGTAAATATCTAGGCTAAACAATAAAGGTGGTAACCAAGGCAACGAGTTTGGATTTTGATTATTGAGATTCAGTGGGGCGTAGCGTGACCTCCAAAACTGGGGGGACATACACTGGAGTTCTGTAGCGGTGTGCAAGTATTTGGAGGAAGTGTTCTACAGGGGGATCTTTCATGTAAAATTTTTCGATGTAGCCTCCCCTGCAAAGTTTTTGCAACCTTAAGAGCAACAAAAAATTTGGTTTTGATTTTTTTCTCAAAAACGGTTTAATCTATAAACTTGAATTTTGGGACAAGTCACCAACCAATTGCAAGACACTTTACGGTAGAATAACTTTTCGCATCCTATGCACCCTAAACATCTATTTGTCTTTTTTAAAGAACTTTTTTGTTATGTCGGTTTGTCTAAAAATAAAAATACGTTTTCTATATTCTAGAGCCCAGTTAATTTCTATAGTCAAGTTAAGTTACAACTCAACACGTTTAAAAAAATCGGAAGGGTAGGTAGCTGTTGAGGTGGGCAGAATTCAAATTATAAAAATATGCAAAATATGTTTCACTTTCCTACATCTTTTCACATATTTTTACATTTAAAAAAGCAATATTTTTGGATATAGCTTTTATTTTAAAAATCGACTGCCAAATATATTAGTGATATTTTTTAGAACTTGCGTTGAGAGCTTTTTTTAAAGTACGATCTGTTTAAGTTTGAATTGATGCTCTGCTCATATGCACCTATCATCTTTGTCATTATTGCTTTTTGCGACTTGACTTACTTATTATTCTTGTTATTTCTTGTTGATAATATACCTGAATTTTGAAAGATTGAAGCATGAGACCAAGGCCCTATATGCCGTAGTATGAGGAATACATGCATGATTTTATACTTTTAAAGGATCTTTTGTTAACCCCACTATTTCCCTTGTTCCAGGTCCACATAAAATCGTCCTTCATAATGAACGGCGTGTGCGTGCGGTGGACCGGCTGCGTCGACCTCGAACGTCTCGACGGCCTCGGCCGTCTCGAGTTCGACGAGGAGCGCGCCCGGCAAGAGGACGCCGTGCTGCAGGAGCAGCTGGAGCGCTACAACCAGCAGCTGCGCGAGTTCGAGGGCAAGAGGGGCGCGGCGGCCGCGGCGGCCGCCGGCTACCACCGGCCCGACCGCGCCGACGCGGAGCTCGAGGTGGGTGCGGCCGCGAGGCATGCGCACATGCCCATGCACGCGTCCATGCACGGGCATGCGCCCGTCCACACGGCCGTGCACGCGCATGCGCCCATGCACGCGCACGCGCACCCGCACCACTACAACATGAAACTGTACTGACGAACGTGGAGCGGTGCGCGGCGCTGGCGAGTCTGATGTAGTGGGGATGGACCTGTAGTTAAATGCGGACTTACGTGCTGCGGTTTTTGTTTTTAAGCGTTTATGGTTGATTTGCGAAAGATGGATTCATATAACAATGCAAGAAGTATAAACATGTCGCTGTATAATATTCTAGAAAAGAATTCTCGTGGTAGTAGGAGAACAATGTGTAAGTAATCCTAAATCGTAATTAGTAGGTATGCACAAGTAGGCTCCACAAGCCAATATACTGAGTAAATATCAGCTTTACAACAAAGATATGGTTCATTATCTAGTCTTCCGTCAGGTGTTTTGTTAGCAGGATTTCTTAATATGTTTATGTAGTCATAAAAAGTAGAATGAACAAATAGGAACCCAAACCATTATTATTATTACTACATTTTATCGACCAAATCACATGCAATGTTTCCTATGGCTTTTCTCTTGGGAAAGTTGATGAAATGAAGATGAAGGAATACCTGGCAAGAGCCTTTAATCAGAAATCATTACCAAAGGGAAAAGAAACACATATCCGGGGTATCAAATTAAAGCTCGTGACTTCCGCTGAAAAAATAATCTGGTATGTCAGCATAAAAATGGCTGGAAGTGCTTAACAGACTGAAATTTAGTCTGCCGCAGAGGGCCGACTTTTTTGCTTGAAAAATCATTTGTTTTTTGCGAATGTTGTTGCTCATTGACATTGCGAAAACACTTTTATTAATTAGGCTGATACAAAACTCAAACGAGAACACGTCATAAACTAATTTTTCCTGTAAATGTCGGAAGATGAAGTTTATTGCTGCATTTAGTTGCTGGTATGAAGGAGCTAATAATTTTAAATTGTTCGACTTGCAAGGGACAATCCTATAATATTGTAGGGTTATTCTTTATTCCCTTAAAAAGTTAGAAGTTGTACTATTCTGGACAGATTTCTCTTGGCAAGAATTCTAGAATGAGGAAACTCGTCGAATGAAATATAGTAAATAAACCGACGTCCTAATTATTGTCACACATTGAACCTCAAAGGGGTGGACAGCTTGCGAACGATGCGTGGTGTGACCGAAAGCTATTCTAGTTGCAACAATCTTTTGCCCCAAGCATCTATCATGACAGTCGGCAACCTGTCTCTTTATGCTCTTATGATCTTAGGGAGACCGTTATACCCAAGGAATCAGTAAAAACTGTTAATTCCTGAATGAAAAAAGGAAATATATTACTAACTTGAATAGCATGCCGTACCTAAGTAAGTAATTAACGTTCTTACTTACGATCAAGTATTAGTATATTTTATGACCTCGATTTTCGAAACTACTGCTTGGTATTTAAAATATTTTTAGTTTTTCAAGATAATATTGTTACGTAAATACGCAAAACATTTGTATCATTATTGTAATACACATTCTAATAAGAACCAAATTCTTTACTAGATATTAAAGTTAAAAGTTTTAAATCACGTATATAGGCGCATGTTATGTGTTGATTTCATACATTTCTTGTATAAGTTCCTGACCGTATCAAATTTGTCGAGAAATAAAAGAACTAAGATTATTTGATAAAATTCTCTAAAAGTAAGACTCATCGAACAGTTTTCACGAATTTTGTGGACATATTATTATGGGAGACAAATTTAAATCATGAACGCTTAAAGACTGTAAATTAACGCATTAAGTTCGACCGTTGTTTTCGTTGTATTTATAATAATTATTAAACTATCGACTTACGAATGGTAGCAACAACACCGTTGCTAACACTATGACTGAACGTATAAGCCCAACTGATCGAGCGCAATATGAAAATGAATTGTCTGAAATTTTCGAAAAATCCAAAAAATTGAAACTACGGTTCTAGTTTCTAGTTCTGTAAATTCGTATTTGCAATTTGTACAATACAGTAAACCTATTAAAATGTTTCCTTTATTGTAGAGCTATAAAACCGTTGAAAGAAACTGCATTTTACGAGTTTATAGCTCAGATAGTAAAGTGAAAAGTGAAACTAATTCCATACCACAATCAAGGTCGGTCGATTTCTGTCCGTTGGAAGGTTTCATTCTTAAATTCGGTATCTGCTTTCACAGTAGTATTTTAGTCCTGCGGTTTTACTATTTTTGTGGTTTTACTGTTTACTGTTTTTCTACACTTAAGCAGGTACGTTATGTGCTAAGAGGCTTAGACACGGGTAATTATATGATTCTCGTCAATAAAAACATTTTGTACAGACTTTGAGGTAAAAGCGAGTAGTGCAATTCAGGTAATTTCCAAAGAAAGTAAATTCTCTCAAGAAAAACTATTTCTTAATAGATTAGAAAGGGGAAATGTTAGGTAAATAGACGTCTGAGAGAGTTTTCGTATAGAACCACATTTTATTAGATCAGTTTTCGTTCCGATTTTTTAAGTACCTACCTACTTATCTGATATAAATGTGTTATCCAGTCCTGTATTTTTAGAAAAATTGGTTGTAAAATTGAATACCGTTTTTTTATTTCCTTTACGAATTTTGTTGTAAATATGTTTTATGTTTTTTTAATTACTGTATAATGTAAATACGAAAAGAGACTTTTGTTGCAATCTGTAAATATTAAAATAAATGGAAATTTTAGTGATGTTTAGTTGTTTTATTTTCTATTCACATTTCAGTTTCCTTTTTTTCTGTTATTTCAATTTGTTTCTTAAAGCGTCATTGTCATATATGAGAAATTATCAGCACATTCTAATTGAAAAACCAATTTGCAACTTACGTAATAAGGTGATTTTCTAGCATGCTTTAATAACCCAACGTTTGCGTGGAAATGAACGGCAAAATTTCCAATTACTCAAATGTTATGTTTTAATCACCTTCAATATAAAATTACAAGTAGGTAATTTGTTTAGCAATAATAACAATGATTCACGTTTCATTTTAGAGTACCTACCTAATCGACGTAAGAAGAGAAAAATAGTTCGATGTATCATTCAATCAAATTTGAATCATAATCAGCAATGGTGAAAGATGGTCGGTCATATTTTTCCCCTATGTCCGCAATTTTAAACCGTGGCAAAAAGTTAGGAATATACGGGTGAGACACAAAATTTTGAACTTTTTTGTTTTACCATAATTTTTTGTTTATCAACCGATTTAAAAAAAAGGCATCGTTGCCTGTAGAAAGAACGGACTATTGACATAAAGCTTTAAAATAGCCGATTTTTTAATATTCAACATGTCGTCGATGTTTAAATTTAGTCCTTTGTTTGGGCTATATAGTTATTTTTGAAAAAAATATGTTGGAATGATGCAACCAATACAAACAGCAAATAAAACTTCCTCTAAATTCTAAGGCCACTGAGAGGTAAATCGGAGGCAGAGGTATACGCAATAAAAGAAAGTGTCAATTTCATCGTTGATATGCTGTAGGCAACTGCCTTCCTTCTTTTGTCCATATTTTTTTTTATTTACTAACCGATTTTAAAAAAGTGCCATCCCTGTTTAAAGAAAAGAACGGACTATTGACAGAAAACCTTAAATTGGAAGATTTTTTAAAATACAACATGGCGGCGATGGTTAAATGTAGCCCCTTGTTTGGGCTGATTCTAATTACCAGAAGTAAATAAATTGGGCCTTCATCTACATTTTAAGACCACTGCGAGGAAAATCGGTCCATCGGGGGCGGAACTATTGCTATGCTATTCGTGAAACTGTCTTCTTGCGTTTGATAATATATTTTTATTTACTAACCGATTTTGATGAACAACAGAAAATATCAAAATCGTTGATTTTCTGGAATTCAAAGATGTGTGGACTAATTATTTTTTAAGCAAAAACATCGGATTAATGCAACCGAACAATGCAAATTGGAAATTGTCCTTTCCTTGGACTAATAATTATTCTTCTCGAAGCAAAAATGTTGGAATAATGCAACCGATGCAAAAAACAATAAAATGGACCTTCTACATTTTAAGACCAATGTGAGAAAAATCGGTTCATCCGGGGAAGAGCTATACGCAATAACAGAAAGCGCAATTTTCGCATTTTCCCTTACTTTTCTACCCCCGATGTGCGATGTGCTTAACTCAATAAATAAAAAAATATATTGACAAAAGAACAAAGGCGTAGATTTAGGTAAATTGCAGAGAAAGGCTCGTTTTAGTGATTTATTGGTTATTCGTATATTTGGGCGTAAAAGAAAGGGACAATTTTTAATTATGGCCGCCATCTTGAAATTCGCCATTTTTATCTTTTTTTGTCAATAGTCCGTCCTTTCTTCGAGCAAAGGTGCAAACGTTTATCAAAATCGGTTAGTAAATAAAAAAATATTTGCAAAAGGAGGAAGGTAGTTTCAAATATACCATAACAATGATGAAAATGACTTTTTCCTCACGGTGGATTTAAAATGTAGGACAAGGCCTGTTTTAATGATTTTTTGCTTCTGTTGCATTGTTCCAAGTGTTTGACTTAAAAATGAATTAGCCCAAGGACAATTTTCAAGCACGGCCGCCATCTTGAAATTCAGAAATAATAATAATAATTCGTCCTTTCTTCAAGCAACGGTGCAAAGTTCATCGAAATCGGTTAGTGAATAAAAAATTATGGGCAAAAGAACGAAGGCAGTTTCAGTACTACAGCATATAACAATAATTAAAACTCTATTACTGCGTATAGCTACGCCCACGATGGATCGATTTTCCTCGTAATTGACTTACTTTTTGTATTGGTGGCATCATTTTGAAGTTTTCTCTCAGTAGTCTGTTCTTTTATGCAAACAACGATGCCATCGGTTGATAAATAAAAAAATTAAAAAATTATGGCCGAAACAAAAAAGTCCAACATCGTTTGACCCATCCGGTATCACATTTATTAAGAAATAATAAGGTAAGTAACGTGAAAATACATTGCTAAGTAATAGCATAAAATGCACCCTGTGTTGAACTGGAGTTAATGATCACCATGAAGTGTGTCGAATACGAACGCAATCGGCTTTGTACCTACTTCTTGCATCAGAAATGAATAAAAACGCAAAAAATATGCAAAACCTTTTGTAATTATGTTTATTGACATCTTCGCAGACTAAACTTGCAAACCGAGTGTCACCAAAACCAATTAGGAACCTACTGATTAGTGATTACGATTAGACGCATAAAAATAAAGAAAGTTGTTTATAAACCGCAATAAAGCTTAACAAAAAATTTGAAACTTGAATTTTGAATTTTATGATTTTATTCTTTAAGTTGAATCGTTGAGTGAAAATCCAAAATGAAAACCAGTCTTCTTTTTAAACAAACAATAATAGTGAAATACCAATTTGTACGATTGTAGAAAGTTATTCTGCATATCCTTCTTCAACTTCCACACATTTCTCCTTTTATTTTAAGAAAACAAAAAAAAGGAAACATAAAATTCAAAATTCATATTTTGTATTAAGGTTTCATTTCGGATTGTAAACGTCTTCCTTCTATAATAATTTTTGTCTAAAATAGTAAATAATGGGTAACCTTTATAAAAATTATTTATAATGTTTCTAGGAATCTTTTTAGAGCAAACTGTGTCTATCCTTTCGATCTTTTTGTGGTTCAATATATTCTCGTTTATTTTAAACTTATTTTCTGCACGAATTTCCCGAATTTTAGAGATAGTTTGAGAGCCACTGGTCGCAAGGTTCTTTCATTATTAAAGCGATGGCTTCCTGGCGTTGCCATACTGTCAGATAATTCCTTAAAAATCTGTAAAAATTTGCAATTTTCTACAGCTCCCTTGGGGTATAGAAGCGGCGCGTTACTTTATTAAGCGGTTGTTCGCCTGTTGCCCTATCATCTCGCATAAAGAATAATAATATCAAGAATCACCTTGTAGAAGCACTCAGCATAACTTAGTAATAATCACTACACTTTCACGAACTTTTTCATAGAAGTTGTTCGAAATATTGTCATCCATTCGTAATAAAAGCTTCAACTGTTCGCTGCACAGATTCTATTATTCTAGCTATAATGTATCGTGGCTATTTTTATTTCATTTGCAGCAGTTTCTAGATGAGCTCGTAGAGATCTATTGCAAGTTCTAGTCATTGTCCCCGGCCCGCTGGCTGGAGGCGTTCGAACCAGCAGCACTAAAAAAGTTTCTAAGGATAAGAGCAATTTTGTCATATTTTTGGTGACTTAATTTTTTTTTATAAACTTCATAAGCGTTCTTATGACACCTGCTTGATTTCGAAAATTTTAAAAATGATCGTCTGCTGGGTAATTGTTACCCTACCCCCTTCGGCAAGGTTCAGCTACGGGTTTAGCCTGATTAGTACCTAACTGTATCGAAGAGAGGCACTCACCCTACGTCCCTACTACGTTTTAAAGAAACCTACACTCTTTACTACGTACCTACCTAATGTTCTTATCATTGCCTTTTCTTATCATTAAAAAACGACTGCAGAAAAATTGGGACACCACTGTATTTTCTAATACCCACTTCGAGGGTTCTAGACGTCCGAAGTTGTTTGCCCAACATATTAACTCGAAATATCAATCAAGAACCATATCGGGTACAAGGGCTCTTTGTATCATGGGTCGACCCTTAATCATCTGCCTGCTCCCGTAACAGATCGCCTTATTCGCAGTCCGTTTCGGACGGCCCATCGGCCTGCCCATCGGCAGGAGGGTCAGTTTGGGCACAAAGGGCCGATCCGCTGCCCCGGAGGGCCGGCCCTTGACAGAGGAGGGCACGGACGATTGACGATTCGCAAATTCCGAATATTAGCATAAACGTCCGTTTTTTTGTTAGGCTCGCCCAGCGGGTAGGAGTGGATAATGAGTCGAGAGGGTAGAAGGCAAGAGGGCGCGTTATACGGATGAATTTATATGTTGATAAAACGGTTTTTGCTGAAGTGGATCAATATAATGAGTCAAGCGACTTTTGTCTTCTAAATAATTCGGCTATGTTATCTTACTTGGTTTTGAATACATTGGTATCCAAGATTTGTATTTCAAGCATTAAAATTGCATCTAGGTATAGAGTTTTATTTTTTTTTATAATTACCTCCCGTATTTTAGATTTCCTATTAACTCTCTGGAATATTTTGTCCATTCGTCAAAAATAATTATTACTCAAATAAGTACCTATGTACCGGGCGTCCCAAACTCGACGCCCCAGGGTTATTATAGGCAAACAAAAACAGCCAGTAAAAATTTGACTTGTTTTTTCTTGTAGGACCACTCAAGCTTGCTTTTGGGCCGAAAATATAGTTTTTAGGAATTTGGGAAATATAGGTTATGACGTCATAAAATATATTTTTCCTAGGACCATACCTGTTTCTCTTTATATTTGGAAAGAGCACGTTTTCGTGATAAACTCTCGTAAATATTTTTTTATATCTTGTTTAATTAAAAATGTATAGTAGTATTTGTAAAAATATGAAAAAGATGCCTTGATATTTTTTAATGAAAATCGAGTTAGCCATGACTTATGAAGGTATATTTTTGACAGAAACAATTGACAGATGCTCGGACAGATATATTATAGAAAAAGTATTAAAATTTTATTATTAATTATAAAAATATAACTGCATGAACGCCTTTAAAAAAACTGTTATTATAAACACTTATTATGTACCTATTATATTTAAAAACCTAACAATTTTAGCGACAAACAAAAACCAACAATATAAAAATCAATGCTAGGTAGGTTCTTACTTATACATAATTTTCAATGCGACTACCTTCTTTTAATAAATCTAAGTCTAGACTGCGTCTAACTTCTGTCTTAGTGACCTTTCTTCATCTTTTATTTTTTTCTATTAAATTCCAAAATGGAGTTTGGTAAACAATATTTTTCAGAAATCCCCACAAATGGTGTTAAATCTGGCGACTTTCTTGGCCATTTCGTGCGACCATTTGTTTCCAAACTAATCATTTAGATATTCTTATACAATGTTGGCCTTGTCTTCTGGAGCTCCGTCGTGTTGAAACTATATGGTTCTTATTAACTGCAATGGCACGTTTTCCATGAGAACTGGCAACTGTTATTGCAAAAATTAACGTGTAATACAAAGTATACTCATATAGGTATCCTGAATCCAATTAGCCTTGGCTTGATGGGGTATCCATGGAAAACAATTGGGAGTTGATAATTTATTATTCTTACCTCATAATTGAAGTACCTTCTATTGACATTTAATAATTGTATCCAGTCATTGAACGTATCATAAAACTACAATAATGGTAACACAAAATGAAAAATTTGATATTTTATTAGTCTATGGAGAAGCTGAAAAAAATGCTAGAAGAGCCATTAGAATTTATAGGGAGAACGTCACGTTCCTGATCACATAATGTTTATTCGATTAGAAAAAAACTTAAGGGAGAAGCAAAATGCATTTTCTACCCACAAAGACAAATCAATTAGGGGAATAGGTAGTTCGCAACAATGATGCAAGATGCAACAGTCCAAGTGTTACTCAATTATATAGGCTAGTAGAGAATTAAATTTGAACAACAACGAATTATGGAAGAAAACAAATATCATGAATCATGACTTTAAATTACATTACCTAGAAGATTTGACAGATGCAAATAAAGAAAAAAAGGCTTTATTATATTATTACAGAAATCATGGTGGTGAGCCAGATTGTCGACAAGCTTATTTTCAGACTTTGGACAGACGACGTTTTGTTGGAAATGGCTTACCTAACCGTAAAAACGAACATTATTGGTCCACTGAAAATCCTCATATTGTCAATCCAATTCGGAATTATTGAATGGCGTGGAATAATTGGTCATCATTCATATGGGCAATATTTTACGAAGGCGTTTTAACTGGAATAACCTCCAATTTTTGTAACAACAGCTGCCAGTTCTTGCCATTGCAGTTAAGAGAGATCCAGCACACAAGGCCAACATTTTAAAAGAATTTCTAAATAATGAGTTTGGAAACAAATGGATTGGAGTAAATGGTCCCATGAAATGGCCAGGAAAGTTGCCAGATTTAACACCATTTAGATTTCCATTTATGGGGATTTCTGAAAAACATTGATTACAAAACTCCATCTCGGAATATTGATCATTTAATAGAAAAAATAGAATAACACCAGATGTATTAAGACTGAATGTACACCACGTGCGTGGTGATTCAACATTTTGAACCATAAAATGGCTTTTTTCGATCTGTAGCGAGCAACACGCATAATTTTAAATTTTTGTCAATACAAATTTTAATCTAAGTAATTACTCACATTTTGAGACAAAAATTATTTAGAAATATTTATCACCATGGCAGTTATTAGGCTTATTGCGGAAATGCTAATAACTGCCATTGTGATAAATATTTCTAAATAATTTTTGTCTCAAAATGTGAGTAATCACTTAGATTAAAATTTGTATTGACAAAAATTTAAAATTATGTGTGTTGCTCGCTACAGATCGAAAAAAGCCATTTTATGGGTCAAAATATTGAATCACCACGCAGGTGCTGTACATTGAGCCTTAAGAAAGATCACTAAGACAGAAGTTAGACGCCGTCTAGACTTATGATTATTAAAAGAAGGTAGTCACATTGAAAATTATTTATAAGTATAACAACTTACCTAGCATTTATTTTTATATTGTTGGTTTTTGTTTTTCGCTAAAATTGTTAGGTTTTTAAATATAATACATAATAAGTGTTTATAATAACAGTTTTTCTTAAAAAGGGCCGCATACAGTCATATTTTTATAATTAATAATAAAATTGTAATACTTTTCCATAATACATCTGTCCGAGCATCTGACAATTGTTTCTGTCAGAAATATACCTTCATAAGTCATGGCTAACTCGATTTTCATTAAAAAAATATCAAGGCATCTTTTTCATATTTTTACAAATAATACGCATATAACTTTTTAATAAAACAAGATATAAAAAAATTATTTACAAAAGTTTATCAGAAAAACGTGCTCTTTCCAAATACCTATAAAGAAAAACAGGTATGGTCCTGGGAAAAATATATTTGATGACGTCATAACCTATATTTAACAAATTCCTAAAAACTTATCTTTTGGCCCAAAAGCAAGGTTGAGTGGTCCTGCAAGAAACCCACAAGTCAAATTTTTACTGCCTGTTTTTGGTTGCCGATAATAACCCTGGGGCGTCGAGTTTGGGACATCCTGTAGGTACTATTATTACGTCCTACTTTTCTATATTTATCAGATGTTTGCCATTCAAAATATCTTATAGACATGATTGCTTTACCTTTTATCGTCCCTGGTCAGACTCACCTACCTCCCAGTTTTTAAAAGTTTTTTTTATTTTAAAATAACTTCTGTTTGGACGCGGATGAATGTATCCTATTTAAACTATGAAGGTTCTCGGGTCGATTATTTCTTAAGTTAAAACAGAAAGTGCAGAGAAAAAGAAGTGTAACTATTTATATAACATGTACCGAATCACTGAATACTAAATTAAAATTCTTATAAACAAAATCAATCAATCAACTCAATTTTAAAATATCAAATTTTTGGGCCTTTTTACATATTTTTTATAACTGAATCATGAATTATGTTGAAAATATATTTTTTCCCGATTTTTCGCGACCGAGAAAAGCGCTAAAATTAAACATTAAGATCAAATTTTCTAGGGAGTGATGAGTGATGTGTTACTATGGTCGAGTTGCATTTGCGATTGGCTTGAGGGAATCCATTACATATTTTGTTGACTTTAAAAACTCACGTTATATCTGATTCTCACGTTTTTGAGTTGTCCATATTTCAAATTTTGAAGAAATGGCAAACAGCAGACATTAAATACCTAGTTATTGGAAATATCGATCAAAATTATGACAACGGGGCAAATCGGGGCGTACCTACTCCCATTGATCCAAAATGTGTTACAACTTTTTTGTCCAATAAAAAATTGTATAAGTACCAGTCTACCTCTGTGAGAAATCGGGCTCTACTACGTCGGTAGCAGAGACAACAGATTGAGAGACTGTTGAATCCCATAGCAAAGGACGGGACCACTACTTGTAGCAGTGACTAGAAATTCTTTCTATAGTCACTGCTTGTAGCACCGGTCGTGGGAACGGGCGGAACTGACGCTGTTTTGGGATTTGCCGGTACATTTGAATTTTTTATTTTATTATTAGAGCTATTCCAATAAACTGATTCTGATAGTTTAAACCCCCCCCCCCCAAATCCAAGAATTCAGAGTTAGTTGGAGCTTTCAGAATCTGTTCAAAACTGTTTGTTTTGCCAATTCAGGCGCCTTATGGTAATATGTAATTCTTGAGATTCAACTTGTTAATATTTATTTAGATATTTACAGGACAATCAATTGTTTTCATACTAACATCACATTTTCTGGAATCACAGCAGAGAAGTAATAGGCAGGCATTTTTTTGGCTTTCAGCTTCACTTGACAGTTTATTTACTGGCTTCCTGAGCTAGCAATGAAGTTTTTATTAAGTACCCTTCGACATTTTTGGATATTTCAGAGTATAATATCACAGACCTATATAGCTTCGGCATGTAGGTCTGTGATAATATAATATTGTAATTGTAGTGTGAACTCACGTATTAACTTGGTTTTGTCTCTTTTCGCTTAAATCTCTCACAATCATCAGCAAGCTTCTGAGTCGACTGACAAACGACCGCAAACAACAAACCAATATGGTTACATCAAATAAAAACGAAAGTTTAGATGGGAATCTAACGTGTGTGTGTTCTCTGGTGTGCTACGCGGGGTTGCGCAGCAGAACCGAAAACGATGGATGTTAGGATGTTTTCTCTATGTTTCAAACAGTGCCTAGTGCCTCTGTTGTCAGATACTTACATGATATTACTGAATTTACTCTCCCTTTCTAATCATATAAATTACCTAACTTCAACTTATAGTGGCCCATTGTCAAGCTAACAAAAAACTTTTCTAACAAGTTCTCACATCCTATTGAAACCAACATATACAGTCAGATGCATTTTTGAAACCGTCCGCAAAAAAACCTGGCACACCAACTTTCAAACTTTTATTTTTTTAACAAAAACAAATTAAAACATCAATTTTAATGTCCGAAAATTATTAATACTCGAGAGTAAGGTGAAGTATAGGTTAGCCTATATATTGTTAGGTAGGTATAGTTTTTGTATTAATTTAGGCAAAATATTTGGTGTGCTTCGCGGAAATTTCAACAATGCTTTTGACAGTCTAGATGTGGTTTTGTCTATGCTTATGGGCATGTTCTTTAAAGCAATGATATTTTTAGTTTCAAACGTACGACAGGTAGGAACCTACTTACTTATTACATGTAAAAAATATCATATTGCTATACCTAATCTAGCTGCCGCAATATTGCCCAAATTCAAAGTCTACAAATTTAAAAGCTTTCATCTACAGGAGTTTAGCTCCCCAGTTTTTATTACGCAGCTTGCTTGCGAAATCACGTAATTCGTGAGCGTCGCCTGTCATTATTTTAAATCCCGCCAAACAAAAGAACGCCCCCCTATAGCGATGGCTCACTTGATCCTTTCTAATGAATAGCAAACATGTCCATGAGTCTGGCTCCCCTTTGTTTTTATTTCAAAGAGCGGGAGTAGATATACTTATATGACAGAAACAACGATTTACCACACCACGGATGTACCTGACAAAAAATTAGAACGTGCAAACTTAACAACTCAACATCTCTACAAATGTATCTACATTTCAAAAGTAGATTAGGTACGCATTCTGAATGACTTCAGGCGATGGCAAATAACACCCGATTTCAATAACTCCCGTGCGCCGGCAGGGGCGCCATAAACATAGCCCCTTCGATTTTTCGAGCCGACACCTCCTGGCGCGCCAACAGGGGAACATGGGGGGCCTGGCACCCCTCCAGCTCGACCCAGGGGGGCCTAATAAGGGCGGGATGCCCGCCGTCAGCATTTTGAAACACACGGGCGGCGGGCACACAGGAACGATTCTCTGATATCTCATGTAAACCAAAAGAGTTTTATTCTCATTATTGCAACAGTTCCTAAGTACTTAAATTGCTTGTGGGGTAGCTGAAATTACAAAACTGTACATATAACCTACAACTTAAAGAAAAATAATACATATCTGTCTCAAAACCTGAAAAAATCTCATTAAATTTGGGGATGAAGAGAACAGAGCATTAGCTACTGTACATACCTATTGGAAATTGGAAGGGTAAGTAGATGGACGCCCAAGCAGTAGAGAGTAAAATTAATTGAATAAACATGTGCTTTTAAATTTTTTGATTCTATAAAATTTTACTATTGAAGCATTATTTTATATTTTTTTTTATCTAGTTCCTTATCGATAAGATACGAATGTTACCTCGTTTGCCAAAATATAGCCCCGTTTTACTCGGTACCTCCATCGAAGCGTACCTTATACTTTCTGAAAGTAAAATGTGCATAGTATAAGTATTTACATAATTTAATTTCTTTAAATCTAAAGATTCAGTATAGCATCGTCAACAAATTTGCTGTCTACATTTAACTAAAAAAAACTATAAAAACTATTCATAAAACCGAAAAATGAATTCTACACTGTGACATCGTGCGACAAAGGGAAATTTTTGGTATAACTAATAGGATGACTCTGTAAAATTAGCAGACCATTCAATTGCAGAAAAACTGTACTTTGGTACAAATTAATTTTGTTTCTAGTTATGCTTCGTAAAATCTACAGCTTTAAGTTTTTTAATTGTTTTGTCGCCATTTTGCTGGATGAGAGAAATTAGTTAAAGTCGCAAGTAAATGTTGCAAACTTGCTTAAAGGTATGAAACCGTCAATTTTTAGTTTGTGCCAAATGACGTAGGTAGGTACTGTTTCTAACCAAGAAGTGCCGGAGTACCTAATATAAGGTTCCAAGCAAATTGTATTCTCTGCAACTGGCCTTTTTTATGAAATCTAAGCCATAGTATGGTGCCTTTCGGTGGCATTTCTGTATTTTTTCTATAACAATATTTTAGTTGGTAGGTATATCTATACCCAATATCGTTTGATCGTTTTATCAGAATTAGTCATAGAGTCACAGAAGAACTAGAGACTAGCAATATGTCTCCTGCGGATATATTCTTATTCTTGCGCGTAATAATAAAGATAGATTCCAGGAGTAGCGTAACGTCGGGGGGGGGGGGGCTGGGGGAGCAAGCTATAGCTCTCCAGATATATCTATATCAACGGGATTTTTTTAACCTGTAGTTAATTTTTGTTTTGTTATGGAAACAGACAGAAGTACTTTCATAAATTTGAATAACATCTGTCAAAAAATTATTTTGCATTTGTGTTTTTCAAAATTAAATAGCAAAATAAACAAAAACCAAGACCAAGAAAAAGTTGATTTACTTACTTACTATTTTTCGCTCATAATTAGGATACTTTGCCTAAGAAAATTAAATTTTAATTGAAAATGAATTAAAGTTCATTTTTAAAGTAACATTTTGGCAATATAATTTTCTACCCCTCTCCTAGAAAAGCCGCCCCTACTACAAACCACCATTATTATTAATTTTACTACTACCAAATCTGCCAGAAAAGTTATCCACCCCAGTTTTAAATATCACGCTACGCCATTGGATTCCAGAAATCTAATACTCTAGTTACTTATTGAATGTTCACTAGATTATAACCACTAGGTATCGATTCTAATAATACCTAATTGACGCAAAAATATTGAAAATGAGTTTTATGACAATATGAGCTTTATCTATTACTATTTACCTAATCTGATTATAAAATTGTGAAAGTTTAATGATATTTTTGTAAAAAAAACTATCCAACTATTATACAATATGTAGGTAGGTGCGTATTTGCAGAAAGAATAATGTTTAAATTTGTAATATTTAGATAAGCGTTCAAATACATTATTTTTTATTAATAATTGCTAAACATAATATATATGATGGAAACTGTACCTATATATCCGGTGAAGACCTAATTTTCATTTCATAATCTTTAAATGTATAACGCAGTAAACTTCTCACGACAAGCTTTTTGATTAAAAAAGCTTGTGGCAATTTGACATTAAATTACCTTAACTAAACTTATTTTATTCGTTTTATAACATGGTTTAAATAAAAGCTTGTTTTAAAAAGGCTTTTTTTTATTTTTTTACTTTGTGTTTTTTAGTATTTGATTCCCCGGTCACTCATCAAACCCTTTCAGTTGATACCCTTGCCAAGTGGTTGTGAAGAAAGAGATAATCCGCCATCTTAGAGCGGCCGCCATATTGGATTCAGTATGACGTCACTTACCTTATCGTTTTCTACTCGTCAAACCCTTTCATTTGATATTCGTGTGTTTAGTAGGTTGTGAAGAAAAAGTAATCCGCCATCTGAGGCGGCCGCCATATTGGATTTAGAACGACGTCACTCGCCTTCATTTGATGTCTATATCGTAAAGAAAAAGGTAATCGTCACCTTGAAGCAATGGCAATTTTAAACATACCTATATTACAACATTGAATAAACTAGATTGTATTGTCGCCAGCACCAAAAGTGTGTGCAAAATTTCAGCTCAATCGGTTGGGTGGAACTGATCTAAAATTCAGTTGCAAGATTTGAGCATGGCACGTTAATAAAAGCTTGTAAAAAAAGTTGAGAAGTAGTAATTTTCCTTATCTGTTTTTAATAGTTCTAGTTCTTGGATTTGCATTTCCAGGGGTGATCCATATTTTGCGCTCTATATGGGCTTATTATGGGAGAACAAAATGAGAATAAAAATATTCTGCATTGTTTTGTAAACCGATGAAAATTGCAAATGGAAATT
This sequence comes from Pseudeuparius sepicola, assembly GCA_963920635.1. Lineage (NCBI taxonomy): Eukaryota > Metazoa > Arthropoda > Insecta > Coleoptera > Anthribidae > Pseudeuparius > Pseudeuparius sepicola. The sequence goes on along the minus strand of OY987299.1, from coordinate 104,156,511 downwards.
GCTATTCGACCCTTGACGTCGTGATATCCGTCGATCCAGAAACATACATATATTTTTGCATTTTTAGGTAGATAGTCTACGGTTCTGGTTCTCTACAATTTTTACTAAGACATTTTCTCATATTATATTGTTTAGTTTAAAAAACATAGGAATTAAAATATTCGAAAAGTTAAAATAAAAGAAGTCATTGTAGGAAACAACATAAGAGGTTTCTTGTCCATAATTATTGTTTGAAAAGAAATGAATTTTTGAGGAGCTGAGAGGGACAAATAAATTATTTTGCAAAGTATTTGTGTCTCTATCTCGATTATAGCTCGGATATTTTTTGTCTTTATGAGATTGTATCTTAAAAATTCTATAATATTCATATATAACTTTCCTTAAAAAAAAGTTTTTTTCCATCGTCTGTATATTCCATCTCCATCATGCGCATAATATGGTAAATAGGGAACCTCATATATAGGTACCTTATTGCCTATTCTCTAGAAATTTCGAAAATAAATTGTACATTATTTTTCCCTTGATCACTTTTGGTGTTATCTACTTTATAGATAAAGTTAAAGAATTTGACGCTATCGAAGATAAAAATATTCAAGATATACAATACCTGTATAGAAACAAAAATATTCTCCGCCCATGGAGTTTGTTCCAACAGAGGCCCGAGCTGCTCCTGTTCTTCGTCGATTTATACGAACCTTTGTTAACTTTTTCAATATCAATAGAAGCGGCAAACTGAATTATGTAACTTTTTCACCGTACCAGCTTGACCGTGCGAAGGTTAGGAGCCGAGGGGATTTATTTATAGGAAGCTTATTATTCGAAATTTGCTTTGTAATGCCTATTTTTGTGTTTATGTAGGAAAGAAATAATGACTACGACGGGCTGGCACTGTAAGCGTATGCCGACAATGAGGGCCGTCAACAATCGGATCGAGATTTTGGGAACACCTGAGGCCAGACCGTATCAATTTAAGTACCAACTAGATAGGTAGATCTGTGACGTGAAAGTAGCTTCTTGCTGGCTTACTGCAGTTTCAGTAGATTGGACTTGGAAATTAATTACCTACTTCAAGCGGTGTATTTAGGATTTCACTATACGGGGGTGGCAGCATCCGGAAATTGTTTCTGGAAAATCTGGAAGAGGTAATAGGTACAGTTTGACGGATAAGCTATGGATATTTTTCAATTAAAATTATACTCCGAGTTATAAATATTAAAATCTTTACAACTTCCAAAAACGATACAGAACCATAGTAGATTGTTCTACGACAGAACTCTAAAAATACAAGAATAATCATAAATGAACATGTATGTAGTATCCAAATCGAGAAGGATCTGAAGCACTTGTGACCTAGCAAAGTGAAGTGAAGTGAAGGAAACAGTGACTGTGTTCTGCTGGATTTTCCAACAACGAAAGTCCAAACTCGTTGTCTTGGTTACCACCTTTATTGTAGCCCTCACAAGTACATACTTGGCAGGCACTGCCACTGACTAAGAATATTCCTCTGCTCTCAAAATTTGCCCCAATTTGCGTTCTAACCTTTAACTAACTGACAAGCGGAATTCTTAGTCTTTATATACTGAAAAGGTTGATTGGAGACTTTTCTAGAATACTTCCGGCCAATCATAGATCTACAAATAAAAAAGTTGTAAAGTATTTCAAGAAAACCTGTGGAAGCACTACAGGGTAAACAATAAAACATTGAGAAAAATGGGGTCCTAGGCGCCCCAAGCCAACAATGTAATAACGGAAAATGCTTCCAAACTAATCTTAAAATTATAAAAGTGTAAGTAGAACACCGAAACCGAAACATAGAGGTCAGAAAACAATACAAAAAATGCATTGATTAATAACTAATGGAACAAATATATAGAGTCATTTTTCGTTATAGCCCGCTGTTGGAGGTTGACATGTAATTCGTAACCGTATGCTTCTTGGGCGTTAGACCGTAGAATTAAAGATTTATGGGAATTAAGGATGGCATGTAGGCCCCTTTCTGCCCCAGGGGCGTCTCTGCTCTATCCCCTTGGAATCTGTTTATTTAGTATGTCATCTCCCACGCAGATTTCAACGTATCCTGGGGGAGGCGTTATAGGGTATAATCCTCTAAAACGCTGGTTTCAGTTTGTTTCTTGATGGGATGAGAGGATGTGTGCGCATTATTCGATGACGAGTGCCAGATGGAGCACCTGCAGATTGAAATTGGGATTTTTCCGACTCGTCTGGTTTTTTATTAATTCCCTTACCTAAGATGCATGGTCAATACGATCAATTTTAGTTAACAGGTACCTACTCTAAACTGTTATTACAGCAGGGCGTGCATTAAGTGATATTTACTACACCTTGTGGTGAAACCTTATACATACTTACAGTACCTACTGTTATAATCATTTGCGATATGTTTAGCAAGTAAAGTAACAAAAACACAAACAGAATGCAATTTGTGGCAATGTTAATGGAAAAACTGTTTGAAATAGGTACTATGGTGATGGTTCTATATTATGTAGAATTCCATAGTTTTCCTTTTCTTGTCTTATCCCAATGCTTCTAGATGATTATACAGGTTATACCATTAACAACCACCATGAGTGCAGGCACAGGGTTAACATGTTTTTGGAAAATTTTAAAAAATTCTAGATTTCTTCTATTGCACTATTGCAATCGGCGAATAAAAATGTATAGCATAGTACAGAGGAAAATATTGTTAACCTCATCATTTGTGCAAAGTATGGAAAACCAGAAATTAAGGATTAACAACTGTAGGTGCTATGATAACATTTATTCGGTGTCGGGTTTTAGGCCATAACTATTTAAACCTTAGCTCATCTTAAAAAGATTTCTGCATTTTAATAGTTCATACTCGTAGATATTTTACAGTAGCGTTCATCTGATGGGTAAAAAAAGCTTAACAATTTTTTTAAAAGGCAACGCGAAGATATAACTACTGAGTATTAAAACAACAACTCATTATTCCAAACTGTGTTGTTATATCTACATGTATTTAATGCTGAATTTTTGTATGGCCGACAAAGGTGAAAGGTGGACTAGAGATTCCATGCCTTGACATTTTCTGTTTTTTGGTAGAACTGATTTAGTGGACCATAACAGGTAAAGAGTTCATAATTACACGCTTTTGGTGCAATTGTTTATCAATTTCCGAATGTATAAGAGTCGGAATATTTTTCAATAGTTCTGTAAAAAACTTTTTCTTGAATCTCCCCCGTAATTACACTTTTCATACACGCCAATAGGCCAGAAAGCGAAAGTCAAATGTTCGAGGTGTCCTGTCATTTTGGTTGCTAGCTGCTAGGTACAAAAAGTATTGTTTAGCAACCCTTACGCAGCAAGGACCACAGCCGACTTTAGCTAAGCCCTGAAGTTGAGAAAACTGGCAACATGGCTACCGGGTCTTCGTGGCGTTTCCTGTCACTCCCTCTCAGTTTATTTTACAGAAACTTACGAGAATTAGTTTTATAAGTGCGGGTAGTGGTATCGTCGTGAGATTTCTACAACCCGGTTCCATTGGTTCCTTCTACAGTTTGAAGCCTCAAGATGCATATAATCGTCGAGGGAAGCTAGAACTTAGTTGAATACCTGGCTGTAAGTCAAATCGTAATAATAACTTGAAGTAGCTAGATTTTCTTTGCTTGACGGCAGGCGGTCGACTTGTATTCGTTTTGGGCTTTCCAAAGGACGAAAATTTAAGTATAAAATGATTAATAGACAAACTAAAGTACCCATTAAAATGAAAGGAGTTTTTGTAATAATTGAAACATTGTTTAATATTGTCGCAAAATTTTCTTTATTTATATATATATAGGTATATATTATAATTAAAGTCAAAAGATACTTTAGTTATATGTATTATGAAATTGACCCTATATATACTTAAGTGACATTTCAATCATAAGAGATTGCTCTCCTTCACAAAACGCAGTTTTATGTGCGTTTGTTGTTTGTATTTTTACGAAACTTTAACCATAAGGGAAGATAATCATCGTTTACCTGAGGAGGCATTTTGCGAAAAATTCTAACAAAAATTCGACATACAACAAATGTAGTCACCTCTGTTTGCCCAAATTTGCCATATTATTTGTCGAAAATGTACCTATTCACACCAGGAATCGTACTTATTATAAATACTTATACTTCTGCGTTATTATTATTATTGTCTGTTAAACAAACATAGGAACTTACTTAACTGTTATAATTATAAAAGTTGTTGAAAATTTTATTAGAAAAGAGAAACTAAGCCCAAGTGCCGAAAAGTTCGTTAAAAAGCCCTATCGTTATTAGTCCCGCTAGACTACATAGACCCGTTGAACGATCCCGCTGCGGCGTTGCCACATGTTTGCACAGACCTTGTAAGTTTGAGAAGGTTGCATGTGCAATAACCTTAAAACCATCAATAAAATATATAATATAGCAACGCGAAACATGCGTGAATTTTAACAGGTTTCACAACGATCTTTTTAAAAACTGGTTTTAATCAGAAATAAGACGAATTATAAGTACTAAAGAAAAATTAATAATTTCAATGTTTCTATGGCGTCAGACAAAAGCCGCCTAACAGACTAAATTTGAAAGGCATCTCACTAACCACAAGGTGAGACTACGCTACTAGTAATTCGTAGGTCCCGGGTTCAAATCCGACACAAAGCCCAACTTTTATTTATTTTTTAATATCGCTGCATTCTGACTCTTGTATTTATAGGTACCTATCACTGATTATCATTTTTAGTAATCGAACAAAGGTTATTATGAAGATTATTACTCGCAATCTACTCCATACTTAGTGTATTTAAAGTTTAATTCAAAGTACCTGTAATCTGAAATTGTCAGTAGCAGGAAAATTGCACGATGCCTAAGCTCTTTTTTGGCCTCGGAGGCAACGCCCGTGTTGCCACCACCTCCTCGACTAAAAAGGTGCACTTACGCATCTGGCAATGTTAATAACTCATATTTTCTGATTAAATAGATCCAATAAGAATAGAATAGAGCTTTATTCTTGTTATATACATACCTACATGTATATGTTTACAATCATCATAGAAAAAAATCGAATACATTTAACACATTTTACATAAGTGCACCGTGCACCATTAGTACACAATAAGACAACTGCCTGGAATAAGGTATGAGATTCACATAAAAACATACAAGTTTATAAAAATCCACCCGTTCAGACTATAATTATGATAACTTACTTTTATTAAGTAAGTAAAAATCTTCTGTTGTTGGACTTTCATTGTTCTTATGTATTGCAAAGACGTCTTTTCAATCAGTACAAATCTCTGATCGTTCTAAAGTGAAAAAATGTTTCTTGCCCACAAACTTCAATTAATAACTATAGATACATATATTCTAACAACTGTTAGAACCCATTTAAAACGTTCTTTACCCCTAAATTACTATTGTTTATATATACACGTGAAAACTATGCCATTGCCCCACGGGCGTAGCCAAGGGGGGGGTTTCGGGGGTTCAAACCCCCCGAAATAAGCAAAATATTACCTAATATTATCTATCCTTGTTAAGGATAGATAATATTAGGTAATATTTTGCTCCTTGTTAAGGATAGATAATATTACCTAATATTATCTATCCTTGTTAAGGATAGAGACGTGAATCATTATTACTGTCGAAAAATGGAGGGGAAAAAAAGGAAGGGTGGTAAACCTAAAGGTATGGACTACTGGAAAAAATGGTGTAGTCAAGGTCAAGGGGTTTCTAATAAAATTTGGATTTAGCTATCAAAGCTAAAAAAATTTGGATTTAGCTATCAAAGCTTCAGCTACCTTGCATGCTGATAAGAAGACTGCCTACCCCGAAATCTAGTTTGGAATGCCTAGATATGTGCGATAAAAACCTTTATCCTAATATTTACACATTACTACAAATCTTGGCTACCATTCCTGTATCCACTGCTACCCCAGAGAGGTCTTTCTCGAGCCTAAGGAGACTGAAAAACTATTTACGAAACACTACAAGTGAAAACAGACTTAATGGTTTGGCTCTAATGAACATTCACTATGGAACAGAAATTCATGCAGATGAAGTAGTAGATATATTTAAAAGGAAAAGCCGAAGATTTCTTCTTTAACGGTTTTAGATTTAGCGCAGAGGAACGAAATTAATTTATCCATTTCATTTAATGTTAAGAACTTTATAAATATATGTCGTAGTTTGTCGGATGGATATATAGATATTAAATTTCATATAAGTATATTTTTGTTGTTTTTTTTACTTCTCAAACTAAACCCCCCCCCCCCAAAACTAAATCCTGGCTACGCCCGTGCATTGCCCTATTTAAGCCGCTTTACAATTTCCTGCGAACCCCATAATTTTCCCGTGCGAAGCGTTCGCATACATCACCAATCAAGTGTCTACCTTCGCCGCCCTTTCAGGGAAGGCAGGTAAGGGCAGCGGGCGACGCTTCCGGCCCTTCATTTTCATATTACACGCTCTGCGAGTGCCTAAAGAGTGCCGGGGCAGCGGCACGGAACGGGCCGGATTGAATTTCTGTTTTTCTATCTGGCATCTCGACACAGTGTAGCGACGGCAGCGACGCAATAATCCGATTGGATGACAAAACGACGAGGGCTTTTTTAGTGTGTCCTACCGGGTGCCCTTTTATTTGGAGAGGTACGGTAATGGATGGGTTCTTCTACAAACACGCCGTGGCGCTTGGCGTTTTTTCCGTCGACGGCGGTGTTTTTGAGAGATTACACGGGTTTTTTGCTGACGAGAACAGATTGCTTTCGGGGGTGGATAATCGATTACCGGGGTTTAAAATAGGTAAATAGGATTTTGGATCATTAGTGGGAGTGGAAGGTCGATGTCGTGCTCAGACAGGAGTATGTCACTTTTGTTTGGTTAGGTACTTTTTTATGTTTATCTAACCAGGTAGGTACGGTATGTCCGGGGATTTCGACTGAATAAGGCAAAATTCGTATTAGAGATTACAGGATATTATTTGATAAGTCAATCAGGATACAGAATATGTTATTCTTTATTCTCGAATTATACAGGATAATTTAGTTGCATGTTTGATTCTTAACAGTTTTTCCAGAAATCCTCACCTAAATGGAAACTTAGATTAGGTCCCATTTTGAGATTTCCAATTTCAAATGGTATATTACCAAATTATTTTTTTATAGTACAGGGTGACCCAAATTGAGCCCCTTTGGGGGTTTCTTATATTTCCTGATGTGATTGGCAAACAGTTGCTAAGATGAATGGGGCTTAATTTTCGAAAAAATTTAATGGCTTAAGCCAATCCGCATCCTGATAATATCTCGATGAGTTTGGAGATTTAGACGCGTGCCATAACTTTTTTGTTTGGGAATATTTTTAAGGTAAACACATTTTCTGTTTATTTTGTACGCAGAACAGAATTTATTGGTGTAGAAAGATATTTTTTTGGGTGGCGATTTTAAGGAAAACAAAGTTCCGTTGTTCAAATTTGACACATGTGTGGCTTCTTTTCATTAAAATCACCAACCAAAGAAGATATCTGTCTATTCCAATGAATTCTAAGTAAAAAAATTGAGACAAAATACATGTATGTATGTATGTTTACCAAAATAGACAAAAACAAAAAAGGCGAACGTGACACACCAAAAATTGCCCTGTATCGCCCAAACGAGATATCACGATACAGTTTGCATCATTCAACTTTTCCGGAAAATCGACCTCTGAACACTATGTTAATACTATTTGTCTATCTCTTCGGGAATTCCCCCAAAAGCAACCAATCGAATTATCAAAAAACCTGTCAATTTAAGGTATTTTGTGTAAGAAATTATGGAATAATAAAACTAAATTTTTATGAAGCAAACTTACATGCTAAGTCATCATTAATACAATGCATATTATTTCCCCATTTTAAATTAGGTATTAGTAGGAGAAAGATATTTAAATATTCTAGAACACTGTTAAAAACGAATTCGCGATTTTACACGACAAATCGCTGTAATCATGTTACAACCAAAATGCACTGTACCTAATAATAAACTTCATGGAGTAATTTTGAGGACTCGTTGTATAATTACATTTGAAAATTAGGTACTTACTAAATGTCTGATGTATTATTACTATGATCTAGTAGTAGATAAATATACCTAAGCCGACAGGTAAACTTACAGACTGTGCTTTTAAATATACTTTACTATGTTCGTAAATTTACTTTAATATTGTAATATTACGCACAAAAATTTACAATAGCTATTTCGGTATAGTGGAGAATTTCGAATTAAAATTACTAGAAATATGGTGGAATCATACATTCCGATATGTAACTGGGACGTTCAACGTGTTAAATTTACAGTAAAAGACAAGTAATTTCACACAATTGCTATGTATGCTTATGCCGATATACACTCTTTAAAAAGTAAATTAAGTAAAATTACATTAATTGCCTGCAATTCTACATTCTTCAATTTGTTTTCCAGTAAAAAACAAGGTAAAATTACATTAATTTATCTTCAATTTTACACTTTTTGTAAAGGTGGTGTTTCTTTTATTTATTAAAAGACCGAACAAATCACTATCTGAAGAGCAGAAATCAGCTACATAGTCTGTAATAGGGCTCTTTACGGTTCACTTAGCCCTAAGGGAATACTATGCGAATTCGGGCTGTACGTACAACGGAGACCTTAAATAATGCAGACTATGCAATAGGGAATCGGGAACAGCTCTGTGAATGTGTGGCCCTGGACCAAAGAAGACAGTCAATATATGAGCCCTTGAAAATCAAACTGGTGTAAGTCCATTTTAGGTGAAACTGAGATAATTAGATTTAAAGTTGAGGTACATTTGAAAAATCTGGGCGAGTCTTATTTTAATTGATCTAACACTAAAATAATATTAATTGATAGTAGAAGCTTTAGGAGACTATGAAATAAAATAAAAATGGGTATTTCCCCTATTTTTATAACTTTGAAGGACTTACACCACTCTACTTTATAACATTTAGAGGGATACGGTGACTTGAAGGAAAATTTCAACGTAACTTTTTAACTAAATTAATTATATTTTAGTGAATTATTAGGAATTATCAAAATCGGTCCAATATTAAATTCCATTCCTTATTTGTCCACCCTTAGGATTGAAATTTTTCTCTTCAAATTTAAATGTGACCACCCCTAAGGCACGGGCGTAGCCAGGATTTAGTTTTGGGGGGGGGGTTTAGTTTGAGAAGTAAATAAAACAACAAAAATATACTTATATGAAATTTCATATCTATATATCCATCCGAAAAACTACGACATATATTTATAAAGTTCTTAACTTTAAATGAAATGGATAAATTAATTTCGTTCCTCTGCGCTAAATCTAAAACCGTTAAAGAAGAAATCTTCGGCTTTTTCTTTTAAATATATCTACTACTTCATCTGCATGAATTTCTGTTCCATAGTGAATGTTCATTAGAGCCAAACCATTAAGTCTGTTTTCACTTGTAGTGTTTCGTAAATAGTTTTTCAGTCTCCTTAGGCTCGAGAAAGACCTCTCTGGGGTAGCAGTGGATACAGGAATGGTAGCCAAGATTTGTAGTAATGTGTAAATATTAGGATAAAGGTTTTTATCGCACATATCTAGGCATTCCAAACTAGATTTCGGGGTAGGCAGTCTTCTTATCAGCATGCAAGGTAGCTGAAGCTTTGATAGCTAAATCCAAATTTGTTTCTTTATTACAAACCCCTTGACCTTGACTACACCATTTTTTCCAGTAGTCCATACCTTTAGGTTTACCACCCTTCCTTTTTTTTCCCCTCCATTTTTCGATAGTAATAATGATTCACGTCTCTATCCTTAACAAGGATAGATAATATTAGGTAATATTTTGCTTATTTCGGGGGAGGGTTTGAACCCCCGAAACCCCCCCTTGGCTACGCCCGTGCCCTTTCTAATAAAAAATAAGAATCATCCAAATCGGTCCAATATGAACTTTCATCCCCTATTTATCTACCCTTAGGGGTGGAATTTTTTCTTTAAATTTAAATAGAACCACCTCTAAGGTACTGCCTTTCTAATAAAAAAAATCATCGAAATGGGTTCAATATGAAATTTCATCCCCTATTTGTCCACCCTTAGCCACTGTTTAATATGTAAACAGACTACATTAGAAAATTCCCTTTTAAGATATAATATCTTATTACTAACGTATAACGTCGGCATCAAAGAAAAAGACTTGCTTGTTTTTGTGCAAGTCATTTGACATTATCTTTTAAGCAAAAACTATTAATTATAATTCCAATGCTCATGATGCGAACTTTATGCATGACACTTTCGTCTTATAGACATGTAATCCTAAAATTTCTCTCAAAAATCGACTTAGAAATATTCTAAAATTGTAGCCAGTAGAGACATTGGGAATTGTGAGCACATTTTGTATCGGATACCTACCTCTAACATTAAGTGCAATGAAGCGTCTTAATATCAGCCTCCTTGATTCACACATTTGTGGTAGCCTGGGTAGCCAGTAGCAATAATTTGATGAGAAAAAGTTATCGTCCAATATAAAATTTAATTTTATTAAACATTTAGACCTCCACTACGTGCACTCCTTCACCTGCGGACGAACCATTCTGTCAGATTATTTACTTATCTACTTATATAACTTTAAAAAATACATATTTGATGTGGGCAAGTCGAAAGCTGCGAAAAATGTTCTAAAAACCATGCCGGCGATTCTAGGTTTGTGTATCTTTGAAAAACCAAAAATAGGTACTGATAATCGTGGCTGTGCTAGGATAAACTAAACACATTGATTATCTTCTCTAACATCTATAAGATTGCCAACAATGCAATTTGGCAACCTGATTAAACTCCTGCGCCGACTGCGATATTTCATCGGGCCAGGCAAGAAGGGTTGGCCGACCCCTTGGACCGGGCCTCTGCCCCCTACCACGATCCACTGGGGGGCGATTCAATAAAACAGTTTAATTGAAATCAAAATACGAAGCGGGGCGCAGCTAAACTGCACCCGCGCTTACATTATCGACGGATGGATTTGCATTTGGAGACGATTTAATTATATGGGGGCTATTGTCCACCCAAGAGAAATGAATTACGAACGAAAAATTTAATGTTGTTCAGAATAAATTAAGAGTAGATATTGTAAAATATCATTTACCGGTTTTGCACAAGTGCTGTAAAAGTTATTTATATGTATAGGTACAGACATATAAGCATAAATTTCAATTATTGTTTTCAGTAGGTAGGTACCTAATGAAAATTTTTGCATAAAAAACTTTTTTAAAAAGTCAGGTTACTTTTGGGTTAATTTACCAAGAAACCATAGTACCTACTCCTCTGTGTATAGCCAACAAATAAAAAGGCTGATCGAGGGCTGTAGGCAAAAAATATTTTCAGAAATAATGATTAAAGCAATCAACCAAATGCAGCTATCTGAGCTTTTAGTCACTGTTTTGAGGCTTTTTAATGCCGATTTTAAAAAAAAGTTGCTGATAAAACACGTTCTTTTAATCATTAAGTATGTATGTAATTATACAGCGTGTTCTACTTAAGTGTGGCAAACTATATTTGTGTTTTTTAAATGGAACACCCCGTATATTATAGACTCATCTTGAAGTGGTAAAAAAGTGATTTTCAACAATACCGTATAATATTAATTTGGTATTTTTGATAGTTTTTTAAATATTACTTAATTATTTTCATTTGTTTCTAGCATTCTCAGTTCGTCACGAAAGAAGAGAATGTGTCCGTCATGTACTTTTTGCACCGCAGGAACTAAAGTTACTCCCTTGCGGGACTAAAATGTTGTAATCCCAAGGAAGTAAAAATTTTAGTCCTTTGGGACTAAAATAACAATAATTAAATGAACACTAATGAAACGCAGTAGATAAACAAATTAGGATTCTAGGGAAAATTCTAAACACATCTTAAGAATGTCATTTTTCAAAAATTACTAGATTCTGAGCTATGAACAGTTTGACTACTTTGCACCGTTGTAGAAACAAAACTGGTTGAGATAGAACAAAATGAATTTCACATTTATTTCTGTCTAACTTTTCAAGATCTATCCGGTGGTGTAACTGATGGTTGGTACCAAGATACCAACTTTTGGTACCAATTTTGTCAACTTGGTACCAACTCGTACCAGCACCATTAGGTAGCCCTTAAAAAGTTACTATAGAAATGTAAAACTCATTTTGGTCTATCTCAAACAGTTTCCTCGCTAAAAAGGTGCAAAATAGTAAATTGGTAATATCGAATGTTCCTTTTTACATAATGTCTTGTGAATTTTCAATTTTAGTTTCAGCTGTGCAAAAAATAGCGTATGTACCAGGGGACTAAAGTGACTCTTAATCCCTTGAGTCTTCACTCTCGGGATTAAAAGACGTAGTCCCTTGGTACATAATATACTATTGTGAATTTGTTTACTAAATAAACAGGCTGTATATCACATTTGGAATAGGCAGAAATGCAGCCATAGATCGAAGGGTCATCGTCATTTGTGATATTTTTTCTTTTATAGAAAGTGTATTCGCAAAGGTTTCATTTTCGAGACAATATGGGCATCAAAAGCGCAAAATTAAAAGTTTCAAGGTCTAATATATTCGAAATAGTTGGACGAAATATATTAAATTAAAACGATTATATTAAATATTTAATCCACAGCCGTTAAAAACAGCAATTTAAGATTTTCTTGGTTTTTTTAAGTCGCAGTGTAAAATTGATTAGTTTTTTGGCCATATAGATATTTTTCAAAATTCTTACACGGATTTGACGACAGCTTTGACATGTTTTTGCTTAACTGTGGGCCAAATAAATCAACTAAATTGTGTCCTCAGTTTGTTCTTTCCGCCTTATTGTTTGGACTTTTACCTGCTTCAGATTATCTGCGACTTCCACGTATCAGTTCGGGTTTCAATTTCAAGGCAGCACCTGTGCCCGTGAACGGAATTTGCGCAACAAAAGTGCCCAACGGTGCCATTAAGGGATTTCAGCTTCTGAGAGTCCCTTAAGCGACCTTTTGTCGTCTTAAAACGGTCGCCTTTGAGAGCATCGTGGGAAGTGAACCGAACTGCGAATTGGCCGCATTGCAAGAATGACGCAAAGACATGCAAAAATCAGTGGCTATAATAATGGGTAAATTTGCAGTACCAAGGCTCAAAGTGTATAAGTAGAGAAATACATATATTTCAGATGGTACTTGATTGCATCCACCTTTAAATTTGGTCCAATGATTTAAATACATATTGTCACTATTTCCCCATAGTTATTTTGGTTGAAATAAATAGTCCACACTATCTACGGATCGCAATCGCGATCGCAGTTACGTTAAACTAATGAGGCAGTGTTCCGCAAATTCAAACATTCTTGTAATGTTTAAATATAAATAATAAAGGATGTTTTAGTGGCATAATCAGGTAAATGATATCAATTGGGAATAAATAACACATAGCCGATGGAACCCGTATCTCCGGTAGCTTAGTTGGTTAAGTGCCTACGGCCACAGTAGGAGTCCCGGGTTCGGCTGGAGTGCATTTTTTTCAATTGATATCATTTACCTGATATGCCACTAAAACATCCTTTATTATTTACAATAAGTACAGGTATTAAGAAATAAGAAGTTCACATAACCAACAATCATGAATGGTTACCCTACACCCTCTAACCAGTTCTAGTAGCTGTAGAAGACGCCGAAGTCTCCTACATCTCACCGCTACTAACTAATATCAATTGGTATAAATAACACCCAGCCGATGAAACCCGTATCTCCGGTCTCCGGTAGCTTAGTTGGTTAAGTGCCAACGGCCACAGTAGAAAGTCCTCGGTTCGAGTCCAGGCTGGAGTGCATTTTTTTCAATTGATATCATTTCCCTGATATGCCACTAACTAAAACATCCTTTATTATTTATAATAAGTACAGGTATTAAAAAATCTTTCTCTTTAAATATAAATTTATTTTTTGTGAACATCTATTATTGCTTCTGGTATGGTATATTAGAACCTGGGGATGATGATCTGCCACCATAATAACATACGCACCATGACGCCTACAGTGACGATGATCTGCCGATGACTCTGCGATAATCTCTCCTTACCGTCGTAATCAGTACATATTTTTTCTCTCCCCATGTCCAGCAAACTTCTGCTACACAAATTAGTCATTTATCCCCACCATGTGATAGATATGACTTAAGAGCCTGATAACACATGGTAAAAGCACAGCTTAAATATGAAATTATTATTAAGCTGTGGTAAAAGCTTATAAATCGTTCAAAACAAAGTCCTCAAAACCATCACAGGGGCCGACTGGTAGATCACCAATTGTCACATTCATCGTGATCCCGACATCCCTTTCCGCAACCCCAACGGCTTTATCTAGGAACTCTCCAGAATAAGATGCACAAAAACAGACACTCATCCTATACCTAACTTCCTTCTTTGAGAGCTGGGATAGACTATTACATGACCCTGAACACAATCCTTCATTCAATCCTTGATTTTAACAGTCAAGAATTAACTGATTTCCAAAATCGACTCAACCGCCGATGCCCGTGTGTACAGTTTTCCATACTAGGAAAAAATAAAATATCTTAACCTAATTGCAGTCCTCCTCCCCTTCTCTTCTTCTCCCAATTCTTCCATCCATGCAGAATCCCCAAGCAGGGGGTCGCGCCCTCCGTGCCACCCTCAACATTCGTTACGCGATTCCTTCGGCCCTTTGGAAAGGGAACAAAAAACGCCCTTTTGTCATCACCGCGCCCTCGCGCTCCCTGCCTATTGATCGCCAGTTTCGGACGATTATTTGATTGATATAGAAAGCAGGGAGATTCTATAGAAACTACTAATAAAAGATGAGAACAGACGAGGCGAGCATATGAGGGAGATAATTGGAAAATATTTGGAATATAATAATCATGGCACATAGTCCAGGATTTATTATCAGTAAATTAGAGTAACTGATGTTTTACATTTTAGTAGTTGAAATATTTGTTGTTAGTTACAATACGTTACCTCTGCAAAGAGGGAAAGGTAGAACTGTCTTCGTGTTAATTGAGTCCAGCAAGGACCACATTTATTATTTATTTGCCAAGTCTACTAAGATTATTGTGTGTTGTAGCTCACTATTCGTAAGTGGTAACAAGCACAATGAAGTAAGTTACGTTACCTAAATAATGAATTAGAAATAAAATTAATCTTGTTCGCCTTTCGGAAGCTATAGAATAGAAAAACTGTAATCAGGATGTGGGATGAATCAATTTCCTCAGCGAATGAACAAAATCCAATTATCCTTACGAAAAGTATTCTTGCGTTTGTGGGAAATTTGCAGACACAAAACTTTATTAGACTTCTCATAATATGATCGATTAGTTATGACGAATGACTGATATTGATGGTATCTTGTGCAAATTGAATGAGAAAGTGTGGAACAATTGTATTATTATTAACCGGCATTGTGTTGTTGATCGAATTGTTTTTTAGCATATGGTACAATAAAAAGCACAAAGCACACCCGTTTGCAAGCGCGCGGAATATAAAGTAAGAGACAAATCGAGCAGATCCTCGTGTAAACAATGAAAAATTGGGTTCAATACCCAATTTGTCAATACGTACGTACGTGCCTTTATTAACATTATTTTAATGCTTCATATAAGAATACTAAAATTTCCACCATAATTTTTACAGGACTAAACGCAACCAGCATACATAATAATTTGTATTTATTATGTAAATTCTGGTTTTACCCACCCTATGACTCAGTGGCGTATATAAAAATGTGTTGCGGGTGGGCCCATAATTTTTTATAAATTTTTTAAATCGGTATTTAAATTGTCCACTAAAATATGGCTCAGGCGAAAATTTTTCTTAATATCGTGGACGAATACTTAAAATTGTGCCAACATCTTGAAACTTAAGTATAAGATGCACTGAATATTTTCAAATTCCGAAATGCCAAAACTGGGCCTACCGCACCTAAATACACCACTGATATAAATAATTATAAGTATAAATGCAACGGGTATAATTTTCATTATTTAAATTGAAAGTGCGGATTTTCCTCTAGATTTCACCTTAACTCAAAATTTCTAGAATGTACATTCAGTGAACTTTTGTATTCAATAGGTAGTATAATAGGCATTAATTTATTTTGTTGGTATAATGTAATATATTCTGCGGGAATTACCTCATTTGGTCTAAAACCGTTGATTGAGGAAGCTAAAACCGAGAAGTTGGAAAAATGGGTAAAATCGATAATATACCTGCCTAGTTTATTGGCTAGTTAGAAAATCGTCATAAAGAAGGTGAAAATTTTCAATACTGTGTTACTCAAATTATGTAAATGAAAATCATAGGTACGATATATATAATTTTCAAAAAACTACACCATTGTTAATAAATTCCAAGCCTTCGTTCTTAGTTTTAGAACTTCATCAGGGCTATTTCTAAAAATGTTAGTAAAGAAAGAATTTTCGGACTACAATCTATTTTCAAAATAGGTAGAACTCAAATTGAAAAGGCAATTGATCATTTACCGATAACTCTACCTACTATGATAAACAACAGACAAAATGTACCGGCAAAAATTATGACAAATAAATTTGTCTGAGGATGCTTTTGAAACTTGAGATTCTGATCGAATTAACTAGATATTAAAAAACTGTTATCGAATAAGGACATACTTACTGTCAGAAAACATTACGTAAACACAATCAACAAAAAGGACATGTCTTTATCTATTTATAATATTGCCCATAGAGCCGTTCTAGAGAGCATTACAAAAACAGAAATCAAAATGCAGGGAGAAGCAGATGATTTATGAAGGGAGCGGAGGGCTAACTGTGCGTTCCCTTCGTGATTAGAGACGCCCTTTTACGTGGAATGGGCCAGATCGTTACAGCAGAGCCATACAATATTTGGACATTTTACGGAAATTTATGATTTTCGGGAGCGGTGATGTGTTAATTTGCAGATATACTTATAGGGATATGAATAACCTGCACGGTTCTGTGTAAAACTCAATCAGTTTAAGTATTTTGCTCATAGCATTGAAAATTCCCTAATGTACGTACCTATATACTTGTATTATTTACCTAGGAAATATATTTTTTCACCCAAGTTATTCTTTGTCAGAGAGTGTTTGTTTTTTTAATTTTAAGGTCTATATTTTCTTGAATCAATAGCAAATTTTAAAAACAGTAATTTTGAGATTAAAATTATTTTAGAATTAATTCAAGGTCACTTGTGGTACCATGCCACTATAATACGTCCTGTCGAACAAACTTTCATTTCCACTCACATATTATGTCCTTCCAACAGGACAACGCCCTATGTAAAAGCACTGCTGAAGGCGCTTCCAACTTCTTATTTAGAATCTATATATACAAATACGGAACTTTAAGACTTCCTATTCAAATGGTATTTACATGTATTCTCCTTCTATGTTTCAAAACCATGTTTAAATAAGAGATTAATAATTTTCTTTTGCTTCTTTGCAGTTGAGGATGTCCAACAATCTACACGGCCATCACGGCCATCACGGCGTCACATCACGCTGCCATGGACCACCGAGGTAGGCATAATTTCTAGAAAACTTACCCTATCATTTTCGACAGAATCAGTAGGTCATTTTGTCATTAACAATTTGGGGCGCTCACCATATGATAACTTTCTTTGGTCTGGTAGGTAGTTTAATGTTTAAGCATTAGGTAAAGCATCGTAAAATTGGCCAAATAAAATAAAAAAAATATTGTTCAAAACTGTCCTTACATACAGAGTGTATCACTGAATATCTGTGGAAAAAAATAAAAAATGAGTTCGATCATGATATTCTGGGAGGAAATAATAAAACTCCTGCTTGATTTGAAACCGTCACTGAGATTGGCTCAAATCGATTAATATCGCATTATGGGTTTAAAAATCGACTGTCACTACTAGGTATATATTTTCGAAGATATGAAAAAAATATATCTATTTAGAAACGTGGTATAGAATATTAAAAGTTACCGCCCCGCTACCAACTATATCTAATAAATAATTGTATACAGTGTGTCCCCGTTTGCTTGTGAATACTTCAGAAATCTGTGAAGAGCTGAGAAAAATCCGACATTATATATTTTTTAGATTGAGCAAAGGGGAGATATCTCTCAGACACTACTATTTGGATTTGGTGATTAAAAACGCCGACACACTGTACGTACTACATGTACCAAATATCTTTGGAATCAATCAAGCTGTTTCAAAATATAGAGAAAAACCTTAGACAAGGAAAGAGAGAGGACACCTAACAGCGCTCGCGGCCGTGTTACCGACTGCCACATCGCACGACAGGCCAGTGGCGTAGCATGAAACGCATTCTTAGCCACTATCACAAAAATGTTAAAAATGAAAAGGTAGTTAATTTTGACTTACATGTAATATGAAATATTGGGGTTTATTTGCAGATAATTTGCCAAGTGTAAAGCTAGTGTCAAGTGCTGAACTATATTTATTTGTGGCGATTTCGAATCAATCAAAATAAAATAAACAATGCACGCCCATGGAAACCAACCCATATTTTATGAAGCTATCATAATCAGTTAAGAAATTCTCAATAAAAACAATGTTAAAAAATAATTATATTGGTTCTATTTACAAGCAAAACAATTCACTTTATCGTATTAAAGGTAAAAGGAATTTGAGGAAGTTATATTGAGAAAAAATAAAGTTTTAGGGCTTGGTTCAAAAGTAGCTTGTTAAATATTTATCTGTGAAACGAAATCCCGAGCTCCCGCTTTTCACTTCAGCTTTTGTTGGTTGCAACCAAACACTGAACAATTCACCATTCCCTTAATCACTGTTACTTTTAATTCACAAATTCACGAAATTAACTCGCAACGTACTCGCTTTGTCTGCCACATATAAAATGGCCGCCGTTCAAAACTACGTAACAAAATCTATACACGGCATGGTATAGGCAAAGTCTAGAGATCTCTGGACGCTGGTATAGGCAAGCGCGGTGTCCTTTCTCTTTCCTTGTCTAAGAGAAAAACAAATTTTAGAACCCTTTTGAGGGCTTTTGGGGCTCTTAATATGAAGCTTCTAACAAAATGACTATAAGGAGGAGTGTTGGATAGAATTTGCTTTCAAACTCAGAAATTGCAAATGAATCAATGAATCCGAAAACTTGTTTTAATCAAAAATATTTATAAAACGAATTCCAAAAACGTTGGACAAATTTCTAAGGGTATAGGTAGAATGGGCAGGAATGAATAATACCGTTGAGTGAACGATAATACATACTAATTCAGTTCCATATCAAATCGAGTTGAGTGGTACAGGGTAATTGATTGCTATACCGGGAAAGTAAGATTCCACCATAGGCACATTTTTCAATTTAAACGGTTCAAACATAAATAGACATGTACGTCTATATTGTATAACTAAATCTCTCCATGTAATATAAGCTAATAGCACAGATAGATACCTAACTAATACCACAGACAACTAATACTACAAACATAAGTAGTATTAAGGAAAACCAGTAAGTCAAAGTAGGCAATTTAAATTAATACTACGCTCCAAGGCTCTACAATTTGCTTCCAGATAACCTAAAATCAATAAATAAATTTCAAGAATATAAACTTTGCATCAAGAAATGGGTTTTTGAAAAGGGTAGAATGTTGTAATGATATTATTGATTGACTTAAAATATGTAAGATAAAAAAACTTTGAAAATGCTTGTCTTATGATTATGATTATTATCTTGTGATGCTTCCCTTGTGATACTTATACCTCGTGATACTTATCTTATGATATTAACCTTGTAATACCCGTCTTATGATACTTACCTTATGATACCTACACCTTTTTAATGCTAAATTATCTCACTATGTCAGATTGTTATGGCTTTACATTGTTCGTTGGTTGATTATGATGTATTATTATATTTTATTATATATTATGTGTAAGATTAGAATAATTGTTTGGTATGTTGTCTATACACATACAATTGAAATACCTCTCGATGTACAACATTTATAGGACATTTTTCTTAAGACCACACATGGAGCATTTCAAATTGCTTCAGTGGTCTACCATCAATGTTTATTTTATTGATTATTTTTGTTTATAGGTTGCAACACATGTATGTACTAGTTCATGAATAAACATTATTATTATTATCGACTTAGCCAAAAGGCATTCGCACTCCCTCTACGGGGAACATTCACTCAGATCCCGGGCATCCCGGATACCAAAAGGATCTGGCTCGGACGAGACCCTTGCCATGTTATCGGGCCCTAGGTGACATTGATGTTCTTGGACGATCCTGCATTCCCCATGAATTTCCTGACGGTTCGGGCTGTCGCAAGTAGTACCGCTTTCTGCATGGACCTGTAAAGACTATCAGTTAGATTCAGCTCCTTGATGTTTCTCAGCAAACTTTTTGGTATAACACCAGTTGTTGACATGATGATTGGAATCGTCTGGACGTTCTCCATTTCCCATTGCCTTCTAATTCGTTCTTCTAAGTCTCTGTACTTCGCGATCTTCTCGACTTGCTTCACACGCAGGTTGTTGTTGTTCGGGATGGCCACATCAATCAGAGTTGTCTTCCTAGAAATTTTATCAACTATTATAAGGTCCGGTCTGTTATGGGCAACTCGTTGATCAGTCAGAACTGTACGATCCCAGTACATCTTGTAGTTGCTGTTCTCAAGAACAGGCTCAGGTGTGTAGTTGTAATATGGGACCCTTTCTGTCTGCACAAGCAGCAGCTTTTCCGCCAGTTCCCGGTGCAAGATCTTGGCAACCGAATCGTGTCGTTCCTTATATTCCGTTGATGCGAACATCTGACATCCTCCTGTTATGTGCTGGATTGTTTCTGAAGTTGAGCACCCGTATCTGCATCTGTCATCCACTACCGATGCATCTCCTACAATGAATTTTAGGTAGTTGCGAGCTGGTATAACCTGATCTTGTATGGCCAGTAGGAAGCCTTCCGTCTCGGGGAACATTCGTCCCGAGGTCAGCCAATAGTTCGACGCTAACTTGTCGACATGTTCCTGGTCAACCTCATTAGGATGTCTCCCGTGCAGCGGCTTCCCCAACCACCTCTGTAGTTTATCGTTGTCGGTTCGGTGGTGATTTTGACGCTCGTGTTCCGTCAGACGTAGCGGTGTTGAGACGTCTGCTCCGCATATAGCCCTATGTAGTGTGGAGCTGTTGGCCTGCCTGTAGAAATAATTACGCAGATTTAATATTTGTTGGTCCAATTGCTTGCTGAGATCTGCCAATCCTCTTCCTCCTAGTTGACGTGGCAGAGTTGTTCTTTCTAGTTGTTCTATTATTATTATTATTATTATTATTATTATTATTATTATTATTAAGTATAGCATTCGTAATACCTATATACCTACGTATGTCTGTGCCCGAGTCTGTGCCAATACTTAGATGTGGCAAATGTGGAAATAAAAATGTCCAAACTAAATCAAATTATACACCAATAAATTTGAAATAAATCCGTCGCGAACGATTGTTTCCGAGTGCGAACACTGTGAACGGACACGTGTCAAGTTGGCACGTCATTTTCCGTCGCTCAGGCTCGGTAATCACATGGATAAAGCCCTCCGCAAATATTTGCGGGAAGCTCAAACCGCAATTCGGTCCTTTATTTGATTTCTTTCCCGCACTTGCTTCTGTCTCACGGGGCTATTTCGCTCACCCAGCAGGTTTTTTCCGTAATTCGTAATAATAAATTATTTTTACATGTTTTGAAAAAGTTTGGCCTTACCCGAGCAACCGTGAACTCTTTATTTGGCATTTGGCACAACCTATATAATTTCATTAGTTTTTAAACGGAATGATAATAATGTAGGCTTATCTGAAGAAATCCTACGGAGGGGCCCTAAAGAGTTCCCT
This sequence comes from Pseudeuparius sepicola, assembly GCA_963920635.1. Lineage (NCBI taxonomy): Eukaryota > Metazoa > Arthropoda > Insecta > Coleoptera > Anthribidae > Pseudeuparius > Pseudeuparius sepicola. The sequence continues at coordinate 104,134,635 of OY987299.1, read as the reverse complement.
GTGGGACTACTTCGCTCGCCCTTCAACGGCTGTTTGTCGAAATTCGATACGTAGAAGAATGTTGACGTATCTATTTGCCTCTCCCGGCAAAAAATCCCAGGTAAAATCACCGAGATCCGCCTTTGTTGTCGCCAGCTACCGGTCTCCTCTAAATAGTGACACTTTGCCCGTGTTTGAAAAGCAATTTTTTAAAGAGGGACACACTAACCGGTCGACCAGGTAGGTAGTGAGGGTTCTTTTAAATGTAGCAGAGGCAAAAATTGGTTGAGTCGTCGACGGCAGTGAAACTGATATGTTTAGAGTTGTCTAAATCTAAATCGATGAATAGGGCCTGGACATAGATCGGCCGACAAAGGACGACCCAAACAGAAATTGACACTTTAAGTTTGTGTAAAAAATGGGACTTTATCGCCGACGCTATTGTAGGCACAATTCTACAGGAGGACAATGCGAAAAATAGCTTATTTTTCATTCCTGTTTATAACATTTCTATACAAGGGCGTAGCCTAAAATATACATATGTAAATTTGCTTGATTTGCCAAGTCTATATTATTCAAGTGAGGTGAGATGGAAAGCTACGAGGTGCGGGAAGTTGTCGAATTTAAGTTTGTAGAACAAAAATTAAAAAAAAAAACTGTTGGTTCGAATTGCTCCTATGGGGTTCAGAAATTTACGATTGATAATATTGCATTCGGTGAGGATTATTTCTTCAGTCAACAATTATTATTGTCTAACTAAATTTTCAATTTTCAAAGTATGGTTAGGTGCATCACTGTCAACAGTTACCTACCTACCTAAATTTGAATTGGTAATCCGAATTTCGGTAACCTTCCGTCAACCCGGCTGCCTAAAATGCCTGCCTAATCGTGACATCTGTTTACAAGTTAATATACGCCCGATAAAAAGGCCCTATGTTAATGAGTCGAACCCTTTTCGGCGACTCGCACACTGGGACAGTGTCACATTTGTTTCAAATGACCCTGGGACAATACCTCGGCATTTGTCACTTCGTATATTTCATCACCCCCCCCCGAGATTCGGCTTTTTTATTTCGCTTAATGGCGAGGAAAACGGAACGGATGAAAATTAATGTCTTTTTCTCTTCGACTTTCAGGGCAGAGAGAAGAATGACCTAGATTAGATGCCTAGATGGAAGAAAGGAAAACCATCCATGTGATAACAGCAGATGTATTTAGTGTTTGGTCCTGGTGTATTACCTTAGTTGTCTCTGTGAGAGGAAATGAAGTACCTACACTTTACAATACATACAGGGTATCTCATTTAGGACAAACTCCGTGTGCGTGTACCTTGTACCTATCTCATGCTAAAAAATGTGGGTTCGTCATATAACATTTGTGGAGCTGAGACTGTAAGTTTTACCCCCGTTGTTGTATTCTCCTACTCCACTTCAAGATATGGACTATTTCCTCAAGATATAACATTTTTCTTGTTTCTTGTTGATTGGAACCATTGGGCGTTGAAGTTCTTTTTAAAATTGAGTAGCTCCCCAAATAATCTCCTGAAAAGCTGAAAATGTAAATTTCTAAATATCTCACATAGGGTGTCACTTGCGCTATTTTTGGCTCGTGCTTTTACTCATTACCTTTTGCTGGGTTATAATTTTAGTGCATCTTTTCATTCTGTAAGAAAAAAGCACTTTTGTTTCATAACGATGAAATCAATCGTCGGCGTTGAAATTGGCAAAATATGCCTCAAACCCCCCATTAACTCCAAAATTCGAAATATAAATTTTCGCTTTTAAAATGGAACGGATATTGAACTCGACAACATTTTGATACCATACCTATTTCAAGAAAACCCAATGCACATATTTGGCATATTTTCTTAGTTTTGAACGTACAATTCATGTGTACGAGCGTTATGTGAAAATTTTATTATTCGAATTTTGGAGTTAAGAAGTGTTTTGGGGCACATTTTGCCAATCTTAAGGAAATGGTTGATTTTATCCTTATGAAACAAGAGTACACTTTTGCTGCAAAATGAAAAGATGCACTAAAATGATGGACTTGCAAGACGAAAAAGATAACCTCAAAAAAGTTAGGAGTAAAAGCATGATCCAAAAGCAACGCAAGTGGCACCATCTGTGAGGTACGTAGAAATTGACATTTTCAACTAATTGTCCATCCCAAAAAATACAGCAGTGAAAAATGAGGCCTCGCACACGGATATTTTTGAAGCATAAATGGGACACCCTGTAAGTATATTGTTATAAGGTTATGTTAGCACTTAAAAACGATATATATAGGTATATTAAGGCTTTATAATTTACAGGTGTGTGTCGAATATAGACTAAGCAAACCGAAGGAGCCCTTCTGATTAAAATTTCTTTCTCCTTTTTTGACCTTATTAATTTCATGTATATGTCTTCAAAGTCTCAAATGTCTCAAATGATAGATATATATCCAATAGACAAGGCTTAAAGAGGATAATACTTGTTTGTATTCATTATACTGTATATTACTATAATTATATTATATTTAATTACTATAGGCCTAAATAAGAGGACTGCAATTTTATTAATTCAAATGTATCCAGCAGTGTTAGGTAGGTACTCGTTCGGCTATGCCACCAGGTATGCAGAATATTATCCCTTGAATTGGATCACTGACAAATAATAAATTTCGCCACCAGAGGTTAGAATCTTCCGTTAGACCTTGCCTTTGAGGCAAAAGATGGCGCTGTTGGCTAACAAAGTATTTTGCGTTGTATTTTGTCTTCGGGAAACGCATGGTGAGCCAAAAAAGTGTCAGACGTGACAGCCGTGAGCAGTCTTAATAATCGTCAGTCAACGATTACATCCTTATTTAATATACAGGGTGTTAATAAGGTATGTCCCAAAATTTCAAGGGAAGATTCCTGGGTCAATTTTAAGAAAAACAGTTCATACGAACATAATTCTTTAAGGACTTTCCATTTGATCAGGATGTTGAAATTTCCCAGAGAGATATCGAAAATTTTCGATAGCTTTTCTGTAAATAATGAATAAATCGAAGCCAAACTTAAATGAAAACACCAAGTTGTTCCATCTGGTTGCAATTGTGTTATTTAATAAGTTGTCCTATAGCTAGTTGCAATAATTGTGTTATTTAACACGAAACGCTGACAGGATACTGAGAAGGGTCAAAAGAGGACTTTTGTAGACAATTTTATGGTCATTCAAAAAATATACTTAATAAAATGTTGTATTACACAGGGCCGGGCTATTTTTTTAATTAAGTAATGTCGATTCCTCGTAACTACGCCACTGGCAGCCGCAGAAGACCAGTATACTACCACAGTTTGGCTACAGCTTACGTTAGGGTAAGCTGTGGTTTGGCACTCCTAGTGGCAACCAAGTTTGGCTTCGATTTATTCATTTGCAGACAAGTTACTGCAAATTTTTGATGTCTGGCGAAAACATACAAAATTGAAAAGAGGCTCTCTGAAAACTATAATGTCTGAACTTCTATAATCGATTTGACTGCTAAATAACAAGAAATATTGCAAAAGACTGGCTAGGGACTGTAATCTGTAACATATCAGTGTTCCGGTCTATAAAATGTGAAGCAAGAAATCGTCCTATTAAATGAATTATTCACGGACGTGCCGATAAAATTTTTGTAATAACCAACCCTTTGGAAATAAAGTCGTGTCTGTGTAGAATTCTATTGTCCCTTTATTTCACCCTTTTCTCCAAATCGGCGGAATTACCCCAGCATGTGGCCCTTTGTCACTTTTCCATAAAATATGGCTTTTTCGATATAGATTGACTTTTTGCGAGCCGCGTAACACGTGTGTGTTGCGATTTAGATTTATATCCTTCTGCCTAAATTGCCACATTTCAGCAAGATTAACAGCCTCAAATTTTCAAAATTGTCTGTTAATGTATAAAAATTACTTCCCTACAAATTATTATTTACTTTCCCATACTTACTAACGAAAGTTATTCAACAACTGGTTAATACGGGGACATGTAGAACTGTCAGCCAGAAATGTTTCATTGAATATTTTCTCTCCGTGTCTTCCAACTTCTCCTGATGCTTAGTCTACTGATTACTACTGATTAGTAGGTAGACACAGCGATGAAGACTTTTGAGTAGTCGGCATGAAAATAATCAATGAAACATTTCTGGTTGACAGCGTTACCTGTCCCTAAACTCTAAACTTCCCATACTAACCAGTGGTTGATTAACTTTCGTTAATAGATAGTAAAAGCACATAGGTACCCTAGCGTTCAATCTCCAGTAGATATGTACAAAAATCACAATAGTGTTCATAACAAATTTCATTTTATTTGATTTTTTGCATCGAAAAAGAGCAAAAGCAGTCTATAAATTCCAATGTTTATAATAATATTATAATAATGATAATTCTCCCCCTTACAATACGCCAAACTAGGAGTACCACAGGAGCAACCACATGCTTGTGCGGGGGAGGGGTGGCGAGTAACTGCCACCCCTCCCGGTAGAACTAGGACAGCATTCGCTCAAGTACTACGAAAAACCCGAGAAAACTCTAGTAATCCCAGTAAGTGTTATAAGGGCAGTAAACCACACAGATAAAGCTGTGGTTTTATTTTTATAAATTAAAGTAAACCACACAGATAAAGCTGTGGTTTTATTTTTATAAATTATTTTAAAAGGTTTTATAGAAATACAAACATCTAGAATTTCTAGAAAACGGGCACTTTGTTATGTATATACCTATATTTACCAGATCTATTAATATGGAGATTACATCTTTACTTCTTAAAAAACTATAATCCCCCTCTACCTGCAAAAAATGCTTTCAAATATTTAAGACAGCATATTCTATAGTTGGGTACCTGTAATATCCTATATTTTTTTTAGGTAGATATGTTTATAGATCACCGGAGGTCGCATACCTGATCTTTTGAGAAATAAGATTAAGTTGCTAATGCTCATAGATAACATCGATTTAAAAAAGTAGGCAAACAATACAGGATAAATCTTCAGAGAAATATGTCTCATGCAAAATGTAAAGGCAAGACAATTTTTATTTCATATTATGCCGTATCGTGCTAGCTTAGACAATCCTCCATTACTTATCATTATTAGTGCATGGCATCCAACCCAAGTAAAGGGTTTACCTAATAGCCCCCTCCCTTATTTCTTTATAATTTCATATTTTTTTACTCCAAAAAGATGTTTCTAAATTATGGTGCCAACCTACCTAATACGAAAGGTAGAAAATCTTATTCCAAACAAAAAGCGTTATTCAGTCAACGCAAAAAGTTTCCTACAAACATGGGTCCAAAAATACACAATAAAAAAGTTGCAGGGTGATAAATTACAGTTTGAAAAATATATTTTTGGCAATACCATCTGTATGTAATTTAAGTGAAACTTGGTGCAGTACTTTAGTCGCTGAAGTGCAACAATTTCGTGTAAAAATAATTTATTCCCATAGCCCAGAGACGGAGGGGTAAGGTAGTAGTGGCACAATGGATTTTATACTTATAACCTTTTTGAGATTAATGAAAAATGACAAAAACTTCCTATGAACGATGTACCGAAAAATTTTCGCTTTCAAAATGGAACGGACTGAACTGATAATTTTGACAATCTATTTCAAGAAAAGCAATGATGTTCACCCAATGCCCATTTAGCATTTTTGTCTTAATTTTGAACGTATAATTCATTTGTAACATTTAAATGCGGTAGGTGAACATTTTATTTTTCGTATTTTCGAGTTAACAGGTGTTTTAGGGCACATTTTGCAAATTTCAACGCAAACGGTTTGTTTAAAAAATGAAAGGATGCAACCAAAATGATGAACTTGCAAGACCAAAAAGATAACCCCAAAAAGTTATGAGTATAAAACCCATTGTGCTACCCAATAAATAAAGAACCCCAGGAAGGAGTCAAAGCTCTATTGATATTATAAAATACGTGGGATGGAAATCGCCCTGTGTAGGAACCAAGTTTTGACCCAATATTTTGATGTCTGACACGGTGATAGGTGCGCCATTATGTGGTCCTTCCATACTTTTATGCTTATCTGTGCGGCTAGTGGCTCTTTCCAGGCTTGCAAAACTAAATGTTTGAGGATAATAATCCATCATAATTGGAAATGTAAAATTCTAAATGCTATATTATCAACGAATCCTAAACTTAAAGACATAAACGTTCCTTATAATTTTTCGATTAGTTTGTTGAAACCACTCAAAGGTGCACGCCACTGTGAAACCGGAAACGGAATCCCGCCATATGCAAGAACTATCCCCGTCGCGCGTTAATCTCTTCCTGGGGTTATGGGTTATTTATTCATTGGTGCTAACAAATTTCATATGTTGCAGTTTCTTAAGGTTGTTTTTCCATAACTACCTACTCCTATTTTCGATATAACAAATTCAAAAATTTCTTCAATCTTTCAAATGATGGAAGCAAACACATGACATATTTATATCGTTGTAATAGGGAAGAAGCGATAGATTTCAAAAAAGTAAAAATATATCGGGTGTTATTAAAATACAAGCACATCTAACTTCCGTAACTTTTTTATTTGACATTCATTTCAAGCATTCCTAGTGGCGGAAATACGTACAGGAAATCAGTATAATTGATAAAACAACATTTGGTTATATAGAAGCAATCAAAGATGTTTTTTTTTAGGCTTGGGCTATCTTTTTCGCTCAAGTTAAATTTTCCATACTTTTTGAATCTACAGAGACTAGCTTGTCACAGAATAAATAGCTTCACAAGCTTGTGAAGCTATTTATTCTGTGTCTATGTGTATATACAGTGTGTTTCACTTCAAGTCGAGACAATTCATTATTTTTTTACGGGTTGACCGATTTTCAAAATTTTTTTTTTAAATATGGTGCTCTGAAAGATCTACATTTTGACACAATTTTTTTTCAGATTCGTCTTTTCCATGACTTACTATGATCAAAATTATACCCCCAAAAACTGCAAAAGATCATTAGGCATTTTTTTAGGAAAAATAAATATTGACCATACCCGAAAACCCTACATACCAAGTTTCACGGTCATAACTTATACAGGGCGTTCACAAAATAGCTTCAAACACAGCAAAAATACGGTTTTTTGGAGTACTCTGTACAAACACCGAGATATATTTTTAAATTATTTCTTTGCAGTTTGATTAGGGCTCACATAAGTCATCAATTCCCACGATTTCATGGCTCTGCTTTATACAGGGCGTTCGCATTAAAGATACAAAAATCGAAAAATATCGATTTTTCTCTTGGTGTTTTTTTTTTAATTTTTTTTAAGAATTTTAACTTATGCCTATTAAAAAACATAAACAATATTCAATTTTAGAAAGTATTTTCAATAAAGAGCACCCTGGATACGTGGATACCAATGAATTTTTAAATTTTTTCAAATAAAAAAAGGGTGCTTTTTATTGAAAATACTTTCTAAAATTTAATATTGTTTATGTTTTTAAATAGGCATAAGTTAAAATTGTAGAAAAAATGTAAAAAAAAACACCAAGAGAAAAAAACGATTATTTTCGATTTTTGCATTTTTATATTGTATAAGGCAGGGCCATGAAATCGTGGGAATTGATGGCTTATGCGAGCCCTAATCAAACTGCAAAGAAATAATTTTAAAATATCTCTCGGTGTTTGGGTACTTCGAAAAACCGTATTTTTGCCATGTTTGAAGCTATTTTCTGAACGCCCTGTATAAGCTATGACCGTGAAACATGGTATGTGTGGTTTGCGGGTATGGCCAATACGACTGTGCTATTCATTTTTTCCTAAAAAATGCCTAATGTACTTTTGCAGTTTTTGGGGGTATAATTTTGATCGTAGTAGGTCATGGAAAAGACGAATCCGAAAAAAATTAGTGTCAAAATGTAGATCTTTCGAAGCACTATATTTTTTAAAAAAAGTTTTTGAAAATCGTTCAACCTGTAAAAAAACAATGAATTGTCTAGACTTGAAGTGAAACACACTGTATATGCTCACATATTATTTTTTTTAAATCTTAACGAGACAAGCGTACATTACAAGAGACGTAGTTTCACCTTAGAAAAATCAGGAAAGGAAGACGCTATCGCTCCTCGGCCGCTATCAACATCCGCTCCGGGCGACAGGCCTTGTATTACTGTGAGATTTACAGTTGACGTGTGTCCCTAGAGAAATGCGTCAAAACACATCGATTCCCATTCTAAAAATGGATATTCCTGACAAATAACCGGCAAAGGCGAAGGGCGCATTATCTGTCGCCTTTGTAGTTAGACCGTCTTGAATTTTACTGCCGTCACAACAAGCTTCTGGAGAGAATTATTTCTGTTGAGACGAAAGCACATAAAATCCAGGGAATTAAAGAGCTTTAAGCTGTATTCGGGGGCTGGTAAACAAACAAATCACGGAGCATTGCCTGGCATTCAAATACTCAGCGACAGCGAGTATTTATTTTGACTAGTCAATAGTAGGTATAGGAGAAATAACTTAAGTAGTAGGTACAATTCCAATTCGTGTATGTTTTCAATATGTAATGATCGATCCTTTGTTCTCAAGGATATTTTGCAACAGATAGTACAGGACCGAATTTATTAAATCGATGTATAAAAATGCCGCAGAAACCTTAGAAAATATAATTATTTTTATGGTCCAGTATATACTTCGAAATTGAAAAAATGCTGTGGGAGCACATATCTTCCAATTGTAACCAAAATCGATAGATCTAAGTCAATAGAAATATGTAGGCATTAATCATAAACCGCTTTAAATATTTTTTTCCCAACATAAATGCAAAATAGAAACATGAATTTGGCGCGAGACCAGTGACACGTTATACCACCACTATTATCCACAGTTTTCGGCTGCTATTGTAGGAACACACGGTACAGCTTTATTTGGCGATAGTTGCTGAAGTCTCTATTATGGTAATATGCACAAAGGATAGCAGCTCGAGCGAGGCACGCAGTGACGTCAAACTAATGAAAACAGCGTTCCGTGAATTAAACGCGAATTGAAACGAATTCATTTCCGTTATTTATTGTGTAGACAATATTTCTTGATTTTTTTTGTATTTTACTGTCGTTCAGACAGAAATTTATTCTTTATGAATTTATGTATTAGTTAAATAATTGTTTATGGCGGCATAACGCACAACGCGCCGTAAGACTGAAGAGGGGCAGTAATGTTTCTGTCCGAGTGTACCTATACCTGATGCTTCGAAAAATCAAAATGGGAACAGAGCTCCCTGGTGAGCCGACACCGATCTGAGTGGAAGATAGTTGCAATGAGAGAGTCAGAACATTACACTGTGTTATTGTTATGCCTATGAAAGATACTAAGTATTAGTAGGAAGCATAATCACATTGAATTTATTGGAAATGATTAATTCATTTAAACTATAAGTGCTCCCATAAAGTACCAATATATTTTATTAGCTCCAAGCAACCAGTGGGGGAGGTATGGGTAACAGTATAATGAAGTGGAAAATCATTCCATTTTAGATGCACATTTTCGCTAATAAAAAATTCAGTAGTCAATCTTGAGTAATCTTCATATTATCTGTCAGTGATCCATAACAAACATATATTTTTTAAATTATATGCTTACTACATGTTTTTTATTAAATTATTTTAGAAAAAAAAATATATTTTTAAAAATGTACAGAAATATTTGGCCCATAACTAAGTAAAACTTAAAAAAGTGTTTCTTATAGTTCAAATTCAATACATTCTTTCTCCGAGATCTTGAAAAGTAGACATAAAGTAGTTTCTAAGTTTAAACAAATTAACTGTTTCCAATAAGCTCAAACTTATTCTTCTTGAAAAGTGAAGTCTTAAATGAGTATGTTAATGTTTAAACAAAGAAATACCATTTTTCTACTTTTAGTCTTACTTATTAGCATACAATTATTCTAACCGTTTTTTCAGAAAAATCCTGAAATATACAACATACTTATTATAAATATGTAAAGAATAACTTTTTCATCGCAGTTAAAATATGTAAAAATTTATACAGGGTGAGTGATTGATTAATAATGGTACATAGTGCAACCGCATATATTTTGGGCCAAAATATTACGATTGAGGCCAATATGCCTTATAAAAATGTTGTTTGTTTAAGAGATACAGGGCGTTGAAGTTCATTTTTTGAAATTGAATTATGGCTACATCTCTCGAAATAATCAAGCTGCTGAACTGAAATTTGGCACTATTGTGTTTTTGAGGATGGAGAATAAACTGAAAATGTCAATTTCTACGAATCTCACAGAGGGAGCCACTTGCGCTGTTTTTGGATCGTGCTTTTACTCTTAACTTTTTTGAGATTATCTTTTTGGTGTTGCAGGTTCGTCATTTTAGTGCATCTCTTTATTCTGCAATAAAAAGGTACTCTCGTTTCATAACAATAAAATCAACCGTTTGCGTTGAAATTGCCAAAACGTGCCCCAAAACACCTGTTGACTTCAATATTCGAAAAATAAAATTTTCACCTACTTAAACACTGTCTTAAATAAACAACATTTCTATAAGGCATATTAGTCTCAATCGTAATATTTTGGCTCAAAATATGCGGTTGCACTAATGAGTAATGACTCACCCTGTATAGTCTAAACACCTTACTAACCAACCATTTTCGGTTCCATATTTATAATAACAATTTTTCGTCCTCTTTTCGAATAGGTGAGCAGCTACATATTATCCTCTTGAAAGAATGCCGCATAGTTAAGAATCTCCATGTATATTTGAAATTTCCAGAATAGCCTGAAAAGTTCATCGAGTGGCATTAATTTAAACCTTACACACGACGTGTTAAAAGTTTAAATCTGCTTATGGCAATGTATCAATAATTAGGTATGGGTTCTTGCAAAATACGGTGTAAAATAATAATTGAGCTGCGCCCTGCATCTGAAAAACAAAAGACAATAGACGTACGACCTATGGTCCACGGGCGTAGCCAAGGGGGGGGTTTCGGGGGTTCAAACCCCACCGAAATAAGCAAAATATTACCTAAAAATACGAGGAGTGAAGAGTTAAATTATTATTACGTTTGAATATATGTAGTAATAGTAGCGCCTAGCGCCATCTTTTGACGAGAGGCAGACGCAGTTGCAGCCGAACTTGCCTACCCCGAAATCTAGTTTGGAATGCCTAGATATGTGCGATAAAAACCTTTATCCTAATATTTACACATTACTACAAATCTTGGCTACCATTCCTGTATATCCACTGCTATCCCAGAAAGGTCTTTGTCGAGCCTAAGGAGACTGAAAAACTATTTACGAAACACTACAAGTAAAAACAGACTTAATGGTTTGGCTCTAATGAACATTCACTATGGAACAGAAATTCATGCAGATGACGTAGTGGATATTAAAGCCGAAGATTTCTTCTTTAATGGTTTTAGATTTAGCGCAGAGGAACGAAATTAATTTATCCATTTCATTTAAAGTTAACAACTTTATAAATATGTCGTAGTTTTTCGGATGAATATATAGATATTAAATTTCATGTAAGTATATTTTTGTTGTTTTATTTACTTCTCAAACTAACCCCCCCCCCCCAAAACTAAATCCTGGCTACGCCCGTGCTATGGTCTACATGGCAAAAGCCACGGCACCATAAATTTTAAATTCGAGTAGGTATATCTTTTAGCTTTCGATCTCGTTCTCCTTTGGCTCTCTCAGAGGCCCTACTTAACAACTAGTTTGGTAGTTACGGCAAAAACACGACACCGTATCGTTCCGTGAGGCGTGACTGACGCACAATTCCGGGATTAGCGCTATATGGCGCAGCTGAACGGCGGAAAAGGGTTATTAGCCGCCCTTTCAGGCCCAAGACGTGTTTCCAAACACGGGCGCCAAATGCTATTATGTCGTTTATGGCGGGTTGGACGTGGACGGGCTTTTTCGAATTGGATCTGCGAAATGAATTTAAAGTTTCCAATGGAGGGTCTGAAATCCCCTTAGGTATTACTGTAATTCAATCTGTGCTATTTTACAAAAGCATTCGGTGAAAAAATAAACTTTTCTTGCGACTTGCTAATGTCGGTAATATAAGTATCTACTATATTTAGGGTTTAGAATTTATAGAGCTAACAGGGATAGAGCAGAGAACTTTGTTTCAATTAATAATGTCTAGCAATAATTTTGTTTATAAAATATTTCTTTTGCTTAACTCCACCACAGAATAATTCTGTGACTCCGCACAACAAAACTTTGTTTTTGCACTCGACGCGCGTTTCGTCAACCATGTTAGCCTCATCAGGAGAAGATTAAGGCAGACTTAATCATCTCCTGATGATGCTGACTAAGTCATAGTCATACTTAATCATCTCCTGATGAAAACAAAGTTTTGGTTTGTGGAGTTAAGCAAAAGAATTATGGTGTGTGGTGTGTAAGAAGTGCCAAAGGTTCCTGATTCCCAACTTAGTATAATTTTGTTTGTCAAAAAATATCAACATGCACGTCAACAAATATTTAAAATAACTACACCCGAATTAGGTGTGCTTATATGGAAAACTTTCCCTATGCCGGTGCAATCCTTCACACAGAGCGCTAAATACTTGAAGATACATTTTCGGGTAAAAAGGTTGCAAATATCCTCCAAATTAAATCTGCAAAGAAAAAATCAGACAATAAAGTACCTTGCATTTGTTTGAATTTGCCGAACACTGTCTCAATTGGGAAGTGCGCGCCTCGCTCGAGCTGCTGTCCTTTATACATATTACCACAGCTATCGCAGACTTATCTACTTTCTAAAATGATCACATAGTAATTCCTCATTTTCCTGTATTGTGACAAAGAAGAAAATGAACAACAATGAGTTATTATATGATCAAAATTTGATCAGATCAGATTGATAATAAAAAAGCTATATATATCCTATATCTGCTGGACAGGACTGGCAATCGACGTTTTCCTTATTTAATAAAGAAAACCTCCTTATTTAATAAGTAAAACGTCGATTCGCCTTTAGTTGAAATAAAACCATTGAAAAAGCTTTATTCAATTTACATGAAATCCCGTAATTTCAATTTCTATTCTTCGGAAAGAAAATAATAAAATGAAATAGTTTGAATATCTATAGCTGGAAAAGTAGAACTCAAAGCAATACGATTCTGCTCTTAATATTCATGAAATATAGGTACCTAATTGTCATTTTATTTTCTAGTTATTGGTTTGTTTGAGTTAGTAAAATTAAAGCTGGGTACCTATAACTGTTTTGGGCACAGCTCTAGGGTTCTTCGTAGATTAGTCCCAGCAGAATTCATAATTTCAAATAGAAACTCCAGCTGGCAAACCACTGACGATATTATCCAAGAATTCTATAGTTTCTCCACTTGTCCAAATTCCGTGAAGTTAGGGAACAACATAATTGTTCTGGAAAAAGATTTGACTTTGAATGTGATTTTCCATTAGCTGGCATTTTTATTTGAATTTTTAAATTATGTTGGGACTTTGTACAAAAAACCCTAGCACTAAACCAAGAGTTACAAAACAGTGGTATACCCTGTTCTGAAAGTCAGTCTGACAGTCTTCTATTTGAAATGTTTGGTGGGTAGGTAATTTTTTTGGTTCTGTTAGTTGCCTTTAACTACGTTGATACATCAGCAGTCTTTCGACGCCTCTAAATGGATTCAACAGTCATTTTTCTGTATTTTTTTTAATCCAGACCATTAAATCCCTGGCACTGCCGTATGATCTATATCTATGGAGATACATATATCTATGAAGATACAAATCATGAAGATATTACTGGTTGATTAATATTTTACTGCCTTGTTAATAACCATATTCCACTTCATTTTAAATTTAAAACCCTCCCAATAAGCCCGGAAATATATGCGAAAGTTGAATAGGTAGGAAATTATGCAAATCGGCGTTCTTAATTAATGCGAGCCGCCCCCTGCCATGATCTGATATTGCCAACAAGTGTAACTTTGCATATCATTTTTCTCCCCCACACTTATTGTTAGGAGCCTAATCTGTTAACACCATATATCACAATTGGTATGTAGGAAATAATATAAATTCTATTACCTTGGATGAATTGATAACCGTTCGAAAACAAAAAGTTTTTAATAAACATAATAAGTGATATGATAAAGCAATATTTATTAGCAACTGTCGTTCGAAATTTTGTGCTTGTTTGTATTTTTTGATAATAACAATGACACAGTCATTGATAATAATAAAGCTATATAAATAAAATAAATATAAATAAATACCCTCTTTATTTTCCAAACGAACACACAAAAGCATTATGGAAAACGTCACATTATTATACACATTAAAATATACATAGGTATACAAACATACACCAAGTGTAACATATTAAAAATAAGAGTAAAAAACTATCAAAATATATCCTTTACTTTAAGAAATTCACTTAGGCTATACACACTGTGTCTCAACAAATAAGATCTTAACCTTCGTGAAATATATTTATGTTAGGTGAGCTTACAATCTCCAAATTCAACTTGTTGAACAGTTTAATACCTAGAAAGATTGGAGATTGACGCCCTATTCGGTAGCGAAAGAAAGGAGTTCGGAGCAAACCCTGGGTTCTCGTATTAAAACAATGCACGTCACTGTTAGCTAAAAGATTATCTCTATTTTCAAATATGTAAGAACAAAATTCAATAATCAAAAGTGAGGGGAGAGTCAGGATGTCAAGCTTCTTGAAAATATCTCTACGGGATTTTCTCGGAGGAGCACCCACAATACATCTTAATATTCTTTTTTGACATATGAAAACATCTTCAGCAAAAGAGGAAGATCCCCAAAAACACACGCCATATCTTAACCAAGAAATTTAGTAGATTTAATTCTCTCAATGTTAGTACCATTTATACTCAGTTTATAATCTAAATTTTATTTATTGTTATAATTGTGAAATGAAATATAATTTTTGTTTTTGAACTGTTAATATATAGGGAGTTCCAACTGAACCATCTATACAACGAATCCAAATTAGTGTTACCTCTAAACTCAAGTTCATCTTTATTTTTTGCCGAAACAACTATGGAAGAATCATCCGCATACAATGAAAAACTATGCAGTCAAGCTGCAACCCAACGTCATTTATATACAAAATAAACAGTAGGTAGAATACAGGGCCCAAAATGGATCCTTGGGTCACTCCAACTGTCATTACCAGGGGCTCGGAATTCAAAGTACGCGTCACGCCATCACTCGAAATGTCAATTGAGACATATTGAGTTCTGCTAAGCAAGTAGCTTTGTAGCCAAATCAAGCCCCCCCCCCCTCTAACTCCATATGTCTCAGCCTTAAGCAAAAGCCGCCCGTGACATGATCTTTGAGAAAGGAGGAAGATTTATCCTCCGAAAGCTCAGAAAACAAATTTGTTGAAGGTATTTTTTGAGTTACACGTTTAAAGTTTCGTTCATTTAGTGTTAAGAATTTACGAATTTTCGAGGCAACTTGAAAAAGTTGTCTTTCAATCAGTTTGGTGGCGAAAAACCCAATTAAAAATTAAATACCTAGACTGGTTTCTTGCTTCTCTGTTAATACCCACTTATATAGGTATAATATACTGGAGGAATTCAACGGTATATATTATTGACAGTAGTAACTACTCCGCATTCCTTATAATTCATTTTTTCTGAGGTACACAATGATAAGAAATATCTTTCCATTTCCGGTTAGATCTATACTGCTTACTGCTATTGATCCACAGCCATCTGTTGTGAATAAGAGCGTAACACTTCCAATCGCTGTTCAGTTGTTGACGGTAGTATAACGAAAAAAGTCTGTTTAAATTCGGATTCGATTCATCGTCTGCAGAAACCAATTTAAAATCTCAATAAGCCATCGGCAGTACCGGTTGGTTTGTGACTGAGCGGTACCGTCCGTAATACACAGGCGCAACACCAATTATTACCGGTGGCGGTGAAATGTGAAATCAATAACTTAAATGGACCATGGGTGCCCTAATCATAAGGGAGCCAAATCGACCTTACAGTGTTCGAAGTACCGATTACATTATCTTTTGACACTATAACCATAGGCGCCGGATTTTGCATAATTTAAACTCGAAATCAAACACGTTGACACATTTGCTTCAGTTTTGGTCTCTGTGAAAGAGTTTGTAGAGAATTCCCTATAGTTTATCCACGGCCATGGAGTTTTTTGTTGTTTTGCTATCGTTGATAATTAAACGTCTTCGCGTGCTATTTATTATGCTCGACGTTTTTGGGTTTTTGGGTTGTGTTTCTCATGCGTATAAAGGAAAGTTATTAGATTTATTTTTTTAGCAAATCAAGTGATCGGCCGCTGATATAAGAAAAATCATGTCATCTTGGTCCAAAAAATTATATTCTTACGCGATAATTAGAAACTCGAATTGGAAATGTCTGTACTTACCCAGCAAATGTTTTAATTATTGGTATGATTATTCAGGTGGTGGTTATTTATATTATAGGATAAGAGTTTATAAGAGTAGGTAGGCATTTAGAGAATAAAATTACTTTATTATTTCAAAGTCAATTTTTACATGTCGTTTATTATTATTTACAGTCCGTTTTCGACAAGATTTATTATTATTATATTACCGAACAAAAAAGTTTATTAACAAAAATTAAAGATTGACGTATGGACACACTGTATAAGGACATTATATTCACGGGGAAGTTTAAGATTTTCCTCTCTCAACATATATACTCGTATTTTGTCGTCCCAAAAACAAAAGGTAATTAAACCAAAAAGATAATATCTAATTACTTACTTATTTTCTTCAACCATTACGCAAATCCACATTGTTGTTTTTCAGCAAAAATATTTGACAGATGTCAGTCTTAAAGAACACGTACGTACAGGGTCATTCAAACTCGGCGTGCCAGGTCAGTTATGAGCAAACGAAAAGAGAAAAAATTTGCTTCAGTGGAGTTAAATGGGACTGAATAAAGAGTCGATCTCAACTAAATCTAAAATTTTTGACGCTCTGAGTCGCCACGCCCGGTATATTTTTTTGTAACGAATATTTTCAGATATTTAGGCAGTCCTATTATTTCTAAGTAACTTTTGTCTTTAACGTTTTGTTGTTTTTTTTTTTTCGTTTCAATGCAGGATGGAGCAATAGTGTGTGTAGGGGCGACACCTAGGAGAATATTGGGTTTAGAAAAAATTCCTATTTTAAGTTGTGCAGATAAATGAGCTGTTAATTTTAAAAAAATGTAACAGCAGGAAAACGGTACCATGTATGAAACATAAAGTCACGTTAGAATTAACCAATTGACCAGATGTGCAACAAAAAATTGTTTCCATTTAAAAAAAATTATTTTGGTATGTTGCGATTTTATGGAACACCCTGTGGAAACGGACGCTACTGACCCAGCAGATTTTTTTTCGCTTTTCGTTTGCCAGTCCACAACACGTTGCTATCGCGGTAGTGTTTAAATGTGTTGGAAAATTTCCTTTCCACGCGTGAGAACATAATATTTCGAACCCACAACCCCGCACCGAATCACACCGTCAACATAATCCATTATTTATTAAAAAAGACCGATCGCCAGGATCACTTAGAGCGATGATGCATCAAATTTCGCGAAAGTAAAAAATGATGGATCGAACGCGGCGGCGCGATCAGCGGGTGGGGGCGGCGCGGGCCGTCCGACCCACAAAGGGGTAGTTGCGATAAAAAGGGGGCAGTTTTGTGATGTTAAAGGACCGCACGCCCCCGGCCACGTGTTCCTTTAAAAAAAAAACGGGACACGATAACGGAAAAAATGACGATAGAAATCGGCCAGCGCGGAGACGCTTTGAGAGAACCGCATACATACGGTGCATTAATAAATCAGCAAACCGCTGTTTTGCACTTTTAGATAATAATTATCTACCTACGCATACGACCTACAACCGATTTTTGGTCGGAGCATATGACATTTCAATTTAAACAGTCTACCTTGTAGGGTAAGGTGGGGCAAGTTGACGTGGTTACGACAGAATGGGTTCTATAACAAAGAATTATGCAATTTTTTTAAAACTAATTTATAGTGATTTTATGTTTGCGCTATCCTTTACAAAAAAAAAAGAAGCAAATATTGCTTTATAACATTTAAAAAATATTTTTTATAATTAACAAAAATAAAAAATCAACACACGTCATATCAAGCACGGGCGTAGCCAAGGGGGGAATTTCGGGGGTTCAACCCCCCCCCCCCCCGAAATAAGCAAAATATTACCTAATATTATACCGAAAAAATACGAGGAGTGAAGAGTTAAATTATTATTACGTTTGAATATATGTAGTAATAGTAGCGCCTAGCGCCATCTTTTGACGAGAGGCAGACGCAGTTGCAGCCGAACTATTTTGTATTGTAGGGACACTTTGCGTTGTTTCTCGATTATTCGCCACGCCCCTCGGTCGAAATGAGCGGAACTTTGTGGAAGTTCGTGGAAGTTTCTGGACGGCTACTGGGCTGCTATATAAGCGGCGCCGCGGCGCGTGACCGCGCTTACGGCAGTATTGTTCCATGCGAACTCGAAGCGAATAAAAGTGAAAAGTGGTGAACGAATAGTGAAGAGAATTAAGTGTACCGTGTAAGTGAGTAATTTTAGTGCACTGTTATTCGATGACCTTGTTAAGGATAGATACGTGAATCATTATTACTGTCGAAAAATGGAGGGGAAGAAAAGGAAGGGTGATAAACCTAAAGGTATGGACTACTGGAAAAAGTGGTGTAGTCAAGGTCAAGGGGTTTCTAATAAAGAAACAAATTTGGATTTAGCTATCAAAGCTTCAGCTACCTTGCATGCTGATAAGAAGACTGCCTACCCCGAAATCTAGTTTGGAATGCCTAGATATGTGCGATAATAGTTATTTATGTACCAAGGCACTGAAGTTCAACTTTTTATGACTCATGTGGAGTTTAGTTGCTGAGGCCTCTGGCCAGTGATATCAAGTTTATAATAGTTTGTATAAACCTCTGGATGTGATTACTGATAGAAACATGCAAACCTACCATTAAATTTTCTGAGAATCCTTATTTTAAACCCAAAGAATCTTAGAACATTATTCCTGTAAACCCGCTCAGTAACCTACCTAACTCGTACAGTACTGACTCTACCGCCGCCTCTTTGAGTATAGGGAATAGTAATGTGCCAGTTAGAATGTTATAGCTATTTCAGTGCCCAAATCCTTTTTTTCCTTTCTTAGAAAATGTTAATTAGTTATCTTGCCCCGTTCGCCAATTTGCCCCACCTTACCCTACTTTGATTCTTTGGATTACAGATAGTCACATTAGAGGCAAGAAATCCTGGCAAGAAATCCTGATGGCACCCTATACCTTTCAAGCTTTCATTTGGGAACAAAGGAAATTAAACAAATAAATAATTGTTGTAAAATCTTATCGATAATAAGTTGAGGCATACGTATTTTAATTTCCATACGTATTTTAATTTCCGCCGAAATTTCAGCAATGGCTCTGACTCTCTGACTCGTAGTTGTAGTTTTGTCTGCAGGGAGTTCCATCAATATGCCCAAAGAAAGGTAACTCCGAAATTCGAAAAATGAAATTTTCACCTAACTATATTCAAAATGAAGAAAAAAATCAAAATCGGCATTGGGTGCAATACTATTGGTTTTATTGAAAATTTCAAGTTCAACCTGTTCTATTTTGAAAGCGAAACATTTTTGGTACATTGTTCATAAGGGTTTTTTTCTCACTTTAAATTGTACAATTAATCTGTAAGATTTGAAAGCGGTAGGTGAAAATTTTATTTTTCCAATTTTGGAGTTAACACGTTTTTTTTGGCGCACATTTTGCACGTGTTTTGGCGCACATTTTGCAAATATTATTTGCTTTTATCGTTTTATTATTGAAAAATGATAATGACTAAAATAATGAACCTGCATTCAAAAACAGCTCAAGTGTACCATTATTAATAAGACCTGTATGTTTGCATGCTGCATTTTAAAAGTTTAAAAAAATCAATGTTCAATTACTTTATAGTCCATTTTTTCCATAGAACGGGTCTTTCAGAGCCATTTTATCTAGACTTTGTCGATGGGAGTAGCATATTAAAAAACAATGAAGTTCAGCTTTTGTAATCAAAAATTGCCTCGGGCGAAAACTTTTCAAATTTTCAATGTCAAATGGTTTAAATGAAATATTTCTGAGCTTTTTTTGAAGATTTTGAGACTCTAGTGCCGATTTGAACTACATAGCAATTTTCAGTATATTACGTACCCCTTATAATTTTTGACTTCTAGTATCAAGTTAGCAGGTTCAAGAGACCTTTGCTCCTATACCAGAAATATTTGAACAATGACAAAAAATCAACAGAAGTCAAAAAACTTTTTAAACGGAAGGGCAATAATTTTATTGAGGCGCTGTGACGTCATTTGACGATTTCAAAAATTTACATGATATACCACGAATTGTTCCTTGATTTTCTGAAAATCCAGCAGGGCCTTGAATGTGGATCATACTCCTAATTTTGTCCCGCCCACTTCTATAAATAAGAGAGGAGTCGTAATTTTCATAAAATTTGAATAAATCGCTCGCTTGAGGGCAATTCCTAAAAAATTAAATAAATTAACACATGATCTTGGTGACTGAGTTTTTGCAATAAGGCCGTTTTGCCGTATATTCATAGTCCCGTCGCCACGTGGCCACCCATGTCGCACGCACGTGCCGTAATGACGTTAATCCCAGGTTAATTGGGGCCTGGTCCCGGATAATCCCAGCCCTGTTATCCCGATCTCGTCCTCGCATGTAATTGAAAAAGACTTATTTTCAAGCCAGGGCGTCCTTTCACCGAATCACGTGATGCAAAAGAAAGGAATTATAGAAATATGCATATAATATAGGTGTCTATTACTGATTCTGATTAGGTAATTCTAGAGGATAAAAATATTACATTTGAAAGGATAGGTATGTCCGATGTGTACAAATTTTTTATTAAACTTTTAAGAAATAGACTTATTGTTTAGTTGATTTTTTGGATTAGTTACTTTATGTAGGTACATATATTAGAAAATCGTCGAAATAGATTCTGCGTATGGACGTATCTAGATGGGGGCAGGGGGCCCAATGTAAACCAGGTTTTCCAACAATTCAAGTGTTTTACAATTATTATGGAGCTGACCTACAAAATGTTATTATTCTCTCCAACAAACAAATTATAGATACAGGAAGAATTCTAAAATCATTTTGTGAATTAATTAGGTACAGCCGGAACCTGAGTGATGAACTAACCAACTAGAAATGTTTATGGAAAGCAAAATCAACCGACGCATTTCAAGATATGTATACTAGATAAATATTTTCATTCCACATTCCGGGATTAAACAGAATACCTAATAAAAATATTCCTTTGCTTTTCTTCAACCACGTGCCGGGTTGATAGAATCTTCAGTACTCTGCGAAGAGTGAAAACATGGGGAAGGGCAACCATCCCGACAAAGTCGCCTTAATGGGTTATGTATGTGATCTCCTTATCTGAACAGGGTGAATCACATAATATTGTCAGTGGGTAATTTTTTAATTTTTAATACACTTTCCAGGGGCCACGTTATACAGGGTGTTATCAAGGCACTAACCATTTTTTAATGGAACACATGTATACTAGTAAATATATCATTTAGTTTTTGGAAACTATACTTATACTTACTCTAAATTCTATCGATACCGATGATACATAAATTACAATGCAATAAAGTATAAGGTTTTCTATATTTAAAAAACGTAAGTTTGGCTAAAACGACCTGTACAATTTGACCCCTGATAGTCTAACGGAGACTCATAGGAAAATGTTTTACAAGTTTTGTGTTTTGTATGTAGGTCCACATCGAAAAATAAGAAAGTTACGGCCTGCACATAAAAATACCGTGAATAATGACAAAAAATCGTCCATTGAGGCTGCCGTGCAAAAATTTTTTCAAAACAAACAAACAGTAAATCGAGTTTTTGTCGGTATTTATTTCATTTTTGTTGCGTATTTGCTGTCTCTTTTTTATTACCTACTTTTTTAATTCCGTGTCAATGAATCTCGTCTAACGAGCGATATATTTTTTTAATTTACTTATCTACTTAAGAATGATATATTTTTAATTTTTAAGGTGGCATAAACACAGAATATGGCATTAAATACTGCCAACCCAATTGAGTTTTTTGTGTTTATTTTGAAAATAATTATGTTTTTCAAAAACCAATGCTTAACTCAAATACTGCATTATATTGCGCATATTTGGACAAAAAATCAGCCAAATCCGATTTCTCGTTTGGAAAAACAATACACTTACAAAGTTTTTGGCAGATAATTTGATATTAGAGAAGAAGAAGAAAATACATTTCAGGTACCTATATTGTTTTAGCAAACCAGACAAGATTTCTCTAATTTTTTGTCCAAATATGTGCAATATAATGTAGTATTTGAGTTAAGCATTGGTTTTTTGAAAAACCTAGTAATTTTAAAAACAAACACCAAAAACACACTTGGGTTGGCACTATGTGTGATAATGCCCCTTTAAAATAAACGTTTTTACTTGAAAATATCATATTTAATCTTTCTCGATCCCCCCCCTCCCCTAGAAAAATGTGAATATGCCAAGATTCTGCCATGTGCTTTCCTTCATTTGTGAGAGGGGCCAATTATCATAGACTTTAACAATTATTGATGTTTATTTCCAAGATAAAGATAAAATCTTGACTCGGATGAATCACGGAAACTCCAATGGATGAGCAACAAGTTGTTTCAATAAGAATCAATGAAGTGTTGCTCTTTCCACGGCTGATGCAACTGGTCGTCCGGCCGGCGGCGCGGCGCTTGACTTGGACCCGCTGTCGCAGTAAATTACAGTGCAGACATCGGTGGCAGCTAGCCGTGACGGGGTATCAGGTGCGCGTTCGCGCCACGGTCCGCTTGGTGCCGTGTCGGAGCAACCAGTAGAAACGGGGCACGGTGTGCTGTGTGGCTGTTTCGCGCTCGGCCGCCCGCGATCATCGTGCCGCGTGTAATTAGCGTTAGCGGGGGCGTGTAGCGTAGCGCGCTGGCGGCGGGTCGCGAGGAGGGCGCGCGAGGGTGGGAAAGGCGGGGCGGGGCCCGCTAATTTTCTACGGGGGTGTTCTGGCATAGGGGCAACAAAATTAAAAGTAGACGTAAAACCTCCGTAGAATACAATGCTTCATAGCTAGAGTGAAAAATTAAACATCCACAAAGTCATGATGAAAAACATCCTTAACCTACCAAAAACGTCCTTCTTTCCATACATTACCTACCGCGGCGTGGAAAATCTTAGCTTCCCTATGAAAAATAACTCAAGTGTACTAAGTTTCAGAAGTATTGAAACATGTGTGATTGGAATTTAAAAGGATGTAGATTCCAAGTGGGTACCTACGAGTATGTTTATAATAGTTGTTTATAACGAGTTCTATGTTCTCTTTAATTTTTTTTACTCTTATTCGGGAACTCCCTTTATATCGGGACAATTTTTGGATTTATCAAATAACAAAGTTAATTAGTGAACAGTTTGCACATCGGCCTCGATCTGCAACTTCAAATAATATTCATCAATTCCTTCGATTCCAAAGAGGATGACCAAAAAATATTTGATATTACAGCATCCACTCTTCATACCTTATAGCAGAGCCGGGCAAGCTACTCTAAAAAAGTAGCTAGCTACAAGTTACAGCTACCTTTGAAATAAAATAACTAAGCTACCTAGTAGCTAATAAGCTACTCTTTTCGAAAAGTAGTTAAGCTCCAAGCTACCAGGTAGCCTTTCTGATTTAGATTAAGCTATTTTTCAAGTTACTTTACATATAAAATGTACAAGGTTAGATTGTGATTAGTTTAAGTTGGGCTACATTCTTCCATTTTCTAAAAAAAACTAGATATAAAATAAGAATATAAAAAAATAACATTTTTTATTTGAATGCTAATGATTATTATAGAATTGTACAATACTTTACAATCCCTCTAACTGTTTCCCTTAAGTAACTGTCCGAACGCGAACGAACACTATACTCGAACAATACCACTCAATCTATGAATTGAAATAAATTGCGAAGCCCAGATCCTTACATATTGCGTCTGCGTGGTACATTGGTGGTAAATGGTGGGGAGGGAGAGGAGAATTGACAGGACTCAACTTGCAAAAAGTAGCTTAAACTACTGAAGGTAACTAAAGCTACTGAAGGTAACTTAAGTTACTTTTAGTAACTTAATTACCAAAAGTAGCTTTGGTAGCTATTTTGAGTAGCTAGCTACTCATAAAAAGTAAATTATGAATACTGGGAAAAAATTATTGAAGCTACAGCTACAAGCTACCACAATAAAAAAAGTAGCTTGAATAAGTTACTTTGAAAAAAAAAATGTAGCCAAGCTAGTAGCTTAGCTACTAAGTAGCTAGCTACTGCCCGGCTCTGCCTTATAGTGACATAATGTAGGGATACTCACGGCATAAGTTCTCATTATGCCATGGCGATTGGCAGGGGCAGGGACGGATGGGGTAGGGTCAACCGGCTTGGGAAGTTTAGTCGTTCCAGTCCAATAAGAAACGTTCCAATAAAAAGCAGGTTTATTTTTATTTGGAGAGTTTATTTAAAGCCTCTTGCACAATCTTGCAATACATATAATAAAAATAAGTTCAAAATAACACCAAAAACTAATACAGCCGTACCACTTTCAAAATATGCAGATCAACTGTATCATTTAAAGTGAGAAAAAAAAACTATGAACAATGTACAGCGTATCCCAAATAGTTTGTCCTACCCCCTGGATCTCAGGAACCGAAGAGATACGAAAAAAACTCGAATACAAAAGTTGTATGGTTCGCAGTGCACGTAACCTCTCTTTTATTTTCACATATACAGGACGATTCGTATTTGGAGGACAAAAATAAAATATTTAGATTTTGACAATTGCATTAATCCTTTGGAATATTTGCATTCTCCATGAAAGCCCCACATTTTATGTAAATTCCTAACATTCTATACCAAAAACTACCCGTTTTCGTGATATTTTGTATTTAAGAAAATTTCTTTGCATTTTTCATTCAGGTGAGAAGGTTTTATCAAGCAAGCCATAACTATTTTTCCAGACAGTGGCAGAAATAATTGTCATTTTAGATAATACGGGAAATAAAATTCCTATACCCGTATACGGCTTGTCACACTATAAACGTCGCTTTCTTTACATTAGTGATTAGGATATGTAATAAAAAGAAGCTTTCACGGGCAACAGGAATTAATATTTATATTTTCTTAATCGATAAAACAGAAATGAACATGAAGTGATCTGATAGTGAAATGATTTTTTATTGGTAAATGGAACAGTGTACGGCCACGTTATCTATAATCTAACCCTTGAATGAATATTTCAATATTTTTCACCACCTTAACCCCAGAAACACTCAAAACCAACACAAATTACATGAAAATCGATTTGCTGCGTAAACTGATCACTTCATAATCAACTGAACATTTGTATATAAAAGGAACACTCGATGTCAGCTGATGTGATCTCAAAGTGATTCGGAATCGATTTAAGATCACTTAAAACTGTAAAAGGAGGACGGCTATAATAAAATAGATAAGTGGGCATAAGTGGTGTCTTCTATAGCGGTTGCAGATACTGCACAAGTTTAGAATTGTGCGAGAAAGTTATCTATGGACACAATCATCGAAATCGATCAAGTCGTTTAGGAGATATAGCAAAAAATAAAATTTAGGGCTCTTTTCCCCTTATTATAATATAGAGCTTTGAGCAAAAAGAAAAACATGGGTTACTTTATTTCTCGAGTAGGTACCTACTACGGACTACGGGTGGCATTATTAACTCTAATACCAATAAGGAACCCTGCCATGTCTGGCTAGCTTTTGTGGAAAATAAATTAAAAGTAAAAAAATATTTTTAAAAAAAGCTTTTATTTAAATGCGCTAAAAAGAATAAAATAATCTTTTCTTTTAAAACTTTTACTATCAACTTATAACGTCATTCCACAATTTATATGATATAAAAGCTTGTCGCGAGATTTAAGTAGTGGTATTTACTTAGTTTGAAAACTTAAATCTCGCGACAAGCTTTTATATCATATAAATTGTGGAATGACGTTATAAGTTGATAGTAAAAGTTTTAAAAGAAAAGATTATTTTATTCTTTTTAGCGCATTTAAATAAAAGCTTTTTTTAAAAATATTTTTTTACTTTTAATTTATTTTGTAATTTTTAGTTTGGCCAGGTGTCTGAGTCTATTCATCTCAGTTAACGCATCATTGTTGCAAGGTCGTTTGCCGGTTAGTTTAGAACAGTCTAGCTCTTCAATGAGGAGACCTTCTAATGACCATCTTGGGTGTTCCGCCATGTTGGATTTAGAATGACGTCACACATATAATCATGCATTGTCATCCAAATTAAACGTGTGTACAAAATTTCAGCTCGATCGGTTGAAATTTAACTAGTCCGCCATCTTGAGTGTTCCGCCATGTTGGATTTAGAATGACGTCACACATATAATCATGCATTGTCATCCAAATTAAACGTGTGTACAAAATTTCAGCTCGATCGGTTGAAATTTAACTAGTCCGCCATCTTGAGTGTTCCGCCATGTTGGATTTAGAATGACGTCACATATATAATCATGCATTGTCATCCAAATTAAACGTGTGTACAAAATTTCAGCTCGATCGGTTGAAATTTAACTAGTCCGCCATCTTGGGTGATCCGCCATGTTGGATTTAGAATGACGTCACACATATAATCATGCATTGTCATCCAAATTAAACGTGTGTACAAAATTTCAGCTCGATCGGTTGAAGATATCTGCTTCAAAATTGAGTTGCAAGATTCCACCCGAACAAATTACATACATACATACATACATACATTGCAAGTTAAATAAAAGCTTTTAAAAAGGTTTGTGTCCACTGAGTATGACAAAAACTTCTATCCTCCTTTTTCTGGCGAGTGCGTAATGAACTGTGCCCAACTGGATCTGTTTTTGTGGCGCGCCTGAGTACGGAGGCTCGGAGGCTGTGAGGGCGCTTACGAGCGCGCCGGCGCTGCATGTTCCGGTAGTAAACGCGCTAAGGCGTCTATCGGCTACCACAAAAAAGGCACCGGGAGCAATTTCATCATGGAAATAAAACGCGGACACATGGTGCCGTTAAATTTTACGCCGGAGTCGCTTTTGCCCGGCGCGGCGGCGCTTGTTTAGGTTTCGGGCATCGCGCTCGGCCTGATGCGCGTTTAATTTCGGAGTTGTGTTCGAAAACGTAATGCGTGGGTGTAATGTGTATAAAGCGTGTAACGTGTGTGTAGTAGATTTCTGGCGGTTGTACATTATTTCAAGGGCGTTATCACTTTATCGTCATCAAGGATCCAAGTGCTTAAAAATAATGCATGAATAACGCCACAAACACTTCCAGTATAAAGTTATAATTTGTATATATTTTATAGTTTGTTGGGGTAGTTTGGCGCTCTTGCATTTCTTCACGTCGATCTATCTTTTGTAAATGATCGTAGTCTAAGGTCCAAGGGTGCCTAGCCTTCTGATAAACCCCAGTATTTTCCTTTGGCGCCATATTGTCAATTTCGTTCGGATTTACCTATACAGTAATGTATGGATAATTCGAACCCCCTAAATTCCGTAATACGAAATAGGTACCACTTCTATCTTTGTATGCGCACGCGCACATACCAAGAAAGCATGCCAAATCCTTATATTTTGCTATATAATTATGTAGGTATAGGTTACGATTTGGCTGGTTTGGCGACCTTGGATGACCACTTTAAATGGTAGCTTATAGGCGTATTTATAGGTGTTCAATAAGGTTCTCTGATTTCCATTTTATTGGTCTGGTAAAGTTGCGAGGAACTAAAATGCTGCTGCGGAATAAGGGTCAAACATGTATTTAACGCCCCTGTGATGCCTAAACAGGCCAGTAAAACCTTCGATAGGACCATAGAATCATTTTTTATTTCAATGCCCACGATTTGATAAAGAGCGCGCGCGCGGCAAGAACATAAAGCCGCGGTGGCCTTAGTATACAAAAAGGTTTTTGTGTTGGTTAGTTTGGACTGCATTTATCTTATTTCACTGGTCTTTTTGAATTCGTACAAGGTGGTATCCAAGACTACCTTTATGTCTATAACTATAAATGTCCATCAGTCTTCATTATTAAACAATTCAGAACACGGGCGTAGCCAAGGGGGGGGGTTTCGGGGGTTCAACCCCCCCCCCCCCCCCCGAAATAAGCAAAATATTACCTAATATTATACCGAAAAAATACGAGGAGTGAAGAGTTAAATTATTATTACGTTTGAATATATTATGTAGTAATAGTAGCGCCTAGCGCCATCTTTTGACGAGAGGCAGACGCAGTTGCAGCCGAACTATTTTGTATTGTAGGGACACTTTGCGTTGTTTCTCGATTATTCGCCACGTCCCTCGGTCGAAATGAGCGGAACTTTGTGGAAGTTCGTGGAAGTTTCTGGACGGCTACTGGGCTGCTATATAAGCGGCGCCGCGGCGCGTGACCGCGCTTACGGCAGTATTGTTCCATGCGAACTCGAAGCGAATAAAAGTGAAAAGTGGTGAACGAATAGTGAAGAGAATTAAGTGTACCGTGTAAGTGAGTAATTTTAGTGCACTGTTATTCGATGACCTTGTTAAGAATAGATACGTGAATCATTATTACTGTCGAAAAATGGAGGGGAAAAAAGGAAGGGTGATAAACCTAAAGGTATGGACTACTGGAAAAAGTGGTGTAGTCAAGGTCAAGGGGTTTCTAATAAAGAAACAAATTTGGATTTAGCTATCAAAGCTTCAGCTACCTTGCATGCTGATAAGAAGACTGCCTACCCCGAAATCTAGTTTGGAATGCCTAGATATGTGCGATAAAAACCTTTATCCTAATATTTACACATTACTACAAATCTTGGCTACCATTCCTGTATCCACTGCTACCCCAGAAAGGTCTTTCTCGAGCCTAAGGAGACTGAAAAACTATCTACGAAACACTACAAGTGAAAACAGACTTAATGGTTAATGAACATTCACTATGGAACAGAAATTCATGCAGATGAAGTAGTGGATATATTTAAAAGAAAAAGCCGAAGATTTCTTCTTTAATGGTTTTAGATTTAGCGCAGAGGAACGAAATTAATTTATCCATTTCATTTAAAGTTAAGAACTTTATAAATATGTCGTAGTTTTTCGGATGAATATATAGATATTAAATTTCATGTAAGTATATTTTTGTTGTTTTATTTACTTCTCAAACTAACCCCCCCCCCAAAACTAAATCCTGGCTACGCCCGTGATTCAGAATCACGAAAGTTAAAACTTATTGACTTTTAGTTACCTGTATACAGTGTTGTTTAGTTACCTGTTTTTTAGTAACCTGTATACAGTGTTGTTTTAAAACCTTGGAAATTTCTAATTTTTCACTCAAATAAAATGCTCTTTTTGTAGGTTTTGCGACAAAATGTTATTAAAGAAACTTAAACAAAAGCCTATAGCCTCCTTATAGCTACCTTTTTGTAGCTTTCTCGTCAAAATGTTATCAAAGAAATCTGTTCGCGATGAAAATGTGAGTAGGTATGTGTAAAAAAAAGTTCAAAGGCCTAGGCCCCCTTTGATTTTTTATGTTTTAAATTATTTAGCGGAAAAAAGTAGGAACAGGATTTTGACATATTG
The DNA here is from genome assembly GCA_963920635.1 of Pseudeuparius sepicola. Lineage (NCBI taxonomy): Eukaryota > Metazoa > Arthropoda > Insecta > Coleoptera > Anthribidae > Pseudeuparius > Pseudeuparius sepicola. Next base: position 104,105,016 of record OY987299.1, on the reverse strand, counting down.
CACATCTACTCAGGTTTTCATTCTATACAATTTTTATTAATAACATTTTGTCGTAAAAACTACAAAAACGTCACTATTACTGCCGTGAAAAATTAGTTGAAAATTTCCCAGGAATACATGATTTTTCAAAACTAAATTTATGCCACAAATTAGTTTCTAAACAATCAAAGGCTGGACCCCAGAAGCTCAAATTTTAATTCAATTTTTTTTGTCTCTTAGAAGAGTCGTTTCACTTATCCAGGGAAACACTGTAGATGATATCTAATACCTAATACTTGCCAAATATTCTTGCCAGTGTCGCTACAGGGTGTTACAACATGCTTATAGTTGATCGAGACATAATGCAAGTATCAAACGTGGAAATTCTAACCTACAATCGGCTAGAGTTAATTTTTTTCAATTATTGATATCCTTTACCTGATATGTTACTAAAACATCCTTTATTATTTATAATTATAGGTACTAAAAAAATATCTTTATTAAAAATTCATTTTCTTATTTTCATTGTGGGGATTTGGTATATGGGTCGGCTCTGATTTGAGAATTTACACTCATCAAAGAAAATGGTACTACGTAGTACCATTTTCTTTGCACTCATGTAATGTAACTGTTAGATCTGTTAAAGATGCCTTTCTTGGGCCTTAGAACTGTTTTATCCTGTAGAAGACAGGAATGCTTCTCTGTAACAGGATTATTTCGAGTCATCTGAATTATGATGATATTTTAGGTAGGTATATAGAGGAAGAGACCCAAATTTGAAATATGTGCCTAATTTGGATAGCTCCTTATATTAAAGGCTATGTAACTCCATCTAACAGAAATAGCCTAGACTAATTAAAATAAACTGGGGTGTTAAAGTGGTAGTTGAGTGCTCCATTTCGTTTGTTTCTGTACAAAAGCACGTTTGGTGTTATTTGACTGATAAAGTTTTTTGATAGTGTAAATAAACCGGCATTAAAGTCAAGGTGAAGTGTAAAAAAAACTATGTGTCATAGTAGTTAGTATAGGAGGTCAGGGTCGTTCCTAGCGGGAGGACAGAACGTGCAAATGCACGGGGCGGCACAATCAGGGGAGCGGCAAAAAAAATAATAAAAAAAATGAATATTTGCCGTCTTAAAAAAACCACTATCTCAGTTTTGCTTCAATGAAAGCGCGGAGAGTGTTTCTTTAATACGTATCATATTTTCTTAATAGTTTGTTAGTTTTGTAAGTATTCCTATATTTTTGTGTTTCTTTTACATGTTTAGAACTGATAATTTTTTTGCCTTTGTATGTACTATAATGTATACATTATATATTCCTTCTACCAGTGACTATAGTTCTATAGTCACTGCTTGTCTACCTAATTAGAAAGTAAGTTTACGTCTTTAATGAAATACATCTGTATTATGCTAAGGATTTTCACGATATTTTGATTCATTTTCCTATATTTGAACGAACAAACTAATTTTTATGGGGGGGGGGGCAAATTTTATTTTGCACGGGGCGCCAAATGGGTTTGGAACGTCCCTGTAGAAGGTATTGCTTAATGATATTTCATTGAAATATGCCACTATTTTTTCATAACTAACCTAAAATACTGATGTAGGAATGATTTACTTTGAATGTTTATTTTTGTAGTCATTACCCTGTAGAATTAAAGGGACAATGGGACCTGTAGGTTTGATATAAAAAAAAAGAACTTCTGACACGATCAATTTTGACGATTGTACTTTTGAATTCTTTATCCTACAATAAAACTATTTGAAATGTATTCGGGATCTCTATGAACTAACCCATAGACAAGTAAAAACCTACACTGATGTCAATTTTTTATACTGAAAATACCTAATTTAATATACCAAATGGGTTCTGTAATTGAGACTATCTCATATTAGGCACCCAAACAATATTTTCATTTTTTTTTATTACAGATGCCAAAAAACACATGTCATGCTATGGTAAAAGCTGTAAAGGAAATGCGTAATTGGGATGTCTGTCTGTCTCCAATTAGTCAGCCTATCTCAAATTAGGCAACCTTTTATTTTATGGGGCAATTGACAAAAAAAAAGTTTAAGTTGAATAATTTGTCTAGATAGCTATTTTAATGTAGTTTCTTTGCATCACTGTTTTGTCGATACACTAAGCAAGCATTCTAATACAATATTAATAAAAAAAAATTAATCGTGAATTTTATTTCGAATTTACAAAAAAAGTGTCCCAAATTTGGGTCTCTTCCTCTACCTACAATTTTTGTTTGACTCGAGCAGATGTTACGACAATTCAAAAGATGCAAACAGGCTGACTTCGATTCATATTTCGCCTAAGGAAGTGTACCTATAGTTCAGTTACTTCAGTGGCATGTACGAGTAGGATTGAGGATTGAGGAGGTACTTAAAGTGGCTAAATACGCAATCCGGACAGCTGTGACTGTGACCCAATCCGTCAACAAGATATTCAGTGTAGGTATTTCTGTATTTCTGCTCCACGACATAAGACAACTTTGTTCGAGCCATACACTAATATAGCTGACGAATTTCGTCCAAATTACGTCTTCGCTGTGACTGATCTTTTTTCAAATATTGGAAAGACCGCACCTCTTCGCGTTGTGAAGAGCTTCCCAATTTCCCACCCCACTTTTACCTACCGCCGACCGGTAGGCAGATGGTCGCCGGTGCTTCCGCGCTCATCTCCACGGCGGGCCCGTTTACAAATCGAATTACTCGCGCCCCGCCGCCCTTCATTCCGGCCGACGGCGGCCGAAAGGGCGGCAACCCTTTCACGCCGTTTGTGCGCGCCCAATGTCCTGGAAAAATCACGCCAAACTAATAGAGTCGCTGCGCGGCGCTCCGGAAAAAATCGACGTGATTGCGACTGTAGGCTATTGCCGCGATTTTAAACGGAAGGGGTAGAAATGTTTTGTTTGGCCACCTTTTAGGAACATGTCTAATTTCTAAAGTATTCCCACCAAACCCAAGCGGCTAAAAGTTTAGCTAAACATTCATCTTTTATTATATATCCTATTATTTTTTTACTATTAACGATTATCCACTTTTTTACCCTCATCAAAAATTATGATTATATTTAACACACCACACAAAATATAGAACATGGAAAAAATTACACATGTAGATAATTATAAATGAAGAACATTATGTTAGGGAATCTGGTGTTAGGTGAGTAGACTGCGACAGATTTAGACATACTTGTGAACTATTTGACAAAAATGTACTCAAAACTTAAAAAAAAACAAATATTTCTTAAACAAAAATCAACTGGTCTGTGTGTTGCATACAAGATACAAGAAAAGTTATATACCTAATAGTTATGCCTATTGGTTATTCACACAGGATCTTCTAATAAATATAGGTAAGTAGGTATCAACCTCAGAGAAATAACCAAGGATAGAGGGACTAATAACAAAAAGTAAGAACAAAAATTAAACAGACGGGTTTAATAATGGGATTATTAATAATGGGATTATTAAACCCGCACACGTCTCGTAACGCTAAATTAACAAATTTAGCTATTAATTTCTTGTATGTAACAATTTTAAACCAAAACTAAAATGGGTTGTAATTATATTACAATTAAAATTACCATTTTAATAAAATCGTCAACAAACCGCCCAACCTGGCAACGCCGCCATTGCCGCCGCGTTCATTACTCGGCGGTATTTGTTTTGTGTCTGCCCGGCAAGTCAAGTTTTCCGATTGTTTACGACGTAAACAATCGGAAAAACTTGACTTGAAAAATACATACCTACGTAAACTACGTCAAGATATAACCTACAGGGCCGTATATAAGGGGGGGTTTAGGGGGTCCAAACCCCCCCCCATGATATGGTATATATAAAATTAATTAACACGCCCGGCGCCCGCTAAAATGGAAAAATTAATAATCGTGCTGGCCGATTGTACTGCTTGGATGATTGTAACATGTAACATGCCATCAAGGTCAAGCGTTTGCGTTTGGCAATATACAGGGTGAGTTTTTTTTTCGATGATCACTATGAGGATCTCGGAAACTAGCAGAGCTAGAACAAAGGTTAAATGGGAAAAGAATTGCGGTTTTGAATGCTCAATGTAATGCCCCTTTTGGATTTTTAAAAAAGTTCATGGCTCACTAGATATTTTGAAAAGAGTGATTTTTTTTGCTATTTCATCAGATCTCTGTAGCTCCGTTATTTCTGATTATACAGAAAAACTGTTGAAACAAAAATTGTAGATGATTTTGGGCTTAATAAGATAATCCTATCCAATTTTTTATGTTGTTTGTGATTTTTGAGATATGGCATAAACTTGTGTTTTTTTAAATATAAATCATAGTTGGCTGTGGCCTTATCAAATCGCCCATTTTTTGAGCTTTCCAAAGATATAATACTCGGCACAGATATTATAAAAATTAAAAGAGCTATGGATAATTTTCTGATTTTTTTTAAATTTTCACATAGAAAGCCATGGAATATTTTCATAATTACGTTCTATTTTATAATTAGACATACTTCAAACTTTCAAATATTTTATTTTTAGCTGGTAACAACATGTAACAAAATAAAACAAAAATTATCATGATGGAGCTCCACCACATAATTATTTGCCCGTAAGAAATTACCTAGATCAGCTCTATCCAAATAGTTGGATAGGGAGAAATAGACCTATTTCCTGGCAGCCCCGATCCCCCGATTTGTCAGTTTTGGATTTCTTTTTGTGGGGAACAGTACAAAACAAAGTATGAGACAATTGTTGAATTAAGAGCAGCTGTTTTAGAAGCAATTGCCAGTATTGGCAGGCGCTCTCTAAGAAAGGCGACAAATTCAGTTTTAAAAAGATGCAATATTTGCATAAATAATGGTGGATTGTTTGAAAACATTTTTTATTTTAAAAGGTGACCTTTTAAAATAATAATAATTTGAATTTGAGTTTTTTAATTTTTGTTTTATTTTGTTACATTTTGTTACCAGCTAAAAATAAAATATTTGAAAGTTTTAAGTATGTCTTATTATAAAATAGAACGTAATTATGAAAATATTCCATGGCTGACTATGTGAAAATTTAAAAAAATCAGAAAATTTGCCAGCTCTTTTATTTTTTATAATAACTATGCCGAGTATTATATATCTTTGGAAAGCTCAAAAATGGCCGATTTGATAATATGATTTACATTTGCCGATGTGATAATATGATTTATATTTAAAAAAACAAAAGTTTATGTCATATCTCAAAAATCACAAACAACATAAAAAAATTGGATTAGATTATCTTATTAAGCACAAAATTATCTACAATTTTTGTCTCCAGAGTTCTTCTGTATAATCAGAAATAACGGAGCTACAGAGATCTGAAGAAATAGCAAAATCACTCTATTCAAAATATCTAGTGAGCCATGAACTTTTTTAAAAATCCAAAAGGGGCATTACATTGAGCATTCAAAACAGCAATTCTTTCCCCATTTAACCTTTGTTCTAGCTCTACTAGTTTCCGAGATCCCCATAGTGGTCATCGAAAAAACTCACCCTGTAGATTTGAGGATAATGCTCAAAAAGTTAACCTTAAACCTAAACCCCCCCATGGAAAACACCTAGCTACGGCCCTGATAACCTATCACAGGTAAACGTTGTGCACAAGGGCGTAATGTTTGTTTACTTCGGTAAATTTCCGTTAGATGTTGGATGACTACAAACGTGTGTATTTTGATGCTGTTGTTCCTACTATGCTTGGTTATTTCTCTGAGGTATCAACACACCAAGAAGACCGAAAGTTTTGTTAACGTCTTTTACCAGTATAGAATATATAAAGAGTTTACGTCTCCAAATAATTTTCAAACTATTATAATACTGGATGTTCATTTTAACTATACCCTATACCACACCTAACCTTTTGTAATCTGTGGATACCACTTGGCGCTTGACAGGGAAACCATAATTCATTTTTATTAATAATCATGAAGAGTCCTCAATAAAATGGCATTTGATATGGCAACATCCATAACTTTAGACTGATAAGAGTAGGCATCATTTTGAAAGGTGCAAAATAAATGCTGGTCTACTTATATTAAAGTGTCGCTGTTCTGTAATTAAAACCAGTAGCACACGGTATCAATAATTTTTGTTCCGTAACTCATTTACTTGCAACTTTTTTGTTTATCACAATTAAAACAGTTAAAAAATAAAAAATTAAGTACCTGCGGTTCTTACCCAATGAGTTATAGGTGTATATAACAGTAGGAATTTTGAACTCATGCCGATCATAAATCTTTTTTATTTCTTATATCTATTTCTCTGACACTCACTAGAATTCATGGGCTTATTATTATTATTAAATTTCCACTCAAGCCGAATTCAGGAAATGCCGAATTTTTTTATACCTATGTCACAGATTATCTGTGCCTATGTCGTTACTGTTGGTTAGAAAGGTCAAAACCCAAATTGGCGTATCCCCACCTCTCCGCGTTTCTCGTTTCGCTGCCATTTTGGAAAATTTTCAGAGTCGATTTATCTCGTTTTTGATCGGAGAAAAAAGTATGAGAACAAAAAAAGTAGAGATTGGAATTTTCAACATATTTTGTTGCGAGCCAAACTTTCTGTTCATTCACAAAAAGACAGAGGGCGTCCGTCAAAGTATCCAAAAAAACAGCTTTCATCATATTGATCTACAAAAATTAATTTAAATTACAAAACTTGTAATTTAAATTAACAATAATAATACATGCGACAGCGAGACACATATAGGTAATGTTCGTTACGTATCAAAATTGGGTGGGATTTTTGCAGTTATCACAGAATTTTTGATGTTTTGGCGATGAATTCTTGAATGTTATTCATAAATCGTTGAAAATATCTTATGCTTCTGGTCTGGTAATTCACGAAAAAATCCCAAATAAATTGTTTACACAATTATAAAAAAGCGAAAACTCTTTTTGGAAACTTTGGCGCCCTCTATCTTTTTGAGAATAAACAATTGGGCTAATTTCACCTTTCTGAGCACCAGTAAGTACATGTCAAAAATTCGGATTTCCAAGAATTTTTTCGATACCGAACGAAAGAATTTGACTGTACTATTATTTTTGTTCCTCGCCACATTCACCGTATTACATTCTTTAAAATCTCAGATACAGAATGAAGTTATCACCCCATATCGCTATTATATGTATCGCGCTTTTTTTGTGCGCATGCTTGTTAACTGGGGATTAAGATAAATTTAAATGCCATGAAATATAGCTACGCCGTATTTAATCAAAGGGGGCCGAAAATTCCTACCCTTCCGGCAAGGGTTGCTGCGAATAATCGTGGTTATCCGAAGTGCAAACAAAATTTTATAGCGAATTTGAATAGACAGATAAGGTTATAGGCATGGAATATTTAAAGAAAAGATTTGAGTCATATCCCTCCCAACCCCAACGTATGCACCTATTTTTCATGTACATAGTTTGGCAATGGAAATAAATATGTAGTCCTTTTCGCGAAAAATAGTTCTGGCTGAATGACTGCAATAAAATTACCTGGGTCGATCCCATTGTGTAGTAAAGAGTTATATGTAACTTGAGTCCTATAAAGCGTAAGAATGCATTTATGTATGTACCTACGTATTAAGTATATAAATATAATAATACATAAATAAAGAATAGTTATTTATGTACCAAGGCACTGAAGTTCAACTTTTTATGACTTATGTGGAATTTAGTTGCCGAAGGCCTCTGGCCGAGGCAAATAAACCACATGAGTCATAAAAAGAACTTCAGTGCCGAGGTACATATTATTTTTTTTTAAATCGGAAAACAAATGTTTTATTAGGCAAGAAAATAATCATACGGGATCACCCGTCCAGGAGCCAACTGCGCGCGGCGTTGCTTGACTTTGACGATCGCTCTACCTAGGTCAAGTATGATAAGACACGACGCCTTCGCACAGAAAAACCAAACTGCTCCTTGTTGTGCAGCCTCCATAACAAATCTATTGATATTCAAACCTACTAAAATATTTATCCTGAAAGATTGCGCTGCAATATTTGGTCACTTTTGACGGGTCATGGCTCCGCGTCTGACGTTTGATGTTTACATCTCGCCAAGGCCTACTTATTGAAAAAATCGTACAATAATGGGTTACTTCAGTGCCGATTTCTGAGCTTTTAATGACGATTTTGGGACATTTTACTGCCGATTTCAAGAAAACATATTTTTTTCTTAAACCACTTGTATGCCTGTATTTATTTATAACAGTGCCATCGCCCAGCACATCCAATTGCTAAAAGGTTTTCTTTAATTATCTATAAAGTGAATACTCAAAATGCCAAAATGTATTGTCAGCATTCCCCTGCAATGGGTTTCACGAAATCTTTCCATCATCAGTGTTTTGCCTTTTCTTCCATTGAAATACATCCCGGAAACATCGAAATTTTCACTTGAGAGCTTTTCGAAATTAGTACTTTAACTAACAATTTGCCCCTTCTCGTTTTATTTTACTTATAGATGCTATTTTGGTCTAGAGTTGAAGTTATTAAATCCAATATGGATACTAAAATTTTTGAGTTTATTTTCTTCCGAGTTTTCCTTCGACTTGAAGGTTATTATTTGTACAAGCTTTTATTTAACTTGCTCTTGACATCCGATTGCGTAGGTAGGTACACATTTAGTTCTGGTGACAGTACAATATGCAATACTCAATATTATAATATTTTCAAAATGGCCGTCGTCACAAGATGGCGGGTGATGTGTATTTTTTGATTATGGCTATCAAATCAAAGGGCTTGAAGAGTAGAAAACGATAAAGTTAGTGACATCACACTAAATTCAATATGGCCGCAGCTCCAAGATGGCGGATTACATTTTCTTTTCAACCCCCTTAATATGGGTCTCAAATGAAAGGGTTTGAAGAGAAGAAAACGACAAAGTTAATGACATCACACTAAACTCAATATGACCGCCGCTCCAAGATGGCGGTTTACATTTTTTTTAACCCCCTTAATATGGGTATCAAATGAAAGGGCTTGAAGAGTAGAAAACGATAAAGTTAGTGAATCACACTAAATTCAATATAATAATAATAATAATAATACGCAGGGATGGGTCTGGCCTGTGAGAGGGGCAGATTCACGGGTGTAACGATCCCGCGATTCCCAGTTACGCATGGAGAGGCTTGGCCTGTGACAGGGGCAGACCTACGGGTGTGACAATCCCGCGATATCCAGTTGCGCAGGGAGGGGTCTAGCCGGTGACGGGGGCTGATCCTCGGGGGTGACAATCCCGCGACTCCCAGTTACACAGGGATGGGTCTAGCCTGAGAGGGGCAGATCCTCGGGTGTAACGATCCCGTGTTTCCCAGTTAACGCAAGGAGGGGTTTGGCCGGTGACAGGGGCAGATCCTCGGGAGTAACGATCCCGCGTTATCCTAGTTGACCCGTATGGGTAGCGGGTTAGAATACTCCTATCGTGGCTCCGCGAGTCGTAAAAGGCGACCGAGGGCCGCCACTCCCACGTTACGGGAGAAAACCATGGAATGGAGAATGATAGGATGATTGTCATAGGGCCGCTGCCTGGGGATCGCCAGGGCATGTCTGGAGCCGGCGCTGGGCATGACAGCGAGCGGGACGTCGGTGACAGGGCGCTGATGAGGCGGGCCCCTGTTGCACAAACAGCTACAGCCCAACAACAACACGAACATCTACAACATGGGAGCCAAACGAGAACTAGGGTTCCACCCACCGAAGGTGCTGCGCGGGAACTTCAGCCAGCGTTCACAGAGGCGGGATTACAACGACGACGCATGAAATGGACTGTGTCCATGAATGAATCGATTATGCGTATTTTTTACAGGGTGACAAACTTAGGACAAGAGATTATCGGCTACCGACAACAACTGCATGCCGAGTTCTGCAGGGAGTTTCCACACATGCAAGTGTCTGAACAAAGAGTGTCAGATCAGTATCGAACTATTCTAAGAAATAACCGAATTCCAGAAACGCGACTTAACGCTATCAAACGGGAAGTTGAGCTAGAGATCCACGGCGAACACATAGACATAGATGACAACAACAACAATGGGGAACTTCAAGAGCCTGGACAACAACTAGAAGCCGAAACGGTAGAACCAACAACCGAGAGTCTGGAATCGGTTAACGAAGAACATTTTGAAGGCTTGGACACACATATGAGACAGGCAGTATTGCGATACGAAGGCACAGACCCACTTAGCAGGCCACCGCTACCAAGATTAAATTCTTCCAGGAAACTTGCGATCGTGCTCGATCTTATGAACACAAGAATTTTACCAAGCTATGTTTCAGTGACACCAACATTAGAACGTATGCACATGTTAATCTACTGTGCCGCAACGGCAGTCATCACTGTAATGGGTGCCAAGATCCGAACGGCCCAAGAGTTGAATCGTGCAAGACCAGAACCACGAATGGCTCAATGGGAAATGCGACTGAATCGGAAGATCGAGAGTCTCCGTAAAGACATAGGACAAGTGACGGAATATATCAGAGGAGTTAGAACTAGAAGGATCCAGAGGGCGGTGCAGGCAATAATGAGCCGCACCCAAATGCATTCTCGGCATGACCCCGCGAACATCACTGCTCAACAATGTCTTGACACATTAAAACAAAAACTTTCTGTTTTCGCAGGGCGTCTGAGGAGATACAAGGCTAGAAACAACAGGAATCGAGACAACAAACTCTTTGAATGATCAGAAAAGGGTTTCTACCGTGCTTTTAATTCTAGCGCCGATGCCACAAATGCGAGTTACCCTAGCAGAGAACAGGTCGACGGTTTCTGGAGAAATCAACTTGCCACACCAGGTCCATACAATGTCAGTGCAAGCTGGATCAGCGAAGAACGCGAGATGGGCCGGAACTATAGCCAGATGCAACACGAGCAATTCACAACCGCTGAGGTCTCCGATGTCATCAAGAATTCCCACAACTGGAAGGCACCAGGTCCAGATCATCTCCAAAATTATTGGATTGAGAAGTTGTGGTGCACGCATGAACAGATAACTACCTTAATTAATGAAGTCTTGCTCGATCCTTTGAAAATGCCATTGTTTCTTACACATTGTGCAACCTACCTGTTACCAAAAGACCAGCGGAATACGGATAACCCTGCCAAGTACCGCCCAATAACCTGCTTGCCTACGCTGTACAAGATAATCACATCTTGCCTTACGCAGCGAATATATGCTCACTGCGAGCGGAACAACATCATTGCAATGCAGCAGAAGGGCTGCTCGAAGGGCGCAATGGGATGCAAAGAGCAACTCATCATAGACTCTGTCATCTGCAACCAGGCTCATTCCAAGCAACGAAACCTCCACATGGCTTATGTGGACTACAAAAAAGCATTTGATTCCGTACCTCACGACTGGCTCACAGGTATCTTAAAGCTGTATAAAATAGATCATCATACAGTTTCCTCTTTAGAACACGTTATGACAACCTGGCGCACTAAGATACAACTCAGAACCGCAAACAGTAACATCGAGACCGACACAATCAACATCCGAAGAGGGATTTTCCAAGGAGATTCACTCAGTCCACTGTGGTTCTGCATGGCGATGAACCCTCTATCACATCGGTTGAACTCTACAAAATATGGCTTCGCTATCAAAAGCAACAACGCAGAAGCGATCAAGTTGAATCACCTATTATATATGGATGATTTAAAACTGATCGCCGCAACCAAAAACCAACTAACGCAAATGCTTAAAATTGTAGAGGAGTTCTCCAGGGACATCGGAATGCTGTTTGGACTGGACAAGTGCCGCACCCTTAATATCATAAGGGGAAAACTCGAACAAAGCGCACACGAGATGCAGTACGGCCAGGAGATCGAAGCAATGAGCATGGGAGATACATACAAGTACCTCGGGATGAAACAAGCTCAAAGGATAGACCATCGAACAATGAAGACTGATTTAACGAATGAATTCATCAAGAGAGTAAGACAAGTAGTGCGAACTGATCTTAACAGCAGGAATTTGTTTAAGGCCCTGAACACGTATGCGTGCTCTGTACTCAGCTATTCGTTCGGAATAGTGAATTGGACCAACACGGACATCAACAACCTGCAACGAAAAGTTAGGACACTACTGACAAAAGCTCATAAACATCATCCCCGTAGCGCCGTAGAAAGAACAACTCTGCCACGTCAACTAGGAGGAAGAGGATTGGCAGATCTCAGCAAGCAATTGGACCAACAAATATTAAATCTGCGTAATTATTTCTACAGGCAGGCCAACAGCTCCACACTACATAGGGCTATATGCGGAGCAGACGTCTCAACACCGCTACGTCTGACGAAACACGAGCGTCAAAATCACCACAGAACCGACAACGATAAACTACAGAGGTGGTTGGGGAAGCCGCTGCACGGGAGGCATCCTAATGAGGTTAACCAGGAACATGTCGACAAGTTAGCGTCGAACTATTGGCTGACCTCGGGACGAATGTTCCCCGAGACGGAAGGCTTCCTACTGGCCATACAAGATCAGGTTATACCAACTCGCAACTACCTAAAATTTATTGTAGGAGATGCATCGGTAGTGGATGACAGATGCAGATACGGGTGCCCAACTTCAGAAACAATCCAGCACATAACAGGAGGATGTCAGATGTTCGCATCAACGGAATATAAGGAACGACACGATTCGGTTGCCAAGATCTTGCACCAGGAACTGGGGGAAAAACTGCTGCTTGTGCAGGCAGAGAGGGTCCCATATTACAGCTACACACCGGAGCCTGTTCTTGAGAACAGCAACTACAAGATGTACTGGGATCGTACAGTTCTGACAGATCAACGAGTTGCCCATAACAGACCGGACCTTATAATAGTTGATAAAATTTCTAGGAAGACAACTCTGATTGATGTGGCCATCCCGAATAACAACAACCTGCGTGTGAAGCAAGTCGAGAAGATCGCGAAGTACAGAGACTTAGAAGAACGAATTAGAAGGCAATGGGAAATGGACAACGTTCAGACGATTCCAATCATCGTGTCAACAACTGGTGTCATACCAAAAAGTTTGCTGAGAAACATCAAAGAGCTGGGTCTAACTGATAATCTTTACAGGTCCATGCAGAAAGCGGTACTACTTGCGACAGCCCGAACCGTCAGGAAATTCATGGGGAGTGCAGGAACGTCCAACAACATCAATGTCACCTAAGGCCCGATAACATGGCAAGGGTCTCGTCCGAGCCAGATCCTTATGGTATCCGGGATACCCGGGATCTGAGTGAATGTTCCCCAGAGAGGGAGTGCGAATGCCTTTTGGCTAAGTCGAGATAATAATAATAATAATAATAATAAACGAGTTTATTGTAACAAATAGGCTGTTACACTAGAATATGGCCGCCGCTCCAGGATGGCGGATTACCTATTTGATACCCAAAGGGCTCGACGGGTAGAAAACAATAAGGTGAATGACATCATACTAAATCCAATACACATACCTGTATATTAACATATACCGCTTTTGGCGCTTTTGCGCACGGCAAGGCGCAGGGAACGAAAAGAGATGGAATTCGCAGTCATTTTTAAGCCTATTTTGGCAGTTTGAATGGTGGCTACCTCATTCCTTGTTTAAAATTTTGTATACAGTATAAATGAAATTGCATTATACTTTTTGAAGGCGCCGGTAAAATCATAAAAGTCATCGTGACATGCTTTTTTGATGAGAGATGCGTTTTTAGTTTTTAATCGCGATTTTCTCTTTTATATTTTGTACGGTTAATAACTTTCCATTCTCATATTTACGAGATAAAAACATGACTTGGTGCAAATGCAAAGAGACTTTTACATATAGATTGTGAAATTGCATTCCATAGGTAAGCAAATAGGTATAATTTTTTGCCAAATATGATTGTTTTCTCATTGATATTTTCTGATTTCTTGCTCATTTTTAGGTTTTCAAGAGAAGAAACTAAATTTAGAAAGTGGCTTAGTAGGTAATCTAGGTGTCATTCAAGAAGTTCAAGAAATAACTCGTGGAGATGAGGAAAATGGAGACATTGTAATTCTCGATACAACGAAGAGAGCCGCATTTCTGGAGCAAAAATAGAATTAACCGAAGAAATGCAAACAGCAGCAGGCAGCAACAAGTAAACCTGTTAACTGCAGATCACCGCCAGCAAAATTATTGAAGCTTGTCAAAGAAGAGCGTAATTAAAAATCAGTTCACTTTCATTTTTGAAGCAAAGATTAAATTGGTCGAAGTTGAAGTTACCAAGTTTTCTTTTGCTTGTATTTTTTTAAACAAACAAAAATAAAAAGTTCTAAGGAATAAAACCAGCTGCCTAAAAATTCAGAAATAGGTATAGATAATATTACGTTCTTGGAAAATAGGTTAGGTATTATTATTAAAAGTATTCAAAGAAATAATTATATCAAGTAATAGTGTATGAAAATGTTAGGTAATTAAAAATATTTTCATATTTTTTATAAGTAATTAGGTATTTATAATGTAGCTGTTGTATAAGCTATAGGGTATAATGTACAATAATAATTATATTACTTCTCCTTATGATGATTAAAATATTGTTTTGAGTAAGTTGTACAATTTCTCAACCTAGTTAACTGCTTCGTTTCCCGAATGCATTAATTTAAAACCAAAACCAACAAAAATCTTGAACCTATGTTGTACTTTGAACTAAAATAATTTCCATTTTACAAAACCGACAACCAAGGACCAAGACATTACATTATTTATGGAACCCACCGGTAGAAATGATTTCAAATTTCCCGCCTCATTTAGGCTTAAAAATGGCCGCCAAATTATTCCCCCGGTCGGACGTCTCTCTTGCGCGGTATAGGTTGCTATAGGTATATGATCCAATATGGCAGTCGCCCCAAGAATGCGGATTACCTAATTCTTCACAACCTCATCGACATGGGTATCAAATGAAAGGATCTGACGAGTAGAAAACGATAGGTACTAAAAAGAACAAAATAAAATAAAAAATAAAACCTTTTTAAAAACAAGCTTTTATTTAAGCCGTGTACTAAAACGGAAAAAATAAGTTTAGGTTCTCGTTAAGATAATTCAATGCCACACTGCGACAAGTTTTTTTTTAAATCAAAAAGCTTGTCGCGCGAAATGTTCATAAAATTAATTTTATCGGGCAGTGATTCGATGATAAGCAAATACATGCCAAAGAATGTATTTTCTTTACAGTTCGCGCGACAAGCTTTTTGATTTAAAAAAGCTTGACGCAGTTTGGCATTGATTTATCTTAACGAAAACCTAAACTTATTTTATCCATTTTAGTACAAATAGAAGCTTGTTTTTAAACAGGTTTTTTTATTTTTTATTTTTTCGAATAACCAGGGCCGAATAACCAGGGCCGTACCCAACTAACCAACAACCGTTTTTACGTCAAAATACCGTTATAAAATCACCTCCATGACGTAAGGTAAATCAACATTATAATTTTTATAATTATGACAAAAAGACCGGGGTAGAGTGACGTTAATGTCCTACTTAGAAACAACCTCATAAACTTAACCTATAGATATAACCTAATTAAAAATGCACATTAACACCATGGTTTGAACCTACGACCGTCAGAATTAATTTCTACGCTCTGATCAACAACTGAGCTATCGACCACCGAACTATACGTTCCTCCATCGAATAGAATCTCGATGACGTCACAGAATTAAGAAAAATGAAATGAAGGATGTCTCAAAATTCATATAGGTACTGGATGAGACAAAAACATACCAAATCCAAAACGACCTTAATCGTATCAGGAGAGTATAAAGAGTTTTTTTTTTAACGGTTTGAACATAAAGTCACATTGTCTAATATTACACAAGTGCTGTGGTTCCATAACTTCCTGAACCATTCCTATTTAGGAACTTTTTAAAGGCCATTTCTAAAGGGTATGTCATTTTGTACACCTCTCTCCCCTACACTTTTATTGCAGTTAACAATTTACCTTGCATTGCCGGGCTTAGCATGGACATGAACTATTTTGCAGACTGTAAAGCATAAGTATATTATTATGTAGTAAAATATCAATATTATGTAGGTACAGGCACGTTTTATTATGGTTATATTATTTATTTTGCCAATAAGAACGCTGCAATAAAATTAATGGTCAAGGTCTTTTATTTTAAGTTCTTTATTGTAGGTCATATTGTACCCATCACCATAAAAATTAAAGTTAGGTCGTAGTTACAGTTACTTAATTAGTATATTGTAGGTTGATTTCCTAAATTAGCTCTTTTCGGGGTATATGGTATAAGTACCATAAACCTCACATAAACCAGGTAAGTATATAAAAAGGGGTGGTGTATTTTCCTTGCTACCTTCGACGAAGTGGTTGTCAATGAAATCCCGTGACTTTGTGTAAAAATCATTTGAAATGTAGATTATTTACCTTGTCAGTGGCTCGCAATCAGCGGGTCTTCACAATGCAAATAATCTACATTTCAAATGATTTTTACATTCAGGTGTGGGGTAAAACAATCAATTCACTCGAATGGCATTTTCAAAAATTGTTAAATCCTAAGGTACCTAAATTGCCAAAAAACTTAATTAAAATTATGAACTCGTATACTGTTGAAATTTAATCGTTGCCCGTGGGCCGCTGAAAGTAAACAACTTGGCGCGCTTGAGGAAAAGAGGCATAATACCCATTCAGTTATCGACAAAATAAGAGTTCTAGTTTATATAATAACCGATTGAATGCCACCTTAGTCTTCAAGACTAATGAAATATAATATTTGGGTTATAAAGACGAGACTAAAAGCCCAATGATTAAAAGTGTTAAGACTGACTTATAAAAGAACTTTGTCGGGGCGACGGATTTTATTTTAATCAGTTAGTATGCTATCCGTTCGTATTACGATACGCAGTAGCCAAGTCGTGAAGTGATATACCTACTGTCTCTTGTTTGCGGAGTTAGTTCTAGACTTTTAACTTGTTTTGAGTTTTTTTACCTGACATAAGAAAACTTGAGGTAAGTTTACATTGTTGTTAGGTATATCATCTTGTGGTGGAACGATTTATGTTTTATAATTTATTTAAATATGCAACAAGTACAGTGCGCGTTTGGTTTAAGGATGGCCCAGGAAAATCGTATGGTTGTCCAAAAAAGAAAAAGGATTTGCGTGATAGAATCCTCTTCAGATGAAGAAGATTCAGTGCCTACCACCAGCTCAGTAGATCCAACCAATGACGAAAACATTATTTCTGAGTTGGCAGGGATGGTTAAAAATTTAGTGAGGACGATTGAATTACAAACAACTGGCAAAAGAGTTGTTCATGAAGAGACCAACTTTCGAGCTAATATTGTACCTGTATTCAATCCGGAAGATCAAGGACAAACTGTAGAAAGATGGTGCGACAGAATCGACGAACTCCGAAGTCTTTACAACTGGAGCGACGAACGAACGAACTACAACGCTTTACTAAAATTGGAGGGACTTGCTAAGACATGGTATCAGAGCCTACCGACTATTAGTTTCACCTGGGAAGAATGGAAATTAAAATTGAAATCAGCTTTTCCCTCTAGGCGTGATTTTTCCCATCGTCTACAAGAAATGATGCAGCGTACCAAACGAAGGCACGAGTCTTACATAACCTATTATTATGAAAAGGAAGCATTATTGAACCAATGCAAGATAGTTGGAGCAGATGCAGTCTCATGTCTGATAAGTGGAATCCCAGACCCAACGATACAAGCGGCTGCTCGAGCAAAGGATTGTGTAACTTGTGAGGCTTTGCTCAATTTCCTCCGGACTTGCGAGATGTCACCACCTGGCACTTCGGGTCAAGCACATCAAATTACCTACAGAAGTAACAAACCATCAACTAATGTAAAACAATTTGGAAAAAGACAACTCTTTAAGGCCAAGGAACGAGTCGTTTGTTTTAAATGCCAGGGCAAAGGACACCGAGCAACAGAATGTAGAAGGTCAAATTTAAAATGTTTCAACTGCCAACGCTTTGGGCATCGAGCTCACGACTGTACAAGCCGACAACCCCAGAAAGACCAAAAGGGCGGACCTACCACCGAAAGAGTCTTGTGACTAGAAACCCAAACCAACAAAAAGTACTTTAAGAATATTCTTGTCAACAATACGCCTCTCCGTGGTTTTGTGGATTTTGGATCAAGCTGTAATCTTATTCGGTTGACTGATGCCAAACGACTTGATCCCAAAATTTCTACGGATTGTGACTTCATAATAAAAGGATATGGTCCGAGTTACAGTAAGGCTTTGGGCAAACTACAGCTAGACATCAAGATAGATGACGTCAAACGCTCAGTGAATGCTCTTGTGGTTCCAGATGATCTCCAAGAAATACCAATTTTAGTAGGTCAACCATTTACTGAACAGCCGGGTTTACTGGTACTAAAGGATAACCAAGAATTAAAATTTATTGAACAAAATCCCAAAGTAAACCCAAAGAAAATAGCACTCTGGTTAACAGACTCGGTTTTGATTCCTGCGAATTACGTGGCTAACTTGCCCGTGTATAGTAAGGAACCGTTTGAAGGAGATTTGTTAGTGGATGCTTGCTGTAGATCTCAACCTGGATGTGAGTATGCTATACCTCGAGTACTGATTCACGTTACTAAAGATACAGCTACCATATTACCTATACTCAATCTTTCTGGAAAGGACCTTACGCTAAATTCAAAACACCCAATAGCACGTGGGTTTACATGTAAACTTGACTACAGAAACTACCAAGAAAACGTACTAACTGTTGAAATAGGTAAAATACCTCCACTTAAGGAAGAAAATATTAATATCGGAATCACTGACTCAGCAATGCGCACAGAATTGCTTAGTTTACTGCAAGAATTTCGTGATCTGTTGGGAGACAAACCTGAAGATCTTGGTATGGCAAAATCGGCACAGATTGAAATAAAATTAACAGACGATAAACCATTCACCTATCGGCCTTATCGAATGGCGGAAGCAGAAAAGGAGAAAGTAAGAACCATAATCTCAGAGTTGTTAGGTGCAGGAATTATTCGGGAGTCTATGTCTTCATATGCTTCTCCAGTGCTGTTAGTGAAGAAAAAGAATGGAGAAGATCGCATGTGCATTGACTATCGGAAATTAAACATGAAAACTCTTAAGCAAAAATTCCCTTTGCCTAGGATCGATGACCAAATCGATAGATTAAGTGGGTGTAGCGTTTTCACTAGTTTAGATCTAACCTCCGGCTACCATCAGATTCCAGTGGAAGAAAATAGTAAGCCTTACACTTCGTTTGTGACTACCGAAGGACAATATGAATACAACCGTATGCCGTTTGGTCTTTGCAATGCCCCAGCAGTATTTCAACGTTTGATGAACAGAATTTTGGGACCCTACCGAGATATTGCTGCGGTATATTTGGACGATGTCGTGATTCCTACCAAGACATGCAAAGACAACTTAAATAGTCTACGCCTTGTACTTAACACTTTCCGCAACGAAAACCTAACGTTAAATCTTAAGAAATGTGTATTTTTATCCTCATCAATCAACTATCTGGGATTTGAAATTGACGAGTTAGGCGTACGACCTGGACAAGGAAAAATTGAAGCAGTGAGACAGTTTCCACAACCCAAAAATGTTAAGAACATTCGCCAATTCTTAGGCTTAACTGGTTACTTTAGAAAATTTGTTAAAGATTACGCTTCAATTGTTAAACCACTAACGTTGCTCACTCGTAAGGATTGTATCTGGAAGTGGGAAGAACAGGAAGATAATGCATTCAGAAGTTTGAAGGCGAAGCTTACAGAACGTCCAATTTTAGCCTTGTATGATGTTAACGCACGAACAGAACTGCATACAGATGCGAGTCAGAGTGGAATTGCAGGAATTTTACTCCAGGAACATCACAGTCAATTGCGACCTGTAGCTTACTATAGTCGCCATACAAATAGCGCAGAAAGCCGATACCACTCATACGAATTAGAAACACTGGCGGTAGTCGAGACTCTACTTAAATTCAGGGTGTATCTACTTTGGATAACATTCAAGGTGATAACAGACTGCAATGCCCTTAAAACTGCCAGTGCCAAAAGAGACCTAGTTCCTCGAATAGCACGTTGGTGGCTTCAACTTCAAGAATATACATTCACCGTCGAATACAGACCAGGTTGCCGTATGCAGCATGTAGACGCATTAAGCAGAAACCCATGTGAAAGTGAGGTAGCACCACCAGAAAATATCGTCTTAAAGATCGAAGAAGTGGATTGGATTTTATCTGCCCAACTAAGCGACGAGAAGATTAAACTTATTCGGGAAGTATTATCAAAACCTCCAGAGACGGACTACGACAAAAATATATACAAGAACTACGCACTCAGAAATGGAAGGGTATATCGAATAACAGTATTGGGCGTTCAGTGGGTTGTCCCACAGGGTTTCAGAAATCAAGTGGTACGGTGGGCTCATGATGACGCCGGACACTACGCTTGCGAAAAGACACTGAAAAACTTGTGCCAAAAATACTGGTTTCCACGGATGCGGGAATATGTAGAGAAGTATATCGCCAGCTGTATACCATGCCTTTACAACAAGCTACCATCTGGTCGCCGTGAAGGTTACCTTCATCCTATTGCAAAAACACCTATTCCATTTCACACCGTGCACATTGATCATTTAGGACCATTTCAAAAGACAACAAAAGGAAACATGTTTTTGATAGTTACCATAGACGCTTTTACAAAATACGTTTTGTTAAAGCCAGTAAGATCGACGAAAACTAGACCTGTAATAACTCAACTAGAATACCTGTGCAAGACGTTTGGGCTGCCGACACGCATTATAACAGATAGAGGAACTGCATTTACTTCAAAAATTTTCAAGAAATTTTGCCTACGGCACAACATTCAACTCATCCTCAACGCAGTTGCTACACCTCGGGCCAACGGTCAGGTCGAAAGGCTCAATAGAACTATTCTAAATGCTCTCGCTACTACGAGTGATACTGAAGATAACTGGGATTGTCACGTTGATAGTATTCAGTTTGCAATTAATGATACCGTCCACCAAATTACGGGGAAATCCCCAAATCAACTTTTAATGGGATATTCTCCACGAGCCAAAAATGACATTTTATCTGTGGAGCTTGACTTTCCTGTCATGACAAGGGACATGAATTCTTCTAGGGAAGAAGCTTCCAAAAAAATAAAAGAAAATCAAATTAAACAAAAAGAAAGTTTCGACAAAAGGAGAAAGAAAGCCAAAGCATATAGAACTGGTGACCTTGTGCTCATAATGAAGAATGCTCAAACAGATGGCAAGAGTAAAAAATTAAGGCCCAAATATGCCGGTCCAATGGTAATCATCGAAGTGCTGCCCAACGACAGATATAGAGTGCAGGATATGCCATCATCTACACGAAGTGCTACAAAAAAATATGATAATATTGTAGCAGTTGATCGGATGAAGCCTTGGATCCCACCGGGCGGGGTTTCTGATGATACCGACGATCATAGTGGGGAAGATGGTGTGCCCTTACCTACTGATTCAGATTAATTCAGACTAGGTTGCGAGGACGCAACATTTTTTCAGGTTGGCCGAATGTAAACCGTGGTTTTATTTTTATTTTGTATTCTAAATACCTATATTATATTCTTATTCGTAATATATTTTTTTACGTGTAAACACCCATAATCTAAACTATTTCAATTATCAGTAACAATTAAATATCATCTAAACAATAAATACTTCCAAAACAATAGTGTGCGCAAAAGTACAAGCGCGCTACTGGATTCATACTGTGAGAGAGCAATCCTAAAAGTGACCTGCTCAGTAATAATCGGCCGTCGCATGCATTAACACTTTGGGTACCCGCCGTCAAGTTGTTGTTGATTGAAGTGTGGTTTTCTGTGATTTTGAGATCGGGAAAAGTCCTGTTTCTCGAGGTGATGTTGATATGAATGATAGTGGTGCTTTTGATACACCTGGCTTTTATGAGTAAGTCCGTACAGATCTGTTACCGCACATTTGGTGCCGGCACAATGGGTGCGAAAGCCTCTGTCCATTTTGGGGACGATAGCTTGTTCCTCGAGTGCTGACTGGTGAGATTAGAGGCCTCACTTGGGGCTCGATGACACGAATAAACATGTGGGGTGCCAGTACCACACCCCCTGTCTAATTCGTTGGGATGCTTTACTGTTTAGCGGCAGTTGAGTATCCGGGGAAGCCTTTACTTATTTTAGGTGACACTAGCTAGTCGTCGAAGATATTATATGATAGTAAAATGCTAAGAAAGATATCCGATATGACGGACGCATGGAGGTTAACCGGGAGTAAAGGGGCTAACAACCCCCGGTGAGTATACCATAATTTTATCAAGGTAGCAGGTCAGTAACTGTTGCTTTTGTCTTTTTCATATGCCCGAGTTTGTACAACAATATAAAGTATTTAGCCGTCGAGTGAATTTGCATTGTGAAGACCCGCTGATTGCGAGCCACTGACAAGGTAAATAATCTACATTTCAAATGATTTTTACATTTGACAAGGTTGATATGATCTGAATAGCGATTTATAGTATTGAAACCGATCGGCTGACATCGATCACAAAAATGCGGAAACGGCCGCCAACGACCAACAATACAGTCAATATGCCATTGCGATTAATTCCAGCAGCACTCAATGGATGCCAGAAGGGTCAGACAGAATGAGGAATTCAAGGTGAATGTGGCCCCAGACAAAAGTTATCCTACACCCACGTTAATTCCTGACAAATACGATTTCGGTATCAATAGGCAAATTACAGGTATTTCTGTCGAAAATTATGCCGGGGGTGGGTACCAAATTGCAAGGGGCGGATGGTAATTACCAAGGGTTGGCCCAGAAGTCTGTATTTGTTTTTATTTGGGACGTTCATTTACTGTGAATACAGCTGTTCAGGTCCAGAAGTATTGAAGTGTTAGCCTGTATAATAAGTATTAGCTGTGATAGTTTTTTATCTACAGAATAGCAGGCGTAAGAAACGTAACGTACATTCTATTCCTAGAACATTTTAATTATTTACATTCCATGTGAAATTATGAATACACGTAATTGCAATCTTATGCACAATCACAAATCAAGTAAAATTAATTCACCACACGGAAAATCCCCACTAAAATAAAAAAATCTCCACAGAAATATATAAGAATTGTTGTAAACATCATATAATATTCCTTTAGACGTTGACTGAAGCGTTGAGTGAATATAACCCAACGCTTTAGAATTTGGAAGGGTCCGTACCTACCGCCATAGACAAAGGAATAGGTAGAACCTATATCATTTCTCTATGCCTACCGCCAAATAACGTTTCGAAATAGTAATTATTACCTTCGTGGTGTTCAGCGAAAAACGCGCAAAATCGGACGGCTGGTGTCGAGATATGGACAAAATATATCATATTTTTTCTACCCCTCGTGAAGATTTGTAGTCTTCTTCACAGTCTACCTAATGGATAAGTAGATAGTCAATTCCAGTTAACTAAACGGATATATTTTTATATCCATCATCCATCCTAGGTAGGATATAGGATCGAAATCAAGCAGTCACAGATCTTTTCCGGCCCGTGTGATCCTTCAAATTATTTTCACCGTTAATCGAAATATCCGTTTAGCAACTACCTATTACACGTGGCACGTGGGAAAAATACAATGGCCTCGAGTGGAATATCCATATCGCCTACGGCATCTTGCTCAACCATCGTCCTCATACGATATATAGACATCATATCCACTCTTGTTCTACTACAGTATACAGGATGATTTTTTAGGTCTACCACCGCGATTTTCTCGCTTATTTTGCGCCCTACAAAAAAAGCGTAAGAAACAAAAATGTGGCAATTTTGGACAGCTAAGTAGTGCTGTAAAAGAAATCGGCATCCATGGCCAACTTGTCGCGCAATATTATGTTGTTCCTAACTTGTTTGTTATTATTGTTTGTTACAAAAAAAAATTAAAAATATTCCAGTTGAATAAATTTAAGGGTGTGCAAGGCACCCTAACATACTCTTAAATAATTTCTGACTATCAATTGTTTCCATAGCTATCTAGATTTCGAAAAATGAT
Source organism: Pseudeuparius sepicola (assembly GCA_963920635.1). Taxonomy (NCBI): domain Eukaryota; kingdom Metazoa; phylum Arthropoda; class Insecta; order Coleoptera; family Anthribidae; genus Pseudeuparius; species Pseudeuparius sepicola. The sequence continues at coordinate 104,081,008 of OY987299.1, read as the reverse complement.
TAGAACAAATTCCATGTTTTTTTACATATTTGACCCTGTATATTTTGAACAATAAAAGATACAGAAAATCTTTCCCTACAAATCTTGTTGAGAATGATAAGGACTTTCAATATATAGAGAAAAACTGGTATGTTTCTGGGAAAATAATATCGATGACGTCACAGTGGCCATTTTCCCAAACATCAAAAAAGCTAATTTTCGGTCAAAATTGGACCTTAGTATGCCGTTATTAGCATTTGCGCAAAAAGCCTAATAACAGCAATTGTGACAAATATTTTTAAATAATTTTTGTCTCAAAATGTGAGTAATTACTTAGATTAAAATTTGTATTGACCAAAAGTTTAAAATTATGCGTGTTACTCACAACATATAGAAAAAAGCCATTTTATGGGTCAAAATGATGAATCACCACGCACGTGCTGTACATTGAGTCTTAAATAAAAGCTGGTTTCTAAAAAGGTTTTTATTTTTAATTTTATTTTGTGCTTTTTAGTACCTACCTATTTGATTCCCATGTTAGGAGGGTCGTAAAGAAAGTTAGTCCGCCATCTTGGGGCAACCGTCATATTGGATTTAGTATAACGTCACTTATCTTATCATTTTGTACTCGTCAAACCCTTTCATTTCATACCCATGTCAAGTATGTTGTGAAGAAATACTTAGGTAATCCGCATCCGCCATCTTGGGGCGGCCGGCGGCGGCCATATTGTATTTAGTATAACGCCACTTAACTTATCGTTTACCATCCGTCAAACCCTTTCATTTGCCCTTTCTGTAGCTTCCGCGTCAAAACTTAAACATAACTGGGTTGGTGAGAAAAATTTCAAAAGCCTTGGCTTTTTTGAGTAAGAGAATATTATATTTAAAATATATATTCTTTTACTCAATGCTTAGGGGAACCTGGGTAACAGTGAGACACTTTTTTCTTTTTACATTAATTCGAAATCCAATGAATTTTTTAAATTATTTTTTTAGCACTTTGTTTCCAAATGATTCCCAAACCTATGTGAAAAACAGCATAGTTATACTATTCAATAGTATGAGCACTAACTTTTATTTTTACTTCCATATCACAAAAGGGTGTCCAGTGTTGTTATTGATAATTACTAGATTTTTGTCAGTTAAAATTCGGCAATAAAATAGAACTTAGTTACCACTTTTGTCTCCTCTATTAAAGAAAACAGAGTACCTGCTTCTTGCAAAAATGATTATGGGTCCGCATAAATTACTATTGCCATAAAATGGACTAATACACCACTTTTTTTTTATTTGCTCATGGGATAGTATTGGGTGAGATATACTTGCTGTTGCTGTATTTTTTTTAATTTTTTTTTCGCCCCCGTTTTGCCGCAATTAATTTTTAAAGTTCAATATACGTAACTACCTGTTGGATTTTATTTTTCCCTAAATTTACCGCCATGGCACCAGGTTTGGCAACGCCGCCCCTCAATGCCAAGCTGTCAGCCTGCGAAAACATAAACATAACCTATTTTATTTTTTATGATTTGAACTATTTTCACCATTCATTCTAATAATCCATGACGGAAATGAACCATTCTATTTTGCTGAGGAAAATGCTGGGAACACTAGGTATTGGTATTGATGATTCGGACGTTATGCTGGTTGGTTTACAAAACTTTTTTTTATTGGAAACAAGTCGATTTTATCTATAAAAAGACACAATTCCTAAGTACCTAACTGAACTTGCATAAATTAAATATCTAGACTTGCTGATATATTAAAGACAATAGAGAACCAACCAGGTGTAACATTTTAGCTGACGATTTTAGATTAGTGGCTCTGCCAAACGATTTTTTACTTGTTATCAAGTATATTCCACCGACTGCTAGTTGTTTGAAGAAACTGATGATATTTTAGCCTCAATACCTAGTGTCCCAGAATAAATAGCTTCACCTGTTTATTCTGTGCTAGTGTTAATCAACAGCATTGATTGGTTATAAACTAAACTGAGAAAAGTTAATCCTATAGACGTCAAGCACTTACCTGGTCCGAATATAAAAAAATTATTACTTTAATTTCATGAGCCCTTACTTACAAGAAGTAGGAAGTAGTTAGACCTGCATCGGTTCAAAAATGTAACGCTAGAATATTGGAGAAGGTGCCAGTTCTTGGCGATGTTAGAAATATAACATGTAAAACGCAATAAAGCCAAGTTTTCAGTCGAAAAACTTTATTGTCATAGCTTGAACTATTTTAGACCCATTTAGGTAAATTATATTGTGATTGCCGAAGCATCCTCATAAAAAATGACATAATTCTTTAGAATTTTTTCACTATACATATTATACCTATATTCATTCTGGAAAATAAATTTTCATAAGCATATTTTGTGATTGTGGTTAATAGAAGTTAAAAATAAAAAAATATAATGCAGCAGCCAGCAAAAAATTAAGATTTCTTTAATTTGCAAGAAAAAAAAAACATTATTTTGCATTCTATGGCAGAACCTCAAATAAGTTATCTATTAAATTTAGTGAAAATATTCCAAAATCAAATAATACAGTTTTCATGTCGCATGCACAGAGTGTAACAAACTGGATTTTTTTTGGGGGGGGTTTCTTCTATTCTGCGAAGAGATGGACAAAGAGTAGGTAGGTGTACTGTGCTCGATTTTTGAGGGCAATGGAAAGCAGTTGAATCTCAAAATCTCGATTCGTTTCGGAGATACAGGGCATTTTTCGTTTTTTCCCTCCTTGTAATACGTTTTGATTTTTGCCAAAAATCTTCCTTCATACTACTCCAACGTATAATAATTATTGAGGTATGTTGGTATGTCTTTGTCAACTATCCTGTAAGGTAGACTTTCATATTTTTTTATTGCACTTGTGTTGACTTTTTCCAATATAACAATCTACTGATGTTGTCCATGATTCTTCGCTATTTCCAGGAAGTCAGCAAAGAAAAGCAATACCTTGCTTACATTCATCTAAAATAAGTTTTCCATTAATATGTACCTACCTGCAAAAATTTTACAAGCGTACTTAGTTCTATTATTAGTTGACAAAGTTAATGTCACTAGTGCAGAAAAGTACAACTTTCCGCATCAAAATGGATGCGACAAAGTGTACTACTACGGACTTAATTACTTAAATACTTCATTAGATCATACAAATACCCGCAAAAACTAGTCATTGACGGTCAAGCACTTGATATCGAATGAAACTCTGCTGTCGAACTTGCACTAGATTATTTAAATTAGTTCTTAATCATGGTTCTCACATGTAGATATCAACGATCGTTTTTACAAACGCATGATTTCTTGTTTTGATAATCGATTTCAACATTGGGGTGTGCGACACCCCCATGCCCCCTCCCCCATATCTTAACTATAGGTATATACACAATAAGTATTTCTTTACTGTACTAGCAACTAAACTAGAAGCACAAAAAGCTGTATCTACGTATGTGCCACGATGTATGATCCTCGTACATCGTGGTATGTGCATAATTTAGGACTAATCTGCTTATGTTGGGTAATTACAACATAATATACCTACTTCCACAACTATTCAGTTGAATTTCTTCATTTTTAACCAAAGTGTCATTAACATTTTTCTTATTAATTTTGTGCTCGGGGGTAATTTTTGCCTTAACCGGGCATTATGCATTCATTGCTATGTTCTTTCCTCTGCGTGTCTCCAATAACATTGCTACCATAATATTTATTCTCTAGTCTACCTAAAACCAGAATTTAAGCTATATCATCATCATTAAGCAATATTAAAACAATATACAAATCAAATAACAAACATACCTCTTCATTTCTCCATGTTTTGCTCCCCGTTTTTATTGATAAAATTGACACACCATATCAAAATCTATGCAAGGCAAGTTATCAGGACAAGCTTTAACAAATCTTGTCTTCATTATAAACCGAAAAAATAAAGTATTCACAGCAAGATTCTTTTAAAACTAAGAATAGAATTTATGTAGTTTTCACTAAGGTTATTAACCTTGGTTTCCGCGTTCCGCCGGCGAAAGTGAGGTTATATGCAAAGTGCGGCGTTGCCGATGATTTTCTTTAAAGCATTGAGTAATATGTCATCTGTAATATTTTATAGGGGGCATCTAATAAGTTCAGAATGGGATCAGTAAAATCCAAATATTTCATTGAAATGCTACGAAATTTGATTATTTCTCATCAGGCGCATACAAACTGAATCTAATAATTTGCCTGGGAATGCTTGGTTATATAAAAAAAGACGAAATAAGTACTAAGAAAATAGCAGGTACTTATTGAAATTAGGGATCGTGACGTCACATTCCCTACTTTTGCGACCGTTTTTTTCAATTTTTGAGCAAACTAATGGGAAAAAAATCTGTTGGTTGGGTTTCGTGATTATCTAGACATGTTTTACAAATTCCAAGGCAAAAAATTATTTTTCATTCCTAAGTATACTTGTCCATTGTATGTTCATATTATATTTGATCTTGAAAATTTCAAAAATTTTCGCCTGCGGCGCGATTTTTAATAACGAAATTTAAATTAAATTTTTTTACCCCCCTTCTCTCCTCACTGACAAAGTACCTCCCTGTAGGTGCCTCAAAAATGTGTACATGCCCTGACAGGAAAGTGGTTTGCCCTGCCTGAAGTATCTCTCTGGCTACGGCCCTGTACTATTGTCTTCTAAAAGTCTAAAGTAAATTGAAACTACACTTGACATTATTTGTCTCACTGTTACCCGGGCATGGGGAACATGAGATACTATATGAACGTATATGTTTACTTTTAGTCGAAGAGATAATTATACACAGAATGTATGCAATTTTATGGGTTTATATCTGAAACTAAATTGAAAACCTTTTAATTTTTAGCACATTGTAAGTATAATAGAAATGTAAGTACCTAATATTTATCTATTACTTATATGGGGAACAGTGAAACATACCTCTGGTCTGGGTAGTAATAATTACGTCTCATTGTTCCCCTGTTGAAATTGTCTCACTGTTACCCATGGTACTGCGAAATGAAAACAGATAACGAAATAGAATTAGCATGCAATCTTCACAGCAACATCAAACATCTAAACTGAATAATGGGCGGGAACTTTGAAAGTAGTGAAGAAGGCTGACCTTGGGTCTTGCCATTATGCACACCTAGAGCCATCTATGAGCAATTTATAGGAGCAGGGCTATTTTGAATGTCTCACTATTAACCATGTCTCACTGTTACCCAGGTTCCCCTACTTCGTTTTTCTGCTAAAAAACTTAAAACGCATAAAAATTGAAGTAGGCTTTCGAAAATTTTCACACCCACGCAGCTTTTCATCGTGGACAAGTTTCCTTAATAACATTTTGATGTAAGAGCTACAGAAAGGACACCTTTCTAAAGAAGTTGAAAAAATGGTAGGCCTATTATTTTGAAGTTTTGCAAATCCTCAGTTTTTCATTCTGAAAAAGTTTTTTTTTATAATATTTTGTCGTATAGTCTACAAAAAGGGCACTTTACTGGTGTGCAAAATTGGTACATACATAGGTATATATCTAATGTATTTTTTGTTGTGTTCATAGAGAAGGAAATATAAGCAGATTAGTTGTGTTCAATGAAAATTCGAGGAACACTCATTCCAAAGTAGACTTATTTTATTTATAATATCTGAAGCTGAAATAAAATATTTTATACTTTTGGGCCAAAACTGCAACTGTATATTTTGACTTAAAAATTGTAGTTTTGACCTTTTGATTTTACCAAATAAATTTTACCTTTTGATAAGTTACGTGTAGTGGTCACATTTTTTTAAATGTGAAAAGCACTCAAAAGTAAACTATACCTACAAATGGACAAAACAGATAGATTCTGTAACAAACGGGATGAGACTAGTGAGCACATACTGTGCGAGTGTCTCTCTCTTCGAAAAGATTGATATTGATTGATTGATATAACTCCAAACGAAATTGGCAACATGGCCCCAAGGAAAATACTGAGCTTTATCAAAAATCTACCTACGTCGCAGTGAAGAAAGGCCATGAGAGCCAAACGACCCCAAGAAAATCTACAATCTACAAACTATACCAACCCTAATTTTTTTATTTCATGTAAAGAAAAAATGCTCGCTAACCGACACTAATATGAGCCTGTATCTTGAAAGTGAACAAATTATAATGATGTCGTGTAAGTAAAAGGAAAGGAAACCGACTTGTGCCCAGACCAGATTCATTTTTGTGCTAGTCTACTTCTGGCGCATCACCGTAAGCATATTTACGTTTCCTATACGGTCAACGCTACTCGTTGCGGCAGCCAGCTAGGAAACGTAACGCGCTCTGATCGCTCCGTTTCCTAGACGGTAAGCGCAACGCTATATTAATAAATGCCGGCTTATGTAAAAAAGGTAGATTGGACTGTCATAGTCATAACAGCAACAAACACATCAACACATTAAGCCTATATTATTTGCAAATAACAGGTAAATGGTAAATCAATAAGTGTATAAACAGATACATTTTAATGATTACATACCTGGCGTAAGCTTCTGCTACTGAAACCTTGTGGTCATGTATACCTAAGAGTATTTAGTATCTAAGATTTAAATTGAATATTAAATGTAGGACCAGGGTTCCACCTCGGGTTCCACTACTCCTCCTAGAACTTTCTAATTTGTTGTCATAGAAAAAAATCTAAATAAAAGTTGTAGAGAATTGTATGTGTCGTAGGCATCGGGCGTAATACGTCATTTCGCGGAAAGCCTAGTCATTACATAACAGGTATTGCCGGCAAAAGCTGTAATAAAATAACTATTACCTCGTTTGACTGAAATTATGCGTCATTTCAGGGATTGACTTGAACGTTACAGCGTCTGACTTCATTTCGCGGAATGTCTAGTCATTACAGATATTACCTCGTTTGTGTTTGTCTTGACTTCCCCGAGTTCCATTCTACAATTTTTCAACAAATGACTGAACAAACCGCAGTCAGACGCTGTAACGTTCAATGGTTCCACCGATTACTCTGTTTGACTAACATGAAGAAGTCAATCCCTGAAATGACGCATAATTTCAGTCAAACGGGGTAATTTTTATTACAGCTTTTGTCGGCAATACCTGTAATGACTAGGCTTTCCGCGAAATGACGTATTACGCCCGATGCCTACGACATATGCATCTCTCCGGGACGCTAAAATGTACCTATCTGTTGATACACTTATTTATTTACCATTTACCTGTTATTTGCAAATAATATAGGCTTGATGTGTTTGTTGCTGTTATGACTATGACCAGGGACGGATGGGGTAGCGTCAACCGGCCCGGGAAGTTTAGTCGTACCGGCCCAATAAGATAATGTTGCAATAAAAAGCAGGTTTATTTTTATTTGGATAGTTTATTTAAAACCTCTTGCATAATCTTGAAATACAAATAATAAAAATAAATTCTTCTAACACCAAAAATTAAAACAGTCGTATTCTCTATAATACAAAAATAACACAAAAATAAAAAACTAGACTAGATCTATTATTTGATTTAATAAATTAATGATTTTTTAACACGTTTTTATTAGCTCGCTTTATTTTCGTCCTGTTCGTCTGTTCGTCAAATTTTACAATCGATTTTAAACTAATTTCCCGATGAGTTAGAGACTTGCAACTTTAAACATAGCTCAGACCAGGATAACAATGCAAAATTAATGGGGTACCTATATATCTACTACATATTATTCTTATGTTATTTGTTACTATAAAAAAATGAATAATACGTAATAAATAAAAATATTTGACTAGTGGAAATTTATCAACAGATAAGCACATATGTATTGGTAAGTAAGAAGGATCTGGAATTATTTAATAAACCTGAAATTTGCCACATGCCTCTGTCATAATCTCATCAAGATGTTTAAAATCGATTGGAAAATTTCAAACAAGACTAAAAAGCAGAAAATAATAAAAATTTAATATATTATTTTAATATAACACGTTTTTAAAACGAACTAAAAAGTATAAAACAATATAAAAACGGACTGAAAAAATAAAATAATTTCCCCTAGCCTCATAAAGATTCGAAAAACGTGTGGTGCATGCAATAGTATAATAGTAAGCAGTGTAGAGGGGTAGCTAGTAATTAACTTTATGATGACAATATATTGATAACTTCTTCATTATCAATTTGATTTAAAATAACTTTAATAACTTTCTCTATATTTACTATCATAAAGGCTCTAATCTAGTATCTTGTAATCTACAGTATGTCCGCGTTTGCTTGTCAACACTCTAAGTAAAATTTAGCACTATATATTTTTTTAGATTTATCTAAAGGAAGATATCTCACAGACACTACTATTTCGATTTTGTGATTATTCCATGGCTAACTAAGTATGTTTTTTTTTAATAACCAATTTTCAGAATATCATATTAGGCATTATTTTAAGAATAAAATGGACGGTGTCATCGAATTGGCCATAGCTCAAACTCTTTGTACAAAATATCAGTACTTTAAGTTATACAAAGTTCACGAAGTAATAAAAAAATAAAAAAAAATAGATTTTCTAGACTATAATGTATAAAACAACAGGACACAGGTTGGAAATCTTACTTGTAAATCGATTAAGCTTTTCCTGAGGTATTATTGTACGTAGTATAGCCAGTCTAGCTCATACAGGGTGTTTTTAAAAAAATCAAATTTGATGAAAAAATCATTTATTAAAAAAATTATTCAAAGAAAAAATGGATTTTATATTAGGCCCCTAGGTAACTGTCAAATATGTAGAAGCTATCGTTTTTAGAATCCCGATTTTTTTTTAAATACATGATTTCATCAAATTTTATTTTTTACGAACACCGTGTATGAACTAGACTGGCTATACTACGTACAAGAATACCTCAGGCAAAGCTTAATCGATTTGCAAAAAAGATCAGATGGTTTATACAGGGTAGGTACTCTGGAAAATCTTTTTTTTTTAATTTTGGCCCCACCTTGGAACTCCTTGTATAACTTAGAGTACTGATATTTTGTACAAAAGGTTTTGAGCTATAGCCACCATCCATTTTATTCTTAAAATAATGCCTAATATGATATAATAGTTAGCCATGGAATAATCACCCAGTCGAAATAGTAGTGTCTTTGAGATATCTTCTTTAGATTTTTAGGCGACTCGAAAAAAATATATATAATGATAAATTTTACTCGGCTCTTCATAGATTTCTAGAGTGACACACTGTATTCCTTCATCTATTTTTATATACTTAATCTTAATGTTGAAAACGACCATTCACATTTAACTTGAGAAATAGGCAAATGTACTGAAATGCAGAAGCCAAAGCAGAATATGCCCCTTGGAACATATTAGGAAGGGAAGAAAGGGCCGGAAAGGTGCTTAGGGACGTCGCGTCATCGTTGATTGCGCTGCGGCCGCGATGATGATTATTTCGATATATTGCGTACCTATGCCGTATGCCCGCTAGCTGTCCAGGCCGGCCCAAGTCGGCCCGATTGCGACCGGCCCTTCGGGCATTTGCCCGACTGCCCGACCGTCCCATCCGTCCCTGACTGTGACAGTCCAATCTACCTTTTTTGCATAAGCCGGCATTTATTAATATAGCGTTGCGCTTACCGTCTAGGAAACGGAGCGATCAGAGTATTAGAGCGCGTTACGTTTCCTAGTTGGCTGCCGCAACGAGTAGCGTTGACCGTATAGGAAACGTAAATATGCTCACCGCATCCCATAATAATATGTTACGTTGGATTGGGAACAATCGTCAAGCGCATAAAAATAGAGACATTGTTAATCGCCACGTTTGCGACAATCTGATACGGTTTTGTGAAGACTTTAGCCACGGTTTTATTAAAATCCTTGACAAATATAAATCAATCTTGATTAGCATACGGGGGCAGCCAGAAAGCAGGTGCACCCAAAAAAATAATGCCGGGGGTGTTCCGATATTCAAATGGAGCGAACGAGTGTTAATCGCTAATCTCTTAGTCAGATTTCAGGCGCAAAGGGGTTGATACGATGTGGGCTTGTATAATATGCAAATGTGTCATAAAGTTGATATATTAATAGAATGTAGTGTTATAATACCAACTAGACTAGGACAAAATTGCTAATTTGTTGCTGTCTTTTTAAAATTTACTAAAGGGCGTTTAAAACAAAATAGTCGTCAATACACGGGAAAACATTCATATATTGACGATTACTTACCTCTACCACGAGCAGTGGCTAGCAGTTTCTCAACTAAACACTTATGTGCAAAATATTTAATCTAGGTAGGTTACAAGTAGAACTATGTAAGTACTTATTTAGTATATTTTGAACAAAAAAGTTCATGTGAACATGGGTCTGAAGATACTTTGTAAAAAAGTTACAGGGTGTTAAAGTTTATTTTTTTAAACGGTTTTTCAATAATATCTCAAAAACGACAAATGATATTAACTTTAAATTCGATACACAGTATTCGGTTATAAAATGCAATAAATTGAAGCTACCAGCGTTTTGTTGTCATAACCAGTGGCGTATGGGAAGGTAGGATATGCTCCCTTTTCAAAAATAATATTTACGCCCATGGTTCTTTTGTTAATCCGACAGTATTTTTTAATTATCCAGTCATTTCTACATAAAAAAGTATCTTGTCGATTCTTCCTAAAACTACTGGATTTTAAGCAAACAAAGCAAATCAAAGTTGCCGCACACATAAAGTTATAACTTCGGGAATGTTTTCAACTCTGTATTTTGAAAGCGACACATTTTGGGGCCTACGTGTAAAAGCACTCTTTTACTATTTTGATGCAAACAATTTGTTGCCGAGGTTTGAAGGGCATAGATAAATTAAAAATAAAAAATAAAGTTAAAAAAAAAGACTTTCTTAATATTTCAAACGAAATTAAAAAAATAATTTAAAAAACCTATTCCTTTAAAACCTTAGCAATGAATTTTTTGCACCTAAATAACAATAAACAATAAAGTGCTTTTACACATTTCCGAAGTTATAACTTTTTCTGTGCAGCAACTTTGACTTGCTTTGTTTGCTCAAAATCCAGTAGGTTTAGGGAGAATTGACAAGAGACAATTTTTATGTTAAAATGACTGGACAATTAAAAAATGCTGCGAAATTTACGAAAGACCCATGGGGGTGGGACTTATTTTAAAAAGGGGTCGTATCCTACGCAGTTCGCCACTGGTTATGACAACAAAACGCTGGTAGCTTCAGTTTATTGCATTTTATACCAGAATACTGTGTATTGAATTTGAAGTTAATATCATTTGTCGTTTTTTAAATATTGTTAAAAAACCGTTATAAAATAAACTATAAAATCCTGTATCTTTTTATAAAGCATCTTGTTTGTTCAAAATAAAATTTTCTATCTTTTTTTCAAAATTGTGGTTTACAACACAAGATAAACATTTTGGTAAGGCAAAGTAGTCTCATTATTATTGGGACATCCTTTAGACACTAAACGTGCATCATAGTTCCATCAGTTGCCATATTTGAATATTCTTTCTCGAGGGGATTTAGTACCCAACAGATATTCTTTTCCTTTTAAGGTTTGCTATTTGAAAGCACAATTTTTAGTACCACATAAATGGAACCACAAATTCGCACTTTATTTCAACCATAACATTACGGTGATTTTTATGGGCAAACCGCAAATAACACGTACTATTGGGCAGAGGTGTGGAAAACATCGCAGTTACAACACAAATAAATAATTATCCAAATTGCAGGAAAACCAAAATCAAGTGGTTACTGAAAGTGCATAATGTTATCAATATTTTTTTTATTAATTCATTATAAATATTACAATGTAGTGTACAAAGTTATAATACAATATTACAAATAAAAACAAAATTAGGAAAATGGAAAAATTCGGAAAAATACGCTTAAAATCCGATTGATGGCACAAAAATATATAAAATAGGCAAGAAGTCCAACAAACAAAAAAACGTAAAAAGGAAAAAGCATAGAAATATGACAAAGAATAATAATTAATAAATACCTACAACTACAATTTAGTAAGTATCAGCCGTTTTTAGCCTAAAACCTATTAGTAATTCTTTAGTCTCGGTATGAGAATACGTTTTACAAAAATTACGTATCGTTTTCTCTCTATTTTAATGGACGGACTTTTAGTCTTAGCTTAAAAACTTGAATTATAAATTAATTTTAAAAAATGTTACAAAGGTAATTAATGCAAAAATACATATTTACATTTTTGTCCGTCAGTATTATAATATTGTGGTGATGATTTACGAGTAAATATCCGAGGCGAATGGTATTGCACAAAAATATACAGTATGTGCCTACACGACTCATGCTTTCCATATGTATGTTTTTCGCTCTACCGGAAACGGGTTTAAAAATAATGCAAACTTAAGGTGTGTATAAAATTCGAATTATGAAAGGGCAAAGGAAACCAAGTTTAAGAAATTCGATGGTATTCCTCCCCCGGTTCATCAGAAGGAAACTAAACATAATAGGGGAATCCTCATACAAGGTAAGACAAAAATTAATGAAAATCGATAGACAAAGAAGTTATTTACCCAAGAGAAACTGTTATTGTGGGTCATCGTCATCTGCAATACGCGACTTTTCTTCGGCAGAGACCCCTGTAGTCTAAAAAAGTTGCAGAGAATTAAATCCTGGATTGTTTGAAGTCAAACTGTGGTATTTTTGTTCCAAGCATGTTGATAATGAGGAGTAGGTATTATGGGAATATGTACTTCTTTTCTTCTTGAGTGAAATAACTTTAAATAAAATATATTTAAAATGTGAGATTTTTATTTTTTTTTAAGCTCAAAACATCTCATTGCAGGTAGAATAGAAACTAACAATTTCATAGTCATCATTTGAAATTTTAGCACATACAATACAGCATTAAGGTAGTTTGTTTCAAAGTTAGAAAATTATTTCTTTATGCATACACAATAAATTTATCCCTGCAATTTGAGCAGTCATAAGTTGCGAGTCTAAATCAGAAAGTATCATTTCAAATGTGTTAAATCACCTCTGTAAGTTTGCAAAGTTTTCTATTTATCTGGAACATGCTATCTGTCCTTGGCCTGAGATTACAATATGTTGATATACAAATATTTTCATACAATTTGAGCATAGAATTTTCAAAAAAAGTGCAAGAACACTTCAAGGAATCAATTAATTCCCACCTTGACTTATATGTTGACGACGGTACAAAAATAACTACATCATTAATAATTATCACCTGAAGAATCACTCTCCAACTTCTTTACCGAAGTCCAAACACATAAAATAAACTGTCACCACTTCTTGTTGCGCAGTTTCCAAATCATTCTAAAATCGTTTTAGGTCAATCACGTCCAAAATCCGACCTGGACTTATCAATAACCTAGACCGTCCTTTTTTGGACTTACGCGTGACCCACAAACGTCGCACCTGGACTGACGCTGCGCCCACGCTGTCAGGCCAACGGCCGCCTCACACGCTGGCGTTCTTGAACTTGAGCAACGCCATGCGGGGCGACCGTCAGTCGAGGTGGCTCGTCAGCAGCGAGTTGACCTCTCTGAAGGCGGCGCCCACGGCCCCAGGAAGTCCAGTCTTTTTCGTTATAGAGGATCGCAGTTGGGACAGCAACTCGTGACATTTGACGGATTTGTTGTAGCGCTCCTCGCGCGATATGTCCACGCCGTAGCTGCCGGCCGGAGATTGGACGTTGGTTCGGATGACGGGTCCGAAATGCCGGAGGATGAGTTTGATGGTGTTGCAGCCAACGGTCATGTATCTGCAACAAAGATAATTGGGTGATGATGCGCTATATCTCTTTTTAAGGGAAAACAGAGAAGTATATCATGTCCTTTGTTTCTTGTTGTCCAAACAATACAATAATACAGATTTTGCTTTAACCGGGTATCTGCAAGGACAGCGACAACAACATTTATATGTACAGTCGTAGTTGTAGGAAATTATGAATAGTTACTGAATTAGTTAATCAATAGAAGCCAGAAATACTGTCAAACAGTCGAAACCTTCGATGAGGGAAGAGAGGGGATACATAAATCCGGCTTTAGACGGCTATCAAACGTGTGACACAAAATCAATCCAGTGACATTTTCAGTTTGAGGTGAAATCTTCATAGATTTTCATGATTGTTGTTGTTGAAAGCCATCCGAAGACTTTCGTTTTCTGGTAGTAATACGGGGCACTGCTGCGCGTATGGCTGCAAAAGCTACGATGGGCGAAAGGAGCCTGAAATTACCTTCCATAGGTGAATATTCTACTATATCGGCTTCTTGCATGATTTTTATATTATGTTATATATCTCCTTTGTGAGTACAGAGGTATACGCTATTTCAAAGTATGATTAAGGCCATAGTTCAAGCTACTTTTTTGTAATTTGCACTAGGTATGTTTTTCACTTAAGATTTTGGTCCGATTTTGTAACGTCAGTTCCTGGTTTGATATGTCCCCTTTCTTCCCTTGTCTAAGGTCGAAACGATTACGTCAATGACAATCCTCGTTTGTAAAATCTGGACCGACACTATATTAAAGACCAGAGCATGACGTCATATTACATCGTTTTTTACGGACTGAGGTGGCGCTACTCGACGGAAAAAATGGCGACTTATTATAGGTTATAGGGGGGTATTCTGTGGTTATTGGTATGTCAGTTTCTGACATTTAAAATGTTTTATTCTATTAACACAGCTTTTATAGGTAGATTTGTTTGTGGCAACATGCAATTTCCATGCACATGAAGAAAATGGTATGCACACTGCACAGACTATATTAGGTGAATTGCAGAAGAATAAACACTATTTTGGAATTATGGGATGATCTGATCAACCACCTGAAGAAGCGAACATTCTAGATTTATTTTGGAAGAGTATTTTGTAAGGTATGCAAGAATGAAAATAGTAAATTTTGTTATAGCTCCAAAGCGAACCAATAGTCCTCCATATAAAGAAGAAACTGAAAAAGCTAATGCGTTATATGCTTACTTACACTACAACTAGCCATGGACTTCATTTCAAACCAAATGGTACCAAATACTTTTGCTTGCTTTTTAGACTTGCTTTTCTTAAGAAAATGTATGGAAATTAGCCATGTGAACTTGTCAAATTAGAGGGACATAACAAACAAACATTTTATTTTATTTTGGATATTAAATTCGCTGTAATAGACACAGTTGCATGTTTTTATTTTATAAAAGATTCTGCAACAATGGTGTTTTAACATTAAACCACCGTGTAAATGTGTTTCGTCGTCTGGCGCCAGTGGCGATCGCTTGAAACAGCGCTATGCACAGGTCTTTAATATAGTGTTGGTCCAGGTAAAATTCAAAATATAGGGTTTGTTCCAACAGAAATTTTGAACCGGTTCTGGCGATCTATGGTCGAAACAAGCTATATCTTTCCTATTAACAAGTTTTTCCGAAATCGAAAAATACAAAACTACAACTAACCAAGGTTACATTATTCTGGAGTTCCGCTGAAAAATAAATTATTTGCAAAAGGACACAACAGGCTTTGTTGTCACCTTGTAAAAAAGTCCGATTCATCGTTTTTTGTATAGAACTAACTCAACGGTGCGATCCAGTATCCAGTAGTGTATTTAGGATTTTGACCCAGGCAAAATACATATTCTAAAATGTCCATAAATAAAAATTGAGCAATAATTTTTGTGTCTGTGTGTGAACTTTCAAATGGATTGGGATATTCACTTGAAATTTGATATACTTTTATCAGCATATCAGCAGCCTACCAGGGGATAAAAGTAAAATTACGTGAGGGCGTCACTTGCGTTGTTTTTGCATCGTGCTTTTACTCGCAACTTTTTTGAGGTTACCTTTTTGGTCCTGCGGGTCCATCATTTTAGTGCATCTATTCATTCTGCAACAAAGAGGTACTCTTGTTTCATAACGATCGAATCAACCGTTTGCGTTGAAATTGCCAAAACGTGCCCCAAAACACCTGTTGACTTCAATATTCGAAAAATTAAATTTTCACGTAGTGTATTCAAATGTTACAGATCAACTGTACATTAATAATGAACATTGGTCGAAACACATTCGTTTTCTTTAAATAGGATGTCCAAATCTTGTTGAGTTTCAATCCGTTCCTTTTTGAAAGTGAATATTTTTTGGGACATTGTTCATATATGGTTTTTTTCTCGCTTTAAATGGTTCAGCCGTTGTGCAATACTTGAAAGCAATAGGTGAAAATGTTCCTTTTTCGAATATTGAAGTCGACAGGTGTTTTGGGGCACGTTTTGGCAATTTCAACGCAAACGGTTGATTTGATCGTTATGAAACAAGAGTATCTCTTTGTTGCAGAACGGAAAGATGCACTAAAATGATGGACCTGCAGGACCAAAAAGATAACCTCAAAAAGTTATGAGTAAAAGCACGATCCAAAAACAGACAATCTCTGTGAGATACGTAGAAATTGACATTTTTAGCTTATTCTCCATCCCCAAAAACATAGCAGTGCCAAATTTCATTTCAGCAGCTTGATTATGTTAGGAGATGAAGCCAAAATGCAATTTCAAAAAGCAAACTCCAACTCCCTGCCTCTCTTAAACAAACAACATTTGTATAAGGCGTATTAGCCTCAATCATATTTTAGCCCAA
Organism: Pseudeuparius sepicola; assembly: GCA_963920635.1. Classification (NCBI taxonomy): domain Eukaryota; kingdom Metazoa; phylum Arthropoda; class Insecta; order Coleoptera; family Anthribidae; genus Pseudeuparius; species Pseudeuparius sepicola. Next base: position 104,064,463 of record OY987299.1, on the reverse strand, counting down.
AATATATACGGTTGCACTATGTGCCATTATTGATGCCTCACCCTGTATACAGTACATCTACAGTTCTCGAGACTTAAGTCAGGCCAGGGTTATAATAGGCAAGAGTTACATTTTTTATTTCTCATAAATAATAAATAACTTAAATTAATTGAGACAACGTATTAATAATAATAATTCTGGATCGAACTCGTGAATCGAGCAAAAATGTTTGTTTTTAAAGGACACTGTTAGTTTTATTTTGAACGAATTAGAATCTTAGATTATGGAATTTGGTAGCTGTGGCACTCGAGAAACTGATTTTCACGAAATTATTAAGTGCCTCGAAGAGACCTATATAGCTTATATATTTATATATCTTATCTTATATAGGTCTGTGGTTCTGAGCTGGTCTGTGGTTCTGAGCTGGTCTATCAGACTTCTGGGACACCCTGTATAAATATTGTATTACAGTGGGCGCGCGCTAACCTGACACTCCAAAAACTCAGCCTAAGCGCCATCGATACATAAGTGTTTAGGCTGAGGTTTTCGAGTATCATAGTCCGATTCTTTCTTTAGTTTTTTTTTAAGAAAAAGGCCAACTAAAAACCAGGATGATGCAGTTTTTCCGGGTAATCCGAATCTAGCTTCAAATTTTACATACAGTTAAGAAAAGTTACGTCCGGAAAACTGTTTGATCTAAAAAATAATGTTTTTATTTGGTATTAAGGACCAAAAATATTAAAATTTGCTCATTTATAATTTAATATTTTCGGAGATTGTTATTTTTCTGAAATGTCATTAGATAGCCAGTAAAATTATCTTTTCAGAGATTTTTTCCTGGTTGACAAAATAAGGAAGAGTCTTTTGCCACTAATTGGATGACACAAATTCTCTATTCATGTCTTACTTATCATAGCTGTGGTGTGCAGTTAATATGTGTTCAAAAGCAGATTAAAATCATGGCCTCCTTTTCAGAGACGCTTCCTTATTATATTGCCATTCGGAAAAACATACGAGAATATCTCGAAAACGGCAAGAGATAACCTTATAATGTTATATATTATCTCTGAAAAGGTATAGTTTTAAGAGCTATCTAATGCCATTTTAATCTGCAAAAATCACAATTTCCTAAAATATTTTTTAATTCCGGTTACACCGGAAGTCGGAAGTGATATTCAAATTATACATGATCAGATTTTATTATTTTGTGCTTAATATCAAAAATGCAAACAAACAAAATTTTCTTATTTTTTCGAAAAAAGTTTTTTGGCCTTAACTTTTCGGCAATTAAAATAATAAAAATAAATAATAAATAAAATTAGCATGTCAGTTCTGAAGCTAGATTCGGATATGCCGGACAAAAGGCATCCTCCTTTAGTTGGCCTTTTAATTTCAAAAACTAAGGAAATAATATTCGAGACACATTATTTGCCACATCAAGCCGCTACCATTGCGTCTCACTATGATTGCTTGAAAACAATAAATAATAATTATTAAGTGTAGGCCACCTATGCTATACTAAAATCGAGCAACTCTTACGCCTGGCGTAAACAAGAGCACGTGACTTGATATATTAGCCAGTTCCGCACTGACGCACGACCTTTATTTAATTTTAGTTTTACAATTGTTTACATCAAAATATTTCGGAAAAAAATTATTGGCTTAATTAAAATGGTCTAAATAGCTGAAAACAACAAGATAAAACCGCATAACTACACTTTTGCGATCGAGTTCGTCCCTGTTGCAGAGTCGGGTGAAATTTTATAGTCTACCGACCAATCGCGGAACGTCATTGTACACGTGGTTTTATTTACGCCAGGCGAACGGATTGCTCGATTTTAGTATAGGTATATTGGGTAAACAATTTCACAACGCGTTAGATGTTTCATATTTATATCATTGTGTATAATGTTATTTACCACCCCGTTATACGTTGTTTTGCATTCGCCGCTCGATGGTCTCGAACATCTTCAGAATTTCAACAACTTATTCAACCCCTTATTGTGCAATACCTGAACCAACCGTTGCTAAAAAGGGTTCAATCTATGGATATACCTACCTGCGCATCGAACGCGCGATCTGTTTGCATACACCGCTCAATCATATTCAAATCTGGAGTGTCCTCGACGTCACGTTCGAGGGCAACCCGACACCGAGACGTGTCACTTTTGACAGCGGACCGTCCGTCCGGATAATTCCCATTCTTCCCGTCTTTTTTCACGCCGTATAATGATGAATACTAATGGCCTAAGGACGCGTTTGATGGGATCGGCGACGGGAACGCCGTAAATAAAGGATAAATACGGTACAGGGAGATAGATAGATGAGGGGGTTGCGCCTGCTGATTAAAATAAAGTACAGCCTGGGCATAGTATCGTTGAGTATATCAAGGACATTGCAACGATTGTAATTTTTTCTGTTAACGCAGATGGATCTCAAAAACCATAAGTAACCATTGTAATTCTCACATTTTCACAGAGTGTTTATAATATCCTATATGATATAAGCAACAATCATATACAAGTGCCAGGGTCCACATAACATTTTAGCCCCCCCTTATTTCTTTATTTTCGAGTGAAAGAAAATTATTTTTCTTGAAATCGGCAGTGAAGTGTCCCAAAATCGCCATTAAAAGCACAGAAATCGGCACTGAAGTAGCCCGCATTATTGTACGATTTTTTCAATAAGTAGGCCTTGGCTAGATGTAAACATCAAACGTCAGACGCGGAGGCATCGCCCGTCAAAAGTGACCAAAAATTCAAAACCCTGCCACAAAAGGCCCATTTAACTTTTCGTACACATTGCGAAATTGTTACCTATAGCAGCGCAATCTTTCAGTATAAATATTTTAGTAGGTTTAAATCTCCGTGTCTTATTGACCTAGGTAGAGCGATCGTCAAAGTCAAGCAACGCCGCGCGCAGTTGGTTCATAGACGGGTGATCCCTTATGATTATTTTCTTGTCTAATAAAACAGTTTTTTTTTATTTACAAAAAAATATAATATGTACCTCGGCACTGAAGTTCTTTTTATGACTCATGTGGTTTATTTGCCTCGGCCAGAGGCCTCGGCAACTAAATTCCCCATGAGCTCTAAAAAGTTGAACTTCAGTGCCTTGGTACATAAATAACTATTTTATTAATTAATCGACTAAGTAACCTACATAAATATGATATGTTTGCTCCACCCGTTTTTTCTATACCTACTGTTGTTGAAAAAAGCAGTTCTAATATTTTTTATTTTTTATACAGGATGTTCAGTATTTCGAAAAATTTAGAAAATTTTGTTAGTTGTTACCAAGAGTAAAGGATCGTTGTTTCTGACAATATCGAAAAATATTATCAAGGAGGTCATTTAGAATCCACAGAGTGTTCCAGATTTGAGGTTTCAGCGATTTACGTTGAATTTTTTTTAGCAAGGCGGGCAGGTAGGTAATTTGTTTGTGCCGCCTTATTTTATATTTGCAAAATTTATACAATAATCAATTTCTTCAATGCTATTACGTCAATTTATTTCTAACAATATGGAAAATTTACTTAAACAAGGAATAATGTTATTAAAATTTACAAAAATAAATTTCACTCAAATTTATTGCAAAAATTTCAACTCTTCTAATAACTTCTCTCTATACATTTTGTATTTCGTGTAGAGGAATATTTGCAAAAATGGTACACATTTTAAACCGCTCTATTATACACGCATGAATCAGGTGCCCGCTCTGTTAAAAATTCAACATAAATTGCTGAAACCTCAAATTTGTAACCCCCTGTGGATTTTAAATGACATCCTTGATAATATTTTTCGATATTGTGCCATTAGGCAAATGGTGATTACCTATCTTCCGTTATGTTTAAATTGTCATAAAAATACAAACAACAAGCGAACAGAGAACAGCATGTTGTGAAGGAGAGTAATCTCTTCTGATTGAAATGGCAGTTAGGGTCAATTTCATAATACGTTCAACTAAATAATTATCTTTTGACTTTAACATTAGGTAAGGAAACTTTTTCAACACTACTAAACAATGGTTGGATTGTTAGAAAGCTCCTTTAATTTTAAAGGGTACTTTAGTTTGTCTATGCAACTGGCCTTTAATCATTTTATTCTTAAATTTTCGTCCTTTGGAACGAATACAAGTTGACCGCTTGCCGTCAAGCAAAGAAAACCTAGCTACTTCAAGTTATTATTACGATTTGACTTACAGCCAGGTATATAGCTTCCCTCGACGGTTTTAGGCATCTTGAGGCTTGAAACTATAAAGGAACGATTCTTCACTTCGAACTTTTAGAGAAATGTTTCATTTTTCACAAACAAAACAAATTTATAAAAAAGCTGTCGCCAGCACTTCGGGCTGTCTGTTTCCACTCAGAGACATACTGCCTCGCCATAGCAATCTGACGACGATAGCACTACCCGCATTACACAAATTAATTCTGGTAAATTTCTTGTAAAATCAACTGACAGGGAGTGACAGGCCACGTCGCGCAGACCCCAGCCATGTTGCCAGCCTTCTCAACTTCAGGGCTTTCCTAGAGTCGGCTGTGCCAGTGCCAGCCTTTCGTGCGGCAATGGCAAACCAATACATGGCCGGCCTATCAGGGACATATCTATATGATAACTAACGGTACTATACCAGCGCCATCTAGAAGAATTCTTCATTATTTTAACCGTCACAAAGTATCTTGTCTTTCTCCCCCCTTGGTCCCGGCGCAAAATTGGGGCCGTGCCCCGGTAATGGCCGCTTAATTAGCGCCGCTTAAGCCCGCCGGGAAGTGCGTCAGCTGTTCGCGTGCCCCGCGCCGACGGAATCGGGCAGAGCGGAGCGGGCCGCAGCGCCAGTGCCGGAAACGGGCCGTCGTTACGGAAAATTAACGAAACATGACAGCCGACGATTAGCGGCGGAACACGATACGGCCCCCGGCGGGCCCCGTACACCCAAAAAACAGATTATCTAGGGAGTGACAGCATAAAAAAAAATGAAAAACTTGAATATTCTCTCTCATATACTTAACAGGAAGAACTTTAAACGAAGGATGTAACAGGCTCGCGACAGCCTCGCCATGAATGCCAATTTTCTTTTCAGCGTTACCTATAGCTAATCGTAGCTATCCAAATTTTGTTCTGGCACTTCAGATTAGATATACACAACTCGTTTGATGGTCTATTTTTTCTCTAAGAGTTTCGTGGAATTTGAGTTTCGTTACCTTTCCTTGTAACATGTAACATGAATTATTTATTCTACGGCAACTTTACTTCCCTAATGTTTTTTTTTTCATTAGCGATGGAGCCTGTTGCATTACATTTTCGTCATATTCACCTATTTACATGACTTTTTTGAATGAATTTCGTTGAAATTGCTGTTTTTAATTTAATAGTTATTTATGTACCAAGGCACTGAAGTTCATCTTTTTACGACTCATGTGGAATTTAGTTGCCGAGGCCTCTGGCCGAGGCAACTAAACCACATGAGTCATAAAAATAACTTCAGTGCCGAGATATATATTTTTTTAAATCAGAAAAAGAAATGTTTTATTAGGCGAAAAATAATAATGGGATCACCCGTCCATGAATCGACTACGCGCGGCGTTGCTTGACTTTGACGATTGCTTTACCTAGGTCAAGTATAACCAGGCACGGCACTTACTGACAGAAAATCCAAACTGCAGCCTGTTGTGCAGCGTGCAGCCTCCATGTAAAATAGATTAATATTCAAACCTACTAAAATATTTATACTGAAAGATTACGTTGTTATAAATATAGGTAACAATTTCGCAATGTGTACGAAAAGTTAAATGGGATTTACCTATTGGCCGGGTTTTGAATATTTGGTCGCTATTGACATACATACATCTCTCCAAGGCCTACTTATTGAAAAATCATACAATAATGGGCTACTTCAGTGCCGATTTCTGAGCTTTTAATGACGATTTTAAGACACTTCACTGCCGATTTGAAGAAAAATAAATTAATTACCTACAGTGGGCCGAAAAATAAAAAATAGGACAAAAAGTTGCCCTTTGGGCAAACATAATTATTATTTACAGTTTTTTGATTATGTGGCATTTTTTGTAGTCTACCAGGGCTCAAAAATATTAATTGTTGAAAGAAATAATATGTTGTAATTTGGTTTGGAATACGTCATAAAGCTTTGGTTAGATATAACAAAGATAAATTACGTCTTCCGCCCTCTACCAATCCTCAAATATATGAGATTTTTTTAAATAAATTGCTGTTATTTCGACTACAGTATATTTATATATATTTATATTTTGGAGTTTTTAAGAGCCTTGTTGTTATTAAACTACTAACCATAAATTCAGTTCATGTATGACTGGGGCCAATTTGAACCTGCAATGTCCTGGGGGTTTCTGAGAGGCCCTCCGGCTGCATCGCTAGCCGTCTGCCCTCCCTTCACCGTCGGCTCTTTATCTCCTTCATTTCGGCGCAGAGTTCAGACGGTCTTGCAAGTTTAAATTGGCCGCGACTGTACCTCTATTATGCCAGGTTAGCAAAGAGTTTTAGAAATTTTAGATTATGAATTATTAGATGTTAAATTGCAATCATTACTTTTCATTAGCCACTCTACATAAGACCTCGAGTCGAGTTCATTATTTTATGTTGGCGGACCAATTCCAAATTATTATAGTGATAAGCAACCGGACCCTATACTGGTAACGAGGCACAAAGCGAGGCACGTCACGTTCTATGTAAATTCGATGCCAAATGGGACCGCCCGCCCGCCACTCGCCAGATCAAAGGGCGACGGTGTTTTATTGACGTCGTTAAAAGGCATGGAGCCTGCCGCCACTTGCGCCCCCGTGAGGGTCCAAGATGGGACGAATGCGTATGCAATTGGCGACAGTTACTGGCAACGGGAATGAAAATCACTTTCGTACTATAAACGATAATGACACACACTAATAAGATGTAGGCATACATACAGGCTGTTCCCGTACAATTTTCGCTAAAAAATAGCAATGACTATACATATTTGTTACAAAATGCAGGTTTTCAAGGGCTACAATTTAAAAAAATAGTTCGTCACCTATCAGCCTGTACGCTCAATATGAATCACAACACAATACAGGGTGTTCCTCAACCTATACGCATAAACTTGTTGGGACAAATAATGGCCAATTATCGAAAAAAAAATGTAATAAAATATTTTTTGTCTTGTAGATACAGTGAAAAATTTTTTTCACGCGATTAGAATAAAAGTATGGCACGTAGTTTCATAAACTTATGGGTATGGTACTAGCATATTATGGAGAAGCACATCAAAATTCAGTGGCTGCATCTCATCTTTATGCCCAAAGATTTCCTCAAAGATTACATCCAGGAATTGAGGTTTTTTTGCGTGTGATTCAGCGAGGCAGAGAAACTGGCAAAACAAAAAACAAAACGGGCCGATCGTGTGGGGCCTCATGGATTTGCAGGGCTCAACTGTGTATCGAAAATCAAGGAAATTAACTTTGAACAGTTATAATGGTGAGCTAACATCATTTTTTCTGTGTTTTTTTAATTTGAAATAAATTGATATACCTAATCTCCAAAACAAAAAATATTTTATCTGTATTGGTTGCTACCAATGTATGTACCCATAATGTGAGTGATAATTTAAATTCAGTGGTTTGTTTAAAAGGTCTTTTACTCACAGAGCAATTTATTTATTTTACAATCAATGGGACCGGTTTCGACTGCATAAAAAGAACAGTCATCTTCAGCCAAATGTGCTAGGTTATAGAGAAATAACTACCAGAAAGTATACAATCGATGCCTTAAACGTGTGTCACTGTCACATCCAAACATATTATTTATTATTTCAAACTGTATGTAATCAGAAAGGAGAGATGGAACAGTAAATTTTAATGTTTAAACCGCGAATATTACATGCGGTTGGGCGACTATAAGGAACTGACAAATGGCATCTTAAATTTGTTATCTGCAAGCAGCACCTGAGCGACCTCTCTGAGTGGAAACCCAAACCTTCATGGTTACTATTGAAGAGAACATCAACCCTGTCCGGAGGGACCTCCAGTGGTCAAGAGTGGAACTTGTTCTTAAAGTAAGTAAGCCGGCAGATAGCTAATCTGATTTATAGTAAAATAGATAAGAAAACTGTTATTAAATTTTTATTTGTAATAAAATATTTGTTGTAAAATTCGAGTTTTTTATGCTATCCTCGTTATAATTTAAAAGAAGAGTGACAGTAGATCATTACTTTCAAAATTCTGTTGTGCATTTAACGAAACTGAATTTTCTTTATTATATCTAAGAATTTCTAAACTTTCTAACTTGTCTAGGTGAAATTTTGTTCTGCAAACATGTAATATGTTGAGGCAATTATCCTTATCAAACCTATGGTTAGTTTCTAAAATATGTTTCGCAAAAAGGGATTCATTACTATTAGTTCTGATGTGTCTGAGATGTTCTTTGTATCTCGTTTTAAAATTACGTTTGGTACGACCGACATAAGTCGCCCCACAGTCACACGTCAACCTATACACTCCACAGTGGTTCATAGCGTCCTCCTTATCCCTGTTGTTGATAATTTGTCTAATGTTATTATTAGTTTTAAAAGAAATAGTTATATTTACATCTTTGAAAATTTTTTTAAAACGATATGCAATTGGGTTATTAAAAGTTAATGAAAAATATTTTTTATTTGTAGTTGTGTTTCCATCTTCTGGGATATATGAATTTAAGGTAAGTTGTTTATTATTAAATTTATTAATCAATCTATCTATTAATTTCTTATTGAAGCCATGTTTTGTTGCTATTTGATTAATAATCTTAATTTCTTTATCAAAATTCTGTTTTTCCAGAGGCAGAGAGCAAGCTCTATAAACATAGCTTCTCAACGCAGCCAGCTTATGTGAATGTGGATGATTCGATGAATTATCGATAATTACACCTGTGTGTGATACTTTTCTATATATCTCAAACACATGTCTGTTATTGATATTAGTAATTTTTAAATCCAAGAGTTCCTTATAGTCGCCCAACCGCATGTAATATTCGCGGTTTAAACATTAAAATTTACTGTTCCATCTCTCCTTTCTGATTACATACAGTTTGAAATAATAAATAATATGTTTGGATGTGACAGTGACACACGTTTAAGGCATCGATTGTATACTTTCTGGTAGTTATTTCTCTATAACCTAGCACATTTGGCTGAAGATGACTGTTCTTTTTATGCAGTCGAAACCGGTCCCATTGATTGTAAAATAAATAAATTGCTCTGTGAGTAAAAGACCTTTTAAACAAACCACTGAATTTAAAAAATATTTTATTAATTTTTTTTCGATAATTGGCCATTATTTGTCCTCTGCTACAATTTCCCAAGTTTATGCGTATAGGTTGAGAAACACCCTGTATACGAGATGCGAAGAAAACTATCTATACCCTGTAACTTAAGTGGATAATCTGGCTTTTGCGTCTAGACCTTATAAGAATACACCGTGTATCCTGGATTTCGGAATCAATAAATTGGAGCATTCCTATTTCATTATCATGACCATTTCGGCATTTTGGTTTTCGTGTATCTTTTCGAAGAAATGTTCAACGCTTTTATTTGAATTAATACATTTGTGAATTTCGCTTCAATAATAGCGTATGTTTGTTCAAAAAACGAAATAAAAGTAATTATAGGTAATATTTCTGGTGATATTTACGACAAATAATATGGCAAATTTGGGCGAATAGGTACAGGGAACTGCATTTATTTGTTCTTTGTTCTAAGTCGAATGTTTGAGAAAATTTCTCGCAGTGTCGTCGTGCAAACGATGATTGTCTTCACCTATGATAAAATTTTCCGAAAAATATAAACAACAGACGAACAGACAACTGAATGCTGTGAAGGAGGGCAGATTTCATGATACAACTAACGTTCCTTTGACTTTAAAATTGAAGAAGCTTTTGCAACAATATTAAATAATGTTCGGATTGTTACAAAAGCTCCTTTAATTTTAAAGAGTACTTTAGTTTTTTTATGAAATTAGGCATTAATCGTTTAATTTTTCAATTAATTGTCGTCGTTTGGAAAGCCAAAAACGAATACAAGTTGACCTCATGGCTTTCAAGCAAAGAAAACCTAATTCTTTAAGGTAGTATTAGTTTAATTTAGTTCATTTAAAGCCAGGTATACAACTTTTACAAAAAAGTTCCAGTTTAGTTTTCTCAGTACAGGGCTTTGCCTTTGCCGAAGTCGGTTGTGGTCACAGTTCTGGCAGAGGACATTTCGTTTAGTTCTGATTTACGCTAGATTTTCCTCATATTATTATGTAATGCGACAGCAATCGGATAAACGGCCAGTGAAAGAGCCCCCAGCCCTTTTTCTCACGAGAAGGGTTGTCCGTACAGAATCGCTACCGGGCGTTCCGATTTCGGTGGGCGCGTGCCGCCCGTGCCATGAATACGGAATGGGCTGACCGTTGCACGCCTCCCGTATCACCTACAAAAATCGGCGATTTATTGCCCGTCTCTACGGCTCCATTATTATACTTTATAAGCGAGAGGCAATTTCAATCGAGAAATTTAAGGCGTTTTATTTTTTCGCATGGGGTCTTTACAATATTGAAAATAGAGATAATGGGCAAGTAATCAAAACGAACATCCTTATTTTTATTGTATCTTCGCTTATGAAGATTTTCACGAAGGTCGCTTTAGCTTTAGCAGCCTCCAAATCCAGGGGCTGTGCTGACTGAAATTGCAAATGTGCTGTTGGATCTTGCCTGGACTTCATTTGTCACTTCCTAAATCATGCCTATCTTGTTGATTTGCTTAACTTTACCCCGTACTGATGAATAAATAGCACGAAACATTTGTATACGGCAACCACTTTTTTGTTTATTTTTTCTTCTAAATACTTTTACACACGACGGGAATTTTAAAGGCATGTGGCAAGTCAAGTGTGCCACTGAATCCCCTCAAAACAGTTGAATGGTCAACAGGACCATTCAATGTGTTGGTGTGCCCAATACAAAATATACAGGGTGTCTTTCTCTGTGCCACCTCAAAGTACTTACTGAATTTTCTGGGGTAAAAATCGAGTGTGTCAAAACCGCCCCAGACACTCTAAACGAACCAAGTCTAAAAAATACAAAAACCTAATAGTCATATGAGTTAAGGTGACTAGTATGATGCAACAGGAAAAAACACATCAGAAAATGTATCATCTTAGACAGTGACTTTGTTGAGAAAGGCAATAATTTAAATTGTTTTTATTTGTTGGTTGGCATTTTGTAAAGAAATAAATCACTTTTGTGTTTATTAACACTTTTTCAATAATTCCAGAGTACTCATCTTGACGAGTGTAAAGATTCATAAAAATTCAGCATTTTGAGATGGCCCAGAGAAAAACACCTTGTGCATTTCTTTGTATTAAATCTTTGCACACCAATACTTTAAGTGGTCCTGTTGACTATTCAACTGTTTTGATCAGCTTTGACACCTCGCAGACTGGAACTCCCTGTATGTATTTTGTTCAACTTTGGTATGTGGGGGTTTTTGGGTACCCTGATTAACGCCGTGGTGTCAGATTTTAAATAAAAAAAATCGCTAAAGGTTTTCGTAAAAATCGGGAGTATAAAATAATTCTAGCCGGCTCTGGATTTGCATTTTGAAAATGGTAGAAAGGTCAAAAGAAGTAGCATTAGCCACTTTACACAGATGGCGCTAATGGTTTAAAAGTTAAAAAATGTAGGGGGTTCAATTTGGTAGGTGCTTCAATTTGGGCGAGTTTACGAACAAACAGAAAAATCAAAATCCCTGATCACTGAACGTCACATAAATAAATTTCACAAATTCTCACAAGAAAGATATAATCCTCCACAAAATGTTCAATTTTTTGTGTCTCTGTTTTGATACTCCAAGATGGACAATACCTACATGACTTCCTGTAGGTCAGAATGGAGAAAAAAAAGTTAGAAAAATGTTCAATTACGCAAGCAAACATGCTATAATAATAATAATAATTCTCACCCTCACAATACTCCAAACGAGGAGAGGCATGACTTGTTTCTCAGGGATCTGGCTAGATTTTGGTGAGTGTTTCAAGTTTTCGATTTCGTTTTCTTTTATCATCAGCAGCTTAGCAGCTTTCATTTTAACACATTCTGCGACGCTGTTATTTGTAACTTTACAACAGTTGTTTAAAATAATTAACAGTAACAGAAATAATTGTCTGCCACAGTTGAGAAGTAGACTGAACTTTGCAGTCAAAGTCAGGGGAAATATCATAGTTTGAAATTTTCTGCCAAAATTGAGCAAGCTAAAGGTCTCTGATTTTTTCATTCAAAAAATTTTTAATTGCCAGCAATTTTTTCAAAATCACAAAACTGTACATAACAAATTATAATACAGGAGATTTACGGGGGACCGTAACCGCAAAATATCGGATTCCAAAAAATGCTAGTGACAAACCTGCAATAAAGGAAAATTCGCTTGATTAACGCGAATTTAATTTATCGCAGAGGGAATGTTTGTGAGGATAGGTATTAGTAATAAGACAAGTAGGTATAGGTATACCTACCTAATGTAAAATGGGGCATGAGGACATGGCAATATTCGTCATCCCATTTTGAAATAGCAAACAAAACTCTAGTCGGCAAAACAAGCCGCCGCTATGCAGCTGCAAATTTCTGCGCATTTCTTTTCCAAATTATAAAGCATTTGCCGACTCGGGTTTTTTTACTGTTTAAATTATTACTGGAAGAACTATATATGTATACCTGTAGGTATATGTATGTAGGTGTAGCTATTTTGATCGAACGTATTTTGAGAATAGCTAGTCGTACAGAAGCAGATATTGTTTAATATTTAAACCTCTTGAAGAGTGAAGACAACAAAACATTCTGATTTTAGATTTATGACGGTAAATACCAAAGTTATCGGAGTCTCCGATGACTTTGGTAAATACTCACGACAGTGTGTGATGAAACTTGAAAATCCTCCCTGTGAATAGCCCGAATCCGCAGAGTACGTAAGTATTATCGCACTAAGGAAACTTGAAAGTGTGTACGCCTTTTCACTAAGTACTGATTTATCGATGCTTTTATAGTTACCGGGATAGCCCGGTACACAACATTTGTTCACCATTTTCAGTTACACAATGCAACAAATAAGTTCTATAGCAACAAATAAGTCCTATAGCAACAAATAAGTTCTATAGCAAGACGCACGACTGACATTATTTGACAACTTATAACAACTGATAGCGTTGACTGACGTATTAATAAGACTTCTCACGGCTATAGTTTCATGTCCTGGAAAGTAGATGGCGCCTATGGTCAACAATGTATTTTGTCTCCGGGAAGCGCATGGGAAGCCAGAGAACTGTCAAACATGACAGCCGTGAGCAGTCTTTATTAATACGTCAGTCAACGCTATGATAGCCTTTATGCAATGACGTCAGAGTGACGTAGCGCTATTGTTGTTTGGCTTCAGTAGAGGTGGTGTTGCCTTACCCTTAAGTCGCTTTATTACACTTGGCAATATTTTTTTTGTTGCCGCCAATCACCGTGTTACGCGCCAGAAAAAATGCGAAGTATGCTGCGGGCTTTATAATGTTTGAATAATATCTTTCACTATTTATCGTCAATCATATTCTTTCTATTAGTTCTGTGATTGTTTGATATTTAGTTCACGTTGAACACGATAACGTAACGTAACCGTTATCTTCTAATCTGTCCGTTGAATTCAACTCGCGCCATCTTTCAGTACAACACCGTACTTTGGTATACGTAGACTGTTTCCAACACTTATATGTGTTGCAACCACAGAGATCGTAGATATAGAGTGCTGGAGCTTCCGACATTATGGCTAATTTTGTACGACGCGCTGGGGCCTGCTGAGTTTGCGCGCTGTTTCGAGAATAGGAGGGAAATATTTTCGAGAAAAAGAAGAAAACTTTTTTCTCGACCAATAGCTTGCTTTCACTCATTCCGTCTCTACCCAGAAATCGTGCGTCTCTCCCTTGATCCAGAAAATGCGCATGCGCTCTGGGCCATAAGTCAACTAGATATTAAACATGTGCAGAGTCCTTGTCTGTAGAGTTCAATTTCTATAACGTGGGTCCACCTAGGTCATGGTTGTTTACATACCGGAAGCACCTCCCCTTGGATACGGCGCCTAGCAACGAGCGAATGGCTGGTAGCCAGTAATGTCGCAGATAATTCTATTTCTACCTGAGTGTTAGGATTATATATTATGTTGCAAATTTTGGAATATTTCAATTTGTCACAGATAGTACGTTGTGTAAGAAGTATCGAAATTTTATACGATGTCCCCCAAAAAGGTTTGTGTAATTTGCTTTTATGGCTAAAATTACTGAACACGCCACTGCGGGTTGTAAAGTGCTTGTACAGGAGGCGTGTATAAGAAATTCGTCCCTGGCCTACCCGGACCTATGTTATAGAAATTGTACTGTCTAATGGGCTCCAAAATATACAGGGTGTTTCATTAAAATGGTAAAAAAATGAAACTGGGAGTAGAGGGGACCAAAATATGACGATTGAGCCCAACATCGCTTATACAAATGTTGATGGTTAAAAAGATACAAAGTTAAAATTTTAGTTGCAAAATTGTTAATAACTTCCGACAGTTTTTATGATATCGGCTTAAAAATTGGTACATTATGGTTTTTTAGGACGGCAAACAAGCATATTTTATCAGTTTTAATGTAGTCCCTAGAGGGCGCCTCTTACTACCCCAGAATTATTTAAAAGAACGCACTACTTTTTTTAAGGGGGTAAGTGGCGCCCTCTAGGGACTACATTAAAACTGATAAAATATTCTTGTTTGCCGTCCTAAAAAAAACCAATGTACCAATTTTTAAGCCGATATCATAAAAACTGTCGAAGTTATTAAGAAATTTGCAACTAAAATTTTAACTTTGTATCTTTTTAACCATCAACATTTGTATAAGCGATGTTGCGCTCAATCGTCATATTTTGGTCCCCTCTACTCCCAGTTTCATTTTTTTACCATATTATTAATGAAACACCCTGTATATTCATTTTTGGTAATCGATTTTCCGCGCACCCTATTCATGAAAAACACTCTTCAGCACTCTATGTATACGTACAATCTCTGTGGTTGCAACCGTCGGTTTAAAACCTAGATCGACCAGGTGCAGTTTTACCCCTCGACGCAAGGTGGCGCAAGCTGTGGAGTATGAAAAATATCCATCTCAGAGTGCGTTCAGTAACCTAATAACACGCACCAGTTTACTCGTTCGTGACGTTATTCAGATTGGTCTACTTAGGTGTGTTCCAAACAGAAATCACAAACCAGTACAATAATTCAAATTTTTAGTAGGTAGAGAAATATGCTCCTTCATTTGGTTGCTTCTGGGGTACTCCTAGTTTGGAGTATTGTGAGGTGAGAATTATTATTATTTTCGCGATAAAACGGCGAGTGGGGATAAAGGTTTGATGTAACATCTACTAACCTTGGTAAGCAACTGCTTGTATATCGTATACAGGGTGATTCAGATATTTTTTCTGTTAAAAAAAACACTCAGCCTGTGAGTTCCCATCATTTTTCTGTAATTTGACATAAATCATAACCTAAATAATAATAATATCAAAAGCAACAACGCAGAAGCGATCAAGTTGAATCACCTATTATATATGGATGATTTAAAACTGATCGCCGCAACCAAAAACCAACTAACGCAAATGCTTAAAATTGTAGAGGAGTTCTCCAGGGACATCGGAATGCTGTTTGGACTGGACAAATGCCGCACCCTTAATATCATCCGGGGAAAGCTCGAACAAAGCGCACACGAGATGCAGGACGGCTAGGAGATCGAAGCAATGAGCAAGGGAGATACATACAAGTATCTCGGGATGAAACAAGCTCAAAGGATAGACCATCGAACAATGAAGACCGATTTAACGAATGAATTCATCAAGAGAGTAAGACAAGTAGTGCGAACTGATCTTAACAGCAGGAATTTGTTTAAGGCCCTGAACACGTATGCGTGCTCTGTACTCAGCTATTCGTTCGGAATAGTGAATTGGACCAACACGGACATCAACAACCTGCAACGAAAAGTTAGGACACTACTGACAAAAGCTCATAAACATCATCCCCGTAGCGCCGTAGAAAGAACAACTCTGCCACGTCAACTAGGAGGAAGAGGATTGGCAGATCTCAGCAAGCAATTGGACCAACAAATATTAAATCTGCGTAATTATTTCTACAGGCAGGCCAACAGCTCCACACTACATAGGGCTATATGCGGAGCAGACGTCTCAACACCGCTACGTCTGACGGAACACGAGCGTCAAAATCACCACCGAACCGACAACGATAAACTACAGAGGTGGTTGGGGAAGCCGCTGCACGGGAGGCATCCTAATGAGGTCAACCAGGAACATGTCGACAAGTTAGCGTCGAACTACTGGCTGACCTCGGGAAGAATGTTCCCCGAGACGGAAGGCTTCTTACTGGCCATACAAGATCAGGTTATACCAACTCGCAACTACCTAAAATTCATTGTAGGAGATGCATCGGTAGTGGATGACAGATGCAGATACGGGTGCCCAACTTCAGAAACAATCCAGCACATAACAGAAGGATGTCAGATGTTCGTATCAACGGAATATAAGGAACGACACGATTCGGTTGCCAAGATCTTGCACCAGGAACTGGCGGAAAAGCTGCTGCTTGTGCAGGCAGAGAAGGTCCCATATTACAACTACACACCTGAGCCTGTTCTTGAGAACAGCAACTACAAGATGTACTGGGATCGTACAGTTCTGACAGATCAACGAGTTGCCCATAACAGACCGGACCTTATAATAGTTGATAAAATTTCTAGGCAGACAACTCTGATTGATGTGGCCATCCCGAACAACAACAACCTGCGTGTGAAGCAAGTCGAGAAGATCGCGAAGTACAGAGATTTAGAAGAACGAATTAGAAGGCAATGGGAAATGGAGAACGTCCAGACGATTCCAATCATCGTGTCAACAACTGGTGTTATACCAAAAAGTTTGCTGAGAAACATAAAAGAGCTGGGTCTAACTGATAGTCTTTACAGGTCCATGCAGAAAGCGGTACTACTTGCGACAGCCCGAACCGTCAGGAAATTCATGGGGAGTGCAGGATCATCCAACAACATCAATGTCACCTAAGGCCCGATAACATGGCAAGGGTCTCGTCCGAGCCAGATCCTTTTGGTATCCGGGATACCCGGGATCTGAGTGAATGTTCCCCGTAGAGGGAGTGCGAATGCCTTTTGGCTAAGTCGAGATAATAATAATAATAATTCTCACCCTCACAATACTCCAAACTAGGAGTATCCCAGAAGCAACCACATGCTTGTGCGGGGGAGGGGGGCAATTACTATTATTTTGTCTTCTAGGATAGCATTCGCTTAAGTACTACGGAAAACCGTAGTAATCCCAGTGAGTGTAGGACAATTAGTAAATCACACGAATAACGCTATTTAGGAGCAATACCGTGAACCCACATTTGTCCAGTGCTCTTGGCCATAGCGGCCCCAAATACAAAAAATCTCTAAATTGACATACAGTTTCTATGGATATCTAAAATTTTTACGAGGCAAAAGATAGAAAATAATCTAGCTACATATCTCTATAATGCCCAAAATCGGCGAATAATGACACTAATGACTTTATTGTCCCAACTCTCCCTATCCAGGAACCCTAGATGAATGTAAATGCCATGAATGTGCTAAAGAAGAGAATTTTAGGCCCCGCTCATATGCAGAAGGGTGTGCAATTAGATTTTTTGTTTGTATGAAAAAAACGATGTCTCAGAACGATAAAATGCATGCATAGAGATGTAAAAATTACCGTAATTTATTTTTGATCGGTAATATTCGTTAAATTACGAAAACTTACCGTAATTTATGAGAATTTCAGGAAATTTAACTTTTTTTAGCTGTATAGAATACACTTGGTAGTTAATTTATTATTCTTGTTAAAAATATACTATTAATCAAAATTTCAATATTTTATCTTTAAAACTGAGCCCAGAAGGAATTATTTTGTATTAAGTTATTGTACAGGGTGTTTCATTAAGGGTGAAAAGGTACCATATCTCAGGAATTAATAGTCCTGTAGCTTTGAGGAAAAATCTTCTTAAGTCATGTGGTCAAGAGAAATCGCTGGAAATTATTTTTAAGTTCATAGGTCGGCAGCTAGGGGGCGTATTCGCAACAGTAAATTTAAAAAATGAGTTTTCTCAAAAAAATTACTAATAAAGGTATATCAAAAATAATTAATTAAAATAATATATTTTAGTGCACTCTTCGGCAAATGCTGAACAATTTTCGTTAAGGATTTTTTGCTCCAGCTCTTTAAATAGTGGTGAAACGGGCGGATAAACTTTGACTTGAAAAAATGCTGCTAACTCCGGTTTGGCTTAACCGAATTGGTCGAATTTGAGCTTGTTGAAGAGAACTTTCCTTCTTCTATCAAATAATTGTCCAGTAAGGTCATTTCAAATTTCGTGGTCACCGCTAGAGGGTGAAATTTGAAAATTTTCCCTTTTATTACAAATTTTAAATGCAATGATATAATATAATACCTACATACATATAATATGTATGATGTGAAAACAATTTTAACCTAAATACCCTAGTAAATAACATAATAAATTTTCTTACGGCTTACGTTCTTACAAATAAAACCAAAACAGATAAAAATAAAAAATATATATTTTAAAAAGTAACAGTCTATTTGCATCGAATTTGTAACACCCTGTATAGTAGATAGTAGAGTATGTTATACAATACATAGATTGTAGATTATACAATACATAAGATCTTTTTGAAATATATGGAGAAAATGTTTGAAAAGCACCCTGCATTATATTTTTTCAAAAATTTTTGTTTTACTGTTTTTGGACATTTTTGACATCTGGTCAAATGCTCCTGCATTCTCGTAGCATTTTTAATGTATTTTTGACCACAAAAAAATACAATAATTTTCCTTACTTTCCTTAAAGTATTCCCATATAGGTCCTTTATATTTAGGCATATCTTATATTTTTATTTTTGTATGTAGTCCTTAGTACTTAACGCGAATGTATTTGGGTGATATTACCGGGAATTTTCTCGGTAATTTAACCGTAATATTTCAAAAGCGAATATTCCTTTGAGGGTGAGCGAATATTACCGTAAGTTACGGAATTTATGGGAATATTCGGTTGGTAATATTCGCTCGTAGCATCACTATGCATGCAAATAGTAAAGTTATGACAAAAAAAACAGCGGATGTGGATAACGGATACAAAATTTAGAAGAAAGTACCGAATACGACCCTGCGGATACAGCAAAAGTATCCGGATACAGTACTCAAATACAAAAGTATTCGAGTACAGCCCAGCTCTGGCGGAAACTTATTGGCAAATTTTGGTAAATTGTAAAATGTTGTGGTATCTCCGAATGACTTTAAAATGTTAGCAATATATTTTATGATAAATTTGCACTACCAAACGACGATTTACCGATGGGCATGCAGTCTTGTAGTGCAGAACATTATCAAAAGTTATTGCTACAAGTGCAAAAAATTGCAGATTATCTTCGAACGATTTTAAAATGCATGCCAATATTGTTATGATAAATTTTCACTACCAAACGACGATTTACCGATTGGCATGCAGTGTTGTAGTGCAGAACATTATCACAGGTTAGGTTAGGTTAGGTTAGTAGGAAAAGTGCAAAAATTGCAGGTATCTTCTAAAGCTTATAAATGCATGCAAAATTCTTATGATAAATTTGCACTGTTTGATGATTGGCATGCAGGTTAATAGTATATATACAGGGTGTAACTAAACTGATGGTCAAAAATGAAACCACGTATTCTTGGAGTCAAAATAAGGGCACTTCTTCATATATTTTTTTCTCCTACGGGCCATAGTTTTTTTTATACAGAGCGTAGAAATTTAGAGAAAAATACACATATTTCTTAGTATCTCTAGAAGTATACGAGATATTTTCTTCAAACTTGGCGTGTCACATGAGCGGATGAGTTGTCAAATTTAAGGTTAATATGAAGCTTGTGAAGCCCCCAGTTGCGGAGATACAGGGTTTTATTAAAATTAATTAGTTCAGAAAAATATGAATACCCTGTATAATCGCATTTTTTAAATTTGTTTTGAATGGTAAATTCAATGGTTAACAAAAAGTATCTCTTAGTATTTTTTCATATTCTCAGCCGTTTTTTAATTATTTTCAAAGAACTGCAATGCTGCAATAAAAAAGTCACTTTAAGAATAAATCTAACAATCTGTGGATGTCAATTAAACTTGGCATTATTTGAATCATTTGGCTGCTAACTTTGCACCTTAGTATCAATATTTTGAAAAATTATATTTTCATTTGAAGAATTGACTGATAGGTATGCACTTTTGCTATGGACTTGCGAATGGCAATAATAAACATGCGGAAACGCATAGTTGCGTGTATTGAAAGAGACGGCAGTCATTTCGAACATTTAATAATTTAATTTTCTAATAGCAATACTTTTATTATTGTTTTTGCTTTTGTATTTTGTTAAATAAAGTTTAATTGACATCCACAGATTGCTACATTTATTCTTAAAGTGACTATTGTTCATTGCAGCGTTGCCGTTCTTTAAAAATAATTAAGAAACGGCTGCGAATATGAAAAAATACTAAGAGATACTTTTTGTTAACCATTCCATTCACCACTCAAAACAAATTAAAAAAATGCGATTATACAGGGTATTCATATTTTTCTGAACTAATTAATTTTACTAACACCCTGTATCTCCGCAACTGGGAGCCTCAGAAGCTTCATGTCAACCTTAAGTTTGACGGCTCATCTGCTCATATGACACGCTAAGTTTGAAGAAAATATTTCGTATACTTCTAGAAATACTAAGAAGTATGTATTTTTCTCCAAACTTCTACGCTCTGTATAAAAAAAACTATGGCCCATAGGAGAAAAAAATATATAAAGAAGTGCCCTTATTTTGATTCCAAGAATACGTGGTTTCATTTTTGACCATCAGTTTAGTTACACCCTGTATATACATATATCAGGAGTTTTTTTAAACAATTTTATATATATATTTTTTATAAAAATATTTGTACCTTCAAAAATGTTGATCATACGAAAAATGAACAAAACACTTCTATAGGAAATACTACATACAAGATTTCCATATATATTTTTTAATTCTTATTAACCAGAAGTTTTGATTTATCTTTATTAATAAACTAAGGCAAGAAACAAATTGACAACTATGCCTTTGATAGAAATAAATACATCCAAATTATTATCGTTGTCTGCATGCCCCTGCATGGTGTTGTTTTATTAATATGATATACTGGAAATTACCTTTTTTCCAATTTTGAGGTAGTTTTTAACTAAGGCGATATATTTAATCCCCATATTGTTGACTGATGCACAATATGTTTTCCAGGATATGAAAGCTATAGCTTTGAGAAGTCTTCTAAATAGAAATTAAAAAAAAAAAATTCAATTTGTCTAGATAAGTACAGGGTGGGGTGCAGTAACTTCCTTTTTTCTGAGAGCAAATTAAAAAAGAGTACTGCTTATAAAAAAAATATATTTTCGAAAAATGAAAAAATACAATCGGAAATTTTTATTTATATTGTTTTAAATAAAACATTTTGAAGATGATGCCCTCCATTCCCTATGCATTGCTGTAGACGATTTTGAAAGCTTCTCACTACACGTTCCAACATATAGTTAATGGAATTGGAGTGATTTCTTCCCGGATACAATCCTTTCGCTGAGGGAGGGTTGTGGGGCGATGTTTGAAAACCTCTGCTTTAAGATATCCCCATAAAAAGAAACCGAATGGGGTTATATCGGGTAAGCGTGCCGGCCAGGGGAACAACGCCCATTAAAGGACGAGCTGTGTGAGCGGTTGCACCATCCTGTTGAAACCATACATCTTCCTGTTGGATTTCTCCAAGACATGGCGTGAAAAAAAAAAGAATTGACTTATGGTCGGGAACTGCGAACTGCACCTCTCTAGGCTGAATACCAAAGTGCATGGATGCTCGTTGCACCGCCACAAATGATTTGTTCGAAAAATACGCTTCCACAGCAAATGCACGCTGTTCTCTTATCCACCTCATGTTTACGACTGAGCATAACAGAAAACAAAAGTTCCCGAGTGGCGGCATTCAGCACACCTTTCCCCACTCTTCTACGGTCTCACCTGCCGATACAGTGCTGTCTCAAAATAAGGAAGTTTCTATGCCCCACCCTGTATATAGATAGGTATAAACAAATTAAATGACTCTGTATAAAACATCTGTAAAAAGTTGTATGATATATTTTTGAGACTAGCTATTACTAACTTAACAAGATTTTAACGATATTTTCAAAGAGACAGAGAGCAATATTTCGCTGTTATTAGTTACAATCTCAACAATGAAGTTTAAGCAGAAATGATTGCTTATTAATTTCAACGCCTGCTTTTTTCGTTGCTCCAACAAATAATTTTATTTATTCTTACCGAACTAATTTTCGTAATTTAACAAAATGGCCTACTGCTTGACAAATTTTACATACTGAACTGTATCTTACTACCATGTTATATAAATTACAAAATGCCCTGATATCCTGACGTGTATTTCTGAATTGTTTTTGATGGTCATTCAATTTGCGGACGTTTTCCCAAGAGTAAGTTAAACTGCTTGTTTTATATGATCTGCTTAAAACTATCTTCAAGCCCAAAAAGAGCTTACGCATCGAGCAATGTATTACATTTTTCCTGCTACCGACAATTTGATATTAGGTAGGTAGGTACTTATAAATACACATAGGTAGGTAGGTATTTAAATACACGATGGAGTAGCTTGTAAGTTGTAAGTAAAAATCTTCATAATAACCATTGTCCAATTATTACTAAAAATGATAATCAGTGATAAATATGTATAAGAGAGAGAGAATGCAGTGATAAAAAAGTCCTAGTGGGGGTTGAACCCGGGACCTACGAATTACTAGTCCCGTGGCGTCACCATTCAGTTAAAGAGGTGCTTGGCAAATTTGGACTTTTAGGCGGTTCTTATTTTTGACCTACATCAGATCCCTCTGGAAATGGGTTGCCGAACTGTTTATTTTAAGGTTCAATTTCCATTCTGTAGCTGTCATTCCTATCACTGCCTTCCGATCGATCGAGCGGTGTGACGTCACGAACATTCCCGTGCTTTTCGTGTCGTTTCAAATGAATAGCTTGCAGTCACAACTTTAATTATTTATTATAATTAAATATTGCCATTTAAGGGCTGGTATGTGGTATGTGCTCTTTCTACAGATAGGCCAATATATTAAAGAAATACAAAAAAATGTTCAAGTTCCCCATTTAGACTGTAAAAATAAGTCAAGTACGTGATGTTAATGAGAAGAAATTGTTTGAAATTCTGTACAAGTGTTAAAATAAATTGAAAATCACTGTCTCTATCCACTGGTATAAGCCCCACGCACTAGTGACACATATACCTAAATTAAAAACCAAAACAGAAAAACAAATTTAAGCTTCAAAACTTGAATATCAGTGTTTAAGGGTCTTGTATACCTATTGAAAACTCGTTGAAAAGGTACTTCCACAATAAACTCATTTAAAAAAAGCGTTACATTAATGTGGTTTTGACCAAATGTATTTTAATTCAATGGAAGAATTTGAGAATTTAGGTCTTTTTTGCTAAAAATTAAAAAAATAAATATAAAATGGCTATCCGGCTTTTCTTGGGAACAATAGAAATCCCCAAGTTAAAAATTATCTTATAGAAAGTACTTGCTAAGTTTCGGCTTAATATATGCAAAATTAGCAACATTAGAATGGAACTACTAAAATGCTTTATTTTTTCACTGTAAGGTGCTGCCTCCAGCAGCCATACCTAAAAACACACTACACCGAGAGTGTAATAAAGGAGTGACACTGATATGCCCACTCAAGGTCCCCCCATGGGATGTTGAAGAGAATTGTTCCAAGAAAGCTCACACCTATACAAGACCCTTAAAGGGTTACCTACCGAAGGTAATAAAATTGCATCCCTACATCTCTAAGAGTGTCTTTAAAATACCTTTGGTTTTATAGTAACACTACTGGTCGTGTTATATTACCCCTTATAGTTTTATCAAAAAATACAACAGAACGTTTATAGCATTGTTTCAATTTATGTAAAGTTACTCAGAGTGATATCATTATCCCCAAAGTTTATAATGCAAATATAGAACAGGATCGACACGACCCACAATTACAAAATTTATTATTATGTATTTTATTTTTGGGAAATTTTAACAAAATTTCTTTTATGTGACAGGTATATTTTTTAAACTTTTTTCTCGTAATTCTTGAAAAACAATAAAAAAGTTTTTCATAATGCCAACAAGCTTGCATTTAGATTATTTCGAAGGCCTGTGCATTTTTTGAAGGTAAAATTTCTTTGCCACACACAATTTCGAGTACACAAACCTAAACATCTATTATTATTTTAGCAAAAATACTGACATGCCCTGTGACATGATCGACCATAAAATTTTGACGTGAGAGGAAAGGCCTGCCCCGTGCACAGAAAAGACATACAATAATGGGGAACTTGAACAATTTTTTTAGTTCTATTTGCCTATCTATAGAAAGAGCACATACCGAATATTAGCCCTCAAATCGCAATATTTAATTTGCAATAAATGATTAAAGTTGTGACCGCGAGCTATTCATTTGAAACGATACGAAAAGCGCGGGAATGGTCGTGACCTCAAATAGCTCGATAGATCAGAAGGCAGTAACAGGAATGAAAGCTACACAGAATTAGAGAAGATGAGAATGGAAATTGAACGTTAAAATAAACGGTTCGGTGACCCATTTACAGAGGGCTCTGATGTAGGTCTCGGTACGTGGGATTTCATTTGCTGTCAGAAACGTGACACTCGCTGCTCAGGACAAAAAATTGGTACGCTTACGCATCTCGCAATGTAAATAACTATTTAATTCAGCACACACTTTTCAAACGTTATCAACAATATCAAGACGGACAGACAAGGATAGGACGTTCTCGTTTGGTCTTTCTAAACAAAGCTTGCGTGGTGCTGTAGTTTGTTTACATGTGCCGCCCATATTAGTTCATACATGGTGGTGGGGCCTCGAGCTACTTGACGTCACAACCTAGGAGGGCGCGTTACAAGAATGATTTGAATTATGCAGTTTTTAATTGCTTATATTTATTACATAAAAATAAAAAATGAGTTTTTTTGTGAACTGTGGTTCATTTAATGGCAATAAATTACGTTTGAAAGTAATATTTTTCAAATTTAATTTTTGTGCAAGTTCCCCATTAAACAGAAATCGAAGTAGATGTCCGATTTGTAAATCTCATGAAATTTTACATACACCATTATAGTCAAAGTTTATAAGGGTAATTGCAAACACTGCCAGGTTGTATAAGTACATAAGTAGGTTATATTAAGGTGATGGAAATACTCTACTATAGGTTACATATAAACTTTAAAGTCATATGTTGAAGTAGAAAATGTAATAAAACTTCCACACAAAAGTAGGTGTTTTAGTAGGAATTCGAGGGACAGATTTTTGTTAAGGCTTAGAGAACAGGATTGGAAACTTGTGTATGAAATTGATGTAATGGATGTTGACTCGCAGTGGGATACTTTCATTGCACTTTTCGCTGGCTTTTTTGAAGAATGTTTCCCAAAAAAGCTAGTGAACCAACATCGATTTGCTCGACAAACTAGGGATCCTGAAATAATACAATTTAAGAATAGGTTAGATGCATTATTGGTTCTAAAGCGACAAAATAATGCATTTACTGCTTTGTATAATGAATCTAAAAGAGAGTATGATAAACTACTTGCCAATAAAAAAGCTCAACACTTTGAAGCTAGGATAAACAAGTCGGATAACAAAAATAAAACACTATGGACCATTTGCAAGGAAATAATAGGCACAGTAAACAATAAAGCCTCATAATGTGAGGTACGGGGTGACCCCTGCAGGGAGGCAGATAGTTTCAATGAATTTTTTATTAAAGGTGTTAGCGACCTTGTGGCAGGTTTGAGAGTGGGTATATTGGATACCAGTAGTATTGACGAAAACAATAGGTCATTTTTCTTAAAACCTACCACTCCTGAAGAGATAGGGGAATTATCTTAATCTTTAAAATACAAACATAGTAGCGGAGAAGATGAAATTCCCACTAGCATTATTAAAGACTGCATGGAAGAAATTAAAGTTGTTATCTCTTACATAGTAAATAATTCTTTCAAACAAGGGGTGTTCCCAAGTAAACTGAAAAAAACACTAATAAAGCCACTATTTAAATTTGGAAACCCCCAAGAGACAAGTAACTATCGTCCCATTATTCTCCTGCCGAGTTTTTCAAAAATTTTTGAACTTGCGATGTGTCGCCGACTAATGACTTTTATGACTGAATCCAATCTTTTTAGTAATACACAACATGGTTATCTCACCAATAGATCAACACAAACTGCAATTTTCCAGTTCACACAAAATATTATACAATAGGGTACTTGACAATATTTTTAATTGCTCTAAAATTGTACTCTGTTTACAGTAGATGCACCAACATAACACGTAATAAATGAAACAACGGCTTTTAACCCTTATTTATTGATGATAATTAAAGACGAAGTTGCACAATTTGGTTCAGGCTGAAATCTACATTTTCGTCGTTCTATTGTCCAGAACGCCAAACGTGGCAACTCTGTGCCTCTCAGGAGAAACGGAACTGTAACGTTGCCGGTGCCCGTTTGCAATTATTCGTGGAACAAGGGCAAATTGCAGTTTTCTTTTAAAGTATCTCCAGCTTGCCTATGAATATCTGTTACTTAATGTATTGCAACCTTTGTCCTTTGAGCTTTAACTAACGCGATTGCACACACAAATTTTGTCACATAAAAACTTTTTTATTATGAATATGTTCCGTATATTGATTCCTCTATAGCAAAATGGTGTCTGTTTATGCTGCACACGCTGGAAACTATATCCTTCATCTCCGTCACGTAACACTTTAGTTAAAATATCTGTATACGGAACATACTATAAATATTCAGGTATCAATAATAGGGGAAATACTCGCATATGTGGCAACGTTACCCGCCCACCTATGTATCTAACCATATTCATATATCCACATGTCATCTTACAAGTATGGTTTATGGTTTTCTGATCGGCAGATGACATCCCATGATGCCAACTGTCATTCCTTATCACGCTAAATCAAAACATAAGTAGATAATATCTGTGCGATTTATTATAGTTTGTTATTGATATATTTAGTATTATATATATAATATTGTTTGCGGACCTAGTTATCGCGTTGTTAGATGTGTAAGGTAAGGAAGGTATCCTATCATGGACCCTGAATGTCCCTGAAAGAACAATCCGTAATTTGCCGAAATTGGATGCTTTTTTAGTAGCACAATTTTTCTAATAATCCGATATTAGCGTCTGCCGAAATTCATGGGATAAAACTGCAAAGGTTTGTACCTACGTTGTAGTAATAGTACAGTATTATGAGTTATTAATAAAGAGAGAACCTCGGCCTAGGGACCATCTTGAATGCGTGTTTATAAAGGCGCCATACTGCTTAGAAGTACTGAGCCCGAATTCCGGACATTAGGCCCAACCTAGCCAAATTTGCAGAAAAACGATTGAATAGGTATTTACGAAAATGTGGTTTCACGGAGCATCATAAGTCTGGGAGTTTGAGGTTAGAATTTTGAAATTTCAACTTTCCTTGCAACTTTCACTACCGAATAAGGTTATGTCTCAGAACACTTCAGTGGTATCGCTATGTTGCCAAATTGCCTTTTCAAAACACTTATGACGTCATAAGTGCTTTCCCGCCAAATTTCGAAGAAAGTCGAATAACTTGCTAATTACGTAAATACATATTTTTTAAATAATCGTAGGGTCTTAGGCAAGTGTCCAGGAATTGTTTTATCAAGTTTGTAAAATTTCGTCAAGTACCCTATTTCTGGAAGGTGATAAGTTGGCGCTGGGGTTTTCCTGGATCTGTCCAAAGCATATTATGATTCCTTGGACAAAAGTTGTTTGCTTAAAAAACTGGAAAAGTATGGGATCAGGGGAAGAGCAAATCACTGGTTTGATTCATACCTTACAGAGAGATCACAAAGAGTCAACATCCAGAAGGCTGTAGTGCTAAATCTAAGGTGATAATTAATAACAGGGGTGTACCCTCAGACTAATGAATAAAGGGGACACCGCATTATAGCATCTTTATACAGATGTAAACAGTAAGCTGAACCTTCTCACTTTATGAAAGAGATAAATGTATTTACAAATACTACCTATGGAACGAAATATTCTCTTTTTTCACTTTAGAGGAAAGACACTTGCACTTTATGCACCTTTTTACCATTTTTTAATATTTTAAACTTGAAACCGCACGAAAAACTCGATTTTAGCGTTTGTTTTCTGGTAAAACTAAGCAAATACCGAAGCACAAACCAAAACAAACAAAATGGAAAACAAACAATTTGAGCAAGCGCTAACTTTGGTCCCTGTCAAACTGCCGCAACGTTGCCGATTAGTGCGAAAAGTAATGGGTGTTCTCTACATAACCATTTTGTCAATAATAAAACACCTACATAAACTTTCTTGAACACGAAAAGGTTGTTTTACGTTTTACTTTACTGTCTCGCCTGAATTTTATAAGTGGGGGCAATTTTACGTTCAGTGCATCTACTAAAGAAATTGCCAGTTTTATTTATGATATTCCTAGTTAATGTTACTCTTAAATGTGACAACATGTTTGGGGCAGGTCAGTAAGACCAATATTTGTAAACATGGGGATAGTAATAAACAACAATTCACTTAAATTTGTAAACAAATTCGTCCCTTTTATTCATTAGTCTGAGGGTGTACCACAGGGAAGTATAGTAGGTCCAGTGCTTTTTGTAATTTTTTTGAATGACTTGTGCACTATAACAGCAGGGACAGAAGGTTACATTACAAATTATGCGGATGACACCAATCTAATGGTAGGTTCTGGGGATGTTCAAGGCTTGATTGAGCGGGGAAGGTCTATGTTCCTCAAAGCTAACAACTGGTTTGAGCAAAACAAACTACTATTGAATAAAGAGAAAACAAACATAGTTCAATTTAGTACCAGTAGGAGTCGAAAAGAAAGGCCAGAAACTGTGAATATTGATAATTGTGTGTTTGAAATCTCAGAGTATACAAAGTTTCTAGGTGTTTACATAGATAAATATTTAAATTGGGAACAACATACCAAGATGCTATCACAAAAACTGAACAAAATATGTTTTGCCATTAGAGTTGTATCCAAGTATATGAAAGGTCCTTTACTATGCCAATTTTGATTCCACCATGAGGTATGGAATAATTTTTTGGGGCACACAAACAAATCTCAGAAAAATATTCTTAATACAAAAGAAGGTGTTAAGGATAATGTGTGGAATGGGCTTCAGAGATAGTTGTAGGAATGTTTTTAAAGAAAAATATATACTAACAGTTTATGGCCTTTACTTATATAAGTGTCTAATTTTTTTATACAGAAATAAAGAAAAATTTGATGTCAGAACAAACTTCACTTATAACACAAGGTGCAAAGACCTAAATTTCCCAATACACAGATTGACACTAACCGAACATAACCCATCTTATATGTGTATTAAAATTTTTAACAAGCTTCCTAACATATGTAAAGAAAAATAAATAGTCTAAGTAAGTTTAAAAGTAGAGTTAAGAAAATATTGATACACTTAGAGTCATATGAGTTAGAAGACTACTTTGGTGCCAACTTGTAATCTTACATTTTTGTTTGACATCATTTCATTTAGGATGCTGTTGTACATATTGTATGCCATCGTGTTATTTGAAATAAAGAAATTCTATTCTATTCTATTCATATAGCGTTACTAAAATAGGTGCTGGTGACCTTTATAAATTGCTCCATTTAATTAATATTTTAATGGGTTTGTAAAGGTATGAAGGCCGGAAGGGACACTCGCCTTTTTTTCTAGATCCACTCCTAAAATTTCCACTTATAAGTCGAATCATTGACCCAAAATTTCGACTTATAAGTCGAAGCTTTAAAGTTTCGACTTATAAGTACAAATTTTAGGAGCGGATTTAGAAAGAAAATGCGAGTGTCCTTTGCTTTTGTATAAAGGCAACCGAAATATTTCCGCAACTATTTTAATTACTAGCAGTGGTTTAAGTTCAGTGATCTAATAGTTGTGATTACTATTATAAACCCAAAAATCTTTATTGGGAGTTATGCTTCTGGTTGTTACACTGTAACATTGGTATAATGAAAGTGGTTGGGTAGAACCATCTTTACTTTCTACATTACGAAATTTATAAAAGGCTTTGGCTACCTCCAATAGGAGGTAAAAAAAAGTAAGAAAATGCTACACTAGGTTGTAGACGATAACACAGATTCAACAGGTTTTTTTTTACATAAATAACTCAAGATTGTACTTACTGTTCGTATTTGCTCTGTAACAACTCGAACATTTTTGGCAAGACTGATACACACAGATCTAGTGTCCACACAGAGCTGAAAATAACAAAAACATGGTTTTCGCATAAATTTTCAACCTTATTTTAGACAGTGTATTTGCTTACTATTTGCTGTTGATTACACCCAGAACATCCACCAACAAAGTGATGTCGTCCAGGGCAACGGCAGATTCCACAGCCACTTTAATATCTTTGCTTCGACATTGATTAAGAACTATCTTGAGGCCTTTTTGCCGGGTTCGGATGATGCCCATCATTGGCTCGAATCCACGCATCAATACGCCCATCACTTCCGCCTCCGACATATCAGGCAGTTGCTGTTCAAAGCCTGGCACTCCATGGGTCTTCTGAAATTAAAAATAATAAAATATTTCAAAATGAAAATAACACGATATTTGACATGGGGATCTCGAAAACCAGCAGAGCTAGATTAAATAGGGGCACTTTTGCAGTTTTGTGGGCCTAATTTAAGGCACCTTTTGGATTTTTCAAGGAAATCCATGGCTTACTTAAAAATGTTGCTATTCCTTCAAATCCCAAAGAATTTTTTTTATTTTACAAAAAAAGCGTTGACTGACGTTTTAATAAGACTTCTCACGGCTATAGCTTCATGTCCCGGAAAACAGATGGCGCCTATGGTCAACAATATATTTTGTCTCCGGGAAGCGCATGGTAAGCCAGAGAACTGTCAAACATGACAGCCGTGAGCAGTCTTTATTAATACATCAGTCAACAGAAAAAGTGTGAAATACAAAAGTTGTAGAAAATTATGTGTCATATAATAAATTAATGTAAGCAATTAAAAACTCCATAATTCAACTCATTCTTGAAACACGACCTTTTTGGTTGTGACGTCAAGTAGTTCGTTGATGGTGGCGCCTCTGGTGGTGTCTACCCCGATTACTGTAAGAAGTCCCTATTTTGTCAGATAACATTCTCCACGAAATCCCTAGAAATTTTCTGTTAACCATGGGTATAACATTGGTATATGTGTCTCAACTAGTTAATGACGTCACTCATTGATTTATGATGTGAAAGATACCCAAGTAATACGAAAAAAAGAACATAATAACATAAAACCCTATTGCAATCACGATTATACGGCTACAAAAAATAAAAATAACTATGACTACAACTCATTTTAATAATAATTTCAAACGTCATGAAAACAGTTTCATTTTGGTATTTTGGTATAACCACCTACTTGCGACAGCGTCTATGGTGCATACTCAGGCAAATTTTATTTCAGTGTTGTGAAAGTGACAGTGAAGGTTTTACGGATCGTTCAAACTTTGGGCAGTGAAAATATTCGCAGGTTTTGTACGTTTCCTGAGTTTTACCGTTATCTGTGTTGTTCTTGTTCGTGTTATTAGTAGTAATTCATTGTGCAAATGGGCTCGTTACTGACGGACTGAAGGACTTCTTAAAATAATTTGACTATATAAACTAACATGGGCGGCACATGTATTATAAAAACTACAGCACCATGCACGCTTTGTTTACAAGGAGCAACGAGAACGTCATATCCTTGTCTATCCGTCTTATTATGGAGTCTATTCCAGTCTTGATAGTGTTGATAACGTTTGAAAAGAGTGTGCTGTATTAAATAGTTATTTACAATGCGAGATGCGTAAGCGCACTTTTTTGGCCGAGGAGCTTGTTTAACGCTTGTGTTGCCTCCAGTCTTAAAACTCTCTCCATAGCCAAAAAGAGCTTACGCATCAAGCCATGTGTTACATTTTTCCTGCTACCGACAATTTCATATTAGGTAGGTAAGTACTTTGAATTTAAATACACTATGGAGTAGATTGTGAGTAATAATCTTCATAACAACCATTGTCCAATTATTACTAAAAATGATAATCAGTGATAAATAAAAGAGAATGCAGAGACAATAAAAAATAACTTCTTGTGATATTGAACCTACGAATTACTAGTCCCGTGGCCTCACCATTCAGTTAAAGAAGTGCTTGGTTAAATTTTGACTTTTAGGCGCTTCTTATTTTTGACCTATATCAGATCCCTCTGGAAATAGGTCACCGAACTGTTTATTTTAACATTCAATTTCCATTCTCCCTTCTCTAATTCTGTGTACCTGTCACTCCTGTCACTGCCTTCCGATCGCAAGCTATTCAAATGAATAGCTTGCGGTCTGAATAGCTTGCGGTCCCATCTTTATTTATTGCAAATTAAATATTGCGATTCGAGGGCTGATATTTGGTATGTGCTCTTTCTATAGATAGGCAAATATATTACAGAAATAAAAAAAATGTTAAAGTTCCCCATTCATTACCTGTATATTTATTGTCATGAATTTGCAAGTCTTTTTTTTACATTTTTTCTACCTACATAAGGTCGTTTATTTAAAAACTCATAATTTAAATACGTTGTTTTATCTAAGTATCGTTTCAGGTACATACTTATTTTATAGAATTAAATAATTAGATTTATTCATAAATATTCATCAATAGTAGATACATTTGCCAAGAGAAAAACATCAAAACAATAATTGTAAAGTAATAATTCCACGAATAGGGTACTTGACGAAATTTTACAAACTTGATAAAACAACTGGACACTTGCCTAAGACCCTACGATTATTTAAAAAATATGTATTTACGTAATTAGCAAGTTATTAGACGGCAATTTGGCAACATAGCGATACCACTGAAGTGTTCTGAGACATAACCTTATTTGGCAGTGAAAGTTGCAAGGAAAGTTGAAATTTCAAAATTCTAACCTGTGATGCCCCGTGAAACCACTTTCAGCGTTGATTGATTCCTTCCTCCATCGACGATTTTAGTCAAGAAGGTTTTTTTTTTCGTAAATACTTATTAAATCGTTTTTCTGTAAATTTTTTTGGATAGGTTGGGGTTGGGCCTAAAGTCCGGAATTCGGGCTCAGTAGGTACTTATAAGCACTATGGCGTCTTCATAAACGCGCCTTCAATATGGTCCCTAGGCCGAATTCTCTCTTTATTAATAACTCATAATACTGTATTCTTACTGCAACGTAGGTACTAGGTACAAACCTTTGCAGTTTTATCCCATGGATTTCGGCAGACAATAACAACTCCAATTTCGGCAAATTACGGATTGTCCTTTCAGGGTCCATGTTCATGATACCTTACCTTACACATCTACCTATACCTTACCTTACACATCTATAACTAGGTCCGCAAACAATATATAATAGTAAATATCAATAACAAACTATAATAAATGGCACAGATATTATCTACTAATATTTTGATTTAGCGAGATACGGAATGACAGTTGGCATCACGGGATGTCATCTGCCGATCAGAAAACCATACGTGTTAGATGACATCTGGATATATGAATATAGTTAGATGCCTAGGTGGGCGGGTAACGTTGCCAAATACGCGAATATTTCCCCCATTATTGGTACCCGAATATTTATAGTATGTTCCGTATACAGATATTTTACCTAAAGTATTAAGTGGCAGAGATGAAGGATATAGTTTCCAGCTTGTGCAGCATAAACAGACACCATTTTGATATAGAGGAGTCAATATATGGAACATATTCGTAATAAAAAGTCTTTATGTGACAAAATTTGTGTGTGCAATTGAGTTAGTTAAAACTCAAAGGTTTCAATACATTAAGTAACAGATATTCATAGGCAAGCTGGAAATACTTGAATAGAAAACTGCAATTTGCTTTTGTTCCACGAATGATTGCAAACGGGCACCGGCAACGTTACAGTTCCGTTTCTCCTGAGAGGCACAGAGTTGCCACGTTTGGCGTTCTGGACAATAGAACGACGAAACTGTAGACTTCAGCCTGAACAAAATTGTGCAACTTTTTCTTTAATTATCATAAAAAATAAGGGTTGAAAGCCGTTGTTTCATTTATTACGTGTTATGTTGGTGCATCTACTGTAAACAGAGTACAATTTTAGAGCAATTAAAAATATTGTCAAGTACCCTATTAGGTACATCAAAAATTTGAAAAAAAAAAAAATTACACCATTTGAAAATAAAAGTCGAAAAATTACGAATATGGTTCATTCTACTAAATGATAAAAATAAACTACTTACTGGTAAGAAATCATCCAGATTCAACCCAACCGGCCTGTCGATCGTACTCGGAATGTATTCGTCCTCTTCAACCGGTCGATCCTCTGGACTCAGTTTCGTATTAATGTAGATGTCCACAGGGGGGTTATTAATGATGTTGAGTGATTTCAACTGTGGTTTTTCAGGTTTTGCGAATGTCTGTTGCTTTGGAATATTCGGTACACTTGAATTTCGAGATGGCTTTGAGAACGAGTTCTTTCTTGATGAGTTTCGAGATGACGCATAACCTGGGAAAATTGTAAAATAAAATTATTAGCCATTTCTCACGTACCTATAAATGTACAGGCCTGCATATCACAATGTGCCATTTTGTCACTTTATATCTATGGAAGTACTATCTTGTATCTATTGAGTGCATCAAGTAATTGAGTGCATCGAGTAATTAGTAGGAAATGGAATGGGGTAGATCAGTGCTGGTTTATCCAAACTTCGGCCCCTGGGTGCTATAGATTTAGGACCTCTTTTCATAGTCTGCCTTCGGCCTCTTTTTTACAAATGAAACAAAATTTGATGTCTCAATTTTTATTACGAAATAGAAAATAAAAACAAATGTTCACGCAGATTATTTTCGCAAAACTGATCAAATAAATTGCATTGTTTTTATATCAATACACACATGCAAGAACATTGCAAGTGATATTTTTGAGATTTTCACTTTTTCGCATGTCTGAGATCTACTTACGGGATATTTTTGGATCTCATTGTATCTGACAAAATGGACGTTTCCGCGGTAAAGCATAGTAAAGTTAATTACAATTCTAATAGCTTTTATAATTTATGTTGTAAAGACAGTTACAATTTTGGGATTCCATTAGTTTGACTGTGAAAATATTGTAACGCTACTTAACTGGAAAAATTAAAAGTTTTTTAAAGGTAATGGCATTTACGATGTTCTTACACAAAGTTTTATTGAGGTAAGATACGTTTACATTTGGAAAGTGAATACTTATTATGGACTAAAAGAAGTCAATTTTTACCTTTTTACAATTGAAGACCTCGGTGCAAAAACCGGACAAGTCCATAGTTTACAAGTTTTGGGAAAATGAAAAAGAAACTCCCGGACTTGTCTGGTTCTTGCACCCAAGAATGCGAGCGGCCAAGTCCTAAAGCTATATATCAACGTTATTCTGCTTTGGACTTTGCTGATTCTTACACCAATCGATCGGCGATATTTTAATACATAAATGTAGTGGAAAAAGTCAATTTTACCCATATTTATAAGTTTTGGGAAAATGAAAAAAACTACCGGACTTGTCTGGATCTTGCACCCAAGAATGCGAGCGGTCAAGTCCTAAAGCTATATATCAACGTTGTTCTGCTTTGGACTTGGCTGATTCTTGCACCAATCGATCGGCGATATTTTAATACATAAATGTAGTGGAAAAAGTCAATTTTACCCAAAAGTGGACTTGTCCGGTTTTTGCACAGAGGTCTTCAATTACTGCAGCCATTTATTTTTCATGTGTATGTTAGATCAAACGAATATTATCTGTTTTAAGAAAGCCACACATTCTTAGGTGTTACAATGTATTTGCATGAAAATTGTTTAAAATCAACAACTGAAGGATGGGCAGATGACAAAACCTCAATATTGGTAATATGTATGTATACAGTGAGCACCTGAAGGTTGGATCAAATTCAATAAAATCTCTATTGGCAAATATTTTTTTCTCAAAAAAAAACTGTTATTTACCCTATTCTAAAAATCATCATTCTGTATGTAGAAAAATGAGATCTTTCAAACGGCACTATCAAAAGTGGGGCTTACAATTTAAAAAAATGACAATGAAGTCATATCTGCGACACCGATGAAGTCACATGATGTATTTATATCTCAAAGTTTGTGCATTACAAAATTGAATTTGTTCCAACCTTCGTGTGCTCACTATATAAACTAACATTAAAGAAATATTTTAGAAGGAAGTCTATATTTTGGATACTTTACAATATTTACCTTTATTGATATTGGCCTCTGATATACTATGTTTAATATTATTCGATTTTGGTAGTTTTTCAGGCACATCCTTCACACTAGTCTGCCTTTGTAGATTGAATTTTTGGTTGTTTTTCACTGTCTTAATTGGCACAAGATTTTCCCTGTTATTTTCCTGCTGCTTGGCCAACCTAAAATAAATATACATATTTTTTAAATACATATCTTTAAAACGCCAACAATTTTGACTATTGTGTGTGTATAATATAGCTGATTTTTTGTGTACTGAATAGAGTTTACATTTTAAGAACTGAGAAGGCATTTAAAGACATTTAATTAAAAAAATGTTTTGGTACGCAGGTGTCATTTTTTTATTAAATGACTCTGAATATAGAAAAAATGATTTACTCCAAGGCTCCAAAACAGTAAAACAAGGAATAGTACAAAAATGGTCCTTGTCTGCTATGTTTTTACTTTTTATGTAATCGTGAGTGACAATATTTGTTATTTGAATACGGAAGGTGGCTTTTATGAGGGCCTTTCATGTAAAATTTTCCGATTTTAGGGTCCCCTGCAAAGTTATTCCAGTCTTAAGAGAGGCAAAAGATTTTAAAAACAGCTGCATCTAGAAACTTGAATTTGGGACACTTTACTAGCAAGTTGAAAGACACTTTATGGTAAAATTACTTTTATTCATCCTAAGGGTAGAAATCCGAAACACCTATTCGTCTTCTTTCAGAACCTTTTTAAGTCAGTTTGTTTAAAAACAAGAATTCGTATACTGTAGTCAAATTAATTTATAAACTTTTTTACTTTTGTTACTTTTTATTAACTCAATAGTTTGTCTGGAAAAAATAAAACAACTTTTTTGTTCCGTAGTTAAATAACAGTTGTTACATAGTAGGAGGGTGTCATTTTTCTCACCTTTATATTTTATTGTTTCTGAGCGTGATATAGGGAATATTTTTTTTATTAAACTTCTTTGAAAACACTTAATTTTCATAAAAAAGGCTTTTTCGGAAACTGCGCACAGAATTTTTTTCCTGATCTCAGATTCTTTCCGTGCACTGAATAAAAATGCTGAATAAATGGCTTTGAAACAGAAATATACAACAAAGAAAACTAAATTTAAGAAGGTCTATATGCCATCTGATATTTAACATGTACATATTTTCTAAAATTTATTTGTGGCGCAAACAGATCCATTTAACTTTTAATTGGGTTTTTCGCCACCAAACTGATCGAAAGACAACTTTTTCAAGTTGCCTGGAAAATTCATAAATTCTTAACAGTGAATGAACGAAACTTTAAACGTGTAACTCAAAAAAATAACTTCAACAAATTTGTTTTCTGAGCTTTCGGAGAATAAATCTTCCTCCTTTCTCAAAGATCATGCCACGTCAAAGTGAAGTGACAGATTAATAAATTTCAGGTTAAAATGTCATGACAACAGAAAAAATAGCCTAGCCACCTGCCTAACATGTACCTGCTTCGTATTTTAATTCGTAAGTAGGTGTAAGTGTAAGTGAATATTTAGATATATCATTTCTGTTATTTTTTTTTACGTTTTATCCACCTTATCTGACATAGACTAATTTAAAACAGATCACCTTTGAAATAATTTAAGAGTAACCATGGAAATGCATCATACATACCAAACACTGGACACTGTATTGTCAGCGTTGTTTATTTTCGAAAATAAAAATGTTCCAAGTTACTTTCATTTTTATATTTTTGTTTTGCATGCCTTCCCGTATTCAAACGAGAATTTGTCATACGCACACGGAAAAGCCCTTATTTCCAGACTCTTAGGAAATTTCTATGTAAACAGTAACTATGAAGTATGAAAATTTTAAATCGGTCATGATTATGGCGATTTATATACAGCCGAAGTTGGTTATAACGCTCGTTATAATGGCCACAGGATATAACGAACATTCGGTTACAACTAACGAATTTGAAATACCTGTCCAAACTCCCTACGAATCGCTTATATTTTGATTGGCTATAAAGAACTTGAATATAATGAACACTCAGTTATAATATACCATATTTTTCACCTGCGGGTCCTCTGAACTCGGTTATAAAAAATTATCGAGAGGTGGGTTGTAGCTGAAGGTTGTTCACTAATTTCACTGTCTTTTAGAGGTTCGTTATATCTGAGCTGGACTGTATTAGCGAATATCGCTGTTATGCTCTTGGTTTCAAATTGTGATGATACATTTCTATTGGTACAATAATGAAAAATATCTATCAGAACGAACCTCATTGTAGTCCAGGTAGTACATGCAGAACAAATTAATTTCACCATAAACCAACTTGCTGGTAATTTATATCGAAACTAAAATTTCTAGATTCCATCGTTTTTCAAAAAAATTAAAGACCGAATTTTTGTTAATCTTAAGGCTTGTATAACCTGGCAGGGATGACTTGAAAAATTTTATATGAAAGACCGCCTGTAGAACACTCCCTCCAAATATTTGCACATTACTGTTATAAAATGTAAGTGTCTGCAAATCTCTAAAATAGAGGTACAGAATATTAAAGGAATTAAAGATGGTTCACCTCTATTGAGACAATTAGAAACTTGTTTTTACACAGCAGCCCATGGTGTCATAGAGTTCTTATGTCCAAGATAACTTAGTCTTGTCAACAGCTTACCTGCTAATGTAGACCTGATCCAAGTTCGACTTTGACCTTGAATATTGAGTTGCCGTCAGAGCAGGTGGAGGTGAGGTGTAATTATTTAAATTATTGTCTAGTGAGAGAGCTTCAAAGCTGTCATGAACAGGATGGTTGCCCAAAATTTGAGGTTCTGCAGGATCTGTAAATCAAATTATTATACTTAATATAAATGAGACCACTGAGAAATATAATAGTTTAGTCTGTAGTTATTTGAATTCATTTGTCAACAATGGACTGAGGTAGATCCCTTTGAGGGATCGCTACATTTCTACTATGTCTACATCCGTAGATCCCTTTATCAAAAAATAGCTGTTAACTTTGAGAGTGTCATTTCTCTTCCCCTATCATTATGAAATCAATCACATTTTACCTGAAATATCTTTTTCGGGTTCTTGAAATGGCTCAGGGTCGAGTGGAGGTGTTCGAGTAACTGAAACAACAAGTTTTCCTATAACAGACTTAGTGCATTTTGTCCCATTATGGGGATAAACCATAACAGTATTCGGGCCTATGCCTAAAAAAAATTTTATTACCTCACTGTGAAGACTATGTGTTCTTTATGCCCACTTGGACAATTTCTGACATAAGAAAAATCTCACTTTCTGGGCATTTTTTTTGGATCCTTTCAAACTTTTAAAGGCGTCTGACAATGGAACTACCCAACAATTTTTGTCGGACAAGGTTACCACTTGATTTTAAATATTTTTATTAAACGATCCTGAAAAGATGAGCTGTGAAACCCCAAACATGGAAAACTTATGACGTCATAAAATTTCACAGCTGATTTTTTAGGATCGTTTAATAAAAATATTTAAAATCAAATGGTAATGTAACCTTGTCTGAAATGTATTTTTTGGAAAAATCCATTTTTGGAAGGCCATAAAAGTTTGAAAGGGTCCAAAAAAATCGCCCAGCCACTGAGAATTTTCTTATGTCAGAAATTGTAAAAGCGGACATAAAGAACACATAAACAAAGCCTCAATGATGAGGTAATAATTTTTTTTGTAGGCATTGGCCTGAGGATCATAATAATGATTTGCAAGTTGACTAACTCCATTATAAAAACAGAGAAAATATATACCGGGTGGCCACGGGATGCGCCTCGCTCCCAATTTTTCTTTTCTTTAAAAAAAAATTGAAATTCGGGGTACAAAAATAATATTTCGGGTAAAGGGGATTTTTTGATATATATATAGTGAATTTTTTTTCTATTTCCGGTTTTCCTGGAAATAACATCAACTTTGGATTTTTAAATTGAACGCCCTGTACAGGGTTATTCACTGAGAATTGACCCCCCACCTAACTTTTTTGTTTTTTAAGATAAAAGGGTGATTCAAAAAACAAAATCAATGGTTCGGCAAATACTTTTTTATGCCATGACCGTTTAGTGTACAGGGTGTTCCGAAAGAGTAGGACCAATGGCAACTTAATTTTTTTAAATGGAGCACCCTGTATATTATTGGATTTTTGAAATCTGCTCATCAAGCCAATCAAAATGATATCAAACTTCGTGGCATTATCTTTTTCCGTTTTTGAAAAATTCCGTATTGAAATTTTATACTAAATTTATTTAACTGGAATTTGTGGATCTCGTGATAAAGATAGACGATCAATGTAATAACGAAAAATATTTGTTTTAAATAAGAGAGTAATATAGTGAAACTCCAAAATGTTTAGGAGCCTTTTCAAATTTTACTGATTATATTCTCGAAATAAAGAATTAAAGGAAAATCGTAAAAGCTCCTAAACATTTTGGAGTATCACTATATTACTCTCTTGTTTAAAACAAATATTTTTCGTTATTATATTGATCGTCTACCTTTATCACGAGATCCACAAATTCGAGTTAAATAAATTTAGTATAAAATTTGAATACGTAATTTTTCAAAAACGGAAAAAGATAATGCCACGAAG
Organism: Pseudeuparius sepicola; assembly: GCA_963920635.1. Taxonomy (NCBI): domain Eukaryota; kingdom Metazoa; phylum Arthropoda; class Insecta; order Coleoptera; family Anthribidae; genus Pseudeuparius; species Pseudeuparius sepicola. The sequence goes on along the minus strand of OY987299.1, from coordinate 104,023,318 downwards.
TTTAATACCATTTTGATTGGCTTGATGAGCAGATTTCAAAAATCCAATAATATACAGGGTGTTCCATTTAAAAAAATTAAGTTGCCATTGGTCCTACTTTTTTGGAACACCCTGTACACTAAACGGTCATGGCATAAAAAAGTATTCGCCGAACCATTGATTTTGTTTTTTGAATCACCCTTTTATCTTAAAAAACAAAAAAGTTAGGTGGGGGGTCAATTCTCAGTGAATAACCCTGTACATGTTTACATATTCAGGTTCATCATAAGATTCTCTGTACCCCACGACATATTGACATTTTTACGAGTCATCTTACATGGTACAGATTCATTTTTTGCAAAATACTCACTTTTTCGAATAGGACCCTTGTGGCTCCTAATGTGTTGTTTGGTGGGTATATTTCTAAATTCAACCCACAAATACGACCTAAGTGCAAATTTTAAATAGCCACACTTTCTTGAAAAGTAGGTTTAAAAATAAGAGGCTTTGGATTCTTGAAAAGCCGGTTAACAAATATTACGCTTCGGAAGAACAAAAACAAAGAAAAAATGTTACTATACAGGGTGTCCAACTTTAAAACTGTACAAATCCGTAAAATCTTAATTTTTGCAGATAATCGCATAAATTTTTTTTGTTTGAAAGGCCTTCAAAAACCGCTTCTTTTAACCTTCCTATCATTTTCAAAATGCAAATCCAGGGCCGGCTGCGATTTTTTTATACCCCCGATTTTCACGAAAACCATTTAGCGATTTTTTTATTTAAAATCTGACCCTACAGCGTTAATCACAACACCCCATGACCCCTATATATACCAAATTTGAATAAAATATATAGAGGGAGTTTCATTATGCAGGGTGTTAAAGTTGAGCAAAATAGGAATTTTAAAGGAATCTGCCAAGTCAAGAGTTCCATGTAAGCCCCTCAAAACAGTTGAATTGTCAATGGCACCACTCAAGGTGTTGGTGTGCAAAGGTCCAATACAAAATATACAGAGTGTTCTTATCTGTGCCATCTCAAAATGCTGAATTTTTATGAAACTTTATATGGGCCATGAGTGCTGTGGAATCATTGAAAAAATATTGATAAACACAAAAGTAATGTATTTCTTTACAAAATGCCAACTAACAAATAAAAACAATTTAAATTATTGGACCTTACTCAACAAAGTCACCTCGAAAGTCACTGTGTGTTCCCTGTTGTGGCACACCAGCCACCTTAACTGATTACTGACTGGCAGACTTCTGTATTTTTTAGATTTAGTTCGTTTATAGTGTGTGGAGCGGTTTTGATATACTCGATTTTTGACCGGTATAAATTTCCAAAAATCCAGTAATTTTATATATTTTAATTTTGTATATTTTTCAAATTCAAATTTGGTATATAGGGGTTTCGGGGTGTACTGATTAACGCTGTGTGGTCAGATTTTAAATAAAAAAAATCGCTAAATAGTTTTCGTGAAAATCGGGGTTATAAAAAAATCGCAACCGGCCCTGGATTTGCATTTTGAAAATGGCAGGAAGGTCAAAAGAAGCGGTTTTTGAAGGCCTTTCAAACAAAAAAAAGTTCAGGCAATTATCTCCAAAAATTACGGATTTGTACAGTTTTAAAGTTGGACACCCTGTGTGTCAAAAAATCCCCTTTCAAATCAAATACTTGTACCCCAAATTTTAAATTTTTATCTTAAAAGATAAAATAAAAATTGTGGGTGAGCCACATCCCGTAGCAACCTGGTGTATACTTATAAATTATTTTCAACACTAATAATTGTTTACAATTAGCAATTATATTATAAAGGTGTTGGAAAAATTAGACCCTTGTCACATAAATTTCTTTGTTCGAGGGTTCATTAATTTTTGCACATCATCAGCAGGCTTACAAACTAATTTTCGAGATACTGAGAGTAGACTCATTAGTATTATTATGGTTTTCTAGGGGTTTTCCTAATAGTGGCGCAAACAATATTGTAGTTTTATCAGAGGAAAAAGTGGAAATTGAAATGAAGATGTTAGATATATCTCCCTCCATTAATTAGACTGAGGAAGATATTTTTCAAACATCAAATACTGAATGAAAATATCCCATTATTAATATTATAATATGTTATTTCGTTTTCTGCTTTTGTAATCCATAACGGCTTCCCTAATTTTTGCAGATAGAAAAAAAGTTTTATTATAAAAGTTGCAAGGTAAGTATCGGGCTTTAGAAAGGGTGTACCGTAAAAGTGAGACAAAATATATTTTTTGTTTTTAATAATAAACATCCTGTATATTTTTGGATATTTTAAAAGAGCTAATTTTTCTGATTGCAGTGATGTACAACATGTTGATATTTGCGTTTCCATTTAGCAAATTCTGTAGACCTAAAAAGGTACAAAATAATCATTTAAGAGATCACAGTCACAGTTAGATGAAATTATGTCGGATTTTTGATGTTATTCTAGATTCTCCCTTACTCACTTTAGTAAATCAAAATAACAACAAAATGACGATAAATTTTAAAAATTTCTTCCCATCAGTTTTTTAAACATACATCCTGGATACACGAAAAAGTAAAAATAATGGATATTGAATATTTATTGCCACTTTGTTATTATTGTGATTTACTAAAGTAAGTAAGAAATAATCTAACTATCAAAAATCCGACTTAATTTCATGGCTAACTGCGATTTCTTAAATGTTTTTTTTTTGTAAATTACGTCCACATAACTTGCTAAAGGGGAACGCAAATATCAACATGTTATATATTGTTGCGATCAGAAAAATTAGCTCTTTTAAAATATCCAAAAATATACAGGATGTTTATTATTAAAAACAAAAAATATATTTTGTCCCACTTTTACGATACACCCTGTATAAACGACAAGTCTACCTTCCTAATGCCCGATACTTACCTTGCAACTTTTATATAAAACTTTTTTTCTATCTGCAAAAATTAGGAGAATAATAGGAGGAGTTTTCGCGTGAAGACTCTGTACCTAGTGCATTTTAAAGTTCAGAAAGTTGTTTGATCAAATGAGTAATTCTATACTCCTTCACTTATCCTTATTTGTCTATTTTATGTGTATGACAGCAGTATTTATGACTGTTTGTAAGTACTTCATCCTTCCCCAAGTTTACATCTTCAATAAAATTAAATTTATTGACAACAAATTGCATTATTTGTCATTTCTAAAAATAAAAGTTTCACAAGTAAAGTTTATTTTTTTTTTAGGATTTGCGATTATTCGATACAACATTATTGACTTCTTCATAAGAACAAAAGGTCTTCTAATACTCGTATATGCCTAGATATGCCCATGAAAGAAAATTCATATTTAAAAAATGTACGTAATGCATATGAACAAAAAGAGCCAGAAAATGCACAAAAAATATTAGTAAAACTCTTAGATTCGCATTGTTGATTCTACGTTATACCCTGATAATGCAGCTATTACCCGATCGAGAATGAATATATTTGAAATCGTAATTAATAAAGAGAAATTATAGACGAATAAAAAGTATAAGATATATTGGAAAACGATTTCCAGCGCGCGTTCGCACCAGTCAACAGACAAGATTTATAAATGCCTAAGATGGAAATGAAATTACGAGGAAATATAAACAACGGAAAAATTTTCAATTTCTATTCGAGAAGTGTTCACAACTGCCAAGATAAATGATCACGCCGGTGGAAGTATTGTTTCGGCAAAAAAATTAGGTACTTATTTATTTACGTTTATAAAACGACGTGCGGGAAAAAATTGTCTGTGTCTGTGAAATATTGATGCCAAATTTGGTAGACGCGATCTCTAGCCCACAAAGGAATAGGTCCAGAGGATTAAAAAAATTAAAAAAGTTCGTTTTTCTGGGAAACCAATAACTGACATAAAAATCTTTTGAAAGTGTGCTCAAAGACACGATAATAATAATAATTTAATGCATGATTAATATCTCTTTGGCAATTGGTTTTAATACATACAAAATAATTCCCAAAAAGGTATTTTGGTCTATTCAACAATTAAGTCACCGGCAAAAGAATTTGAAAGAGGGGAACTAAAACATGTCGTTTATTGACCATGAATCATATTTACTACCAAATTGGAACTGGGGAATCGGTAAGAAAGTAGATGTTAATCAGTACAAAAGAAAAAAGTCGCGTATAAGAAACGTTCCCGGCTTCCCACAAACTAATTCTCGGAACAACCCGAACAAGTTTACAGACAATAATATGAAGCAGAAAAATATCAAACCGGTACAGTGGCCATTGTTTCATGCAAACAGTTAAGGTAGCCCAATACAAAGCCACTATTGTGTTGAGTTTTACCACTAACACATACGAGATTTTTTTGTCTAATGTGTAAACAAGGACGTCAGTGAAAGCGATATTTACAAACGCAAAATTGGACTAGGAAAATCAACAAACTCTACAAATAATCTTTAGAATAATTAGTTAGACAAGGCATTGTGACTGTGGTCTAGCCGAGGGTCTAGCTTAGTCACAATCTAAATTGAAGTGAAGTGCTTATCTGAAATTAAATTGATAATGCAAACTCAATAAATTTAAAGGAGATTAATAATTAGTGTTGAAAAGAGTATTTCTTTGAGAATATCAATTTCTATTCGTCACATGAAAAATAGTTAGGTCTAGCAGGTCGCTATTACATGTTGGTAGGTTTTTCACCTTGGCTCATGTCCACATTAGCAAGTTTATTAAATATTTTATAGCCTACCTATCTTGCGTTACCCATAAAGATTTTGAGTTTTTTATTTCGGAGGATTCCATAAGATGGATTACGATTTTTGTGTATAATAATGTACATTTTCTACAATAATTATGTATCTCCCTTTATAAGGACCATCGACCAACTTTTGCAACCAGATGATCGCCTTAAATAAGGCTTCGTATTTATAACTTCAAACAAGGCCAATGCCACATAATATATTTAGAGACACACAAAATAAATTAAGGTCAAGGCAGTCGGAGTACTATTATGTTGTATAACCCGATATGTACAAATTTTGCAAAGCGAATTTGCATAATCACAAGGGAATGAATGTCTTATTATAGACGCATCTCTTTTTTGAATAGAAAATTACATGTAGCTTGATTTGGGGATAGGTAAAAAGTAAGATCAAAGTATAAGTAACACCTTTTGCAGAGAGGTAATGGAGCATGTATTATTAAAGAAATTCTATAAGCCGTTTCATTTTAGTTTGTTGTTGAAAAATATCTTACCTGAACCCTAAACACCAGTAGTGAAATGTGTAATTCTGATGGAATACGACATGTTTCTGCCTATTGTTGTAAAAGTGTAGCCCTAAACACTTTTTTTCTTTCAGAAACAAACCACTAACAAAAGTAATGAGACCTTTTGGGGATGGCGGAAGCGGAAGCGATTCTCCTGCCTTATATTTTGATTGAAATAACCTTTACGGGGCAAGCTCCTATTATAATATAATTTGGAACTTTTCCATGCAATAGATCACCATTAATGTTATATCGATATCGATAATGGACAGGCTTCAGGCTTTAATTATGTTTTTGATAATTTATTAAACGTAAAAATGTACCTATGTTTACCTACATTTTGTTAAAAAAAAACTACAGCAAATTGTTTATTGATCTGACTATACTTATAAATGAAACCAAAATAGTCAAGGAACTTCAATCAAACGAAAACGGGATATAACACGAAAAATGAACTTAACTGCGTGTTTTCGTTTGTATTTCACCCTTTCTGATAATAATAGGAAAATTGAAATATGTAAGTAGGTGTGGGTGTAACTATCAAGCATAATATATGGAAGCTAAAACAAAAAAAAAACGTAACATTCAATCCTTCTCCGCCCCTAAAATTACGGTGTTTTCTATTCTAGTGTAGGAAATAATAGGCAGCATGTGGGAAAGCACCGCGGATCGATGGCTATCAAACAGAATGAGACGCGTGCTTCATGTTTCTGGCTTATTTTTGGAAGTCAGCGGTGGGTGAGGTCAGCCACCTAAAGCGGAAATTCGTGGTTGCTGTCCCAAAAACGGCTTTACATAATACTGGCTAGCGGTCCGCCTTCAGAAATACGATGCAGGAAATGAAAGAATTCTTTCTAGAACGAAACCATCCTGGATTTATTTCCTAAATATCTAGTTTGGCATATCATGGGAAACGCACGACTATTATGCCAACCTACTTTAGATAACAATTCGTTCATTTCATTTCTTTGTTTTTTTTTTAGAAAATAATATCACCGAACATAATACAGGGTGTTCTTGGATTGACTGCACTATATGCACTATAGGTGTGAAATATAACAAATTTTGGGCAGCGGTGGCGATGCTTGGAGCATTGCTAACTATTTAGACTGCATGTTTTTCTGCCTTCGATCGACCTTGGTTAGAAAAACACCGCTGATGGTCAAGACAAAGTCTAGAGAATACTATAAGTCAGCTCACTTCTTTGGTTTTAAATATAAGGCGGACGATCCAGGGCGCTAACTTATGGAACTTCCCCATACTGCTCTGAAACGAGTAGAGTTTTTTTATATGAAAGAGAACAAGGAAGCGTTGTATGAGTTTGTTTTCCTTGATGAAACCTGGTTTTTTGAAAATGGTACATACCGTAGGTCGCTCTCAGCAAGAAGTGTGAAAGCGTGACCCGTGTTTTTTGTTGAAAGCTGAAAATTAAGGGCTCCAGCGACCCTTATAAAGAGGCTCTAAATTTGGTTTTTTGGCCTTAACTTTTGAACGGATTGGCCAATTACATTCAATAGTAGTCCGACTTTTATGTGCCGTCATATCACTTTTTTCTTTCAGAAACAAACCACCAACAAGATATTTAGTATATGACCATATAGGTATGACTTACCGGAACACTATGGACATAAAAAGTTATGTCTTCCAATATACCATTGCATTTTTAACCCAATTGAGCACATTTGGGGAATTGTAAAAAGTTATTATAACACATAGGTCGAGATGGCAATAAAGAAAATGACTATTGAAGTTTGTGGCATGAATTAAGAAGAATGGATATTAGATAGTAAAGAGATTCTTCCTATCATCATTAATACTGACAACGATAGCAGTGGTTCTAGTGAGGTTGATTCAGATTAAGCGTTTTTGTATATTTTTTAGTAAGTACCTACATATAGAACTTTTTGCAAATAAAGTTGTTGACAAACAAACAAAATATTAATTTCTTATTATTTTGATTAATTAAACAGTATTTCATTTACGAGTTCATTTATCTTTATTGTACAGTGACCGGCAGAATACGATTTTATAAAACTTACTATGGAGATATATTTGGCACGTCTTAGTTTTTCTGACCATATTTTTGTTTACCTAATGTAGCCCCAGTCAGTTCTTTATTTCGGAGCAAAATAAAATAAAATTCTATTTATTGCGTCCGTTCACTGTACACATTTAACCTACTATTGCAACATTTCCTGAATTCTGCCACATTTCTGACTATACGGCAACACTGTGTCTCGTGAAGCAACCACTTAAATGACGCGCATGATGATGTGCATCGGTTTTTATTTTGTATAAACCATCTATATGCCAAATTTTAAAACTCTTGTACTTAATACTGTTTCATGTTTCTGTGGCGAAAATCTCAATTAAAAAATTAAAAGGATCTGTTTACTCCACGAAGAAATTTTAGACAATACTTGTAATACTGATTTTTTTCTAATATCTAATAATAAGATAAAAATGAAACTGGCAAATGTTTTGAAATCCGATATATTTTTCTAATTATTTTCATATTTTATTTTTTATCTTTTAACGAAGAAATATATCGACCTCAAATTTGGCGTATTTCTAATGCCCATTTAGAAGAGAAAGAGCCTCTTGTAAAATTTTCGTGGGTGTGTTACTTTTTGAGAAATTCGGATAAAAACATTTTCACTGGGGAATCTTAATGGGTGATTCTTTCACATAACCTGTGGGCCTTAAAGACTTGTTACTAGATACCGAGTTTGAACTCAATATACCTTCTCATTCCAGAAATAAAAATAAAATATCAAAACAATTATTTTTTAAACAATCAATCAATTCAGTTTTCAGCCATTAGAAAAATTACATATTAAAGGAATATATTTTTGTAACTTTTTGTTCTAAAATGAGTGTAAAAAAACGCAGACAGTCTGTATTTTACTGAAAAGACACTAATGCTTGAAAAATCACATAAATCAAAGTAGGACAGTTATTTTCAAATTTGACAAAGGGGCATAATTTTAAACGGAGAACAACTTTTTGTAATAAAACGACACTTTAAATAAAAAATTAGTTTTTGACTCCTGTCAAGGCGTACTTGATTTCTGAAAATAAAAATGTTTTCACACCTATAATACCAAAGATCATAATATTATTATGATCTTTGCCTAATATTGCAGTCAATCCGGGTATTAGCGTATAGCTACATAATATAGTACTTTCTCTTCAGGAACAATTTTTTATAAATTACCTTGCTAATTCCCGTGCATTATTATTACAAAATGAATGCATTAAAATGCGCGGCTGCAAATATATTAAAAATGCAACTTCATTAAAAAGGCTCATTTCATTATGCAGGAGACTTGCCGAAGTATAGGGAAGGCTCAGTAGGTCTTGTCTACCGCGATTATAATGAAACTATAATAAGGTCTAGCCGTCGACACAGGAAGCACTGCTTACAATCTGCATTTATAACTTTATTATCATTTGCATTTATCGGCTATTATTCGTTTGCGATTACGGCACGGCCGACATTTCCAAGGGGCATTTTAGAAGAAAGCTTTCGGACCATAATTTGAATGCAATTTAGTAAATTACTTTCGACACGAAACCAAACACTCTTTCCGCATTTTTGGTACAAGTATTAAATAGGCCATCGTTCGTTCGTCAGTATTGCGATATTGCTAAATAAAACTAGAGATGGTGGTAATGGTTAGATAGGTACCTCGGTACCTGTTTTACCTTATTATGTCAGACCTGGACCAACGCTATATTAGTATTATAAAGGGTGATTCAAATTGAACTTCAGGATTTGCTTTCTGAATAAAAATCAAAATATTGAAAAAATCCGAATTTTATTGCTATCAGTATAAAGTACACACTTGGCAGTTATGTATGAAATATGATGCCAACCAAATGCCCTCCACGGCTGACATGATACCATTCTTTTAGCGAAGTTTTTCATAACACTTTCGCATAAATGCGGATCTATTTCATAAATTGCATGTCGGATGTTCTTTGAATCGTAGCAGGTTTGTTGACATAAACCCTGTCCTTCAAAAATAGCCCCACAGAAAAAAGTCTAATGGGGTTAGATCGCAAGACCTCGTAGTCCGAGAGGTGAGTGACAAAAAAATGCAACAGTTTTAGGAAGGCTGGTTTTTTGATACAGTGTAGTATTTAGGGTGTATAAGAATAGCCTTGCCGTCAGTCAGCCAGTTTCGTTAGCGTTTGGCGCAGGGGCGGCTTCAAAGTTGTAAAAAAAACAACTATGTCGCAACTGTTTTAGAAAATCTAAAACTTGGTTTATTTAGTAGCAAAACAACTAAACAACGATGTGTATGTAGTCCGCCTTAAAAATATTGCAACGGGCCGCGTCAGCAGCGCTTCAAACTCATAAAAAATATACAGGGTGTCTCACCACGAACTGCATCGATCGATATCTCAAAAAGTAAACATAGAATTTTTTTGAAAATTTGGCAGCTGACCAACGTCAATCAGTACTATTCATTTAAAGTATTTTAAAAATGGCGGCAGTTCCGGTTATACCGGAAGTCGATGACAACTTCGTTATCTTAAATGGAACACCCTATATTTTATTGCATTTTTGGATTCTACGGAAAATTCTAGGTACATTTCATGTATCATGTCCTATACCTAAATTAAACCGTTTTTTGAGATATTTGCCATTTTAGAGAAAAAATGACAGATCCAGACCCGTACTTAATTGATAGTTTCTTCATAACGGCTACATATTTCTTAACGCTCTCTTGGCATTTTGCAGCCAAAGGCTTGGTGCAGAGAAATACCATAAAGAAAGTTTCCGATCTTGTACAGGGTGCTCACAAAAAATTATTCAAATATTAATTCAAAAAATGCCAGAAACCCCCATTTTTTGTTGTAGCCGTATTCAGCACACAAAATTAGGGCAAGTTTGTGTTTAGTTCCCTATACCTAAATGCATCTTCGATTTATTTACAAAAAACTAATTTTCCACTTCTTCATCAAGGGGGCGTTTTCTTAAGTTTGATGAATCTAGTTGGCCATTAGACGATTGTCAGAGAATGAAGAAATGTAATTTAGTTTAAAATTATTGTAAATAATGCCGGCACGGTTAAATTACACAAACGAAGACTATTTAATATTTAAATTTATTTATTATCAGCAAATGTAGGTATTAGAAGTTCTCGATATAACTCTGTTGCATTCTCCATAAATAATAAATAAATTTGAATAGTCTTCGTTTGTGTAATTTAACCGTGCCGGCACTGTTTACAATAATTTTAAACTAAATGACATTTCTTCGTTCTCTGACAATCGTATAATCAGCCATGGCCAACTAGATTCCTCAAACTTAAGAAAACGCCTCCTTGATGAAGAAGTGGAAAATTAGTTTTTTGTAAATAAATCGAAAATGCTAACACTTAGGTATAGGGAACTAAACACAAACTTTCCCTAATTTTTTGTGCTGAATACGGCTACAACAAAAAAATGGGGGTTTCTATTTTAAAATTTTGAGTTTTTGGCATTTTTTGAATTAATATTTGAATAATTTTTTGTGAGCACCCTGTACAAGATCGGAAACTTTCTTTATGGTATTTCTCTGCACCAAGCCTTTGACTGCAAAATGCCAAGAGCGCGTTAAGAAATATGTAGCCGTTATGAAGAAACTGTCAATTAAGTACGGGTCTGCATCTGTCATTTTTTCTATAAAATGACAAATATCTCAAAAACGGTTTAATTTAGGTAGAGGACATGATACATGAAATGTACCTATAATTTTCCCTAGAATCCAAAAATGTAATAAAATATAGGGTGTTCCATTTAAAATAACGAAGTTGTCATCGACTTCCGGTATAACCGGAAGTGCCGCCATTGTTAAAATACTTTAAATGAAGAGTACTGATTGACATTGGTCAGCTGCCAAATTTTCAAAAAAATTCTATGTTTACTTTTTGAGATATCGATCGATGCAGTTCGTGGTGAGACACCCTGTATATTTTTTATGAGTTTGAAGCGCTGCTGACGCGGCCCGTTGCAATATTTTCAAGGCTGACTACATCCACATCGTTGTTTAGTTGTTTTGCTACTAAATAAACCAAGTTTTAGATTTTCTAAAGCAGTTGCGACATAGTTGGTTTTTTTACAACTTTGAAGCCGCCCCTGCGCCAAACGCTAACGAAACTGGCTGACTGGCGGCAAGGCTATTCTTATACACCCTAAATACTGCACTGTATCAAAAAACCAGCCTGCCTAAAACTGTTGCATTTTTCTGTCACTCAGCTTCTTCTTCTTTTCTTCTTCTTTCTGCGTTCTTGGTTGAGTACGACCAGTTGTGGTTTTGTCCTCTGTTTCTTAAGTTTAGTCAATAAATTGGGGTTTTGGTTTTGAAAAATTAGTTAAAATTTGTTTCATTTGGGGCATGGTTGGTTAGTCAATGAGTTCTTGCAAAAACCTCACAAACTATAATTTTGTTTCTTGTAAGTTATTGAAAAATGAATAAATTCGCTATTTAAAAACAGTAAATTTCGAATAATTTTCTTTATGGAGGAGGTACAGGGAGAAAATCTCTTATTCTATGGTAAGGCTTGTTTCTGTCAGGTATATAGCCTATGGCTTGTCTTAGGAGATTGTTAGGATGTTGAGGGCCTACATTCTCGTAGATTTGCACCGTCTCTGACCTAATAAAGTCAGAGAGGGTGCAAATCCCGAGGTCCCTCCTTATAGTATCGTTGCGGACATACCAGGGTGCGCCGGCCACTAGTCTTAATGCTTTATTTTGCAACGTTTCAAGTTTATTGAAATTTGTTTTGGCCACTGTAGACCATACTGGACCAGCGTATGCGATAAGTGGTCTTATAATCATCGTGTATATTAGCAGTCTATTCTCTAAGGATAATTTTGAATTATAGCAGAGTAGGGGGAAAAGAGAGCGGATCGCCCCGCGGGCTAGATTTACTCTTTTTTCAATATGTGAACGCCAATTTAATTTTCTATCTAAAATTAATCCGAGATATTTTGCTTGGGGTAGCCAGTCTTTATAAGTGTTTTGGATTTGGATTTGGATTTCAGGAATTTGTCGTTTTTTAGTAAATAGTACAGCTTGTGTTTTATCGCAATTAATTTTTATCTTTTTAGTTAGAAAATAATTCTCTAATTGTTGGAAATTTCTTTGCGTCGCAAGAGTCACCCTGTTCGTGTTTCTGTTATTGTAGGTAATTGCCGTATCGTCGGCGTAGAGATATATATCGGCATTGTTTAACCTAGGTATATCGGCGATATATAGTATGTATAGAAGAGGAGAGAGCACGGAGCCCTGTGGTACTCCGGCTTCAACATTTAAGGTTTGCGAATATTCATTTTTAAGGCTTACTAAAAATTTTCTATTTTGGAGAAAGGCGTAGATAAGGTGTACCATTGAGGGACTAATGCCTTGACCTATTAAGGTATGCAATAGGCCCCAATGCCACACCTTATCAAACGCCTTCTCTATGTCCAAGTCACTCAGCTCCCCGACTGTCGGTGGCCAATCGATGTCACCCCTCTGAGAGATAACACGACCAGGATATTTGGTTTGAAGTAAACTGAGTGTTTCACGTGCTGTGTGACATGTGGCTCATATTTCATACATAACTGCCAAGTTTGTACTTTATACTGATAGCAATAAAATTCGCATTTTTCCATTATTTTGATTTTTATTCAGAAAGCAAATCCCGAAGTTCAATTTGAATCACCCGTTAGTACTCCTCCAGGTTAAAAATGTCTTTCCCTTCTTTGAAGTTATAAATACAAAATGAAAGCTCGCTGCATGTATTGTAACATTGGTATTAAAATTCCCTATTCGATTAAGTCGTTTTCAAATGTATCGTCTTATCTACATGCTTTATGAACTCTATTTTTCTCTCTTTTCGGCATGCATCGATTTACCTATTTCTATAAATATGTATTTGTCGCACAACTGGCAAGAAATTGCCAAACAGCTAGGTATTTGGAACAAAACTAGTAGAGTAATTAAGTCCACCCGAAAGCCAGTTTATGCAATGGGGTCAAACCCTTGTAAAACTTGCCTGGAGTGTTGACTTTCCAAGGAGATATGAGGTTGCAAGATATTTCATGTATGGACATAAAATAACACAATTCTTGTTGAGCGGAGTACCTAGTCACAATAGTACACAATACAATATCTTGTGTATTTGAATAATTACTTAGGCCAATGAAGGAATATGGTAGATACATTTTTTTATAGGCATTGTTTAATGATGAATACATAATCACTTCATCATCTCAGTTGATTTCAATAGAAAACCGGGAAATAATCCCTTCCTTTTTGTACCTGACAAATCCGTAGGTTATCTACCTGTTCAACAACAATTATTGTGTTATTTTAAATGGAGGAATAGACATAATTTGGAAAACTTGCTAGGCTTTCAAAAATCTCTACCATTAGTGGCGCGGGACAGCGAAATTCTGAAAAACGGAAAAACTGAAATAACTTAAAAACCATTGCCTTTTGTATAATGGATTACTTATATGGGTCAATGAACTTCAAATGAGGTCCTCTATCACTCCTTAAAAGGAATACCTTTCATTACCAGTCACCCTGTATATCTATATCATGAGGATAGTTCACGACAGCGACTTTAACAGTTTTAATCTCATTAAAATAACAATACATGGTTACAAAAGTTAACGGTTGAGTAAGTACACGTCTTTAATACATTGCAAGTGCGTCCATACAAAAGATTGGAAACTATGGAATTATTGTAGGGAATAAAGCTAACTATGACGGTTTAATAGCTTTTCTTTGTTATACCTTTGAAGCCGATCTAATAATCAAAATATCAAAAGCTTCATTCTTGATAATAATTATTGTTCCCAGTTTTCGAGAATTTCTGGACTTTTAATATTTTACTGATATTCTCCAAATAAAATAAGAATTTTAGAAAAATCTTAAAAGCTCCTAACATTCGAATTTTATTATGCGATATGCGATTCTCTTGGTCAAAAGAAATATTTTTGGTTATTGCATCGATCGTGAGATCCACAAATTCAAGTAAAATAAATTTAGTGTCAAATTTAAAAATATAATATTAAAAAAAACTGAAAAAGATAATTTTTATACCATTTTAATTGACGTGACGAGCAATTTTAAAAATACTAAAATAAATAGGGAGTTCCGTTAAAAAATAACTTTGATTTGTCACGGTTTTGTGTAACACCCTGAATAAAATTTGGTACCGCCATAGAAAAATACAATTCGGTATATACAGGGTGTCCAACTTTAAAACTGTACAAATCCGTAAAATCTTTATTTTTGGAGATAATCGCCTAAACTTTTTTTTGTTTGAAAGGCCTTCAAAAACCGCTTGTTTTTTATACCCCCGATTTTCATGAAAACCATTTAGCGATTTTTTTATTTAAAATCTGACCCCACAGCGTTAATCAGAACACCCAAAATCCCCCATATACCAAATTTGAATTTGAAAAATATACAGGGAGTTCCATTCTGCAGGGTGTCAAAGTTGAACAAAATAGGAATTTTAAAGGCATCTGCCGAGTCAAGTGTGCCATGTAATCCCCTCAAAACAGTCGAATGGTCAATTCACTCAACACTCAAGGTGTTGGTGTGCAAAGGTCCAATACAAAATATACAGAGTGTTCTTATCTGTGCCATCTCAAATTACTGAATTTTTGGTCAAGAATCGAGTATATCAAAACCGCTCCAAACACTAAATGAACTAAATCTAAAAAATACAAAAGCCTGCCAGTCAGTAAGTCCAAAGGCATCATGTGATACGACGCCTTTGAGTAAGTCCATATCAGTTAAGGTGGCTGGTGTGTCACAACAGGAAACGAACGGAAAATGTATCATCTTAGACAGTGACTTTGTTGAGAAAGATCCAATAATTTAAATTGTTTTTATTTGTTAGTTGGAATTTTGTAAAGAAATACATTACTTTTGTGTTTATCAATATTTTTTCAATGATTCCAGAGCACTCTTGATCCGTATAAGTTTCATAAAATTTCAGAATTTTAAAATGGCTCAGAGAAAAATACCCTGTACATTTTTGTAGTAAATATTTTCACACCAACATTTTGAGTGGTCCTGTTGACCTATCAACTGTTTTTAAGGGATTCTATGGCACACTTGACTCGCCAGATGCCCTTAAAATTCCTATTTTGCTCAACTTTGACACCCCGCCGAATGAAACTCCCTGTATATTTTTCAAATTCAAATTTGGTATATGGGGGATTTTTGGTGTTCTGATTAACGCTGTGGGGTCAGATTTCAAATTAAAAAATCGCTAAATGATTTTCGTGAAAATCGGGGGTAGGTATAAAAAAATCTCAGCCGGCTCTGGATTTGCATTTTAAAAATGGCAGGAAGGTCAAAAGAAGCGGTTTTTGAAGGCCTTTCAAACAAAAAAAGTTTAGGCGATTATCTCCAAAAATGAAGATTTTACGGATTTGTACAGTTTTAATTTTAAAGTTGGACACCCTGTATATACAACTTTTATGTATAGATATGAAATATTTTTTATATGTTAAAACACAAAACATTTATGGGGTGGCCCGTTTTCGTGTGAACACCCCGAGTGTACGCCTAAGTTTCACGATATAGGTACCTACTTAAATTATGTGGCATTTTTATTCGATAAAAATATGGATTGTAAATGTGCCAACATTTGAGAATTTATCATTTATTATTCATAAAGCGGGCAGCAAATGGGACTTTTTTTTAACTATTTTAGAAAATCTTATTTTTCACCTTAATTTCGCGTTGAAATTTATTTGCATTGTTATAATTTAGTAAGAGAGCAACCAGTAAATAAGTATCTTATAGGTTATTTGCGGCAAGCAATATCGAGTAGATACCGATTTGAGGAGAAATAATTAAGAAAAAATGAATATTCTGATATCTTTGTGAAAATTGGCTCAATAATACAATATGAACACATTTTCTTAATAACTTTTTCCAAGGCAACTCGATTTCCCGAAATTTTTAATTTTCAATGCGAAATTTTACAGGCATGGGCTATGACGTCACGACTCTCTTTAGGCGCAATATTGTACCCAAAACATGCTCAAACCACACAACTGGTTATTCCGTACTCCGACATAGCCCAAAATCAGATTTAAAAAAAAACTAATACTTAATAACAATTTTTCCATTTGGTGCAAACTTTACGAACAGCACTGTATACTAATAGTTGAAATTCATAAAATACTGACTTTCCCAGACGATCACGTTATCCGGCAACGCCGTGGCCGCCGCGCCGTGAAAGGTTTCATGCTCTTCGATTTGTCTGGGTGCACATTAGAAGCTATGTATATTGTTTTCTTGTAAGTGCGAAGTGAGTGCAAACGTGTTGTTTTGACTTTAAAAGGGTTAAAATTGTGTATTATTGTAATAATTTTGAACAATGGAACACGTAACGCGCGTGGCATATAAGAAAAACAGCCACTGGCAACGGAACCAGTCCATGCACATGGACAAAAAATATTTTGTTTTGATTTGTTATTTTATATGATGAATTACAATGCCATTTGTTATTATTTGCCTAGTTATATTTTGTCTGGGTTGCACCCCCACATACCTGTATATTAACATATATCGCTTTTGGTCTTACTGCGCATGGCAAGGCGCAGGGAACAAAAATATATCGAATTCGCCGCCATTTTTAACCTATAATGTATTGGCAGTTTATTTTGTATATTTGAAAAGCCCCCCGAGAAAACACAAAAAATGTTTCCGTGTCAGGTCCAACAAATTTCATGTCTTTCATATTTATGGTTATGGTGTTTTTGATTAATTTTTGGGCAAAAATAAGTAATTAGTTGATGTTTAGTTGTCGAGCAGTCACCGTGTTCTGCATGTTGTACTAAAGATCGGAATGATCTCAAAATGCGAAAAAGCTTTTACCAAAGTCTACAGAATACTATATATGTAAACTTTGCTTTTGCTTAAAGCGGTGAGATTTTATTCTATGGGCTCGTAAAATTATGATTTCTTTGTCGAATGTACCATATTTGTCAGCATTTTCTAGAAGGCGACCAATCAGAACAAATTAGTTAGCTTATCCACTACAATGTTTTATAGTCTTAGTTTTATAGCTTTCCAAAAGAAGACATGCTTTGGGGATGGCTGACTACATTAGCTACAATGTTTCATAGTCTTAGTTTTATAGCTTTCCAAAAGAAGACATGCTTTGGGGATGGCTGACTACATTAGCTAGACGCAACAACCACTACGCAAAAAAACTTATGCGGATACTGATATAGAAATATAGAGAGTAGAAGCATAGAAGAATCTACTACTCTTCTATGGTAGAAGGTAAGTACTTAGGATAAAGAGATGGTCAATGCTGGAAGAAATATTGGAACACGAAGAATTGGTCAATCAACAAGTAAACACGTGTAGAATTAAGTATGATAATTTAGAAAAAACTGCACCAACAAATAAAATATCAAATAGAAAATAATTAAAATGCCATTTAGGGTTCAAAATGGCCGCCAAATATTCCCCCGGTCAGGTCCAACAAATTTCATGTCATTCATACTTATTGTGTTTTTGAGTAATTTTTGGACTAAAAGAAGTAATTAGTTTATAGTTTATGTTTAGTTGTCGAGCAGTCACCATGTTCTGCATGTTGTACTTGTTGTGAATCCGCGGTATTTAGGGTTGAACTGATTGTTTTGTCATATGAGTGGGACTTGAGAGGCAATAAATTTGGTAAAGAAGAGAGAAGTGGAATTAATAACGCTTACCTCGGTCTGGTCGCTTTGTTTGCACTATTATTTTGATGTGTAATGGTAGGAGACTAGGAGGGACGGAGGTTGACAGGAAAAGGATGATATTTTCCGCTTTTCCGTAATTTTAAAGACACATGATTGCGTGAATTAGTCGAATTTTTATCAATCGCGGCGCCCGCCCGAACTCGAACGTGGTCGTCTTCGGAATGAATTCCTCCTTTTTTGTTCGGCGTTGGCCGCTTATATAGATTTTTTTTCTGGGAAAACAAATCAACGAATTTTGCAGTAAAGAGTGGACTGTAAAAATATTAAGGAAAGTGCGCAGGATAAACGTTTTGATTTCTAGCCCAGGATTTGCATTTGAAACTTAAATTTAATTAATCTTAACCTAATAATTAAAAGGGAAAAAAACACAAAAAAAATGAAACAAGACATGACCTGGTGAACGGTTACGTAACATTACCGCCCACCAAAAAATGCACTGGTATTTTTTTTATTTTTCTGGTAAAGGGCAAAGCTTCACCAGAGGTCTTTTCATGAAGCCTTGAGTAGTCCTGATGGTAGCAACTCTATATATCCCATCAGCACCTGGATGCAATGCCTCGATTTTGCCAAGACGCCACTGTAGTGGTGGAAGTTGGTCATTTTTTACGATAACCATCTGACCCAATTTTGCATCACTATAGTCTCTTGTCCATTTACTAGGGCGTTGTTGAAGGGTATTGAGATACTCGGTATGCCATCTGTGCCATATATCCTGTACAATTCGTTGAATAAGCTGCCAACGACTAAGGCGATTGAGAGGAAGGAGGGACAGATTTTCATCTGGCAAGGCCGAAAGAGGAGAGAGGACGAGAAAGTGCCCCGGAGTTAAGACAGAAAGATCTGTTGGGTCAGAACTGAGAGGGCATAATGGGCGAGAGTTCAAGACAGCCTCTATTTGAGTTAGGACAGAATACAATTCTTCATAAGTAAGTATTTGATTCCCTATCACCCGAACGAGGTGGGATTTTACACTTTTAATGCCGGCCTCCCACAGTCCACCAAAATGAGGAGCTGAGGTAGGACTGAAAGACCATTTTAGACCTTCGAGCTGAGCTGCTCCCTTCATAAGACGGCATAATTCCTTATAAGCACCAACAAAATTTGTGCCACAATCAGAGAAAATTTGGGTGCAACTTCCACGACGAGAAATAAAACGCCTCAAGGCTGCCAGGAAACACTCAGCGGTTAAGTCAGAGGCTAATTCAATATGAACAGCTTTAGTACTAAAACACTCAAAAAGACAGATGTAGGCCTTTTGTTTTCTGGAACCACGTGTTCGACTGAGGGTTATCAAGAAAGGGCCACCAAAATCGACACCTACACATTGAAAGGGTTTGACCTGGTTAACTCGGGTAGCTGGAAGATCGCCCATGACGGGTTGGAAAGAATTCGGACGAGTTCGGAAACATGACAGACATTTTGAGATGCAGTGGCGTATAACACGCCGTGCTGACAAGATCCAGAACTATCTAGACAAAAGGAATTGAAGAGTTTGAAGCCCGACATGAAGGTGGACCTTATGAAAGTGCTGGATAATTAAATCAGTTAATCTGTGCCTCCCAGGCAGTAATATAGGGAATTTTTGATCGTAAGTAAGCTTAGAATGAGAAAGCCTACCACCTACCCTAAGGATACCCTTTCCATCCACAAAGGGGTTCAGCTTTCGCAACGACTTGGGTAGACGTTTCCCAGCATGGATATCAGTTATAACGTCACCAAAAGAGGTAGCTTGGACGTGTTTTATCAGCAGCATAAAAGCCGAGTGATAGTTTTGGTTAGATAAAGCATCATAATTTCTGTTACCACGAGAATTACAATTTGAGATGAACCGCAGAACATAACTCAGAACACGTTGAATCTTTGGAAGAACTGAATGCCTTTCCACAAGTTCTGCTAATAAGTGAGAACTGCTCAACGAAACTAGACATATATGCCGACCTTCGTCCATGGCTTCTTCGGAGGTGGACGTTAACTGGTGACAAATTGGCCACAGGCTTTTATCCTGATAAAGCCAGGACATTCCTCGACTGGCACAATCGGCGGGATTCTCCAGTGATTTGACATGATACCAGTTTTCTGGAGAAACTTTAGAATGAATATGACTCACTCTATTGCTAACGAAACTTTTCCAACGATGTGGAGATGACTTTATTCAAGACAAGGCAACTGTTGAGTCAGTGTAACAAAAAACTTCCTGGATATGAAGCTTATCAGAAAGAGACTGCCTAGCGAAACTTAACAAGTTAGATAGAAGAACACATCCACATAACTCAAGACGGGGCAGTGAGAGACGTTTGAGAGGGGCTACCTTAGATTTTGCGAGAAGCAATGACACCTTTATGTCGCAAGATCGCGATTGGCATCTTAAATAAATCACGGCACCGTAACCCTTTTCAGAACTGTCCGCGAAACCATGCAATTCACACAATTCATAGCTAGGATCAGGAACAATACACCGTGGAATGTGAAGTGAACTGAGAGAAGGTAATTGGTTTCTAAAGAGCTGCCAGCGATAAGCAACCTCTTCAGGAGGGGATTCATCCCATCCCAAACCAAGGCTCCACAGATACTGGATGAGAAACTTTGCAAAGAAGATAACAGGAGCTAAAAAGGCTAGAAGATCATAAATTTTGGCAATTTCGGAGAGGATGCTGCGTTTAGTGCACGAAATATCTTGAGCACATACATTGTAAGAAAAGAAATCTTCTTGGGAGGACCAGATAAGCCCCAGAACCTTTGTATATGCAATACCATCATCGAACTGGATGTTCTGAGTCTGTCGGTGTTCAAGAGGAATAGTGTTTGTAAAATCGGCCATATTACAGGACCATTTTCTAAGGCTAAAACCACCTGCATTTAGTAAAGCAATGAGTTCCGCCAACTGACACAAATGTCATCAACAAAGATGTTTTTCTGAAGGACTTCCGCGGCTGCGGAAAAATTCTGTTGCTCATCCCTCGCAAGCTGAATAATAGCTCGTAATGCTAAGAAGGGTGCGCAAGAAACACCATATGTCACAGTGTTTAAAATATACTCCTGTAAGTCATCAGCAACAGAAAATCTCCATACGATCCTTTGATAGTCTCTCTGAGATGAATGGACAAGTATTTGCCGATACATTTGGCGGATATCTGAAGTAAATGCAACTGGAAAGAGACGAAACTGTAGGAGAATGACAATAATGTCATTTTGAAGCTTCGGTCCAGCATAGAGGTGATCATTGAGAGAAAACCCATCAGCGCATTTTGACGATGCATCAAATACCACCCTCAGTTTGGTTGTTGAACTATTGGGATTGATAACCGCGTGGTGCGGAATATAGTAAGCCTTGGACGGGTCTGAAGGGGTTGCTGCAAGAGACATATGGCCACTGTCAAGGTAGTCCTTCAGAAATTCTGTGTATTGTGATCTTAGTGTTTCATCCCTTAACAACCTTTTTTCTAAGGCATAGAAACGTCGTAAAGCAGCAGATTTTGAATCGGCCATAATTGGATTACCATTTTTAAAAGGGAGGACTACCATATATCGACCACTTGAGGTGCGAGTTGTTGTCTCAGAAAACAACTCATCGCACTGAAGATCATCCTCAGACAAACATACAGGTGATGGAACTTCCTCCACCTCCCAGAACCTTTTAATCATTGTATCTAAGGACGGTGCTAACGAAATGCACAGAGAAGTTACTGGAGAAGTGTTAGGTGAAGTCTGTGAAAAAATGGAACGAGAAGTTTTTCCAGATAAAATCCACCCGAAAATTGTATTTATGGCAGTGGGCTCATTTTGAGAAGAGCCTTGAACAACACCTGGTTTAAGAATATAACTGTAAATGTCAGCGCCCAAAAGAAGGTTAATAGGCCCCAGGGTACTATAAGAGGGATCGGCTAATTTGAGATTTTGAATATGAGACCAAGTAGTGCCATATGGAAAACTACTAGACATTTCAGCGCAGACTTTAGACAGCACAACAGCCTCTACTGTTAAGGTAAAATGTGGCTCATTGATGGGGCGAATTTTACAGGGTACCAATGTTGAAGTTTGAGAGAAAGTGTCGCCAACTCCTGCTAACGAGAGATTAACCTTTGAACCACGAAGACCAAGGAGATGCATTAATTTTTGAGACATAATGCTAATTTGGCTGCAATTATCTAGAATACCACGAACTGTGTGGAAATTTCCACGGGAATCTTGAATTTCTAGAACAACCGTTGAGAGAATTATGCAGGTCGAAATGAAATTCACATTTTTGGCAACGTTGGCTAACGTTGTCACTTGATTTGGTGACAGTACAGAGGGTGTGTCAGCATCAGATGACAAACGGGAAGTGGGAGAGCTAGATATGTGTAAAAGAGAATGGTGTTTTTCATGACAAGTGCGACAGCTAAAAGAAGAACCACACTCGAAAATTTGGTGAGCAGTGTGCAAACAATTTACGCACCATTTATTATGCTTAATAAAGTTCAAACGTTCTAGTGGAGATTTTTCGAGAAACGAGGAACATTTATATATTAAATGGGGACCTTTGCAGACTGGACAAGTGATTCGCTTGTTATACCTAGCAGTGACTTGTAAAGAATGACTTTTGTGAAGAGCTGGCACCTTTGAAGATTGGTATTTTGAAGGTGATGAAGTTGTAGGAACCTTTGAAGAAAGAGACAGTGATTCTAAACCGATGCATTGGCCTTCTAGAAAAGAGCTTAAAACTTGATATGACGGAATGTCACGGGTTGCTCCTTCCTGCAACTCAAATCGCCTTCTAGTTGTGGTATCTAATTTCTGTATCAATAATTGATACATGACAAAATCATAAGAGTCGACTGGAATACCTAATAATTTCATAGCGGCGAGATTTTCGGAGAAAATATCTATCAGTTTACGTAGCCCACTGGCTGATTCACAAGTTTGTTTGGGAGCATCATAAATAGCATGCCAATATGTAGTGGCCATGAGTTTTTTTATTTTCGTAGCGATTTATGAGAGTAGC
This sequence comes from Pseudeuparius sepicola, assembly GCA_963920635.1. Taxonomy (NCBI): domain Eukaryota; kingdom Metazoa; phylum Arthropoda; class Insecta; order Coleoptera; family Anthribidae; genus Pseudeuparius; species Pseudeuparius sepicola. The sequence goes on along the minus strand of OY987299.1, from coordinate 104,000,346 downwards.
GAGTGCAATTTGATAATTTGCCTCAGTGATCGGTAGAGATTTGATTAAATTCAAGGGTTCACCCTTTAAATACCCTTCCAAGTATTGAAATTTTTCAACCTTTGTTATTGCTGTACAGTTATTTATCAAAGAAGAAAATAAGTCGTAAAAATTTGGCCAATCTTTCAAAGTCCCATCGAAACTTGGAATAACTACCTTAGGTAGCTTTGTGTTTGGTTTACAATCAAGTTGTGCAGATTCAGGTTTAACAGGTTTAGGTAATTTTTCATCCATAATTTCTCTTAAGGTTAGATAGTTTCCAATAAACTCAGTCCTAACAGTTTTATCTGTGACAAACTCGGGCTCTTTTGCAATCGCCAGTTCTTGCAACAACGCTTTATGAATTTTGTCAAAGTCCTGGTAGATTTCTTCCACACCTTCACAAGCAATTTTAAAGCGTGGAAGAAACTCGTTATTTGTCTTTGCTGATTCATCTAACGCAAGAACATCGTTTAATTGTTCAACACGAAGATCTCTAAGAGATCGAAGTTGCTTTAATTTATTTGACATTTTTTTTCTTTGAATTAAAGTGTTTGAGTTACCTAGACTAAAGCCTTTTTGTAAAAAAATGAAAGAATACCCAGAAAGGACAAAGAGCTGCTATCAAAACAAAATTAAGAAATTAAAGTTTAAGTTTTATTGAAATAAACTAAGTTTCTTGGACTAGAAATCAAGGCGCGACATTTCCGATGGAATGGACACTACCTGCAAACGCGCCTAGTTTTTTTTCCCGTTCTTGGAATAAAAAAACAGCTTAATAAATCGAGATCCGGCTCGACTAGGACCAAAATATGTTGTGAATCCGCGGTATTTAGGGTTGAACTGATTGTTTTGTCATATGAGTGGGACTTGAGAGGCAATAAATTTGGTAAAGAAAAGAGAAGTGGAATTAATAACGCTTACCTCGGTCTGGTCGCTTTGTTTGCACTAGTATTTTCATGTGTAATGGTAGGAGACTAGGAGGGACGGAGGTTGACAGGAAAAGGATGATATTTTCCGCTTTTCCGTAATTTTAAAGACACATGATTGCGTGAATTAGTCGAATTTTTATCAATCGCGGCGCCCGCCCGAACTCAAACGTGGTCGTCTTCGGAATGAATTCCTCCTTTTTTGTTCGGCGTTGGCCGCGTATATAGTTTTTTTTTTTCTGGGAAAACAAATCAACGAATTTTGCAGTAAAGAGTGGACTGTAAAAATTTAAGGAAAGTGCGCAGGATAAACGTTTTGATTTCTAGTCCAGGATTTGCATTTGAAACTTAAATTTAATTAATCTTAACCTAATAATTAAAAGGAAAAAAAAACACACACAAAAAATGAAACAAGACATGACCTGGTGAACGGTTACGTAACAGTACTAAAGATCAGAATGATCTCAAAATGCGAAAAAGCTTTTACTAAAGTCTACAGAGTACCTACTATATCCATAAACTTTGCTTTTGCTTTCAGACGGTGAGATTATTCTATGGGTTCGTAAAATTATGATTTCTTTATCGAATGTACCATATTTGTCAGCATTTTCTAGAAGGTGACCAATCGGAACAAATTACTTAGTTAGCTTATCCGCTACAATGTTTCATAGTCTTCGTGTTTTTAGGTTTCCAAAAGAAGACATGCTTTGGGGATGGCCGACTAAATTAGCTAGAAGCAACAATCACTACGCCAAAAAAACTTATGCGGATACTGATATAGAAACAGAGAGTATAGTAGGATAAAGAGATAGTCAATGCTGGAAGAAATATTGGAACACGAAGAATCTGTCAATCAACAAGTAAACACGTGTAGAATTAAGTATGATAATTTGGAAAAAACTGCACCAACAAATAAAATATCAAATAGAAAAAAATTAAAACGCCATTTAGGGTGCAAAATGGCCGCCAAATATTCCTCCGTTCGGACGTATCCATCGGTATAGGTTGCTACAGGTATAAGGATGCCCCCCGTTTTGCGCGAAAAATGTTGCGCCAACATTTCCCACGACCAAATCTTATCGAAAACAGTGTCGACTTACGCCCTCGTCCCCTGAATATCTCGTTGTAGTCCTTGACGTTGGTGATGTCGGCGGCGTTGTCCTCCTCCGGGTCGGTCCCGGAGGTGCTCTCCTCGATGGTGGGCCGGACGTCGAGCGTGCGCCGCAGGAGGCCCGCCGGCCGTTCGGCCCTCGAGAACGACTTGCGCGCGCTCTGGTTGTGGGCGAACGACCCGATCAGCCGGTGGTTCTCCGAGTCCTCGTCGGCGTCGCACGCGCCCTGCGGGCCACACATCTTCAGGTCGACGACGAAGACCTGGACGTTGGTCAGGTGGAAGGAAGCACCCACCTGGAAAGTTGGGATTTAGTACGGGGTGGTCTGGGAACTACTGGGCGTTATAATAAAACATGCTTGATAGGCATTTTTCAAACAAAGTGAATCATGAAGTATAGTCCTCCTTACGGCAGAATGCGTGCGACGTAAGGGGGAAGAACTGGCAAATATTTATTATAGAATTAGTCACAGTTCAGGGGCGTAGCTCAATTTTGTGTAACTCACTGACTTAATTTTCATATAATTGTTATTTAATTTATTGTTAATATTATTCTTAACGGTGATGCCTTAGACTATGGAGGAAGGCAAACGCTTATACCATTGGCAATTATTTCTCGTGCTTGAGAATGCAATGTTCTTCCCTGTTTACTCATTTTGCACTTGTTAACTCCCGAACATACGAAACGCCACTGAGCTCTCTGAGCCGGCGGAAAAAACTTGCCAGCGGCCTAAAAAATGAGGTCTGTGTGGTAGCCCAAATACGCATTTAACTTTACGTACTATAGAAACAGGCACAAAACGCGTTGGCTAACTGATTTTGTCAGCCGGCTCCTTGGCAGAACTGCTGTGTTGCCGTATTTCAAAGGCGATGGTAGACGCGACGATGTTGAAAAAAATATAATAGGTGTTTTATCACACCGCGTTAAAAATAAATGATAAACAAAAATGGGTAAGTGGTTCCGTGATGCGAGCTTTATTTTTTCGGTATAACGAGTTCAGAAATTCGGCTTCAATATGATAAAACTTGTATTCGCCAATAAATAACGACTTCTCGTATAGGAAATCTCGCAACGCTGCCCGCATTCTTTAGAAACGTTTTCTTTTGTGCTTTGGACTATACGTTGCAATAAAGCTCCACTAAATAATATATGTTTTCCCATTTTTGTACGACCAAGAAAGGCCCTAAAATTATTGTCCCTAACATAGAAGCAATTAAAATGGGTACTCAAAAACTTTATTACTTTTCTACATAATCCCCTGAAAGTCTAATACATTTCTCATAACGATGTTGAACCTCTTGGAAACTTTGAAAATAAAATTGTTTTTTTTGCTCTTCATCGATCAAAAACCGAGAACCACGTAGTTGTTCTTTAAGTTTGATATGAAGGACTATCATCACCTTAACACTCCATGCATATCCTCGTAAATTTCCTTCGGAGTCATCCCTTTATTTTGCAGGTATTTTATGACCGCACTCATTTCATTTTTCTCCATTTTCTCAGTTCACTACGCACAACCGAAGAATAAAAATTCTTACTCGAATATTCGAAACGATGTAATATTGAAATTTGGCAAGCACAACTGACAGATGTTGGCTGTTGTACTACTAGAGTACCGATTGTTTCGGTCAACGCCAACTAGTCTAGGGACAACAATTGGTGAACCGCCCTCGTATTTTCGCAAAACGCAACATCGTGAAGTCGAATATGACATATATAGGTGTAGCTTTGTCTATGGTTTCATCCGAGTGTGGGAATTCCTAAATCACAGATAGAAATCCTCATATTTTACAGGCGTGGAGTATTTTTTCAGAAATCCAATTCAGTACTTAAGATGTTGTAAATTAAAATAAAATTAACAGTTCAGTGTTAAATGAAATGTATTTCACGCTTTCAGGTATTTGTATCACGAATTTTAACAATACTTGGAAGAACGAAAACACCGCGGAAAATACTCTGAATACTATTTTCACCGACAATCTCAAAATGTATAAAATAAGTACACGAGCCCTTACAGAATTTGATAATTAAATTTTAGGAATTCTCATTTTTATTGCAAAACAAGAAAAATGAATTTTTGATTTTATATTTTTATTCAATTTCAATGATTTTGTCAGTAGATAGGTAAGTATGACTTTTATTTTTAACTGTTAAATAAAACACTTGAAAAAACAATGTGTGTTTTGCTACTTGGCACTTGAACAAAATGATCTTAGATAAATAATCGATACTAACTTCGATGAATGTGTTTCACAAGATTATCTTTTTTTAAGTTTTGGTTGTTGATTTAGCAAAATTATAATTAGGCACTTTCTTAAAATTACAACCAGTAAGTAATAAGAAATAAAGAATAGTCTCAAGAATAGCACATAAACATAATGAAACATTCAAATCTTTGAAGCAAACTTGCGAGTGTAAAACGTTTTTTTGTTTGCGCCCGAGTTTGAGCAGAGTTTGAACAAAATATCTATCAGAGCATGGAAATAATTGTGTCGAGTAAAAAATTGATTTTGAGAGCTTCAAGTTATCGCTGCACACTATATCCTGGTCACCGCTTGAATGGGAATTATTCGATTTATTAAATAATGACTACAAAAACACCTTTCAGCATAGTGAACGCATATAAAGGTGCGCCATGCTTTACTGGCATTTCATCTCACGAGGTTCGCGATTTCATCGCCGTTTTCGCCCAAGCCGCCCATAAAAACATCAGGCCCATTGCGGGGACATATTATAAATCTTGTCGGTTCGGTTTTGAACGGTTTGCGAGGTAATTAAGTCGAAATCGAAACCTGTTTACTGTTTACTTCTAGTTTCTAATGACTATAATGTTGTCACTTCAAGAGAAATGTCTGGACTGATGCATCTGATCTGAACACGTGCAGCATATAATGACGTACGGTACGACGTACGAAATCTGCTCGGTAATCCGTAACGTTTATAAAAGTCTTGTTTCCAGTTAGAGCTTCGACCGTCTACCTTTCCCAATCCCTATATTTCTCCGAGATTTCCAAAATCAACTGGAGTTTTTCGATTTCGAAAAAAAAAATAAAATTTATATTCGCAAATAAGCTATAAGTTTGACGTGAAGAAACAGGAAATTTTCTAATGCTCAATGTGATCTAGTCCAATCAGCTAATATTTTTTTGAAAAACACGCTAAATCGGTTCATGGGGTACCATTTTCCGAAAATCAGACTTAAAGAAAGTAAGTAATGGCTTAAATCATGTTTTTCAAAAATCGGGTTTCCACGCCTATCGACACATTTCGATATACTGACTTCGGAAACCTATATTTGTAATTGCTTATCCCCAGAATCACAGATTAAAGGATACGTAGATAGGCAGAACCGTCCGTAAAAAGTCCCTGCTCACGAACTTTCAAATTTGCTTTTGGAACCAACAGATAAATTTCAACAATGACTCTGACTGTCTATGGGCATTGTACAAGATCTTGTCGGTTGTCGGTGTAATTCTGGAATTCTAGGATACCCTGCATATTTTAAACCACCTTTAGCAATTTTGTTATAAACAAGGTTGTTGACTAAAATTTAGTAATTTTGAGAACCAATCTGAAATATTTCTTTCCGCTTGTACTTATTTATTATTTAACCAGTCACTGACAAATTAGTAATAAATCGACGTAGGGCAATAACAATGCGGGAAGGAACAGATGTGTATTATCCTCGCGATAATTATCATAAAAATGCGGAGACTTTCCTTCGTCAGCGTCTGCCACTCCAAATACGCTTTATAATAAAGTCGCTAAGTGAATCATAAACTGCTTGACGCGCCCACTATAGCTTCTATTCGGTGTTTCGCTGGAAATGTTCATCATCCGGACAACAGGAAAACGAGAAGACAAATCACAGATAAAGAAAAACGCAGAAAGATTTACCACACCATTCGAGTAAATTATTGTAACTGGTATTTGCACACATTAAAATCAAGGAACACGCTCGGAAATTGGCAAATACGAGGCAAATACCAAATGTTTTGTGAAAAAATACTGAAATTTTCTTTTATTTAACGTTTTTACAAGCTTTTATTTAACTTGCCCTGTCGGTCGAATCTTGCAAGCTGAAATAGAAGCACTTCTTGACATCCGATTGAGCTGAAACTTCGCATACACCTTTAGTTCAGGTGACAATACAATACGCAATACTCAATATTGTAATACTTTCGAAATGGCCGTCGCCACAAGATGGCGGATGATGTATTTTTTGTCAACCCCTTAATATGGTTATCAAATGAAAGAGCTTGAAGAGTAGAAAACGATAAAGTTAGTGACATCACACTAAATTCAATATGGCGGTCGCTCCAAGATGGCGGACAAAATTTCTTCACTACCCTCTTGATATGGGAATCAAATAGGTAGGTATGTACCTACAAAAAAACACAAAATAAAATAAAAGGTAAAAAAACCTTTTTAAAAACAAGCTTTTATTTAAGCCATGTACTAAAACGAATAAAATAAAATAGGTCTAGGTTTTCGTTAAGATAATTCAAAGCCAAATTGCGACAAGTTTTTGTAAATCAAAAAGCTTGTCGAACTACCTTTTTATTGAAAGAATGGAGCAATGAACTTATCAAAATATATTTGTCATTAACTTCCGTGTTTCGTATCCTTGTTACAAACATCAAAATATGGTTTCATTGAGTGTTAAATTTTCAGTCGCTCTGAAAATAGGTATGCGTGATTTTCAGAAGTTTGCAAATTAGCTTTTCTCGGGCAACTGGAATAGAAGGCAAATGTAACCCATATTTTTATGGTTCTATAATATGCAATATTAGCTTGTATAACGCGTGTGGATGCTGTCTGCAGGGTGATTCAGTCATGATTTAACAAACTTTAACCACAGGTGGGAAAAATAGCTTAATACGAATCCAAAATTAAAAAAAAAATCAACCAAAAAAAGAATCAATATTTTCAGAAGTGTATTAAAACCCCTTGTTAACGGCGTCACCTGTTCAGCTGTTAAACTCGCGGGTCGAGGATGCCGACCCCGTGGCTCGGAGTTGCCAGTTGCTGAACATATTGTAAATTTACTTTTTTTAAGCTTGTCCCAGATTTCAAGAAATGTATGCATAGTCTATTATTACCTTTTTGATTTTTCAATGTCAATCAATAGTAATTAGTGGATGTGAAGGAGTATAAAGAGATCTTAGTTTCCCACAACGGATGCACGTTACTTACGGAGACTGCAGTAGCAGACAAAACACAAAACTAAGCACAAAATGTGCAGATATGAATCAAAACTAAAACACTCTATCACTGTTTACTTTCAACTTTAAAAGGTTCATGGCCTCGCGAATCGCGGAAAGCTCTACACCCCACAGTCCACACACCTTTACTCAACATATTGACAAGACTGAGTCGCCACAGACCTCGCCACAGACGCTAGAGCGCCACAGTCTGTATGGTTCCTTCCTACCGCATGGTACCGCCACCGCCCGACCATTGTTTTGTTTTGGGAATAGTTATTAAACCGCAGTTAGTTCACATCAACTAAACTCATTTATTAATTTGAATTTAGTTGTATCAAATAAGAAATAATTGGCCTTTACGAAAATTTTACCGGTAGATATATAAATGCACCAAAAGCCCTTGAATACGTGACTTTCACTCTCCTCTCGTAGATTATTATGCGTGTTGTAAAACCATGAGCTATATATGTAAACAATCATTTTAAAGTGTTTTTTACCAAATTTACCAAGCTGACATCTTAACATTTGAATTTGGCGCCTTAGGCCGACCTCCCTTGGATGACTCATCGCTTTCAGCTGTCAATTGTGACGGTGCCGATTTGATGCGCTGCCTCTGACAGCCAACGCCGCCAGCGCCCAGCCAGTCAGTAAACTTAACACTTAACAATAATGTCATAAGCTGCGTTTTATTGGTGCGTCACTAGTAATACTGGTAAATCTAGAGGCAGAAAAACAAGAGACAATAAAACTGGTTAACAGATGTCACAACATTCACAGTGACACCAATAAAACACACCTATTATAACCACTGTCAGGCTATTCTGTTGCATAGACACAAAAAATGTTTCCTAGCAACTCTTAGGCCGCAAGGACCTGAAACTATTAAGAAAAAGGGCGTTTCCTAAGCACGTGTAGAAAATGCAGAAGGTTTATCCTTGGGCCAAAATATTACGATTGAGCTTAACAACTACGGTTCAAATCTCAACAGTTAACTCAGATACAGGGCGTTGTTCTTTTCTTACCTATATGAAATTATCGGTAGCAGGAAAAATTTAATAGCTTACACGATGCGTAAGCTCTTTTTTGGCACTTAATCATCTTGCAATGTAAATAACTATTGGTATAGGATGTTTGTGCATGCGTATACAAGAGCATTTACAACAGGAAAGGCATTTATCTAGCTGAGCCTCAAACCGAATAAAAATCAAGAGCAAAATACGCATGCAGTCAACTGTATGGGAGCAAATATAAGTCATTCCTAATTTTACAGCAGACACTTTTGCTATTTGCTTAACCGCTCATAATTACATTTGTTCGGCTCCAAGCAAAAATTATTTATATGCCAATTAACGCCAAATATACATTGCAAATTGTTTATTTTATTACGAACAAGACCAAACACGGCTTACCTTGAAGTTATGAAATATTAGACGAGGACAGGTCTTTGTTAGAGCTAAGCTGAGATTTTCGCGGATGTGGAGGTATACTTGGATTTTACACTATGCCGATAAGATAACAATAGAAAAACATTGAAACTAAATACGCTAAGTACTGGCTTCGATCGATCGTGGCTACACGACCGATTATCTTTAGTAGGTACATCAATTACGAGGTATCTGAGAATCTCGAATGTATTTTTTTTAATACCGCGTACAGGTTGTCCCAGTTAACGAGATAAACCCGATTTTCTCGGTAATTTTAAAGACAAATTGATGGTTCGAAAACTAAACTTGTGTAGAATTTTCCGAGGAATTTGAATATGTCGCCATACTTAATATACAGAGTGTTGTTAAAAAGTTATTTCAAAAATACCCTTTTGTAAAAAAATGTGAAGTTGAATTTTATCACGGAGTAAAAAGTATATTTTGACTTTTTTGGGTTCCTTCTGTTCTCCCAATTCCATCCATGAAAACACAAAATATACAGGATGTATAAAATGTATACAGGATGTATAAAATGTGACCAAGTACCAAGTGATGCTCACTTCCGGTCAAACAGGAAGTCAGAACTGAGAATTACTAATATTCGGTGTTAAAATTCAACTTCACAATTTTTTGCAAAAGGGTATTTTATTCAGTGAGGGAATATTTGACTGATGTCATATAGTTAGTATTTCCTCAGGGTCAAATCCAGTATAAACTGTACTATATCTCTAGTCTGGCTTAAGATATTGTTAGTTGTTTAAGGGTTTTTACTTCTAAATGATTTTTTAAAATGTTTTTTAAATGTTTGTCACAGAAATAAATTAGGATATTTTTATAAATGTAAGATTCAAATCTTGCTGACGTATAGATCCATTATTTATAGATGGCTGAAGTACATAATACATTTCTTATGTCTTATGTCATAAGGACGTATCCATTTGTGAAATTGAAGCTGGGGATATTTTGAAAAAAGCCTTGTTATTTTCCAAAAACTTTAATATTGTGAAAAGTGTAACCGGTTTCGTGAACCACAATATTTATGTTCACGTCTTCAGACACATGTATACACTTATGTTACATAAACGAGTATTGTCAATAAAATATTATTAAAAACATTGGAAAAGCTACATCGCCTACCCCAAATTCACAAATTTGTCTTATCACATTTTTATTCTGCGTTATTTAAAAATTATTCATCATTATTAGAATTTATTAATGAGAAACTAATGAAGTAAATTATAGGTAGGGGAAAGTAAACAATAACTAACAAAATGGCATGAAAAAAAAATTAGGTATTCGAAAACTTCTTTTAGTGGATGCAATTCAAATTGTCCCGCGCGATAACTTGAAGTTCAAATCAAATAAGCCAAAAGTTGAAGTAAATATTACGTCGTTTTCCGGGATAATGAATATTTTTATAGGCGCTCCTTCGCACGTAGCAATATTATGTATTTATGTAATATTTATTTACAATTGTTTAAATAAGAATGAAATAATAATTATTATGATGTACCATTGATTTATTTAAGTTCCCCGCCAGTGATATAGGCTACAAAACAAAATAGGGAACTAAGATATTAATTATTATTCTTTTAAATTGTAAACTGGAGCAGCTTAATATACCTAATGGATTATTATAACTTAAAAAAATGAAAAATATAAATCCCTTATATTAAAACTGCACAGTTGACGTCAGACGAAATTGAACGATATAATCACATTTTCGTGAGACTTTTGGAGTAATAATACCCATAATCCATTGAACAAACAACGGATTCAAGCTCAAACCGAGGGCCAAATGTGAGAACAGGATCCAAATATCTCAAGAAAATTGATTTACAGCATTCGGTTTCATCTGATTTCAACCGTACCTATTCCTCGGGCTATTCCTAGATAGTTTTTAATACCCTTGAAATTTGTATGCATCAATTAGAGTACATACCAAGTAGGTACAAACTTATTTCATTAAAAATATCTACATGCCTGTGTGTTTTTTGTCATTATTTGCATTTTCTTTCATTAGAACCTTATCAAAATACACGTTATTGTCAGTTCACAAGGGGAACATGGCCATTCGAGCGGCATTTCTCTTTGGCTTCACAATTTTTAATGGAGGGGGTAAAGAATGCCAACTCCATCATATTTAATTGTCAAAGGTAAGTACCTACCTATAAGGACAGAATAAAGGGCCGAGTAAGTATCAAACAAATTGCATTCACTACAGGTAGATATAGATGTACAGGATTTGAGTAGCAACACCACGTAACTACAATAATAATCATCACTGATTCATTTTGGCAGTCAGGCTTCCAAATTACCAATTAGAACTAAAAGACAAAAGGGCGTTAGAAAAGAAAAATAATGAAAACTTAGTACCTACCTTCCCGTCAAACCGAGCTTTAAACCAATACAAGTAAATTGCATCAAAATAAATGCGGGGGTTCTTAAGGAAAAAAACCTCGAAAAAAAACGGAAAAAGTTGATTTGAATGGATTTCAAAAGATACCATCTATCAGACCAAACTACAAAATTTTCTTTTTTTTATTTGTAGTTTAAATTGGATTCAAAATTAAGCAAGAATTTTTAAATATTAATATGCTTAAACTTTTACGGTCAATAAGTCAATAATAACAAGAATAAGACGCGTGCAAAAAATTGTCCAATAATAAATTACCCAATGTGTAAGCAACTATTATTTAATTTATTGCATAAACCGAAATACCTAATTCTTCAACCTTGAGCTGAAAATCTATGCTAGGTACCTACTTTATACATAATTGATATATTTCGTGTTACTCGTCGTGTTATTTTTAATGCTTAAATTATTGCAGTTCGAAACTCCCGCCATCGCCGAGGCCCTCGCCCTCAAATATTCCGGATTTATTTACTTCCTCCCAAAATCAACCAACATTATGTGAATAACAAAACAGCTGACACAAAGCCCTGCGTTATTCTATTCCTATTCCGATATGAGTGTAGGAACAACTTTCTACCCGCCTACCCATAATCAGCTCATTTTTATTTTTACTGCAAACTGTAAATTTCTAATAATAATGCAAATTACATTTGAATAACGATTGTCCATTCCGTCTGGTGTTATGCAATCCATTTGTTTTGCTTTAATTTTTTACATCGGCATTTTTGCCGGCAATTTCTTACTTTCATAAATTTGGAAATGCAGGCGTATTATGAACAGAAATTAGTTAATTTTATGCTGGTCAACAATACAATTATTGCATAATTATCAAGTTTTGACTAGTGGAATCAAATTTGGCAGTATTAGGTATACTTAGACTATTATAATTTAAAAGAAAAAAAATTATAGCCCAAAAGTTCAATGTTGAAGTGACGCTGATTGGGGCCGAAGTAACTTAGGAAAAGAAGATTATTCTTTACGCCAAAGTCACGGTTTATTTAAAACGTTCTTCAGGGATGTAAATATGGATACAAAGAAGACAAATCATTATTTTGTTGTAACATTTAATGACAAAAAATATATACCTGCTTGAGTACAAAACGCGAATGCCAAAATATATATTATAATACATAATAATTTATTATTTAAATATTATATGTGGTGTTTACAACGATGTTTCGTTTACACTATGTCAGAAAAACATGTAAAATCAGTTTCACTTTCACACAGGATGACAGATGGTACTGCCTCGGGTACTGCAGATGATGTCAACCGATGTCAACTCATTGGTTTGCACGTTGATTTTCACTTTGCTTCAGTTTCAGTACATTAAATTAAAAATTAAATTAAAATAAATAGACTGGTTAATCTGTGATGAAGAGTTTAGACTCTTGTCTCTCATCTAAATATGCAAACAAATTTTTATACATCCAGAGAACTAGGGTTTCCAGTCCCGGTATTTATTACCGGGATTGTCCAGGGATTTTACCCAAAAAGTGTGGTCCCGGGATTTTCCTCATGGTCCTGAAACCTTAAAAGTCCCGAATTTTTTTATTACGTCATGAACACACCACCACTGAACGGCCGCAACCGGCGCAACCGTATGGTCGCGTGGTGTGGAATTATTACATTTTTAGGTTTTAAACTGATATAAGTATACTTACTTGTATCACAGACCTATATAGCTCTTGTATACTTAGTCATACATTTAAATTAGTTGGAGTTGGAGCTACTTTAGTTGTGTGTAGAGGTTTAAAATTTCCGGAAAAATTGATCGTCGAAAAAAAAAACTGGTTTTTTCCCGGAAAATTTGGATTTTTTTTTAAATAATACATGATAAAAAAGAAATAAAATAAATATTTTTAAATAAAATAATTTATATAATATACAGTGGGTCCACGGATAGAGTTCACGTAGGGTGTAAATGACAAAAAAATTTCGAGTTGAAATTTGAGCTTCTGGGGATCAGCCCTGCTTGGTTTTAAACTAATTTGTGACATAATTTTACTTTCGAAAAATCACGTATGCCTTGGGAATTTTGAAAAAACTAATTTTCCTAATCAGTAAAGTGCCCTTTCTGTAGGTTTTACGACGGAAACTTGTTCAGAATGAAGAACTGAGTAGGTTTGCGAAATTTCGAAAGTGTAGGCCTACTTTGATTTTTTGGTATTTTTTCCCACTTTTCTTCAGAAAAGTGCACTTTGGGTAGCTTTCACATTAAAATGTTATTAAGAAAACTTGTTCACAATGAAAAACTGGATAGGTGTGAAAAAATTCAAAAGCCTAGGTCTACTTTGATTTTTGTGCATTTTAATTTTTAGCAGAAAAAAATCAAAGTAGGCCTAGGCTTTTGAAATTATATTATACCAACACCTATGAGATAATTTCCCTTGGTACTACCAATAAAAAAATAGAGACCATTTGTTTTCCTTGCCCTTCATATGTTTCTAAGGTGTCCAGTATCAAATTGGGACACACTGTATACAGGGTGTCTTATTATAAGTGGCTCACTCAAAACATCTCGGCTATTTTTTGACAGAACAAATTGGTGGCGGGTGCGATCGATAGCTCTTCCAAGCGGCCTTCTTTCCATGGCCACCTAGGAAAACTATGGCCAAAAATAAAAAAAATCAAAATTTTTAAACCGCTGCAACTTTTTTATTTCTAGAGGTACAGAAAAAAGTGAAAATATGAAAATTGTTTGCAACAACTGTGAGAATACAACTATTGCATCAATTCTCAAATATTAGATATGACTAACTTTGGGCTCTCTTGGGATCAAAAATTAAAATTTTCATTGTGGAAGGGCTATCGATCCCACCTGCCACCGATTTTTTCTGCCAAAAAATAGCCTAGATATTTTGAGTGGGCCACTTATAGGTATAAGCCATCCTGTATATATTGTTATACACATTATTCTGAACATGAATCCAGCTGTTATGAGGAAAATGCAATTCCGATTCCCTACTGGCTGGACTATACATTGTTTTGGAATTTTTAGAACTTATTAAGCCAATTGGATTTAGGCGCTTCGATTGTACTTCCCAATGAAGTTTTCCTCCTCGTACGATGTCGGCGCTAGCCGCCATAGTAACAAAATGGTGGCAAAATTAAGTTTTCAGGAATACCTCCTAAAATATAAACTTTTTAATCCCAATCTCTTAGCACTTTTTGCCTAATATTAACCGTTTTAGTATAGGAAAAAGTGTTTTTTTCCTGCAAAATCTACTAGTTCCGATGCCATAAGTACTTTGACATTTAAGTAGGTAATATAGTTTAATTTAATACCCATTTCCGCACCACCTTCAGGTATTTTTCTTGGCTTCGACATTGTAGGCTGATTTTGTTCTTCTCCCATGACATCAATGTTCCCATTCTCGCTGTTTTCTTCTGAAGTGATCTATCTCTTGGTAGTCCTGGTATAAACTCAGCTGAATTTTGATGTTTTTGTCATAATCTTCATCCTCTTCGATATAACCAGTGTTCATACAAGATTACGCCAGACAATTAATACCCATTGTAAAGCAATGAAGGCCCACTTTTCTGCAACCGCAATCTGTCTTGCATCCTTTAAACACGTGCAGGATATGGAGTTCAGGAGCGACTGTGGAGCAGAATGCTTTGTTTTAGTAATTGGAACCAAACAATATTTTGAGATTTTCCGCTCTTTAAGATTTAAAGTATTTGCATAATCGTTGACAAAATATGGTTTCAGTCTCGCAGTCTTGCCTCCGACCCGTGCAGCGACACGTCAACATTCATTTAGAACACACCATAAACTTCAAAAATGGTATGGAATCAACAAACCCACAAAACTGAGAATGGAAACTCAAAATATGGTTTGGTTCCAATTACTACCACCAAGAAATCTGCTCTGAGCTTCATATCCTGCACATGTTTAAAACTTCGCAAGTGAGCTTTCCAGTTGCAGAAAAATAGACCTACGTTCCTCTGCAATCTGCATTAATTATTGTCTGGAGCAATCTTGTACAAACAGTGATAAATTCAAAGAGGATAAGGATTAAGATTTTAAGATAATTTTTAATAATTAAGATAACGCTTTTCTGATAAAGCTTATGATGAAAACATAGAAGTTCAACTGAGTTTATATTATACTTACCAGAACTACCAGGAGACTGAAGACTGGGCCGCTATTTGCAATTAATGTTAGTTTGTGTATTGGAAAATTTAAATTAACAGTTCTTGTGTTGTAAACACCCTTAAAGATACCTCTACAACTATCCCTGAAACCCGTTTTGAAAATTATTCTTATCATCCTTTTTTGTATTTTCAATATTTATATTTTCAAGTTTGTTTTCATTCCCCAACAAACTATTCCATATCTACTTAATTGTCGATTATGTCACATCTCACTTTTTTTTATTCAGTCTTAGCCGAGGTCTTAGCTTTCAGGGTAACAAAACAATGGATTCTTTCATGAAAATTTGTAGTAGGTATTTGTGGCGTTTTTTTATAAAATAAATAAGTACGAGGGGCAATAGAGTACTTTTTTGATTTTTCAGATAACATTTTCAAATCAAATTAATGCTGCTGGTTTATACTTTTATTTATTTTACCTCTAATAGTTTTAAAATGCTGTTTTAAAACATCAGTGGGTATCTTAAGCGACATAAGGTATGAAACGAGTGTTTGACAAAGAATCGTATCAAAAAATGAATTTTTCGTAAACTCAACTATCCTGATGTATTTTCCTTGTGCATTAAGAAAGCCCTGCAAGATTTGGGACATGTATGTCAATTTTTTTCGGTTACTAAAAAAGTTGATTCCTGTAAAATTGGAATCTTAGTCATTACAATGTTTTGTCAAACACCCATCAACATAGAAATGAAAAAGAACCCTTCTACTCACCAGCTGATTTTGCGCAGTGGAAATATCACAGACCCTCCCCCAACTGACGGGCACGCTGTCGTACAACCTGCTCGGCTCCCAGCCTACTATCTTGAGGTAGTCCCTAGCGCCCACGAACAGACACTCCCCATCGGGGTTGAAACACAAACACCGAACGGCGCCGAGCTCGCTCTCGCTGGACACCAGGCCGAATGTCTCCAGGTCGAAGAAGCGCACGCTGCGGTCCACGCTGCCCGTCACCAGCAGGAACTCATGCGGGTGGAACTCGACACACGAGATGGCGTTGGTGTGGTCAGTGAACTCCTTGAGGACGCGGTTCGTCCGCATGTCCCATATTTTGACGATGCCGTCTTCGCCGCCCGAGGCAATCCACTGCCCATCCGGACTGAATTTTATGTTGTTGACTGTACCTGAAACAAGGGAAATATGCATACTTAGTTAATTATAAGTTAAATATATCGGACAGACAAATACATACAGTGCAGTTATACAAGTAAACCCTTTGCTCCTAACTTTTGAGTTGAAGCATATTTTACTCTGTTTTTTATACTCGAACCTCGACTCAAACTTTTGTCCCCAAAATGCCACATGTAGAGTTGACTCGAATTTTAGTTCACATTACTGTACAATGAGTAAAATTTTAAAATTATTAAATTTATCAAATGAACGTCACTGCCACCTAGAGTTGTCACCTGTCCTTTTTTGAAAAGGACAGTCCTTTTTTCAAACAAATTGTCCTTGTGACTTTTTTAGCCCTAAAATGTCCTTTTTAATAACCTTAAGGGTGACTGGGTCGGTAGTTCGAGTTCGGAAAGTGGCATATGCTCTACTAGCCCCTGGTGACCCGACTCCTCGATTATCGTTTTTATCATCGTTGTCGACTTGGAAACAGGGATGTACATACACGATCGCAAAAGTGTATTTATGAGGTTTTATCTTGTTTTCAGCTATTTAGACACTGCGACAAATAATTTTATCGATGTTTTGAACTATTTTAATTAAGCTAATACCTAATTTTTTCTAAAATATTTTGACGTAAACAATTGTAAAAGTAATATTAAATAAAGGTCGAGCCTCAGTGCGGCTCTGGCGAATATCTCAACACACATGCTCTTGTTTACACCAGGCGTCAGATTTACTTGATTTTACTATAAGTCCATTTTATGGAAACTGAATGCTGTATCTATATTTTAATAGATATCAAAGATATATTTTAGCCAAGTATGACAGGACAACCGTGTGTGGTGTATGTAAAGAAAGCGACCTTTATAGTGTGACAAGCTGTATACGGGTATAGGAATTTTGTTTCCCGTATTATCTAAAATGACAATTATTTCTGCCACTGTCTGGAAAAATAGTTATGGCTTGCTTGATAAAACCTTCTCACCTGAATGAAAAATGCAAAGAAATTTTCTTAAATACCTACTAAATATCTCGAAAACGGGTAGTTTTTGGTATAGAATGTTATATACATAAAATGTGAGGCTTGGACGCCGGCATCCAACAAACTATAGAAATATGGGTTGTTACATTTGAAAAAAATAAGTTATTGCTGTTTGAAATTATCTGATTTTGAGAGCCTGTTATAAACACTCTGTATAATGCAAAAACCAATTTCAACATACCACACCACACACGGTTGTCCTGTCATAATTCGGCTAAAATATGTCTTTGATATTCATTAAAATAAAGATACAGCATTCAGTTTCCATAACCTGCCTAAATTACAAGAAAAATTCGATATCTTGGCAACGCTGCATCCAAAATACAAAACAAAAAAACGGTTCTGTAGAATACAAATATTCCAAAGGATTAATGCAATTGTCAAAATCTAAATATTTTATTTTTGTCCTGCAAATACGAAGCACCCTGTATACCTATGTGAAAATAAAAGAGAGGTTATGTCCACTGCGAACTTTACAACTTTTGTATTCAAGCTTTTTTCGTATCTCTTACGGTTCCTGAGATCCAGGGGGTAGAACAAACTATTTGGGACACGCTATACCTAGTGAGGAAAATTCTCGAGAACGCAAAATCGGACAATATACCCGATTTGAAGAATTTTCTGAGAATGGACCTTTTAAATGTGTGTCTGAGGGATCAACTAAGTACCTATATTGGTTTAGTGTATTAATTAAGCATATTTAAATAATGACAAGCCCAGAAACATATTTTTTATATATGTATGTATGTGTTACAGACCGTATATGTAAAACAGGCCGTATACAAAAGGACTAGTCCATACGTAAACGGACCGAAGATATTAGTCCATATGAATAAGAAGCTTGTCCTTCAACAAACGGTCTAGTCGGTTTGCAAAAGGACTAGTCCTATTATATACGGTCTATCTGCAACTGGACCATATATCACAGAGAGATTCAAACAAAGACAGAATGTATGTGCAATGTTTTCCGGGCGGTTTCGACGTCCGCTATTTCTGAATTACTCCTTCTTTTTTATACAGGCCCATCAAAGAAGGATATTACTTCTTGCTGGTACATAGTATTTTGAAGGAAAAAAGGTAATTATTTAGTATAATGCATAGGTACCTAGATTTTTTTCTGCAAAATACATACTAAAAAGGAGGCATATTCTTCTTTAATGGGCCTATATATAAAAAAAAGAAGGGTAATTCACTACGTTTGCACGTACAATCTGAATGATAATAGTTCGATGTTAACGGTCTAGTCCGTATATGAAATGCCATGTCATTTACTTACGGTCTGCGTCATGTAGGCCTTATAGATACAAATATAGTCTTAACTCCTGTAACAAAAAAATTTAAAAAGAAAAATAAATATGTAGGAATATTCTCCGCAAAAATATTCTAGGTGAGAATATTCTCGAGAATATTCTCATTCTTACTTCATTTTCGATGAAAAAAATAAAAACCACTTTATTACATGTCAAAAAATTGTTAAAATAAAATAAAGTTAATATTATAAGCCATTTTTAAAGTCTAACAAATAAAAAGTAATAACAATTTAACAGAACATTCACGACAAATGTTGGAAATAACCACCTCCCGCTTCTATGCAGGCTTCTGCTCTTCTTTTCATCAAGTGATGAACTCATTCGAAAATTCCAGGAGTGTTGTGTGTGATTTGACATGCGTCAAAAATTCTATTCATTAGTTGTTCTATTGTCTCGATTGGTGTAACGTAAATTATTGATTTTAGGAGCCCCCACAAATAAAAATCTAGGCTGTTCATGACCTATCCACCGATTTTGGTAAGTTCCATGCAAATACTCACAAGCCAATATCGTTGACTGACGTATTAATAAAGATTGCTCACGGCTGTCATGTTTGACAGTTCTCTAGCTCACCATGCGCTTCCCGGAGACAAAATACAATGCAAAATACATTGTTGACCATAGGCGCCATCTACTTTCCAGGACGTGAAACTATAGCCGTGAGAAGTCTTATTAATACATCAGTCAATGCCAATATGCTAAAGTGGGCTGGAGCATCATCATGCATGAACCATTGTTGTTGCCGTAACTGAAGAGGAAAATTTTCAAGAAGTAAAGGCAAAGATTGTAAGATTGTCCGTTAAGGTGTCCTAGTAGAAAAAAAATCAGTGGGGTACATTTTTTGTCAATATTATTTGTGAGACTGCCCTCCGGGGCGCCACTGGAACTCACAATTATCATATAGTTAGTGCTAACTTAGCATCTTATCGCAATGAACAACACTGCCAAATTTCAACAAAATCTGCAAAAGGACCTTTGAGATATTAGGTTTGTTCGGTGTTGCTGCACTGAGTGTAGCGAAGTGTAGACTAATGTATTACACTAAGTTACACTACACTATTAGTGCTGTTAAGTGCAGTATAAATCAGTGTAGTTTGCTAGATCCTGTTCGTTGTTAAAGTGTAGTGTACTGAAACTTGTTCGGTGTAATTTTTTCCTACAATGGCAAAGATGTTCGGCTATGGATCACCTTTGTCCAATGGATTCAATCTAACGTAAACGTTTTGTGAACTTAACCTCATTCATCATTCGTCTGGAGATATAAACAGCAGAGAGAACAGGAACAGAGAACTGGTTAGTATTGACAATGATGAGTAATTAGTAGATAGGCTATGTCGGTACGAGCCCACTTTCCCCATGTATTTCTTATGGGGGCTAAAACGTGGTCAAAACGTGACCAAATTTCTCCGGCCCGACTTTCTCCGACGCGACCGAAGGTGCCCGAGCTTGCCGACCGTTGACCTTCGCTCTCAACCCCGGGGTGCCCGTCATTATCCCTCAGACCGTTGACCTTCGCTCCAGCCGCGACATGTCACGACTCGCAACTAATAAAAACCCTAAATCATAATTAAGCCATGACGTCCCCCTGTCGACCTTTAGCCGCGGCCATGCATGGATTTTTGCTAACACCTCTGCCTGCGAATTTTTGCGTCCGCGACGCCGAGACATGTCGAGACTCGCAACTAATAAAAACCTAACACCTATAGAAAAATACCAGCTTGCAATATGTACGTGATGTAATTCCTCGGAAAAAAGTACTTTCTCTTTGTCGGAATAAGCGCCTATGAAACGAGCACGCTGATCTCATCGGTACTGGCGATAAAAAATTTGTAGGAAAAGTGTAATAAAGAATAGATATGAGATACATATGAGTGTATACATTTTCTTGACTACATTACCTAAGGATGTATCAAAAATCTATCTTCCTATATTTAGAGACTGCTTCTCAAAGGAAAGTGGATATTAAATTTGGGGCATAAATTAACCATTTTTAGTTGAGTTTATAACCATCTAGGTAAGTAAATTTCTTTAATTCCGAGAAAGCCGGGCCTTGTTTTAAATTACTTGACTAAAATATAATAGGTGCAAAGTTCACCAGTTTTTAAAAATATCCCGTCACACGATTATCAAGTTGAAAGACTAGCTGCAAAATCGGATTTTGTACAACGCGTTTCCTGTTTAAAATTTCACCCAGAAAAAAAAAGGTACTAATTCTCACTTATGCCATGTTCACCGTATGATTTTTATACTATTCCGACTTCGAAAACCCAAAGGTATAAGCGTTGGGTGAAGATTTAAAAAGAGAATCTACGCCCATGGAACAGCGTGCCGATTTAAAAACATCTCCGGAGCCCGCTGGCACCCTCTACATTCCGGACCAGAAATTAAAGCGGTTCGATATCGAAAATCTTCTGGCATCTTCGCCGGAGCCATCTTGCGGCTAGCGGAAGTAACAATTATTCACAGTCGGTGTCGCTGACCCGAAAGCAAAGTCTAGAAAACAGCACACTGTTTTCTGGGGTATACTGGGATAGCTCGGTGGGAATTACAGATGGGACATTTCGAGTCTGGCAATATCTTGATTTTGACTTTTGACAGGGTTTTACTTGACATTAAGCCCTGGGAATTGGGCCTGGAGAAAGTGAAAGGTTAGAAAGCGATTTTGTGCGAATTTTGGAGCTGAAAGAATATTCTTGGGCAGTGACAGTAATCTGACAAGTTTATTTGTGATTTTTGAAGGCTAAACAATAAAGGTGGTAACCAAGGTAACGAGTTTGGACTGTGATTTTTGAGATTCATTACAATATTATTTGCCCCTTTCACTGCTCCCTTTCGCGACCAGAAATTTACTTGGGGAAAGGACCCGCCCAAATACACTTATTAAACAGGGGTATCATTCCATCCTTTTCCCTTTAATAGAAATCGTATATTACATCAACCACACACGAGCAGAAAATACAGACACAAAATTTTATATTTCCAGCTCCATAGATGGTGTTTATTTTCAACGGGTACGTTGGGATCTATAGTAAACCCTAGAGCTGCGGGCGAGACTTAGAATTTTTTTTAGCCTTGAAACTCTTTTTACACATTGTGAAACTATTGACTAGTGGGGGACTATTATTATTGCCAAAACAAATAACATACAGTGTGTTCAACTTTAAAACTGTACAAATCCGTAAAATCTTCATTTTTGGAGACAATCGCCCAAACTTTTTTTTGTTTGAAAGGCCTTCAAAAACCGCTTCTTTTGACCGTCCCGTCATTTTCAAAATGCAAATCCAGGGCCGGCTGCGATTTTTTTATACCCTCGATTTTCACGAAAACCATTTAGCGATTTTTTTATTTAAAATCTGACCCCACAGCATTAATCAGAACACCCAAAAACCCCTTTACACCAAATTTGAATAAAAAATATACAGGGAGTTCCAATCTGCAGGGTGTCAAAGTTGAGCAAAATAGGACTTTTAAAGGTATCCAAGTCAAGATTGCCATGGAATCCCCTCAAAACAGTTCAATGGTCTATAGGACCACTCAAGGTATTGGTGTGCAAAGGTCCAATACAAAATATACAGAGTATTCTTATCTGTGCCATCTCAAAATGCTGAATTTTTATGAAACTTTATATGGGTCATGAGTGCTGTAGAATCATTGAAAAAATATTGATAAACACAAAAGTAATGTATTTCTTTAAAATTCCTATTTTGCTCAAATTTGACACCCTGCAGAATAGAACTCCCTGTATATTTTTTATTCAAATTTGGTATACAGGGTGGTTCACTTTTATGTGGTAGGACTTTAACATTAGATAGAAAAAGATAATCTAAAATGAAAATTTTATATCAACATTATATCGGGGAAAGCTTAGTTTCCGAGATACAGGGCGTTGAAGTGTTGGAAAAAATATGAAGTATTTTTTACACTGTCCGAACCAGTGGAGATATTTAAACCAAATTTGTTGTGTAGTACCACCTTTTTGACTACGATATTTAGTGATAATATGAAGGTCCTGAAATAACCAGTGGTGGAGTTATGGGTTTTCACTATCACTAAATTTAAAAAGTAATTAGTACGGACATGTCTCACATCAACGTAATTTTTTTTTTCGTAAAGTTCTTTCAATTCTCTACAAAAAGTGTATCTTGACATTTTTTTGTATCTGCCACGGTTGTGTAGTAAATAAATTATTTCGTTTCCATCTCAGCCTTTTTTGCCTAAAAATGTTTTTTCTAAGATTATTGATAAATATCGCAAATAACAGAAATTAATTATGGAACACTTATCGGATTCAGCTATTTTATTTTTAATTTTATGGAAACAATTTTAAAAATAAACTGGCACTTGGTTTGAGGTACATTACTTTATTATCATTTTAACATTTTTATCAAATCTGTATTATTTCTTAATAATTTTTATAATTCTAAATTTGTAGAATTCTAAATTATACCACGACGAGTAAAACATGATTCTTCCGCCCATAAAATGTTATTTAAAAATTGTCTTATTTCCTTTGACTACAAAATCCATCGGCAAAATACTAATGTCCTTTCTGCATCGCCGTACTGGTGAAGATAAGTGTGCCATGGAAAAGAAAATCTTATTGACAGTTAATAATACAATAATCTGTCATCCAGTAGATGAACGTAGCAGCGCCGCAGTTTGTCTTTGTTAATAATTAAAATGCCGTTCCAATTTACAAATGAAGAGCAGGCTGACATCCATTTCTGCTATGGAGTTGCAAATGGGAACTCTGCGGAAGCAGCCAGAGAATACCGGAGGCGATTTCCAAATAGGCGCCATCCGCGTCCCTCGGTGTTTGTTAACATGCACCGGCAATTCAGAACTCGCGGTCTGAGAACTAGAATCGTCGAACGAGGAAATGAAAACAATATCCAACAAGTCAGACGCAACAATGAGATTCTTCGTGAATTCGATAGGAATCCTACAACAAGTAGCAGAAGAGTGTCAGTGGCCCTACGTGTTTCAAAGTCTGCAATTTTGCGAGCTTTAAAAAGAGATCACAGGCATGCGTATCATCTACAACCCGTACAAGGTTTAAGGCCCGGCGATGCAGAAAGAAGATTAGTGTTTTGCCGATGGATTTTGGAGTCAATTGAAGGAAATAGACAATTTTTAAATAACATTTTATGGACGGACGAGTCGTGTTTTACTCGTCGTGGAGTAGTAAACTTTCATAATCAGCATATTTGGGCACAAGAAAACCCACATGCAATCCGGCCAAGAAATTTTCAGGTTGAATTTAGTGTCAATGTTTGGATTGGACTGTACAACCATCATCTGTTTGGACCCTTTTTTTTGCCACAGCGAGTGAATGGTGACAATTTTTTGGAGTTTTTAGTAGCTGAGCATAATAATATGTGGGAAGACATTCCTTTAAACTTAAGATTGTTGGCTTGGTTCCAACTTGACGGCTGTCCTGCACATTTTCACCGAAATGTGAGGAACTGGTTAAATAATAACTTTCCAAATAGGTGGATCGGACGAGGGGGACCGGTCGCTTGGCCACCACGTTCTCCCGACATAACACCTCTGGACTTCTTCGTATGGGGATTTTTAAAAGAACAAGTCTATGCGACTCCTGTAGAAACAAGGGAACAACTTATTGATCGTATCAGAAATGCGTGCGATGAATTGAGAAATGGCAATTTAATCGATGCTGTTCAATCCGTTAGGCGTCGAAGTGAATTATGTGTGCAACAGAATGGATCACATTTTGAACAATTGTTGAATGTTGTACAAATTTAGAATTATAAAAATTATTAAGAAATAATACTAGATTTGATAAAAATGTTAAAATGATAATAAAGTAATGTACCTCAAACCAAGTGCCAGTTTATTTTTAAAATTGTTTCCATAAAATTAAAAATAAAATAGCTGAATCCGATAAGTGTTCCATAATTAATTTCTGTTATTTGCGATATTTATCAATAATCTTAGAAAACACATTTTTAGGCAAAAAAGGCTGAGATGGAAACGAAATAATTTATTTACTACACAACCGTGGCAGATACAAAAAAAATGTCAAGATACACTTTTTGTAGAGAATTGAAAGAACTTTGCGAAAAAAAAATTTACGTTGATGTGAGACAGGTCCGTACTAATTACTTTTTAAATTTAGTGATAGTGAAAACCCATAACTCCACCACTGGTTATTTCAGGACCTTCATATTATCACTAAATATCGTAGTCAAAAAGGTGGTACTACACATCAAATTTGGTTTAAATATCTCCACTGGTTCGGACAGTGTAAAAAATACTTCATATTTTTTCCAACACTTCAACGCCCTGTATCTGGGAAACTAAGCTTTCCCCGATATATGTTGATATAAAATTTTCATTTTAGATTATCTTTTTCTATCTAATGTTAAAGTCCTACCACATAAAAGTGAACCACCCTGTATAGGGGTTTTGGGGTGTTCTGATTAACGCTGTGGGGTCAGATTTTAAATAAAAAAATCGCTAAATGGTTTCGAGAAAATTGGGGGTATAAAAAAATGGTAGCCGGCCCTGGATTTGCATTTTGAAAATAGCAGGAAGGTCAAAAGAAGCGGTTTTTGAAGGCCTTTCAAACAAAAAAAGTTTAGGCGATTATCTCTAAAAATGAAGATTTTACGGATTTGTACAGTTTTAAAGTTGGACACCCTGTATAATAATTGTATATGTATGCGTTAAAATGTTCTTACTTATATAATTTATTTATGTTGACAATATTTCTGGATTTGGTCTTTAGGTATTTTTTTAATAAATGTGTTTTCTCATTTAACTATTTTATTTTATTCCTCTCTGTCAAAAAATGTTCAAAGGTAATTCTGAATGAAAATGGGTAATTACTTTCTGGCGTGTTCAGTCAATACCTACTTAAAAAATCTCAATTCCTACATGTAGGTACATACATAGTCAACTGTTTAAAAAATCCTTATTTACCTACTTTTACTATTTTTGTTTATATCACTAATAAAAGTAGCATTTCATAAAACAGTGTTAGTTTTTTTATTAAGAAATTCATTTTCGTCAATGTAATTTGAGCAAAAACTGCAAATTAAACAGTTATAGAGGGCAGGCCGTTACCTTGATTTAACTATAGAGAAAAATCAAACGGCAGAACATAAAAAACGCGATCACGTAAATTCAACAAAAGTGTCTACTTAAAACTGAACTTAGCACTTAGCAGCCAATTTTCTAGGAGCCAAAAATTTCAACGTTTATTTTTGGATGAATATTTTTCTTCATTCTCAAGTTTAATCTGCTTAGAAGGTTTAATAATAGTTACCCTTTCTACTTTATTTTTATCAAAATAAATTTGTGGAAATAAGGGCGAGGAAAATTTTTTGGTGCCAGAAAATCGGCTACTAACTTTACACCGGTTTAGTTAGGCACATTGATTTTTAAATGTCTTCCGATATTTGGCCCCGCCTGTTTAAGTTTAAATAGTTACGAGCCGCCACTAATTAAGTGGTGTGGTATCATAGTTTGGCAGATATAAGCAATAATATCGTTTTAACAATGGCAGGCATTGTCCTAGCTAGCTAGCTTTTAAAATTAAGGGTACAGTTTACTCCGGCCTTGTTTTTTTTTTTTCGACAAAAATACACCCTGTATACACTGTGTACTGATAGCAAAGTCTAGTATTCTCTAGACTTTGCTGATAGGTTCGGCCAATTATTGGGGCAACACCAAACAGAATGTCAACTTACAATTAGAATTTTTTTATCGTTTATACCCTTTGGGCACTGAATCGCCGGACCACAGTATATATTTTTATTAGTTACTTAAGCTAAAAAAATAAAAATAAATAACAACCTCTTTCTGTATTCAACATTTTTCCAGAAAAACGCCTAGGTACATTAAAAAAATACCCCCTAATAGAGGGAAGGCAATCAGTTTTTTCACTTTTCTCAAAGTTTTCATTTTGGACATGTTTTGTTTTTCAAATCAACGTAAGAAATTGAAGCAACATAATGTAGATCACTATATCCTAAAAAAGAGAATTTTAAAAATCTGCCAATCCGTTAAAATCGTCAAATATCAAATTGAAATACGCCCAACCCTGAATCTATTCCTAATTTTATAAAAGCCAAATCGTAGAATTATTTCACTGGCCCCTTCTCCCTTCTCCCCCGTGTCTATTTTTAGACTTGTTTGCCCCGCCCCGAACACAAACGAGCCTTTTGGAATACGAAATTGTCGAGTACGAAATCTACCACTAATTATCGATTTTGTTAGTCATTGTAATTATCGAAAATAGATGGTGCTAAACAGTAGTACTGGACGAGAGCTAAATAGAAATAATAATACCGCTATACACCAGTAGATGGAGCTGGTGCGCGGAGGCGAATGACTACGATCATTGGAAAAAGTTCGAATATCCATAGTCCTTCGCCTCCAAAAGCGCTCGGCATTTTATCTGGATCCGTGAGAGGTCTTTTTAAACCTTCAGTCAACGGTATAAGTGTAGCGTGTGGAAAAAGGGTTTAAAACCCTTAAACGGTCTATATATGGAATAAAATGAGGGCATGCAACATGTTCTTCAATAATGAAAATTAAAACAATGTTCATTTTTGACTGTCCATTATCCTACCAAGAAAAAGCTTATAGCGTCTAAGCGACTATAAAAACGACTCTAAAAACGTCTAAACGACTCTAAAAAACGACTAGACGACTCGTAAAAACGACTAGACGATTCGAAAAACGACTAGACGATTCGGAAAAAACGACCAAACGACTCTGAAAACGACTAAACGATTCTGGAAAACGACTAGACGATTCTGAAAAACGACTAGACGACTTGAAAAAGCGACATACCATTGAATACCATCGAGTACCATGGAATACCATCGAATACCATGAAATACCATCAAAGACCATGGAATACTATCGAAAACCACGGAATACCATAAATGGTCTTGGATATCCCTGTGAAAAAATTTGCCTCGGGGAGAGCATAAAAGGAAATTATCCGTGATCGATGCTCAGTGATCGAAAGATCGTCTTTGATAATACAATCACTCTCAGTTAAAGACATGTTTTTGTCACTTGAGATTGAACCTAGGAGTTATGGTATCCAACACACCAATGACGGATTAGTCATGGGACAAATACCAGTAACTGTTGAAGATAACGTATTATGTATTGGAGATCAAAATTACCCTTACACCGGGTCTGTCTCAACTGCTTTTGAAGAACAAACCACAAGGTATTAATGAGAGTGACCTAAAAATATACAAACAATTGTTGATTACTAATTTTCGATAGGTTCAACAAATCAGGTTTTAAAAGTATTTGTGTTTAGGTGCCTATGGTTTCATCTGGTATATGTTCCATACAGGATTCGAACCTTAGCCCACATTCCAAAGCCAAACACTCGGCATTTAAGTAAAATTCTAGGAAATGCTTGGCATTGTGGTAATAATCTCGACGCGCTGTTGTAGCAGGGCTCCGCTGGCTCCCGCAGGCCTCGCCGGTCTCTGTAGACTCAGCAGGTCCCTTTAATGATGTGTACCGCAGGCTCCGATTAAATTAAAAAAATTACTATTAATACTAAAATACCCGGACAATAACCATCATTCCAACGCCAAAACACCCAACAGTAGTATTTCTGCGAATGCATCGCAGCCGGGCGCAAGGTGGATGACTCACATCCGCTAGCCGGAACTTGTCAGGACAGGTTGACGACCTAAAAACAATTCTCTCTACTTAGATAAAAATAGAATGTCCAATAAGATTTTTTTCACACACTTTTATATATAAGCACAGATAACGTAACCATATAAGTATATATTACAATATTATAAAATATTTAAGCCCCATATAGTTCGAATTTGAATGGGATATTATGTTACATGGGTAATATATCTCAACACTTCGTACACAAACAAAACTCGCTCGTTCTTTACAGTTTTATTACTGTGAATTCGGTACCTACTAAAGCGGCAGACTTGGGATGCCGCAGTAGCAAATACAATATGAAGCGCAGCTCTGATGTATACTAAAAATGTTATTATCAAACTTGAGACGCACACATATTTAAAAATATAAATACCGCCGGATGAATGCAAGGCCAATTTACGGAATATAGCAAAACAATTAGATTATGGACATGGATATTAATTTCTTTAGGTAAAGGTAATAAACATTTGATACTATCGACAGGAGTCTACGCAAAATAATTGTATCAGTATTCAGCAAATAAAAAAGTTATGGGTACCCGTCACCGATGAAAAAGTATACAAAACTGATAAAATGTTCGTGGGATCTTGTATATTAAAATATTTAATCGCGTATCTAAGTTGTTATTTTATTCATTGCCCATCCCACAAATTTGGATTTTTAGCTCTTGTAATCGCTCGATCACGATTGAAACTACACTCATAAAATGTTTAAAAAAATGCCCACCCCACGTGATCGCTCGACAAAAACAAAACGTGCAAAGTGGCTACTGCTCGAGGTTTGACCTTTGTCCTTAGGGACACGTGTGACCCAGTTGATGTAGAATCTAAAAAAACCCTGTAAATCATACTTCCATAGCATAGAATCTAAAATCCCCCGGTACAGTACGGATGAAAATTTCAAACCAGGCATAATCAACATGTACGTTCAAAGTAAAAAAAACTTGTCGGTCAACTGTTTAACCCCGAAATTTTGTTGATTTCTAGGAATAAAAAGAAATACTGCAATTGTAAGTCCAAAGCTATTTACGCTATCAAATTCGTTTAAAATGCGAATGATAATTTGCCGCATTAAAACCAGGCGTGAAAAATTCAACATACGTCCCTAAGAAGTTCAACCAATTTTACCCTGGAAATACAACATTTTTAATGAATAAAATATCGAACATACAACAACCCCCTTCTAAATATAGTATAAATCATGTTTTTTTTTTGATAATGTAGAAAGCTAAACTGAAAATTGTTGCTAGAGGTTCTAAAAACCGGGGTGCCAAAAATCAACTATTATTAGAAAATACGCTGATGTCATAATATAGCCGTCGATGTCACCGTTAGCGTGTCCTATGAAAAATGCGTTCTGCTTAATAAGGTGTAAAAAAATCCATGACGGGGCTTAGATGAATAAATAAAGTTTGATGTATGTGAAAGTATAGACTAAATTTTCGTATAGCCCGCGTGATCGCTCGAGGTGGCGGTATCCTCTGGACTAGAAAATATCATATCGGCTCAATCTCCAAACATTTTCATTTTGAATTATACGTTTTCATTGATGATAGATCTAGCAAGAAAATTGGACTGGACTCGATATGAGAGACATTAATCTAACTTTCACTAAACTGCACGTACTACTTAGAGGGTTGTAAGCCGTTTTAATAAAAGCACCAGACTTGCTTAAAATTCATGGCTAAACGTTAACATAATGTCATACAAACATGCGGCACGCAAAATATTAAGAATAGATATATGAGCTCAAACATGTTGATCAAAAAATATATTTATTTCTGGCGATTTAGTTTACCAGTTATCATTTAAAAACAAAACCTGGTCCCAATATTCAGTGAAAATAATAATTGAAAACTTTGTACCTTATAAACCACCACTAAATAGCGAGTCGGAAATAAGTAAAAAAATATATATAAATATATTATTTTGATATTATAGCCGAAACTGAATTTATTGGGGTGAAGATGTAAGGAAATATTTTTAGCTAGGAAAAAGTAATGCAATTATCATAGGTACTGGTTGCAGAACCCGTTGTCAGTTTTGCAAGGATTTTTGATACAAATATAATTGCTAACGTTTAATTTGTTTACCCCATTTACGAAAATGATAACAAAATTGGATCAGACAAGATGTTTTTTCGAAGTATAGTTTTTAAACACAGGGTGCCACCACCGGTTTTACGATATAGGTTTAAAAATGCGACGCAAATACATAAAAAAAATACCCTAGAGATAAGAAAACAAAATACAACTCACCAAAAGATTCTTGGTGATGTATAAAAAGAAATCAGGTTACATCTAATGCCCCAGACAGTAGAAGAAACATCCCCGAGCGATGAGATATAACCAAACATCATTTTTCCAACGGCACAGTCATTTTCACGGGAAAAACAACCAGTAACCGTTCAAATTCCATAGATAGATACTGCCGTAATCCAAAATTTCACTGAACTACGCGTATCTATTATACTGAAGTAGGTACTGATACACTTCCATCTTTCCAAAGAAAAACAAACACGAAACTCAGACTTTTCATATATTACAACGCCTCGATAGAGTCTTTGTGGCCACGACCGAGAATCTACTGAAGCAAGTGCGACGCATAGGACGTGAAAAGTGCCGAGTTGGTTTTATTAAACAATGAAACTTATACCTACGTATATATATAAAATAAATGAGAAATATGCCAGAGATTTGAAACCTAATTGTGTTGCAAGTTTGAGGTCCAAAAAAATATTGGTTTTAATTTTTTAAGGTGAGAAACACATCTAACAGCCAGTTTAGAAATATACAAGGCAAAAAAAGTAGTGATGTGGCTGCCCCATTTTATGTTTTATACAGGTTGGATTATTTTAGAATAGTTGTTCAATAGACCGAGACAACATCATAAACGCTTCCCGTTAGAACAGAATCTGATGAAAAGAAAAATTCCATCTGGGTCAAGCTACTAGATAACCAAAATAAAAAATACTGAACGTTATAAAATTTAAAAAATCATATTTTCAACGGATTTTTATCCTCTGAAAATGGCGTAAAATTCAGTTTCACTGGGTCAAGCTAGGTGGTAACTATATAACCAAAATAAAAAAAAATACTGAACGTTATAAAATTTAAAAAATCATATTTTCATGGGATTTTTGTCCTCTGAAAATGACGCAAATTCAGTTTCAATAAGTTACTAATTGGGGTAATAGAGGAAAAATCTTAAATAGGAATTCTGAGACAACGAGGCTGAGAGTAAATAACATACAAAAATCTTGTGCGTTGACTTTGAACTGAATTTAATAATTAGGTTTAATAACGACAATTTTCTCGATTATCTAGAATCAAAAATATTGCAAGTGACAATTCACTATTTTCTCGACATTATGTAAAGCCTTATTATTGCGTCGTAAATTAAAAGATCCAAAAATATTGGCATCAATTGTTTAGTAAATGTGGTTAAAATATGCCTACTTTATCAACAGTTATTTGTAACAGCTTATTATCTTGGAAGCGTAAACTCTTTGAATTTTTTAGACAAAAAGTTGTAGTTTAATAATGGTCAGTTGGATTCCTTTTTGAATCATGTTTGCGTATTACCTACAAGGATTTACAACCTCCAAACATAGAAATCGCTCATTTTAACCCGATTTAATAAAAATTTCACCAAAAACTTTCAGTCATATAATACACTTCTGATTAATAAAAAAGGCACTATAGTAATAATGAGATTTTCAATGGAATTTTTATAGACTGTTTGCCCATTTTGAGAGTCTGTTTGCTAGCTTTTGGGGGTATTCCTTGATATTTTAGACGGATAAAAATGAATAACATTGGGTTTCCTAACTAAAATACAAAACGCACTGTTGACTTTACTTCCGTGGATAGTAAGCCTATAATACGTATCGAAAACAGAGAAATATTCAGGTCAAGAAAAAAGTAGCCTAATTTACAAGTTTGGGAATCAAAAACTACCTTTTGTCTTTTAATTTTGATGAGAAAATACGTCTAATTCGTAAGTCAAATAAATGGGACATCATGAAAGATATACTAATAATTGAACAAATGCTATCTCAGTTCTATAGGCACAAAGGTACTATGGGTAGTAATAGTTTTGGGATCAAAAGACAAGCTTTTAAATTTGTTAAGAAAATACGTCTAATGAAATTGAAAGTAGTAACTAGATTTTGGTTAACATTTCGGTAACGCGTTGATGAATGTTTGATGCACGTGAAAAGTAGATCGAATTTTCCAAAAAACGGTGACTGACCAAACAAGTTATTATAAAAAGTTGCTCAGGAGACCGATGTAACCTAGAAAACGCCTTTCCTTCGAATAGAAAGTGACATAAATAGTTACAAAATGGGACTTAGACGGATATTCGATGCAAGTGAAAAGTAGGCAGAATTTTTGAAAATCGGGACGGACCAAAAATTATTAAGTTGATCGGGAGGTTGAGATAACCTATGAAACGCCTTTCATTCGAATAGAATCTGACAAAAAAAAATCCAAGAAAATTTTAGACGACTGTTTGCAAGTGAAAAGTATACAGATTTTTTTCGAAAACCGGCGACTGACAAAAAAAATATACTTATTAGAAAATTTTGCTCGGGAGACCGATGTAACCTAGAAAACGCCTCTCGTCCGAATATAATCTGAAATAAAATTCCATGATGGGGACTTAGGCGAATGTTTGATGCAAGTGAATAGTATAGACCGAATTCCCGAAAAAAACGCCATTCGTTTGAATATAATAAAAAAATCGAATAAGGAACGGGACTTATTAGACGAATATTTGATGCAAGTGGAAAAGTATAGATAGATTTTTTCGAGTGACTGATAAAAATAGTTAGTCGGAAGGCCCCCAGATAACATTGATATTTTGTTTGAACAAAATCTGAAAAAAAAAACTAGACGTGACTTAGACGAATGTTTGCAAGTGAAAAAAAAAAACAAAAAAATTATTGGAAAAGTTGACCGGAAGGTTTAACCTAGGAAACGCCTTTCATTCGAATAGAATATGACAAAAAAAAAATCCGAGACGTGACTTAGACGAATGTTTGCAAGTGGAAAAAAAAAACAAAAAAATTATTAGAAAAGTTGATCGGAAGGTTTAACCTAGGAAACGCCTTTCAATCGAATAGAATATGACAAAAAAATCCGAGACGTGACTTAGACGAATGTTTGCAAGTGAAAAAGAAACAAAAAATTATTAGAAAAGTTGATTGGGAGGCCGAGGTAACCTAGGAAACACCTTTCATTCGAATAGAATGTAACAAAAAAAAAATTCCAAGACGTGACTTAGACGAATGTTTGCAAGTGAAAAGCATACAGATTTTTTTTTTTTTCGAAAAACCTCGGCTGACCAAAAATTATTAGAAAAGTTGTTCGGGGCCGTGGTACCTAGGAAACGCCTTTCATTGAAACAAAATGCGACAAAAAAAAATTTAGACATAGATGAATAAGAATGCAAGGACGATTGGAGTGATCTATAACCCTAAACAGAAGGGAGAAAATGCCCCTCAATAAGTCGAAATTTGTGTGTTTTCCATATGATTCAATGAGATTTTTACAAATTATTGGAAACTTAATGACGTGAGAAAAATAAAACGTCCATTGTCTGCTCACATTTTAGGAAATTTATCACAATTTATTCTAATTAATAATACCCTTTGTTTATGGAATCCCTAGTTAGCCAATGTGTCATGAGTAAGTATATGACAGGTCAAATACGTATATAATGTAAAGTAAAAATATAGTTAACAAGGCGTTAACGAGCATTGACAACATGTTAACGAACGAGGTGCTAACAACGCGATAACTTAACTTTGACAACTCGTTAACGAAGCGTTGACGAGTGTGGACCCTCCAAATCTTAGGAGATACATTCGCAACCTTACACCGGATCACGCGTCACAAAGATGCTACCTTAAATTAATGCGTTGACAACTCGTTAATCCCAGGAGATACAATCGCAACTTACACCAGATCAAACTCAACTGTGGAATCCTGTGACGTCACAGAGATGCTACCTTACATTTCTTTTAGGTAGATAACCTAACCTAACATTATTGTCGCGGTGTCCAAGAGGTTAGCGACTGGTGAACCGATTGCAATTGGATTTGGGAGAGGTGTATCAGAGGCGGATTAAGTCAGTTTTGGATTTGGGGGAGGTGTATCAGAGGCGGATTAAGTCAGTTTTGCTCAATAGCAATCGGTTCACCAGTCGCTAACCTCTTGGACACCGCGACAATAATGTTAGGTTAGGTTATCTACCTAAAAGAAATGTAAGGTAGCATCTCTGTGACGTCACAGGATTCCACAGTTGAGTTTGATCTGGTGTAAGTTGCGATTGTATCTCCTGGGATTAACGAGTTGTCAACGCATTAATTTAAGGTAGCATCTTTGTGACGCGTGATCCGGTGTAAGGTTGCGAATGTATCTCCTAAGATTTGGAGGGTCCACACTCGTCAACGCTTCGTTAACGAGTTGTCACAGTTAAGTTATCGCGTTGTTAGCACCTCGTTCGTTAACATGTTGTCAATGCTCGTTAACGCCTTGTTAACTATATTTTTACTTTACATTATATACGTATTTGACCTGTCATATACTTACTCATGACACATTGGCTAACTAGGGATTCCATAAACAAAGGGTATTATTAATTAGAATAAATTGTGATAAATTTCCTAAAATGTGAGCAGACAATGGACGTTTTATTTTTCTCACGTCATTAAGTTTCCAATAATTTGTAAAAATCTCATTGAATCATATGGAAAACACACAAATTTCGACTTATTGAGGGGCATTTTCTCCCTTCTGTTTAGGGTTATAGATCACTCCAATCGTCCTTGCATTCTTATTCATCTATGTCTAAATTTTTTTTGTCGCATTTTGTTTCAATGAAAGGCGTTTCCTAGGTACCACGGCCCCGAACAACTTTTCTAATAATTTTTGGTCAGCCGAGGTTTTTCGAAAAAAAAAAATCTGTATGCTTTTCACTTGCAAACATTCGTCTAAGTCACGTCTTGGAATTTTTTTTTTGTTACATTCTATTCGAATGAAAGGTGTTTCCTAGGTTACCTCGGCCTCCCAATCAACTTTTCTAATAATTTTTTGTTTCTTTTTCACTTGCAAACATTCGTCTAAGTCACGTCTCGGATTTTTTTGTCATATTCTATTCGATTGAAAGGCGTTTCCTAGGTTAAACCTTCCGATCAACTTTTCTAATAATTTTTTTGTTTTTTTTTTTCACTTGCAAACATTCGTCTAAGTCACGTCTCGGATTTTTTTTTGTCATATTCTATTCGAATGAAAGGCGTTTCCTAGGTTAAACCTTCCGGTCAACTTTTCCAATAATTTTTTTGTTTTTTTTTTCACTTGCAAACATTCGTCTAAGTCACGTCTAGTTTTTTTTTTCAGATTTTGTTCAAACAAAATATCAATGTTATCTGGGGGCCTTCCGACTAACTATTTTTATCAGTCACTCGAAAAAATCTATCTATACTTTTCCACTTGCATCAAATATTCGTCTAATAAGTCCCGTTCCTTATTCGATTTTTTTATTATATTCAAACGAATGGCGTTTTTTTCGGGAATTCGGTCTATACTATTCACTTGCATCAAACATTCGCCTAAGTCCCCATCATGGAATTTTATTTCAGAATATATTCGGACGAGAGGCGTTTTCTAGGTTACCTCGGTCTCCCGAGCAAAATTTTCTAATAAGTATATTTTTTTTGTCAGTCGCCGGTTTTCGAAAAAAATCTGTATACTTTTCACTTGCAAACAGTCGTCTAAAATTTTCTTGGATTTTTTTTTGTCAGATTCTATTCGAATGAAAGGCGTTTCATAGGTTATCTCAACCTCCCGATCAACTTAATAATTTTTGGTCCGTCCCGATTTTCAAAAATTCTGCCTACTTTTCACTTGCATCGAATATCCGTCTAAGTCCCATTTTGTAACTATTTATGTCACTTTCTATTCGAAGGAAAGGCGTTTTCTAGGTTACATCGGTCTCCTGAGCAACTTTTTATAATAACTTGTTTGGTCAGTCACCGTTTTTTGGAAAATTCGATCTACTTTTCACGTGCATCAAACATTCATCAACGCGTTAACGAAATGTTAACCAAAATCTAGTTACTACTTTCAATTTCATTAGACGTATTTTCTTAACAAATTTAAAAGCTTGTCTTTTGATCCCAAAACTATTACTACCCATAGTACCTTTGTGCCTATAGAACTGAGATAGCATTTGTTCAATTATTAGTATATCTTTCATGATGTCCCATTTATTTGACTTACGAATTAGACGTATTTTCTCATCAAAATTAAAAGACAAAAGGTAGTTTTTGATTCCCAAACTTGTAAATTAGGCTACTTTTTTCTTGACCTGAATATTTCTCTGTTTTCGATACGTATTATAGGCTTACTATCCACGGAAGTAAAGTCAACAGTGCGTTTTGTATTTTAGTTAGGAAACCCAATGTTATTCATTTTTATCCGTCTAAAATATCAAGGAATACCCCCAAAAGCTAGCAAACAGACTCTCAAAATGGACAAACAGTCTATAAAAATTCCATTGAAAATCTCATTATTACTATAGTGCCTTTTTTATTAATCAGAAGTGTATTATATGACTGAAAGTATTGTTTTTGGTGAAATTTTTATTAAATCGGGTTAAAATGAGCGATTTCTATGTTTGGAGGTTGTAAATCCTTGTAGGTAATACGCAAACATGATTCAAAAAGGAATCCAACTGACCATTATTAAACTACAACTTTTTGTCTAAAAAATTCAAAGAGTTTACGCTTCCAAGATAATAAGCTGTTACAAATAACTGTTGATAAAGTAGGCATATTTTAACCACATTTACTAAACAATTGATGCCAATATTTTTGGATCTTTTAATTTACGACGCAATAATAAGGCTTTACATAATGTCGAGAAAATAGTGAATTGTCACTTGCAATATTTTTGATTCTAGATAATCGAGAAAATTGTCGTTATTAAACCTAATTATTAAATTCAGATCAAAGTCAACGCACAAGATTTTTGTATGTTATTTACTCTCAGCCTCGTTGTCTCAGAATTCCTATTTAAGATTTTTCCTCTATTACCCCAATTAGTAACTTATTGAAACTGAATTTGCGTCATTTTCAGAGGACAAAAATCCCATGAAAATATGATTTTTTAAATTTTATAACGTTCAGTATTTTTTTTATTTTGGTTATATAGTTACCACCTAGCTTGACCCAGTGAAACTGAATTTTACGCCATTTTCAGAGGATAAAAATCCGTTGAAAATATGATTTTTTAAATTTTATAACGTTCAGTATTTTTTATTTTGGTTATCTAGTAGCTTGACCCAGATGGAATTTTTCTTTTCATCAGATTCTGTTCTAACGGGAAGCGTTTATGATGTTGTCTCGGTCTATTGAACAACTATTCTAAAATAATCCAACCTGTATAAAACATAAAATGGGGCAGCCACATCACTACTTTTTTTGCCTTGTATATTTCCAAACTGGCTGTTAGATGTGTTTCTCACCTTAAAAAATTAAAACCAATATTTTTTTGGACCTCAAACTTGCAACACAATTAGGTTTCAAATCTCTGGCATATTTCTCATTTATTTTATATATATACGTAGGTATAAGTTTCATTGTTTAATAAAACCAACTCGGCACTTTTCACGTCCTATGCGTCGCACTTGCTTCAGTAGATTCTCGGTCGTGGCCACAAAGACTCTATCGAGGCGTTGTAATATATGAAAAGTCTGAGTTTCGTGTTTGTTTTTCTTTGGAAAGATGGAAGTGTATCAGTACCTACTTCAGTATAATAGATACGCGTAGTTCAGTGAAATTTTGGATTACGGCAGTATCTATCTATGGAATTTGAACGGTTACTGGTTGTTTTTCCCGTGAAAATGACTGTGCCGTTGGAAAAATGATGTTTGGTTATATCTCATCGCTCGGGGATGTTTCTTCTACTGTCTGGGGCATTAGATGTAACCTGATTTCTTTTTATACATCACCAAGAATCTTTTGGTGAGTTGTATTTTGTTTTCTTATCTCTAGGGTATTTTTTTTATGTATTTGCGTCGCATTTTTAAACCTATATCGTAAAACCGGTGGTGGCACCCTGTGTTTAAAAACTATACTTCGAAAAAACATCTTGTCTGATCCAATTTTGTTATCATTTTCGTAAATGGGGTAAACAAATTAAACGTTAGCAATTATATTTGTATCAAAAATCCTTGCAAAACTGACAACGGGTTCTGCAACCAGTACCTATGATAATTGCATTACTTTTTCCTAGCTAAAAATATTTCCTTACATCTTCACCCCAATAAATTCAGTTTCGGCTATAATATCAAAATAATATATTTATATATATTTTTTTTACTTATTTCCGACTCGCTATTTAGTGGTGGTTTATAAGGTACAAAGTTTTCAATTATTATTTTCACTGAATATTGGGACCAGGTTTTGTTTTTAAATGATAACTGGTAAACTAAATCGCCAGAAATAAATATATTTTTTGATCAACATGTTTGAGCTCATATATCTATTCTTAATATTTTGCGTGCCGCATGTTTGTATGACATTATGTTAACGTTTAGCCATGAATTTTAAGCAAGTCTGGTGCTTTTATTAAAACGGCTTACAACCCTCTAAGTAGTACGTGCAGTTTAGTGAAAGTTAGATTAATGTCTCTCATATCGAGTCCAGTCCAATTTTCTTGCTAGATCTATCATCAATGAAAACGTATAATTCAAAATGAAAATGTTTGGAGATTGAGCCGATATGATATTTTCTAGTCCAGAGGATACCGCCACCTCGAGCGATCACGCGGGCTATACGAAAATTTAGTCTATACTTTCACATACATCAAACTTTATTTATTCATCTAAGCCCCGTCATGGATTTTTTACACCTTATTAAGCAGAACGCATTTTTCATAGGACACGCTAACGGTGACATCGACGGCTATATTATGACATCAGCGTATTTTCTAATAATAGTTGATTTTTGGCACCCCGGTTTTTAGAACCTCTAGCAACAATTTTCAGTTTAGCTTTCTACATTATCAAAAAAAAAACCATGATTTATACTATATTTAGAAGGGGGTTGTTGTATGTTCGATATTTTATTCATTAAAAATGTTGTATTTCCAGGGTAAAATTGGTTGAACTTCTTAGGGACGTATGTTGAATTTTTCACGCCTGGTTTTAATGCGGCAAATTATCATTCGCATTTTAAACGAATTTGATAGCGTAAATAGCTTTGGACTTACAATTGCAGTATTTCTTTTTATTCCTAGAAATCAACAAAATTTCGGGGTTAAACAGTTGACCGACAAGTTTTTTTTACTTTGAACGTACATGTTGATTATGCCTGGTTTGAAATTTTCATCCGTACTGTACCGGGGGATTTTAGATTCTATGCTATGGAAGTATGATTTACAGGGTTTTTTTAGATTCTACATCAACTGGGTCACACGTGTCCCTAAGGACAAAGGTCAAACCTCGAGCAGTAGCCACTTTGCACGTTTTGTTTTTGTCGAGCGATCACGTGGGGTGGGCATTTTTTTAAACATTTTATGAGTGTAGTTTCAATCGTGATCGAGCGATTACAAGAGCTAAAAATCCAAATTTGTGGGATGGGCAATGAATAAAATAACAACTTAGATACGCGATTAAATATTTTAATATACAAGATCCCACGAACATTTTATCAGTTTTGTATACTTTTTCATCGGTGACGGGTACCCATAACTTTTTTTATTTGCTGAATACTGATACAATTATTTTGCGTAGACTCCTGTCGATAGTATCAAATGTTTATTACCTTTACCTAAAGAAATTAATATCCATGTCCATAATCTAATTGTTTTGCTATATTCCGTAAATTGGCCTTGCATTCATCCGGCGGTATTTATATTTTTAAATATGTGTGCGTCTCAAGTTTGATAATAACATTTTTAGTATACATCAGAGCTGCGCTTCATATTGTATTTGCTACTGCGGCATCCCAAGTCTGCCGCTTTAGTAGGTACCGAATTCACAGTAATAAAACTGTAAAAAACGAGCGAGTTTTGTTTGTGTACGAAGTGTTGAGATATATTACCCATGTAACATAATATCCCATTCAAATTCGAACTATATGGGGCTTAAATATTTTATAATATTGTAATATATACTTATATGGTTACGTTATCTGTGCTTATATATAAAAGTGTGTGAAAAAAATCTTATTGGACATTCTATTTTTATCTAAGTAGAGAGAATTGTTTTTAGGTCGTCAACCTGTCCTGACAAGTTCCGGCTAGCGGATGTGAGTCATCCACCTTGCGCCCGGCTGCGATGCATTCGCAGAAATACTACTGTTGGGTGTTTTGGCGTTGGAATGATGGTTATTGTCCGGGTATTTTAGTATTAATAGTAATTTTTTTAATTTAATCGGAGCCTGCGGTACACATCATTAAAGGGACCTGCTGAGTCTACAGAGACCGGCGAGGCCTGCGGGAGCCAGCGGAGCCCTGCTACAACAGCGCGTCGAGATTATTACCACACTGCCAAGCATTTCCTAGAATTTTACTTAAATGCCGAGTGTTTGGCTTTGGAATGTGGGCTAAGGTTCGAATCCTGTATGGAACATATACCAGATGAAACCATAGGCACCTAAACACAAATACTTTTAAAACCTGATTTGTTGAACCTATCGAAAATTAGTAATCAACAATTGTTTGTATATTTTTAGGTCACTCTCATTAATACCTTGTGGTTTGTTCTTCAAAAGCAGTTGAGACAGACCCGGTGTAAGGGTAATTTTGATCTCCAATACATAATACGTTATCTTCAACAGTTACTGGTATTTGTCCCATGACTAATCCGTCATTGGTGTGTTAGATACCATAACTCCTAGGTTCAATCTCAAGTGACAAAAACATGTCTTTAACTGAGAGTGATTGTATTATCAAAGACGATCTTTCGATCACTGAGCATCGATCACGGATAATTTCCTTTTATGCTCTCCCCGAGGCAAATTTTTTCACAGGGATATCCAAGACCATTTATGGTATTCCGTGGTTTTCGATAGTATTCCATGGTCTTTGATGGTATTTCATGGTATTCGATGGTATTCCATGGTACTCGATGGTATTCAATGGTATGTCGCTTTTTCAAGTCGTCTAGTCGTTTTTCAGAATCGTCTAGTCGTTTTCCAGAATCGTTTAGTCGTTTTCAGAGTCGTTTAGTCGTTTTTTCCGAATCGTCTAGTCGTTTTTCGAATCGTCTAGTCGTTTTTACGAGTCGTCTAGTCGTTTTTTAGAGTCGTTTAGACGTTTTTAGAGTCGTTTTTATAGTCGCTTAGACGCTATAAGCTTTTTCTTGGTAGGATAATGGACAGTCAAAAATGAACATTGTTTTAATTTTCATTATTGAAGAACATGTTGCATGCCCTCATTTTATTCCATATATAGACCGTTTAAGGGTTTTAAACCCTTTTTCCACACGCTACACTTATACCTTTGGGTTTTCGAAGTCGGAATAGTATAAAAATCATACGGTGAACATGGCATAAGTGAGAATTAGTACCTTTTTTTTTCTGGGTGAAATTTTAAACAGGAAACGCGTTGTACAAAATCCGATTTTGCAGCTAGTCTTTCAACTTGATAATCGTGTGACGGGATATTTTTAAAAACTGGTGAACTTTGCACCTATTATATTTTAGTCAAGTAATTTAAAACAAGGCCCGGCTTTCTCGGAATTAAAGAAATTTACTTACCTAGATGGTTATAAACTCAACTAAAAATGGTTAATTTATGCCCCAAATTTAATATCCACTTTCCTTTGAGAAGCAGTCTCTAAATATAGGAAGATAGATTTTTGATACATCCTTAGGTAATGTAGTCAAGAAAATGTATACACTCATATGTATCTCATATCTATTCTTTATTACACTTTTCCTACAAATTTTTTATCGCCAGTACCGATGAGATCAGCGTGCTCGTTTCATAGGCGCTTATTCCGACAAAGAGAAAGTACTTTTTTCCGAGGAATTACATCACGTACATATTGCAAGCTGGTATTTTTCTATAGGTGTTAGGTTTTTATTAGTTGCGAGTCTCGACATGTATCGGCGTCGCGGACGCAAAAATTCGCAGGCAGAGGTGTTAGCAAAAATCCATGCATGGCCGCGGCTAAAGGTCGACAGGGGGACGTCATGGCTTAATTATGATTTAGGGTTTTTATTAGTTGCGAGTCGTGACATGTCGCGGCTGGAGCGAAGGTCAACGGTCTGAGGGATAATGACGGGCACCCCGGGGTTGAGAGCGAAGGTCAACGGTCGGCGAGCTCGGGCACCTTCGGTCGCGTCGGAGAAAGTCGGGCCGGAGAAATTTGGTCACGTTTTGACCACGTTTTAGCCCCCATAAGAAATACATGGGGAAAGTGGGCTCGTACCGACATAGCCTATCTACTGTAATTATTTTATACATTTACAAGAATCGCATATTTTGTAGGATATTCCATTTTTTATTATAAATATATAAGCGAAAACTAGCAAAACTTCAATATCTAGACAAAGCAGAGTATATAAAATACAGGAATTTTATATGAACCAGAGAAATATTATTATTGATGTCTGAGACAAATGCAAGATCAAGGTTTAGGGTCTAAAAATCTGTCTATTTATTATACTGACGCAAGGTTATATTTTTTCGTGTTTTTATTATTTATGCGTTTTGTGGACATCGTTCAACTACACTACACTTGCTACACTTGCTTCCGAGTTGGAGTAGCTAAGTGCAGTTTACGCTCGAATTCAGTGTAGATAGCACTCAGGTGTAACACTGAAATACGCCGAACAGAATAAGTGCTACAACAACTGCAGGAGTGTAGCTTAGTGTAGGCAGTGTAGCCACACCGAACAGACCTATTAAGTAATAAAAAAAACGATTTTTTAAAACTTTGACACCCTGTATCTTGAAAACCAGACTTTTTAGGACACATGTTTATATGAACTTTTCTACTTGAAATTGGTTCAGGAATGCGCCCTTGGAATTACAACCTATCATTAAGTAACACCCTGTATAATAAAATAATAATTTCCCTGAACTAGGAAATGCAACCACTTGCTTGTGTGGGAGAGGGGTAGCAATTACTATTATTTAGGCTTCATTGAAATTTGTTGCATGTTTTGGGAACACTATTGCGCCTACAGACGATCGTGACGTCACATCCCATGCCAGTCAAATTTGATATTTAAAATTAAAAAGTCGTTAAAATCGGGTTTGCCTTGGAAATATTGGAAAAAGTTATTAAGAAAATGTGCTCGTATTGTGTTATTGTGCCTCTAGGCCAATTTTCAGAAATATATCAGGGTGTTTCTTAATTATTTCTCTTTAAATCGGTACTCGGTATTTTTCCCCAGCAAATAATCTAAGACATTTATTTACTGGTTGCTCTCTTACTAAATCATAACATACATACAAACTAAGGGGAAACATAAGATTTTTAGAAATCTCGTTGTTGTGCAACAATGCAATATTGGTGGAAACAGTCTTTAATTTTAAGCTAAGTTCATTCCCTGGGCCAGTGTTGCAATATTTTTTCACAAATACGTCCACATTTTCCAATTCAGTAAAACAAAATAATAAGGTGCAGCAACAGTTTTGTAATGAATTTTATTGATTCAATTGAAATTCCAGGAATATCAAGAAAGAAAAAAACCGAATATCCTGATAGCTCTCTAAAAATTGGCATAAGGATACAATAATATAATAGACACATTTTCTTAATAATTTTTTTAATACGATTTTTTCAACTCTAGTATTTTCTAGCAGATTTTGTATATGTATATTTATGTAAAATATTTTTAGAAGGTTCTTTTTTATTTACTCTTAC
The DNA here is from genome assembly GCA_963920635.1 of Pseudeuparius sepicola. NCBI lineage: Eukaryota > Metazoa > Arthropoda > Insecta > Coleoptera > Anthribidae > Pseudeuparius > Pseudeuparius sepicola. The sequence goes on along the minus strand of OY987299.1, from coordinate 103,956,037 downwards.
AACATTTATTTCATAGTGTTGGCTTTTAAGATTGTACTGAATTTACACTTTTTATAATGAATGTGGAATTTTGTTGCTGAGGCCTGGTAGGCCGAGGCAAATAAACCATATACACCTATGAATTTTGAAATAACAATTTTTGGTGGAATTTTTTGCGTAAACCTTTATTTTTTTATGTAAATTTTGTATGTTAATACAACAAATCCTTCTAATGTCATAAATAGAAAATATAAATAATAATAATATAAATGTCATGAATAAAAAATATATATATTACGAGATCCCACTGCAAGATTTCTACGGTCATCTGTTTTTTAATCAAAATACAATTTGTATCGATAATTATTATTGCCTATCAAAATATGGCCGCAAGTATTTTTAATTAAAATTAAATTAATTAAAAAATTTCGTTCACTTGTTTTTAAGAAAAAACATAATTCAATATGTAAAGATCTTTAAAAGTTTGGGTTGCCATTGCTCACTTGGCCGCAACCTCTTGGCAGCCGGATCTAAAAAGGTATATTTTTGTCGAATTTATACGTTCATAACGTATCTTAATGAATCATATATCAAATTAAAGCTATTTTTTTTCTAAACTCGATGGAATACGGTTGCCTATGTGAAAGTGGCCGCAAATAGAGGTTGGCAACTGTTAAAGGTACACAATAGCGAAACAGAATTAGCGCACCACACCGTCCTTCACAAGGACGCAGTGTATGTCGTTTTACAACCGTCAACTATAGACAGCGATATTTGTATTTTAATATACGTTATTTTGTAGCTCCTACTGCATCACGTTGTTTTATTTATAATCAACAATAACGTTTGTTAAAGTAAAATAAAAATTTTAAAAAATAAAGAAATGTTTTTGTCTTGTAGTGAGAAGAAAAATGTGCTTGATTTCAGTGTTACATCATTATTTAAAAAGTGTTCTTTAATATTACTGTTTCGTCGAAAAAAAAATTAAGTACCATGATATTGAATTAACCCTAGAATCTACGAACGATTACGGATATCATTCAAGCTGTTTAAAAAAGTCACAAGTTTAAAACAAAAATATAATCAAGAATTTGAAGATTTTTGCAAAACCCAAATGGTAAGTAAAATTTTTCATTGAACTTGAGAATTATTTTGCTCATATTATTAGCTATTACATAAATAATATATTAATTTTGCGTAGGCGCTAATAAGAGATATGAAACGTATATACAGTAAAAAACATTATTAATCCATAAATATATACGTTTATAATTAGATTTTTGTCGTGGAATATTAAATATGGAAATTATTGTTTTTTTATTATTTATATTTCAAAAAGTGGCAATGAAATACCTACCACCTAATAATAAAAATTTTATTTATATTTTTTCATTATAAATAAATCTTATTATTCAATTTTATTAATTATAATAAAAGGAATCGTTCTACGGTGGAAAGTGTAAATGCTGCAAGAGTTTTGATGTTTAACAAAATGTACGCTATTACAAAAAACAACGAAAAATTTAAGAAAAAAATTAAAGGATTCGAGTCAACTCATATTCCACCATGCTGAAAATCTTTAAAACAAAAATTGTTGCGCACGATCTTTGTTAATTCGATGTGGCAAAATACCACTGAGCCGAATTGCATTAAGTTTAGTGCGGAGAATAACGGCTGGATTTTAGATGGTTGTCTAAAACCAACATGGTTCGTTGGAGACTCAACGCCAATGCAAGTTGAGGATGTGCTATGTGATTCCATAAACAAATATTCTGAAAATGAAGATGATGGTTTTTATATTTCCCATATAGTGAAATCACATTGGCGGAATATTCTGATATTTTTTCAGAGATCATGCATATTCTAGAAATATTCATAAAAACTGTAGAAACATTATCTGAACAATCTGCCAACATTCAGGTGTTCACCTTTTGAAGGTACTATTTCACGTATTATAAATATTCACAAATATCTTGAATGTATGTTCCACAAATATTCACTGAACATTTATTTGAAAACTTCAAAAGCATTTTTGTATGTTCTATGTATATCCATGTAATATTCACGTGTATATTATAAAATTAAAAAAGACACTAACGCCAGTTGCAGGGTTCGAACCTACGACCATCGATTTACAAGTTCAACGCTCTGACCAACTGAGCTATCGACATACTTGGAAATAGTACCTAAAAATAGTGTAAGCTAGAATCTCGGTGACGTCATGGTATTCCAGTTATTGCCACTCGTGAACATTCATAAGATATTTGCTGTATGCGAATATACTATTTAGCATGTTCCAGCAATATTCTAAAATTGCACGTTCCTAAGGTGAACAAGCCTGTAATGTACTTGAGTTAAATGTTCAATTTGTAAATATTTATAGAACCACTAAGTTAGGCATATGTTACTCAAGATATTGTGTAAATATCCCTTCTTATTCAAAACAAACATATACAGGGTGTCCCGTAAGTCATGGTCCAAACGGAAATGAGTGATAGGGGACGTTATTTGAAACAAGAAAAACCCCATATGTTGTTATCCAATTCTTTACCGTTTTCGTGATACAGGGTGTTGAAGTTTTGGAGAATAATAATTGTTTTTTTTTTACAATATATTCGTGACCGTTTGAGATATTTGCAACTACTCTGGTACACAGTATCCTGTTAGTTGGCATAGTTTGGGAAATTTCCGTGTCCCAAAACAAACCAGTGGCGGAGATAGAGGGGAGGAGGGTCCATTAATTTAAGAAAAAACTTAGTTCGGCCCTGTGCATAATTTAATTTGAATGCATTTTTAGATAGGCGACTTCATTTCCTACAAAAATTGTTTCTTTCTTTTTTTACGTACCTGTCGCCATTTCATTGCAATTTTTATTTTTTTTATTTAAGTTAAAGTTTTCATGAAAAATCGCCGAAAATTTTTGATAGACAAGGAAACGCAGAAGAATGAAAAAACGACCCACTCATCAGAATGAAGTAATTTTTATTGATAAACTTGTTTGGTTAGGCCAATATTTTTGGAAATTACAGGGTGTTTAACTAATTAATATGCTTTTAAAAATTTAAACATATTTCTCTTTGAAATGAATTATGTTTTTTCTTAAAAACAAGTGAACGAAATTGTTCGAAAAAAAAAATTAAATAAAAAAATAATTTTTGAGATATTCCAGAGGGTATCCCATAAGGTATTTTGGAGGTATTCCGAAGCATGCAAAGGCATCTGGAGATATTTCAAGGTAATTCGAGGTATTCCCAGGCAGTTTGGAAGCATTTTAAGGTATTTAGGAATTGCATTTAAAACCCCTTCTTAACGGCACTTCCCTATTCAGCTAGTAAGCTTGTGCGCAGTTGCCAATTGCACAACATATCGTAAATTTACTTGTTTTTTTTTGCTTATTCACAGAAATTATTTGAAAAATGTAGAAATAGTGAGAAATAGAAATACTGAGAAAATCCAAAAAGCTCAATAATTTTTGTGGTTTTTAAATTTTCCAGGAAACATTTTTCTGTTGACCCACTTTTTGATTTTCCAATGTAAATCCTTTCCTTCTTTTGTAAAAAATATCATTATAATGCCCAAAAATGTATTTAGAATTAACACTGTGCACAAAATGCCACCAGTAACTTGACTACACAAATTAAACACACAAGTTTATTATTCTTTTGGTGAGCATCAGATCTTAGCATCTCCCAGCTCGTATAAGAAATCTGTTGTGATAGCGTAATAAGCTCAGTAGCTAATAATTAAACTGCCAATTTATGATGGGATACTTCTATAAGATTGTAGGAATTTTCTCGTGCAGCAGGCGGGTTCTACCTGCGCTGTCGCCCGTCATACAAGGAATGTGGGAGCCCGAGCATGGTGAGTATGGTATCCAAGAATCTGACAGTAACAGTGGTTCACAGCATCGATCCGCGGGCCGAAGAGTACAGAGGCACATGCACCTGCCTCTACTTTCGACTCGGCACTGGCGTGGCGGTACTGGCGGTGGCGGCCCAGCCTGCCGGACGTTCACCCGATCAGCTGTCGACGTGGCTATTGGGTTATTGGAATGGGAGGCGCCCACAAGCGTCAACGCAGCATACTGGAGTGCCGAGTTACTGGGGACTAGGGTTGATTTGCCCCATGTTTTAGACTTTGGCAACAAAATTTTTTTTTCGCATTTTCCTTTTTAGTAGACGTCCCCCACTGTGTGGTTAAAATTTTTTACATCATGACTGAATCATCCTGTAGAAAGCAAAATGAAGGAAAGAGGATCAGTGCAAAAAGTGCAGTTCAAATTAAAAAGAAATGGAAGGCTTTAAAACAATGGCACATTTATTTTCCACCATGAGTGGCGGTCAAATGAAAAGCTAACAAATATTTATTTAGAAGAAGACATAAAAAATTAGAAGTGTTCTTACGAGTGTTCTTATTAACCCCAAGATAGCTTATAAAATCATCTTCTGTAAAATACATTAAAACAACTCGCTCCCACCAATCCCAACTTCGGTTTTTACGCTACTACCGAGGCTACCACCTTTTCCAGGAATTTTTCTTTTACGTATTTTTTTTTTATTAAAAACTAATGCCTGGTTTATGCAGCAACTTTAGCTTTTAATTTTACTTTATTTTTAATAAATAAGCAATGGCATTTGTCCCTTGATTTGAACTGACCAATGACATTTAATATTTCCTAAAGATAAGGTAAAAGTAAAAGTTGCTGCATGAATCAGGCTTAAAATGTTTCTTTGAATTTGATGCATGAACAACGCAGCTCTCTTTGCCTTTTCACAAGGGCAGCTTTGTGCAGAAAAACATAAATCAGCCGAACTAACATTGAAGCCATTATTTATAATAACAAAACTGTTCAATGACCACATCGAATGGTAATAATAAGAAAAAGCCGGCGAAAAAGATCTGGCAAAAAAGACACTTCACAATTCCCCAAAACACAATGTCACTATGACAGGCGACAAGCAGAAAAATTGTCAAAATGTAAAATTTAAAGTCGATTTCAAATTCGTTTTGATCCATAAAAACTGTGAACAGTATTGAAGCAAGTTCGGTCTCAATACTCCATGAAAACATAGTAAATGAAGACCGATTTAATAAATAAATTCATCAAAAGAGTAAGACAAGTGGTGCAAACTGATCTTAATAGCAGAAATTAGTTTAAGGCCATAAACACGTATGCTATTCCTTCGGAATAGTGAATTGGACTGCACAGATATCAACAACCTGCAGCGAAAAGTTAGGACACTACTGACAAAAGCGCATAAACATCACCCCCACAGCGCCGAATAGGGTTACCAGATTTGTTTTAAATAAAAACGGGACTGGAGCTAATAAAAGAGGAAAAAATACGGACCAAAGAGAAAAAGAGACATTTAATTTTTTTATTTAAGTTATTAAAATAAGATAAGTTGTGACAGATCAACGAGTTGCCCATAATAGACCGACCTTGATACAATTTCTAGGAAGACAACTCTGACTGTTGTGGCTAACCCAAACAACAACCTGCATGTGAAGCATGCCTAGAAGATCATGAAGTACAGAGACTAAGAAAAACGAAATAGAAGGCAAAGGGAAATGGAGAACATCCAGATGGTTCCCACCATTGTATCAACAACTGGTGTACCAAAAAGTTTGCTGAAAAACACCAACAGTTGGGTCTAGGCGAGGGTCTAGCTGAGGATTTTTGCAGGTCCATGAAGAAAGCGGTACTACTTGAGAGAGCCAGAACCATCAGGAAATTCATGGGGAGTGCAGGAACTTCCAACGTCAGTGTCATCTAGGGCCCGATACCTAACATGGCAAGGGTCTCATCCAAGCTAAATTATTATGGTATCTAGGATGCCTGGGGTCTGAGTGAATGTTCCCCGTAAGGGGAGTGTTAATTCCGTTTCCGTTAATACCAGAGTATTCTGATAAGCCAAAAGTAGGTACTAGGTATTTGTGTTTTATCCGAGGGGGAAATCGCTGCCGATAATTTGTACACTAAAAAATCCTTTTGCAAAAAAAATCCCCGCATATCCCCCAAAGAGTAATAAAAATCCTCGAAAATCCTCGCATATCCCCGTATATCCTCGCATATCCCCGTATATCCTCGCATTTCCCAGTATATCCTCGCATATCCCCGGCACATACCCGCATTTCCCCACATATCCTCGCATATCCCTGCATATCCTCTAAAAATGCCCGCAAATCCTCTTAAATTCCCCACAAATCCTTTCAATTCCCCTGTAAATCTTCACATATTTTATACTATATGGGTATATTCCCCTGCCAAATTTTACTAAAGAACAAATCTGATCTTTGGGTAATATTTTGTATTTAAAATAGGTAGGTAGGTACCCTCGAAAGTACCTACATACTTATATTATATAAAAAAATAAACTTTGATTATTTATTACAACAGAAAATAAAATCTCACACTACAAACTAAACGTCATGATATCACAAGCAAATGACATTGTTAAAATAAGAAAATAAACTACTTAGTAGTTGTCTTTTTAAATTCTTATACTTTTTATTAAGTGGTTCTACCCCCACCAGGTTTATTGGTTCTTAAAATATATATATTTATATATATTTTTGAAACAAGAACTTAATCAATATTGCAGATTATATACAGGGTGACCCATTTGAAATGGAAGCAGTCCCGCAATTTTTTTATTTTTCATTCGATTTTAGCCGGGTGTTTTTCTGAAGATAGGCCACAAAAAACTCTTTTGGTTCAAAATAAAGTCAGATACAATAGCGTTAATCAGGACACCCTAAAACCCCCACATACCAAATTTGATCAAAAAATATACAGGGAGTTACATTCTACATACTTGCAAAGATGAGCAAAATTGGAATTTTAAAGGCATCTGGCAAGTCAAGTATGTCAGAGAATCTATTCAAAACACTTGAATGAGCAACATAACCACTCAAAGTGTTGGTGTGCAAAGATTCAATACAAAAATACAGGGTATTTTTCTCTGGGCCATCTCAAAATGCTGAATTTTATGAATCTTTATGCGGGTGAAGAGTGCTCTAAAATTATTGGAAAAATATTAAGAATTACAAGAAAAGGTGATAATGGGCAAACACTCAAAACTAGTAATCGCATACACGTGTTTCATGCTATTTGGCAATCATCGGTACGGTGTAACATTAACCAAATCAAAAGATAGGCATGATTTGGGAAGCAACAAATGAAATCCAGGCAGGAGCCAACAGCACATTTGCAGCTTCAGTCAGCACATCCCCAATTTTGGGGCTTGTACTAACATCGCCACGGAGGCTGCTAAAGCGACCTGCGTGGAAATCTTCATAACCCAAGATACAATGACAATAAGGATGTAAGATTAGCGAGTGTAAATGTAATAATTACAAGAAAAGGTGATAATGGGCAAACACTCAAAACTAGTAATCGCATACACGTGTTTTATGCTATTTGGCAATCATCGGTACGGTGTAACATTAACCAAATCAAAAGATAGGCATGATTTGGGAAGCAACAAATGAAGTCCAGGCAGGAGCCAACAGCACATTTGCGATGTTGAATGTTCTATGGTAGGGACAGCCAGGCTAAGATGAAACTACTCTGGGGCGATCATCTCTGCTTCCAAAAAGATTCGAAATGAGATCATTAAACATCATGACATAATTTGACACACCTGTCAAAAATGACATTTAATTAAATAAATAGCCAAAATACGAATTTTATTTTACCCCTATGTGCCAATTTTCAGACAATAATTTGTTATTACTACTTACCGATAAGAATAGGTATTTTTCAAAAGAAAATGATATTTACGCTTCAAAATTCTGTTATGTTTGTTGCAAAGTTGATGTACCGTCTAGCATTTGGGGTATAAATTTAGTTAGATTACGTTTCCCAGTTCTAAATTGATGCCAAAATAATAATAAATTAAAATATCATCAAAGTATTTTAAGTATCTAAGCAAAATTCTTGACTTTTATGGAACAAATAATTATTACCTTTTAAGTTTAATTTCACATTAATCGATATTGATAGTAGGCCATGGAGAGAATAGAAGCAATTGTTTTTATTTGACAGTTATCAAACTGTTGTTTTTATTTCAACCTGTCAAATAAAAACAATTGCTTCTATTCTCTCCATGGCCTACTCATCAATATCGATTAATGTGAAATTAAACTTAAAGGTAATAATTATTTGTTCCATAAAAGTCAAGAATTTTGCTTAGATACGTAAAATAGTTTGATGATATTTTTATTTATTATTATTTTGGCATCAATTTAGAACTGGGAAACATAATGTAACTAAATTTATACCCCAAATGTTAGACGGTACATAAACTTTGTAACAAACATAACAGAATTTTAAAGCGTAAAAATAATTTTCTTTTGAAAAATACCTATTCTTATCGGTAATTAGTAATAAAAAATTAATAGAACGATAAAGCTAGTGATATAAAATAGTTTTTACGAAGTTTCGAGTTTTTAAAATTTTCAGAAATTTCATAAATATCGAGATAAATATTAAAACTTGGCAAAAAAACTAAATATTTTAGTACAGCGTACACTTGAAAAACAAACAACTTTTTCAAGTAAAACTTTTTGATATTTTAACAACTAAACCCATTTTTGGCGATATATTTTTTTAAATGTAATTTTTGACAGATAACGAAAGTCACATGACCACGTTTGAGTGGGTCATTTTTCACCTTTTTTAAAGCAAAAGGTAACCCCAAAATTAAATTTCAAAATAAAACGTTAATTAAAAATTTTCCCCCTATGGTGCGAACTTTTTGGAGGACACTGTATGTTTGTGTGCGTACACTATTAAGGCTTGGGTGCGCAACCTACAGGTTTAGGTGCGTACCCTATAGGTTTCGGATGTGCATCTATCGTTAAAAAATCGTTAGATCTTTTGGTAAAACGATTGATACAGCGTGATAGGAAAATACAGAGTGATCAAAAATTATGTTAGGTAATAAATATGCGAGGGTACACAAATTTGAAATAAAAAAATTTAAATTCTTATCGCGGGAGATCGGCACTAGGTAGAACAAAACTACTGCCGCACGTGCGCAGATCAGAATGACTTCACAATTTCCCCAAAAATCATCCCAAATCCTCGCGTATATCCCCGTATATCCTTGCATATCCCCGCATATCCTCACATATCCCCGCATATCCTCGCATATCCTCTGAAAATCCTCCTCTGTGTACACTAAAAATCCCCAGCGATTTCCCCCTCGGTTTTATCTGTGTGGTTTACTAACTGCCAGACAATCACTACGGTTTTCTAGGGTTATCCCTAGTACTTGACAGAATGCTATCCTAATTATATCCGGAAAAAGTCGTCCCTAGCCGCAAATGGCAATGAAGCCGAAATAATAGTATTTGCCACCCCTCCCCCGCACACGTATGTGGTTGCTTCTATCCTAGTTTAGAGTATTATAAGGGTGCGAATTATTTATTATATAGAGATAGCACGGTAAATGCTTTGGGAGTGCGCCTTTAAGCTACACGCAAATTTACACCATATAAATTACAAAGTGGCCAGGAGTGCGCCTTTAAGCTACACGCAAATTTACACCATAATATAAATTACAAAGTGGCTGTTTATACATCTCACGTATATGAAAGTCTCTTGCTCTCTCATTTGTGAGTTGAGTCACGTGACACATAACCTTATATCTACCTGCTGCTTACATGATGTCGGTTGATGAATAAACTTGTATTTAGACCTATCCTTGTCTCATACTTTATATTTTACTTTGTAAACAGCAGTAAGCAATAATAATTATTAAAGAAGCAAGATCCGGAATAACGTTGGAAGAGGGAAAAACATATACTTAATTCACTGGAAAAGGCAATAAAACAATACGAATATTACCAACCTAATAAAACTTAAATCAAGAACTATCGAAGGTGCCAGAAAGAAAGGGTTGGAAATATACATTAAGCCAATATTTAAATATGTAGAACTCGATTATGATAAGTGTATCAAAATATGCAACGTATATCAAGACGTACATGACCAGCTCAAAAGGGCTTCAACCAACACAAAAGCACCTATATTTTTAATTAATTTTAAAAAAATAACGAGAAAAATAATCAATAGCTAATTTAGGACCTACTGAATGACTGTACAGTTATGCTAAAAGTGAGAATTAACAAAGATGGGACAAAATTAGTTATAAAAGCTTTTGAAACTGAACATAACCAGGTCACCATCTTGAAAATATTTTAGCCGAATTGCCCCCACCGACTTAAGTAAACTGCCAAATTCTTTAAATTTTCCAGCCTACTTATTTTCCGAAAAATCGATTGCGGCAGTTCGTCGTGTTCTTGGTCGTGAGATACCCTGTATATCCGATACATATTTATATAAATATTAGGATATTTTCCAAAACTCAGATTCCTACTTTACAGCCAGAACTAAAAAAATATCCAAATACAGGAATTATAAATAGACTTTTGACATATCTTCACATAAGTTTACTTCGGACGTGTGTGGGGTTAAATCTATGTCCGAGTGTATGTCAGAAGAAGTCACGTGACTCAACTCGCCAATGAAAGCGCAAAACGTATTCCGGCTTTCATATACGTCAGACGTATAAACAGTCACTGCGTGGAGCAAAATGTACATCCAAAGAAGTCACGTTTAAAACAAATGTTTAAAAACAGTGTTTTAAACATCGACACATAAAAAACACACTTTGTTTAAAACATGTTTAAAACAATAGTTTTAAACTGATTTTTTTTAACTGAAAACAACTGTTAAAAAAAATATAAAAACAGGAAGGTAAAAAAATATGCAATGCCATAGAAATTTTTTCTTTTTGGCAACTATCAGTCTTATCCCCAAAGATAAAAAAAGTGGACACACAACAGCACACCTTCAGCTCCAGGGGCGGATTGGCCATGTGGGAATTACGTCAAAAAAGGTCCAATCAGCCTTTCAAAAAAGGTCCAAGTGCATTCTTCTCAAGCATATGCCCTCTTTTTTGGGGCCATAGGCGCTGTCGTATGAAAAAAGAAGGTGGCATTCACACCATATTGTGGCAGTCGGCAGCGATGCACGCTGCCTTATGAAAAAAGAAGTGGAAATTATTTCCAATGGTGTAAACCACCCCCAACTTTCTTGAAATTTTGGCTAGGGATCTACCCCCTATTTTCACCCGACGTTCGGCACTGTAACCTACTCCCGATTTTCGGCATGCGCCGAATGACAGCGCAAGACGTATAGGTACCGCAAGACGTATACCGACTTTCATATACGTCGGACCACTTTCAAAAAACAAAGTGTTTGTTTTTAGGCAGTGGCTATTTATACGTCCGACCCTCGGTCCGACCTATATAAAAGTCGGTATACGTCTTGTGCTCTCATTGGCGAGTTGAATCACGTGACTTCTTTGGCATTTTTCTCAAGTATCTTTGCAATAAGGAGCGTATGCCCTTTTTTTTTGGGGGATAGGCACTGCTGTATGAAAAAAGGAGGCATTCGCACCATATTGTGGCAGTCGGCAGAGATGCTTTCTGCCTTATGAAAAAATAAGTGGTAATTATTTCTAATGGTACCCCCTATTTTCGTCCGGCGTTCGGCGCTGTAACCCACTCCCCATTTCCTTGAAATTTTCGCTACCCCCCTATTCTCGCCCCACATTGGGCGAGCCCCAAATGTCGGGAGAAAATAGGGGGTAGCCAAAATTTCAAGAAAATCGGAGGTGGGTTACACCGTTGGAAATAATTAACACTTCTTTTTTCATACCGCAACACCCATCGCCGAAAAAGAGGTCATACGCTCCTTATCCTTATTGCAATGACGCTTGAGAAAAATGCACTTCTGACGAACCTAAATCAGTTTACTTCAGATGTGTATGGAATTAAATGTATGTCCAAAGAAGTCACATGGGTAATTATTGAATATAGTGTATGCACCGCCCGATTTTCTTGAAATTTTGGCTACCCCCTATTTTCGAGGTCCCTGAACACGAATCTGACATCAGCTTCTTGAGGCCGGACGTAGTTTCCGAGAAAATGAATTTTCAAATTTCCTTTTGACACCCCACTTTTCACGGCGATATTTGTGGTTATAATCCGGATAAATTTTTAGTGTACGCAGCTCGCAGCAGTTTTCGCCCGACGATCGGCGCGCCGATCGTCGGGCGAAAACAGCGGCCGGGCCGGGCGTAAACACGGCATAAATCTTTCAAAATTTCAGTTTTTCCGCGGCTTTGCGCGAACTTTCGATGCTGCAGAAGGTGCAAAATAGGGTGGTGATCAGTTTGAGCTAAATTCATCTCGATTATAACCAAATATCGCCGCGAAAAGTGGGGTGTCAAAAAGAAATTTGAAAATTCATTTTCTCGGAAACTACGTCCGGACTCAAGAAGCTGAGGTCAGATTCGTGTTCAGGGACTTCGAAAATAGGGGGGTAGCCGAAATTTCAAGAAAATCGGGCGGTGCATACACTATATTCCATAATTTAATTTTTTTACTTTTTCATAACTTCTCTAGTTCTAACCTCGCAACATCGTTGGCTCCGTATAGCAGCGCCAGCTGTCGCTCTCCGTCTCTGCCGCGCAATCGCAGCCGAATGTCGAGGGAAAATGAGTATGTCCCAAAACATTGTATAAATCTTGGAAAATTTCTGTTTTCCCGCGGGTTTTCGCGAAGTTTCGATGTTGCAGAAGGTGCAAAATAGTGTGGTGATTAGTTTGAGCTGCGCACAGTAAAAATTCATCCCGATAAGAGCCACAAATAGCGCCGCGAAAAGTGGGGTGTCAAAAGGAAATTTGAAAATTCATTTTCTCCCAAACTACGTCCGGCCTCAAGAAGCTGAGGTCAGATTCGTGTTCAGGGACCTCGAAAATAGGGGGGTAGCCAAAATTTCAAGAAAATCGGGCGGTGCATACACTATATTCAATAATTACCGTCACATGACTCAATTTGCCAATGAAAGCGCAAGACGTATACCTACCGACATTCATATACGTTCATGTAGGTACGTCGGACATATAAATAGCCACTTTCTTGTTTTAAATTAGGAAAACTAAAAAAACCTTAACCCTGCACAAATTGTACATATTCCTATGTTATTACTTACCTTTGTGTCCATTGTAAGTCAAGAGCACACCTTTCTTCCGAGTGTCCCACAACTTTATCGAACTGTCCGCACTACCCGATCCCAAAAGTTCACCAAACGGATGAAAATCGATGCACTTAATAGTGTACTTATGCCCATTTAGTGTCCTAACTAATTTAGCCGCTTCCAAGTCCCACACTTTGAGCGATCCAGCTCTGGAGCCCGCACAAACTAGTTCCTCGAGTTGATTGAATTGTACACATTCGATTGGTGTTTGATGGCCGCTTAGACTCATGAAGCAACTGTGCTTTCCTATGGCCCATAAATTCACTTTTTTGTCGTCTCCTCCTGTTACCATCACTCGCCCAGATTTGTGCCCCAATGAGAGGCAGTTCACATTGGCATTGTGGGCCATAAAATCCTCTGAAAAATGGATATTTTTGTTTGAAATAAAATAAAATAGGTATTTACATTAGGCATTAACGATTTCAAATGTGAAAAAACTTACGAAGTTTCCATGATCTTCGAGTTATTGTAGCCATTCTCCACTATGCAAAAGTAAAACAGAAATGTTGGCTGTTCTTCACTTCAACTTAATAAAAAGCTTCATCTTGTACATTCTCCCTCCAAACAATGCAAAAAATATCACAAACAAGGAAACAAAAGTTGCTCTAGTTGAATAAATTAACCGTTTAAAAAACCGCAGTAAGGTAGCCGAGAATAATTTTTGAGATATTCCCTTGACATGTTTGCGTAGCTTTATCCTTTTACGGTTTTCTTAAATGTAAATGACAAAAACACAAACGTGTGCGATATTAATCCCTAACGCCTTGCAGCTTACGGACTAATAACTGTTAAAACCGACATTTCTTGAAACTTTTATTTGAAGGTAAACCAAAACCAAACCAAACACGTCCACTGTCCAATCTTCTTTTACTGTCATTAATGTCACTGTCAGACTGTCAATGAGCTAGCAACGGCAGGCAACAGTCAAGTCAGCTCACAGCCATATATATGCTGCTGTTAGTGCTGTCATCTCAGAGAGGGCATTTATTATTTATAATTCTTCTTCCTCCTCTTTAATCACTGGAACTGGGTCAGTGTCCCTGTATGAATAATGTCCAACCCAAAAGTCGCAAAAATCACGATTAGTTCTAAACCAGAAACTCAAGGAACCAAAGGCAGAGCATATAAAACAACCTGCAGTATATCTCCCCATGGCGGGAAAATTCTGCGCAACTGTTAGCGCAGCGCCATTTGGGAATAGATTCTGTCAAATGGATGCAGTGTCGGGGGATTGGGCAATGGGCAGTTCTTTTTTGGCTGTATGAGAGATATTACAGTGCCGTGGAGTGTGCTTTTTTGTATACTGTGCTTTGTGCTAGTATCTTTAAATAAAGAATCCCAGGAAGGAGTCAAGGCTGCTTGTGCTTCCCACACAATATATACTTTACTAATACCAGAGCATATAAAACAACCAGCAGTATAACTTACTCATGAGAAATTATCCGCAAATTCAATGACCTTGAGCCATATTGGGGGAATAGAAGTCAGAGGTGTTGTCAGGAAAATCAATTAAGAAATACAGAGTAGTATTAGTAAAGTATATAGTGTGCTATTTGTGTATTTCTGAATTGATTTTCCCGACTACACCTCTGACTTCTATTCCCCCAATATGGCTCAAGGTCATTGAATTTGCGGATGATTTCTCACGAGTAAGTTATACTGCTGGTTGTTTTATATGCTCTGCCAAAAGCGCCTGCCGAGTCCACAGACTAGCTTTGTTTGGTATACCAAACTAGCGTCGTACACCAGGCACCAGGCAGAGCTGTCAATAACTTTGTAAAAAAGTTACTTTTCAGTAACTAGTTACTTATTGTTGTAACTAGTTACTTAGTAACTTAGTTACTTTTTTTGAACACGCAAAAGTAACTATAACCTAGATACTTTCAAAAAGTAACTTGTAACTTGTATATTTTTTCGGTAACTATTTACTTTTTAAAGTAATTAGTTACTATAGAAGTATCTAGTTACTTTTTAATGTGCCTATAGTTACTTTTGAAAGTAACTAGTTACTTTTTCAAGTAGAAAGATATTTTCAATGTAAACTTTGAGACACTTGTATTGCTAAAAGCAAACAAAAGCATTTGGAATCTATAATGCTTTAAACTTTAAAGTTAAAATGCATTTTTATTTTTTTGAACTCCCTATGTTTACAGAATTTTTTGTACCTGCTTTTGTGATTTAGATTGTAAATCCTGTGATTATATTTTCATAGTTATACAGGGTGATACAAAACTATTCGGCACCCTTTCAGGGGCGTAATTTACTCGTTAAGGGGGGGGGGGGGTTGCCGACAGCGAAAGTGACGTTAGATTTCGTATTTTTTTAATTTGTATGACATAAAATCTAATAACATTTTACCTGTCAAAAATTTAGTAAAAACATCTCTGTCTTCATTTTAATCATAAGATCTTACAAGCAGAGTTTTGTTTTATAGGTTATGAAAACCTTGGGGAAAATAATAATTCCAGTGCATATGCCTTCAAGATCTTATGATTAAAATGAAGGCAGAGATGTTTGTACTAAATTTTTGCCAGGTAAAATGTTATTAGATTTTATGCTATAAATATCGATTTTTGTTTATACCTTCCAAACCAATAATAATCAAAAATTACCTACTCCTACTGCAATTCCATTTGAAAATCATTTCGTTTACTTAAAATAAAAGTTACTTCAAAGTAAAGTAAAGAGTCCAAAAAAGATGAGAAACAGAAAAAACTCAAATTTTCCGCGAAAGAGAGAGAGATATAAAAAAAGAGGCATTTTTTGTTCCATATTGTATTGTTTATTCAAAAAGATAATACATTTTTGTATTGTACGAGGCCGTACTATTTTTTTTGTTTAATTAATGGTACTGATTACCTATACCTCCGCCACTGGTTACTTTGGAGACCTGATATTAACATGTGTTATGTCACCCTATGAGGGTATTATTGTGTACCAAGTGTGGTTTAAATATTATTATTGGTTTGGAAGGTATAAACAAAAATCGATATTTTTTTGAAAGCTTAATCACCCTGAATCTACGTAATGAAGTGTTTTTGGACCCATGTTGATATGAACTTTTCGTCTTATTTTAACGAGTAAATTACGCCCCTGAAAGGGTACCGTATAGTTTTGAATCACCCTGTATAGGTACCCCTACTTAGAAAAAAATATATTTTACCTTTGTTGCTTTAGCTGTTTTTTATAAAACATAAAAATAATAAGAAAATGTAGACAATATTAAACATTTCAGAAGTCAGACATACAGATTGGATGTGTAAAATCTCTGGTACTCTGGGGTATGATGTATAAAATTAAAATAACTTAATAACTAGTTACTTTCAAAGTAACTAACTTACTTAAGTAACTAGTTACTTTTAAAGTAACTACTTTACTTAAGTAACTAGTTACCTGAAAAGTACTTTAATTATTTCTCAAGTAACTTAGTTACAATAACTAGATAGGTACTTTTGGGAAGTAACTTGTAACTTATTAGTTACTTTTGTAGAAAAATAACGATCTTTCAAAAGTATCTAGTTTCTTTTTAAGCATAAGTAGATACAAAGTAACTAGTTACTTTTAAAAGGTAACTTTGACAGCTCTGGCACCAGGTTACACTTTTTGCATATTATTAAGCATTTGTTACAGCAGAGTATCGCTCAGAGATATGGAGGTGAGGAGAAGGAAGTTATTAGAAGTGTAAGCATCCTAATTTTGCCCGACTCTATGGGTCCGCCATTTTCGAGTACTACCGTCAAAAGTCAAAAGATTCCTCTCGTTCTCCTTGTTTACGACCATTAATTACGACCGACTGGTTAGAGTTAGAGTCAAGGTTAGTAGAAGCCACAGATATCTTATATACAGGGTGAGGCGTTAATAATGGCACATAGTGCAAACGTATGCATTTTGGGCCAAAATATTACGATTGAGGCTAATAATTATGCCTTGTAGAAATGTTGTTTGTTTAAGAGATACAGGGCGTTGGCTACATCTCCCAACTACTGAACTGAAATTTGGCACTACTATATGTTTTTGGAGATGGAGAATAAGCTGAAAATGTCGAATTCTATGTATCTCACAAAGGGCGCCACTTGCGCTGTTTTTGGATCATGCTTTTACTCGTAACTTTTTTGAGGTTATCTTTTTGGTCATGTAGGTCCATCATTTTAGTGCATCTTTTTATTCTGCAACAAAGAGGTAGATATTCTTGTTTCATAACGAGCAAATCAAAGCCGTTTGCGTTGAAGTTGCCAAAACGTGCAACAAAACACCTGTTGATTTCAATATTTGAAAAATAAAATTTTCTCCTATTGGTTTCAAGTATTGCACAACGACTGCACCATTTAAAGCGAGAAAAAAACCATATGAACAGTGTCCCAAAAAATGTCCTTTTTCAAAATGGGACGGATTGAAATTCGGCAAAATTTATTGGACACCCTATTTCAATAAAACGAATGTGTTTCAGCCAATGTTCATTTGGCGTTTTTTTCTTAATTTTCAATGAACAGTTCAATGACTCACCCTGTATACAACGATCTCTGTGGTAGAGGCACACTATCCTTGGGTTCACGGTTATCCAGCTATATCACAGACCAAATTTCAGAACTTTATTAATGCGCGTCCTGGAAATATTTAGAAAAAAATGTTTGCCAAAGTCCGTCCATTTCGGAGGCTATATACTCTCCTTATAGGGAGCATTTTTGCGGTCATGTTTATAGGAACTTTTTTAATTTTTTTGGATCGAAGAACGCGCTGGTCATTTATGGCAGACTAATTTCTAAATACACATTTTCATGCCCCCCTGCAAAAAAAAATTCAAAACGATTGTACTCGAAAACGGTGCACGCTATCGAAGTTTAAGAGCAACATTTTTTCGTATAATGCCCTGAACTTTCATAATTTCCAAAGAAATCTCGGAAAAATCACACAGAAAATTTGGGGTATTTTTAACCTCTTAACCCCCTATTTGGGACGCCTCTAATTAAGAATGTCGAACTATCTCTACCTCGGTAAAGGTCAAATCTCACAGCAAAATATCAAATTTCAAAATTTTATCTTCGTTCGTTCTGGAAATATTTAGAAATAATCGCTCACAAAAGTGTCCATTTCGGGGGCTATAGCCCCCTCAGGGGGCATTTTGAGGCCATGTTTATGTTTATAGGATTTATTTTTTTATTTTTTTTTTGGGTCGCAGGATTCGCTGACAAATTATTGCACGATAATTTCGGGACACCCTGTATATATTTATGACCACTTTTGCCTACGTCATTTTGTTATCCTTGTACAAATATACAGCGTGATCCACACATAATATTTACCTCTCTTAAGTTCTTTATTTTTTGAGTTAAAGAAAACAATGCAAAGAAAAAACTGTTCGGATTTTTGGTGGGCTTTTACATAGTCTAGTCACAGCTTACCTAATATAAGCTGTGGTCTAGTTTTTGTGTAAATACTTTTAGCATTTCGTCGAAGGCTATAAAAACAGACATTACACAATATTTATTTGAGTCCGTCCCTATACTTACGCATGAAATAGTTAACTCCGGGTTTACGATTCTGGCAATTAAAAAGCAAACATGAGGCTGGCATTTTGCCAAATAGTAATTTTTTCACACCGGAAATGACGAAGACGAAATGACGACGCGCACTCAAAACTTGGCATGAAACGCGCATGTCACCCACCCGTTGCTTTGACAGTACACCGAAACGCATCCCCAACAAGGACAAATCCCTTCTCCCCCTTTTATTTCTGTGGAGACCAACAATCTAATATTTATATTTTGTGACTACCTATTTCATGGTCCCTAGTATATGCTCTGTCCCTAGTTTATATCAGAGCATATACCCCGATTACTGTAAGAAGTCCCGATTTTGTCAGATGACATTCTCCACAAAATCCCTAGGAATTTTCTGTTAACCATGGGTATAACATTGGTATATGCGTCTCAACCAGTTAAGGACGTCACTCATTGATTTATGATGTGAATAGTTACCCAAGTGATACGAAAAAAGAACATAATAAGATAAAAACCCTATTGCAATTTCGATTATACCGCTGTAAATAAAAATAACTATGACTACAACTCATTTTAATAATAATTTCAAACGTCATGGAAACACTTTTCATTTTGGTATTTTGGTATAATCAGCTGCTTTTGGCAGCGTCTATGGGCGGACTCAGGCAAATTTAGCTTCGGTGTGTCAAAGTGACAGTGAAGGTTTTCCAGATCGTTCAAACTGGTTCAAACATTC
The DNA here is from genome assembly GCA_963920635.1 of Pseudeuparius sepicola. Classification (NCBI taxonomy): domain Eukaryota; kingdom Metazoa; phylum Arthropoda; class Insecta; order Coleoptera; family Anthribidae; genus Pseudeuparius; species Pseudeuparius sepicola. Next base: position 103,936,707 of record OY987299.1, on the reverse strand, counting down.
GGCAATGAAAATATTCGCGGGTTTTCTACGTTTCGTGAGTTTTACCGTTATCTGTGTTGTTCTTGTTCTTGTAACTTTTCGTGTTATTAGTGCAAATGGGCTCGTTACTGACCTGAACTTAAGACCCGGTTGCATTTTTTGCTGCATTGATGCCAACTAAGGATATCGAAATTACCAATTGACAGTCCCAGTAAGGACTTCTTAAAATAATTTGAGTATATAAAACAACTATATTATCTCTATGGCCTTTAGCAAAAGTCCGTTGTCCTTATTGTTAGGTGACGAGAGGCTAAAACCCCCTTTGCATTCCATGTTTTCATTGGTCACTCGTCTTGCGTCTTGTATTCAATAGCCAGTTGTGACATAAATTATGCAAAAAATGAATTAAGAAATAACGTCAAACGTCAAATCCGGATGAATTTCGGCGCGCCGAATGTCGGGCGAAAACAGCGGCCAGGCCGGACGTAAACACGGCACAAATCTTTCAAAATTTCGGTTTTTCCGCGGGTATTCGCGAAGTTTCGATGTTGCAAAAGGTGCAAAATAGGGTGGTGATCAGTTTGAGCTGAATTATTCATCTTGATTATAGAGGTCAGATTCGTGTTCAGGGACCTCGAAAATGGGGGGGGGGGTAGAAAAAATTTCAAGCAAATCGGGTGGTGCATACGGTATATTCCATAATTACCATATTATGTTCTTCAGATAAGTGATTAACTAAGCCATTATTATGCTGGAAGGAACTATTGCAATGTGATTCTAAACTGTAACCTTGAGTTGATCAATGAACACGTGGAATGCAAAGTGGATTTTAGCCTCGTTGTCAGGTGAGCTGCCGCCCTAACATTTATATTTTGTGACGGCCACTTGTCACGTATGTTCTGTCACTGTGACATATATTTTGTGTGTGACTTGTCAACCTGTCCCAGGGGCAGGGGATGTATTATGAAAGAAGATGATGATTTGTAATAATAATTTTTAAATAATTGATAAGCATTAAGTCCATACGTCATAAATTAATTGATAATAGCACAATCTGTACAGGCTATTTTTGTAGTGAAAGAATGACGAACTCTACATTCTTAAATTATTTCCGGCAAACTGCATTGCTGGTTCTCACGCCGCAATGCTTCGACAACTATTTCCTGGACTACAATTTCTTGGACGGTAAAGTAAGAGAAATCGTTGAATTTGCCACATTTTTACCATAAATATTAATTTTAGTTCCATGCTTTAAAGCAGCACTTGCCAAGGCATTGGGCTTGGGCATTATTCTTGGATCTCTCACTGTAAAAGTGCCCCAGATTCTGAAAATCATCAAAAACAAATCTGGTGAAGGTATAAGTATCGCTAGTGTTACTTTGGATCTTACAGCTATTACGATTCACATGTCGTATAGTTTCGTAAAACAGTTTCCATTCAGTGCCTGGGGAGATACATCATTTTTAGCTGTACAGACTTTAGCTGTTGCAATTTTAGTATTGTATTATGCGAATCAAACAGCAAACGCGATAATTTATTTTTTAGTGTATGTAATTAATGCTTTTACATTAATGAGTGGAATTATCCCCATCGAAACTCTAGAGATTTTGGGGTATCTTAACATTTCTATAGTCATGTCTGGGAAACTTATTCAAGCGTGGGCAAATTACAAAAATGGTCACACTGGTCAGTTGGCGGCAGCTACATTGTTTATGTTGTTTGCTGGCTCCTCTGCAAGAATATTTACATCTATACAAGAAACTGCGGACCCTATGTCTGTATTAACCTTCATTGCAAGCACTATTGCTAATGGAGTCTTAGTTTTCCAATTGTTATATTACTGGAATGTTGATATTAAGAAGAAGGCTGAATAAGGTGTAGTTTTTTATTGTAATTAAGCTCTTAATTTAATTCCACTGCTCAATTATTAATCGATTAGATTCATATTAGGTTACGAACATTGACAAAATTGTTATGGGTACCTATATACTCTTCTAGGCTCATGATTTTTATAATAAGATGCTTTCCGAAAGCATATTATTTACAAAGCCATAGGTATGTAAAAATAAAAGTATAGTTACCACTAGGGAATGGTAAAACCCAAAACTATTTTCAATATAATACTTACAGAATGATAAAGGATTCTCTTAATTTGTCTGTTGTTTCATTTTAGTGTTTGTTTAAAGCCGTAAACACTTCGTATTTCGTTACCCCAAGACGGATCAGGTAATAGAATAATATATTTTTTATGCTTTGCAAGATTAAGACATAATATTGTATATTCAATACAAGAAAGAAATTCTTTGAGATTGAGATATAACAAGTTTTTTCCTAGCTTAGTCCCAGTGGCTATATATTTGTCCGACATAATGTGAAAGTGGGTATATGTCTATCCGCCGTACATTTAACCCTATACCTATATGTAATGTCCGAAGTAAACTTATGTGAAGATATAATCAGAAGTCTAATTATAATAATTCCTGTATTTCGATATTTTTTGGTTCTGCCTGTAAAGAGAGAGAATCTTAGTTTTGGCAAATATCCTGATATTTATATAAATATCAAAATATCGGGACGAATTGACGCAATCGATTTCTCGGAAAATAGGCTGGAAAATTTGGCCATTTTTAAATTCTGCGTAAAATATTAGACACATTTCATGTAAAATGTCCTATACCTAAGTAACCGTTTTGACATATTTTAAATTTTATGTCAAAAATGACTTGCAGCCCTAAACATAACTAATTATCAATTTGTCATGTACAAAAGCATTTATTATTTAATTGGGGTTGGTTTCCTTGTAGAAGGGGATCTTACTTTAGAGGACTGTGTTGAAATTTTGATAATAAATAAATACAGTAAAGTAACGTGTACCAAAATTCAAGTTTATGAGAAAAAAAATCAAAACCAATTTTTTTGTCCCTCCTAAGGCTAGAATAATTTTGCAGGGGAGCCTTATAGAACATTTTTACATTTTACAACCACCTGTTGAACATTTCCTCGAAATATTTGCACACCATTAAGGAAATTTTGGGCTTGTAATTTGACACCACTTCTGGTGTCGCTCACCTTGAATATCTTGATAAATATCAAGGAATAACTATCAAGGAATAACTATCAAGACCTAACCTAATCGTGGTAATATATCGTGATATGTATACTTTGATATATATCATATGCCAACCTTGCGAACGCCCCAGGTCGAAATTACATGAATAAAATGACACGATTTATACCTATATGGAAAAGTTATTATTTTTAATGATGTCTTTGTTAATACAATAAAGTTATTGCACACAAGACAATAATAATTGCACAGCAAAATATGACTTAATAGGGAATACACTCCACTACTGGTGACGTCACAAGGTCAGTAGCTGTATCTTAACGAAGTAAATTTGCCTTGTGTCTTATGGGCGATTTGTGAATTTTGGTGTTTTTGATTAGAAAGAAGTAAAAATAAGCAGTTCAAAGTATGTATTTCAGTAAGTAATCCTTAAATAATTTAACATCAAATATGCAGTGTTCGCAGCATTTTTAATTAATGACTTTTTTGAAATTTAAGTTTTGGGGTTACCTTTTGCTTTAAAAAAGATGAAAAACGACCCACTCAAACGTGGTCACGTGACTTTTGTTATCTGTCAAAAATGACATTTAAAAAAATATATCGCTGAAAATGGGTTTATTTGTTAAAATATCAAAAAGTTTTACTTGAAAAAGTTATTTCTTTTTCAATTTCACGCATGTGTAGCAAATTTGAACGCCCTACTAAAAGATTCAGTTTTTTGACATTTTTTAATATTTATGAAATTTCTGAAAATTTTTAAAACTTGTAACTTCATAAAAACTATTTTGTATCACTAGCTTTATCATTCAATTAACTTTTTATTACTAATTATCGATAAGAATGTGTCTTTTTCAAAAGAAAATGATATTAACCCCTTAAAATTCTGTTATGTTTGCTGCAAAGTTGATGTAACGTCTAGCATTTAGGATATAAATTTAGTTACATTAGATTTCCCAGTTCCAAATTGATGCCAAAATAATAATAAATTAAAATATCATCAAACTTTCACGTATCTAAGCAAAATTCTTGACATTTATGGAACAAATAATTATTATTACCTTTAAGTTTAATATATTGATAAGTAGGCCATGGAGAGAATAGAAGCAATTGTTTTATTTTACGGTTTGATAACTGTCAAATAAAAACAATTGCTTCTATTCTCTCCATGGCCTACTCATCAATATCGATTAATGTGAAATTAAACTTAAAGGTAATAATTATTTGTTGCATAAAAGTCAAGAATTTTGCTTAGATACGTGAAAGTTTGATGATATTTTAATTTATTATTATTTTGGCATCAATTTAGAACTGGGAAATCTAATGTAACTAAATTTATATCCTAAATGCTAGACGGTACATCAACTTTGCAGCAAACATAACAGAATTTTAAGGGGTTAATATCATTTTCTTTTGAAAAAGGCACATTCTTATGGGTAATTAGTAATAAAAATTTAATAGAATGATAAAGCTAGTGATACAAAATATTTTTTTATGAAGCTACAAGTTTTAAAAATTTTCAGAAATTTCATAAATATTAAAAAATGCCAAAAAACTAAATCTTTTAGTAGGGCGTTCAAATTTGGTACACGTACGTGAAATTGAAAAAGAAACAACTTTTTCAAGTAAAACTTTTTGATATTTTAACAAATAAACCCATTTTTAGCAATATATTTTTTTAAATGTCATTTTTGACAGATAACGAAAGTCACGTGATCACGTTTGAGTGGGTCGTTTTTCATCTTTTTGAAAGCAAAAGGTAACCCCAAAAATTAAAATTTCGAAAAAGACATTAATTAAAAATTTTCCCCCTATGCTGCGAACTTTTTGGAGGACACTGTAGAAGGTAATCATCCCATAATGAAAAAATAGCGGCTTACTTATAAACTGATGAAAATTACTTTTATGATAAATCTGAATTAGTTAAAAAAATTAAAATACTTGCAAAAACACTAAATAAATTACACACCACACACCATAAGGAAGTAATAGAAATGAGCCTTGTTTAGATACACAGGTTTTCATCTAAATTTGAAGCGTCTCACTGAAAAAAAGCATTGTTGAGTTTTAAAAATAGCTAATTTTAAGATTTATATAAGTTAAGTACCTGTGCTAGTCACGTTAGTTGATTGATTGTCAAGTAGCCACTTTTTCTTTAATTGCAACAATTCTCTCTGTGTTAACGTTCCTCTGTCGCTGCCGCCATTATAGAGGCCATCTGATCTGTTTCGATTTTAGACATTCGATATCTGTCGCCGAGGGGGAAATCGCTGGGGATTTTTAGTGTACACAGAGGAGAATTTGTAACATATATATTTTACGGACCAATTAATCTGCTGGGGGTAGAACCACTCCAACTGAAACGGATAGACTTATTAAATATTAATAAAAGGTATAAGAATTTAAAAAGGCAACTAGTGTAATTTTTTGTATTTTAACAATGTGATTTGTTTGTGAACTCATGATGTTTTGTTTTCTGTTTGTAGTGTGAGATTTTATTTTCTATTGTAATAAATATTTATTTTTTTATATAATGTACTTTTGAGGGTACCTATTTTAAATACAAATTATTACTCAAAGATCAGATTTGTTGTTTTGTTTTCCTTTGTAATGTTTTACTGAAAAACTGCTACATTGAAAGTTTTTTTATGGTAGTAGAACAAGCTGGTAAAATTTGGCACAGGAATGTCCAAACTATGTATATATATATATAGAATAAAATACATGAAGATTTACAGGGGAATTGAAATGATTTGTGGGGAATTTAGTAGGATTTGCGGGGAATCTTAGAGGATATGTGGGGATATGCAAGTATTTAGCAGGGATATGTAAAGATATATGGGAATATGCGAATATATTCGAGGATTTTTATTACCTACTCTTTGGGGGATACGTCGGGATTTTTTTTGGAAAAGAATTTTTAGTGTACAAATTATCGGCAGCGATTTCCCCCTCGCCTGTCGCTGTAACCCAAAATTCTTTTGGGTTTTCCAATATCCACAATTGCAGTTACGTTGTTGATTTCCATTTCAGCGTTACGGTCGGTTTCAGTACTCAGAAGTTCAGAGAGAAAGTACATATTTTCCAATAATAATCCAGTGTATATATCATGTTGCACAAAGATTTGGACAATACAGCTCCACATTACAGATTTCTCGTGCTTTGCAGATATAGAGGCACAGAAAATATAGTTCCAGAAATATTTGCGATGATAGAGGCAAGGAAGGAGTGAATGACGTAAAAAAAAGAACAGGTACAAGACGTTGCGCTTACGTGTAAATCTCCAGACTAGGATGACATTAAAATGTCCTCATTGTCTATTTGAACAACTTTTAACTTTGTCTTTCAGATCAAGTTGTCTTGCGACCTTTAAAAAAAATAGAGTCAGGTATTTGGAGTATTTGATATGAGTGTCACTGAAATATTTACAAATCATAGTTGTTTTGGGAAAACATTGGTAGCTCCATGATCACGTTCTGTCCGCAATGTACAAACCACATTCTCTAAACCTTCAAAGAGTTGGTCAAGTCATGATCATCTCGATACAACTTGAGTTATTTTCTGATTTGTCGACTCTAGGCGGTTGTTTGATTCCCAAACCTTTTCTTGAAATTTTATTACTCTTATTATTCTTAATATCACGCCAATTTTCTTCAAAATAGCTAATAACAATAACACTTGCTATTTTAATATCTTTAAGTTCTTCATATAATCCGGCATAGACGTCTTCATTTTTAGCGTATGCCATTTGCTGAAGAATTTGCAAACAAAGATTTCATCGTCCTCTAGTAATGTCTCTCTTTTCCATTGTAATTTCACGGTAAAAACTTCTCATACAATGCATATAATTGACTTTGTGAAAACGCCTAGTGGAAGATGTTCCTTTCATTAAAATTTTTATGCACATTATGCACTGAATCTTGTTCCAATCAGGATTGTGTTTTTTAAATAATTGGGCCATTTTGTCAACATTGTGTGTATCTTGTGAGGTCAGTAAGCAAAATGCAACAATTTCACTTTGTCCATTGCTATCTTCCTTTACTCAAGAAAACAGAGAGGCATCCTACGATCATTCACCTTGTATAGTAGGCGCACTGAGAGATTGCGTCCGCGGGGAAGTGGGGAGCGCGGAGAACGATTTGTCGCTATTGGCCGACTGCAACAGTGCAAAAAATGCACCGCGCTTTCGTATTTGCAATTAAAAATAGAACCAAGGCGAGGTTCAGAGGACTGATTATCCCTAGGCGTGCGCGTCGAAATTTATAGTTTTGAAAACTTCTTAGTATTCTTATTAGTATCTTTAGTATCATGCACAATACACAGCCAAGCACGAGAGATTATTTGAAAGTGGAATTTTTATGTTTTTTAAATCTCCTTCTTCGTCGACACATTGTGCAAATGTGCACCCTGAACGACTCATGATCCCGAAAATACTAAGACGTTTTCAAAACTATAAATTTCGACGCGCACGCCTAGGGACAATCAGTCCTCTGAACCTCGCCTTGGTTCTATTTTTAATTGCGAATACGAAAGTGCGGTGCATTTTTTGGACTGTTGCAGTCGGCCAATAGCGACAAAATCGTTCTCCGCGCTTCCCGCTTCCCCGCGGATGCAATCTCTCAGTGCGCCTACATTATATGTTGCATCGACGAATAATATTTCTGGGTACAGTTTGGAAAGTCGTTTCATTTCTTCATCTTGATAAAATATCGCACGAAGCACATCATTTCTATCTTTTAGGAAATCAATAGTGACTAATTTGTGAATTTGTTATTAAGAGGTTTTCCAGTTCATTGGTATAGGTAGGTATTTATTGGAATTTTTATTAAAACTATGAATTTTCAGAGTACCTAAGTATTTTCCCCTACTATTTTATTCACTTTCATTTTTACAAGTTTAGCTGCCTTAGATTTAGCATCCGGGTCCAGTTGCCTGTGACGTGGAAGATGATTATTATAAATTTTTTGCCTTTTCCAAAACAACAAGTGAATTTCCATCGTTATTCCAGATTTTTATTGGTTATTGCTGTTTACAAAGTAAAATATAAAAAAATATGCGACAAAGGACAGAGGTCTAGCCGTCGATGGAGGACTCAATCAACGGTCTAGCTGAGGGTCTAGGTCTAAATAATCTCGGACATCATCCAGCGATCCAACATCATGTAAACAGCAGGTAGGTATAAGCACTACAGCTTACCCTAACATAGGGTAAGCTGTGGTATAAGTTTGGTATAAGCCAGGAGTATGTCTGTGGTATAAGCAGTCTCAGAAAAATCCGAACTGCCTCCCGTTTACCTGTGGCAAAATAGACACGCTGTTGCCAGTTGAGGCTATAAATAAATAAGACATAATCTCTTTTCAAAATTATCAACTGAAATACAGTTTAATTATATTCAATACAATAAATACTTATGAATAAATGAGGGTTTTATTAAACTTTTTAAAATTACCTAAAGTGAAAAATGGTTAGGTTTATTACAGTGCAATATAAATATTATATTACCTACCAATTTAAATTAAATCGCTAGGTACGTGTAGGTATATACACTGTGTCCCGGATAAGAATGAACAGCATGGGGATATTGCAAACGGCTAGAGATAGAGCAACGGTTAAATGGGGAAAAAGTTGTGCAATTTCGAGGTCAATGAAATGGCACAAACAGATTTCTAATATATTTTTTCGTTTTTGAGTTATTTTGAAAAAAGTAAAATTTTGCGTTTTCGATTTTATTTTTTTCTGAAGTTGTTATCACAGATAGAAAAAAAAGAAAAACACTTTCCTATGGCACTTTTTAACGGGCTTTAAGGTGGCTTTTTTAGATTTGTTCTACAACGTTTCGTTTTTGAGAAACCATCTCCAACTTTATTTTTTTAAATACGGACCTGGATTTTTTTTGCAGATTTTGAAAGCTCTTTTCATTGCAAATACCATGATGTATGACACGAAATATTTTTAAAATATTTTGAGACAATTATACTGATTATTCCTTTTTTTCCATTCATTTTTTTCTATTGCGGCCCTGTATTTAATAATAAGAAGTCTAAATATTAATCAGTATTGACAACAATTTATTTACAGTTTATTTTTACTTCGAAAACTTAATATTTTTAAATACGGCCCTGTCTGGTAAGTGTTTTCCTCTGTTGTTGTACAGCAAACAGTGTCGCATTGTGTTTTGGAGTAAATTCTTAGCTTTTTCTAATTGTCAGAAGAAAGCTTTAAGCCAACGAAATCAATAACTTTTGATATTTATCGGCCTCTAAACTATTTCTGTGACGCAAGATATAACATGCTGACATGTTAAATGTGTCCCCATTTGAAAAAGCACCCTCCATTTCTAATGATACAAATTGTTAACTAAATGATACAGTGGGAGTTATGACAAATGACAAGGGGTTGGTTTCGTTGTTTCAAAGCCATCTAGGTGGGGGTTTTTATTTATTTTTTATTATCGCATGTGACTGTTATTAGTCTTTGCCGTCCTTTTTTTAGTTCTCCAATAATCGAAAGATAAGTTGTAAGTTAAATTGTTGACAATACTGATTAATATTTAGACTTCTTATTATTAAATGCAGGGCCGCATTAGAGAAAAATTAATGGAAAAAGGGAATTTTCAGAATAATTGTCTCAAAACAATTTAAAAATATTTCGTGTCATACATCATGGTATTTGCAATGAAAAGTGCTTTCAAAATCTGCAAAAAAAAATCCAGCTCCGTATTTAAAAAAATAAAGTTGAAGATGGTTTCTCAAAAACGAAACGTTGTAGAACAAATATAAAAACGCCATCTTAAAGCCCGTTAAAAAGTGCCATAAGAAAGTGTTTTTCTTTTTTTTTTCTATCTGTGATAACAACTTCAGAAAAAAATAAAATCGAAAACGCAAAATTTTACTTTTTTCAAAATAACTCAAAAACGAAAAGAGATATTAGAAATCTGTTTGTGCCATTTTATTGACCTCGAACTTGCGCAACTTTTTCCCCATTTAACCGTTGCTCTATCTCTCACCGTTTGCAATATCCCCATGCTGAAAAATCAAAATCAGTTAAACTACAGTTAGATATATTCAAAATGGAAGCAACCATGTGTACCAGTGATAGAGGCAATGTGTTATTAGTTGTCAACGGTTATACATTTTGTTTCCACAAAATGTTGGCCAAGGGAGCAAGAAAACGGTGGTGCTGCAGCAAGAAATCCTGCAAAGCATTTTTGAAGACCCAAGAAGGTGACAACATCATTGAAGCAAGTTTTGACCACAACCACGAAAAGATGTCTCAAGAGCGATTCAACCGGAAATCTGTCAGCAATTCTGTCAAGAGACCTGCAGTTGAAGACGTTACCGAAAAGCCATCGAAATTGATTTGTCGAGAAATCAAAAAATCATCCATCAGCACAATGACTACCAAGGACGTCGATAGGGTAAGACGAAACATATATCATGCTAGGGCCTCTTCGTTTATCAAAATACCCAAAAACGTCTTTGAATTTCATAACGCTATCGAATCGGCTGGTATATAGTAACGAATCAAAATGAAAACTTCTTATTGAAAAATGATCCAGAGAACCATATTGATATTTTCTCATGTTCTTCAAATCTTCATTTTCTTTCATCTATTTCGCATTGGTATGTTGACGGTACTTTTGAATATTGTCCTCGATTCTTTTGCCAATTATTCACTATCCACGGGCTAAATAATGGTCACTATATACCTCTCGTCTTCTGTTTGCTTCCCAAGAAGAACTCGTCTTTTTACTATCTGGCTTTTAACTATGTCAAAGAACAATGTTCTACTCTTGGTCATCCTGTTTCTTCTGTATTAATTACGTCGGATTTCGAAATTGCTATTCATAAAGGTATTCGTCAGGCGTTTCCGGGTGTAGAACTTCGGGGGTGTCGTTTTCATTTAGGCCAAGCTTGGTATAGAAAGATCCAACAGTTACAGTTAGCATCCGAATATCAAAAGGATGAGGAAAATGCATCTGACATTTCGAAGTTTATAACTTACATTTTTGGCCTACCTTTTCTTCGCCCTGAAGACGTGGGAGACTTCTTTGCTTTTGAATTGGTAGAGGTTAAAATTGACAAATTTTGGGATTACCTTGTCGATAATTACATATCTGACAACTCTCTCTTTCCCCCTCATCTTTGGGACCAGCATTCTGCCTCTTTAGAGAGGAGCACCAACTCGTGCGAATCTTTTCATTCCAAGTACAATTCTTCTTTCTATTCTCCACATCCCAACGTCAACAGCTTTATTTCGGTTTTGTTGGACTTTCAAATTCATACGTATATTAAGATTAATTCTATTTCTCTCCCAAAAATTCGTAACGCGCAAAGCGCTGCAAAAATCAAATTCTTGGAGGACAAAATTGAAGATTTACGTCGAGGTGTTATAAATAAATTTGAATTTGTGAAAGTAATTTCTTATAAATTTAAAGGAAAACAATGTAAATAAGATATTTTTTAGTTTATTGTAATTATCAATTATACAGTGCACATATCGAATTTGTGCCTTAATATATCACTAGTATGAGTATAGTATGTAAAATAGTTATAAGCATTTTAAGTTGTACAAAATTTGAAATAAATTTATATTGTATAATAGATAAAGTATTTGATACTTATTATTTGCACCTTGTACCTAGTATTTATAATAAAGCTATATTATTGGGTGTTACATGTGGCAACGCAGTCTCAGATTTTGCTGCAATTTCGGCATTATCTCGTTCATCACCCTTTTAGGGCCCGGGAGGGAGATCGACCGTCACTTTTTTGGCCACAGGTACATTTCCCTCTTTCGGGAGGGAGTTCGACCGTGGCCGAAAAATCATAGGATTATAATAGACAAGAGATTTATATGGTTTAGATCTCAGACTAATGAATAAAGGGGACACCGCATTATAGCATCTTTATACAGATGTAAACAGTAAGCTGAACCTTCTCACATTATGAAAGAGATAAATGTATTTACAAATACTACCTATGGAACGAAATATTCTCTTTTTTCACATTAGAGGAAAGACACTTGCACTATATGCACCTTTTTACCATTTTTTTATATTTAAAACTTGGAACCGCACGAAAAACTCGATTTTAGCGTTTGTTTTCTGGTAAAACTAAGCAAATACCGAAGTACAAACCAAAACAAACAAAATGGAAAACAAACAATTTGAGCAAGCGCTAACTTTGGTCCCTGTCAAACTGCCGCAACGTTGCCGATTATGCGAAAAATAATGGGTGTTCTCTACTATAACCATAACATAATCTTTCTTGAACACGAAAAGGTTGTTTTACTTTACTGTTCCGCCTGAATTTTATAAGTGGGGGCAATTTTACGTTCAATGCATCTACTAAAAAAATGCAGGTTTTATTTATGATATTACTAGTTATTGTTACTCTTAAATGTGACAACATGTTTGGGGCAGGTCAGTAAGACCAATATTTGTAAACATGGAAATAGTAATAAACAGCTATGCCTGTCAACAATTCACTTAAATTTGTAAACAAATTCGCCCCCTTTATTCATTAGTCTGAGGTTTAGATAAATATTATGTATACATGTGGTATTTGTAAGTATAAAGTTATGTCATGTGTCCACTGCTAATCCTTCAAATTTCAGTTTCCTTGATATAGGTTCATATTATATAAGTTCATATTGTAATTATAGCGAAAGCACGGGGACTTACACTTTTATTCCTTCAAGGATATTGTAATCACAGCTTACCCTAACATACAGCTAGGAAACTGCGGTGGTGGGGGACGAGATTCGTCCCAGGCCTTTAACCCCGCCTTTGGGGAGAGAAACCGTCATTGGCGGGCGGGCGGGCGGGCAGCCTAACGGATTATTATTCGATCGGTGGTCAAGGGCGTATCAGTGTTATTTTTCGATATTTATAGTGGTGAAATATCAGCCAGCGAAAATCGGGCCATGTCATATGTGCTGTGAAAAGCAGTTGTAATAAACGTTATAACTGCAAGAAGAAATTATTTTGCTTTCCCAAGCAACCTGACCGGTAAGTACCCTACTTTTTTTCCAGCATTTAGGTATGTCGTGTGTGGTTTATTTAAATGCTATTTACTAAAAGACTTGCTGTTGTTTAATAACTTTTAATCAGCGTATTTTTTTCAATTCACGTTAATAATGTTATCTTATTCATTTAACGATTATTGTTTCCCAAAATATATCAAGAATACTATTTATTTATACGTAATTTACAACTATATTGGCCTATTTCTGGAGTATCTATAGACATTACATACTTTATTGGAATAGTATAAGTGGGGAATACAGTACCGATGAAGAATAATTTTTAATTCTTTCTTTCTAATATTCCTTTATTAATTATATTGCCAATTTATGTTTAACTCCTAGGTTTGAACTAGCTCTCAATTTGTTATAGGTACTCTAGTCTGTTTGGAAATTAAAAGAAGGTTTAAGTATGGCTCATTATAAATGCAAATCCTTTACTTCTGATTTATAATGATATTTTTGAAATTTGGATTTGCATTTATAATGTACCATTAAGTACTTACTAATGTGATGCCTTTAACACCTACTTTTGTTATATTTAGATATTTCTCAGATATTTACCTGTAATTTTCTATAGTGAATATACAGTGTATTTCTGCTTCTCCAAAAAATATGGTCTACGGAGAGAATTTTGGATTTTTTTATACAGGGTGCATAAAAAATACAAAATAATATGAAATACCATCAAGAATTAACTACATTTAATTTTAAAAATATCTTTTACTTAGAAAAGTTGTTTAGAATTAAAAGAAGTGTCAGATTGTAAATTTTCAAGCAATTCGGATGACTTTGATTTTTGTTTTTTTTACATATTTAAATCAAAGTCGGCCGATTTGCTTGAAAAGTTTTTTAAAAATATCTAAATAAATGTTTTTGATATTTTTAAAAACAAAGGAGTTCCACACTTGGCAATCAAAAAAATTGAAGTTGGCTGATTTGTTTGAAAAGTGACAATGGCACACATATTTTAATTCTAAACAACTTTTCTAAGTAAAAGTTTTTAATATTTTTAAAAATAAAGGTAGTTTATTCTTGATGGTATTTCATGTTTTTGTATTTTTTGGGCACCCTGTATAAAAAAATCAAAAATTCCCTCCGTAGACCATATTTTTCGAGAAGCAGAAACTGTTATCAAGAATGACTTTTTGTCGAAAAATTAAATTTTTGGTCCATTTGTCCTCTGGGGGACTCCATCCGCGGACACACTGTATAGGTACTTATATCTACCTACGTACTACCTAACAACAGCTGTGTCTGGCCTAAAGAGATCGTTTATTTATTTTAATCTCATTAAAATAAAGTATTTCAATTTTAATTAATTTTTCAGGGCAAGGATATGGTCAATGAAAGCCAATAGGGAGGCTCTTTTTGAGAAATTAGCTCAAAGGCCTAAGTCTCACAGACTATGTGAAGAACATTTTGAAGGAAAAATGTACACAAATCATCTTCCCTAGACATTTCCCAAAAGAATTTATGCTTCGCTTATATTTAAGAATAAGAATTTATTACACACTCAAAACTATTAATGCAAATTTTAAAAAGATTACTAAAAAATAAGTTAATTATTCGGAGAAATTTCTAGAATATTTGTTTGTGTATATGCCGTATTTTTTTGGTTTTGTTGTATATGTATATCTATTATAGATTGCTTATTTATTAATACAAATTTACAATATTAAATGCTCGTTTATTTATTTTCAGCTTTTCTTTGAATAAATATCAGTAGATAACTTTTTGTACCTACTTAAATTTGAATTCTACGCCACTATGCAACAAAACGGTACCACTACATGAACTTCCAGTTAGATTTGATCATAGACAATACCTGTTTCGATTTATTCATTTTTTAATTCAACAGTTTGTAAACTTATAAAAGTAGGTACCTATTAATTTTTAGCAATAAATAACATTCTGCCAGTCAAAGTAATAAGTACTTGTTTTGTTCAAATAAAATGCATAAAATGCATTGAATAGTATTTTTTACTTCCGTATAAAAATCTAGTTCGGTACTGTTCATCAAACCTGAACAAATCATACAACTTTTCTTAATCCGGCCCTCACTTCTCTCCCCAATAAGAGAGAGATAGCACGCTTGGCCGTGCACGGATAGAACAAAGGGGCCACACGGGAGTTTCCTAGCTGTATGTTAGGGTAAGCTGTGTTGTAATTTTGCTGTGACCAGTGGCGTAACCAGAATGTAAAGTTGGGGGGGGGGGGGCTAATTATTTTCAAAAAATTCTGCAGTAACAATATTTACGGCAAAACTATTGTTTTAAAGTAAACTTTATTTAGAAATAAATACCACGCGGCAGATCTTTGGAGGGGGGGGGGCTAAAGCCCCTAAAGCCCCCCCCCCCCTGGTTACGCCACTGACTGTGGCTCAAATATTTGCATTTAGTCAATGACGATATGATATATACAGTGCTATCATTGAGTAAAAGATCCCTTCTACTCAATGGTAGAAGCCGGGTTTATCAATTTTCATGGTAGGCTAAATAATAATTATTTTATTCAGGGCTGTAGTTAGACATTAGACGGAAGCTTCAGGTAGGGCAAACGACTTTCCTGTATACAATAGGGATAGGTACCTATAACGCGGTATCTAGAATCTAGCTAGACTTTTTCCAAGGGGGGGGTACAAGGTACGTACAAAAAAAATTAAAGTTAATTTTCGTGATTAAAAATTGCGCCACAGACCACCCAATAAATTATCTTAAAGAAAAAGATTACCTACATTTTAATCTATAAAAATCAATTTGGCGCCTTTATTGATGATTCTTAATATGGGTTAAGTAGGAAATAATTACCAACAGCTGAAATCAAATCTGTATAATTTTTTTCTAAACAATATTTTAAAATTTATACATATATTTCTTATCCAGTAACTGACATATTATGTAGATACGAGCAAAACCTGACACCCTACAAAAATTGTCATAGCAATTTTTAAAAAGGAAAGAATGGAAAAGTACCTAATAATACCTACTTTACCTACATACCAAAACTTTGTTTTGGCGTGTGGAGTTAAGCAAAAGAAGTATTTTCTAAGTGACAAAGGTTCCTGATTCCCAACTTAGACAAGTGATAATAATTGTATGTAGAAATGTTTATTTAATCGTGCATTCTTATATTTCGGGAACGTATATAGTAACTTATATAGAAAGCTTTGGCACACAGAAGCCTCCTTACGGACATGTGTCAAAAATGATTGTAGTCTCCATTTCAATTTATACAGAAAGACAGACAATATTTTAAGCATAAACTTGGTTCTAATACAATATCTTTGCCATGTATATTAACGTTAATTTAATGTTGGCTTTTATTAATTTCTTTTATTTTTCTATGATAATTTATTCTCGTAAATTTATTCTCATTTCATTTAGCTCTAACTGTCTTTTTTCTCTATATACCTACCTATATACGCATTGTCTATGGCTAGGCACGATATAATTCAAGTAGGTATAACTATAAAATGTAAAGAAGAAAGTACTCGTAGCTTACTCGTTCATGAATTCTTATCGGAAATGATAAATTTGCATTATATTTTGGCTTTTACAGTTGGTGTGATAATCTCATATTATAGATAGATATCAAAATATCAAATATTTGGGAACTGGAGTCGAAAACCATGGTATTCTAATTCAATAGGTATAGGCATTCATTATACGACTTAACAGAATTTACAATTTTACACGTACCTAACTTTTTGTCTAAAATCATGTAACCAAAACTACAGAGGGCCATTTATGTATTTTTCTGCTATTGTGCCCAGATCTGAAGCCTTTTGTTATGTTAAATATTTCCTCTTCAGAAATAATCGGCCATATCATAGAAACAAAATGGGGTCTTTTGTTGGACATGAACAATTTATTTAAACAAAAAGGAAATTACTGGGAAAATCATTTCAACGGATAATTTGTGGGATAATAAACTTGTTATGCATGATGGTTTTTGTAGGTAAGCTCCCAAAATTGGCGTCATTTCCCCCAAAACAAATGCGTTTCTTAATTAAAATGAAATGTTTCTAAATGAAAATGAAAAAATGCTGTTAGTCGAGAAACAATAGCTTGTAAGAATTCCAACCTCTACATTACAGTTTGTAATCTGTCGATCGGCAGCTCCTGTATTATGTAACGGTTCTTCAAAATTTGCTGACAGTAAAAAATGGCACAGGTTCAGTCAACCTGGAACTTGAATATGGCTTTAAAAAACTGGTTTGCTTCCTACTAGAATGCTACAAAGGTCGGAAAATAGGACGTTTCATTTTAGTGTTGCCGCACCAAGCAGCTAAAATAGGTAGGTAATTTTATGGACGCTGAGAGTAGGTAAAATAGGTACTGTGTACCGTATTTCGAAAATATTTCCAAATCACAGAGAACATGGACAATGACATTACCTAGTAATAAGTATTTTAAAATTTTAATTTTAAATTTTCAAAATTTTCAGTAGGTAGTTAGAAAGGCACTATTATAGAATACGCAAGCATCTATATTTTGTAATTCAGGAATTACTCCAGTGCAATTAAATTTTCATACAACTGGGATCACCGGGAAATGGGGAAGTTGCACTCTTTTTAATGACAATGAAAATGAAAACTAGGAACAAAAATACTAGACACGTATTTTTATTTTTTTCATTTCGAGTTTATTTAAGCTAAAAAATAATGTTTTTCTATTTACGTGACGTCATCAAGCGGCTATTTCAAAGTGGCGCGCAAGCTAGTGATTTTTAGTTCAAAATGTTGGTGGGATTGTCAACAACCCTGGGTTATCTGGTTCTAAATTATCGGATTTTGCCTCTAAATATCCACCTACCATTTTAATTTTTAAACACAATAAATGATAAAAGTCACCATCAAAAATTGCGTTGTCACCTTAAAAAAATTGCGTTGTCACCTTGAAAAATATAAACTGACAACTACAAAAATCAAGGTTAGGCTGACAACTGATGACACTGACAGACGCACATATTAGCTTTGTTCGCAGAGCAGTTTGGAACCAGTTGTGAACTAAGTAACTGTCGCTGTGATTGATTAATTCCAATTTTAGTTTTTTTTAAGCCAATCACATTGATAGTTACTGGTTCAGAACTGTTCCGAACTGCTCCGCGATCAAAGCTATTATCAGGGTTGGGAACGTAGTTAATATGACATTAATTACGCAATTAATTACCGTAGTTAATGTAATTGACTACGTCATGTTTTTGTACAATTAACTACACTTTAACTACGTGTCAACGACGCAAATTTTAAACATTTAAAATGCCTTATTTGACCAAATACAATTTTTTAATAATTTGTTTTATTCTTTTATTCTCAAATTGTTTAGGTAAATACCTAAATATTATTAAATTATTAACTGTGGGAGGCCTTTTGGGCGTGGTAATCATAATAAAAATCACATTTTACTTTCAACGTTCTGTTAACGTCTTTATTTCATTTTCTAACCTCTAAAACTCATTTCCCTCTCTTTTGGTCCTAACCACCGGGCAAGCCTGGAAGTGTGGCGGGAATATTAAAAAAAAAAGATTTTACGTTTGGGTACCTACATGCCTACATTTTACATTGTTCACTGTTCATTTATTAAAAATTTACATATTCATTATTGTTTATGTTTATTGATTAGGTGTAAAAATTAGGGATTAGGGGAACTAAGTTAAAAGAAAAATAATTATTTTTATTTATAAAATATCAAATAGAAATAAAAATTTGTCAACTTAAATTCAGTCTTGGACAAAAGTTACCTAATTTTGTGCTGAGAAATTTCAGTTCTTCATATTTGTTGTGGTATTTTCGTCTAGCCATGATTCTCTTTTGTAAAAATTATTGTAAACGTAAAGTGAGGTTAGAGAGCCTGTGTAGACGTCGACTATCTACAAAAATGACCTTGAATCAACCAATCAAATCATTTATTACATTAACTACCTACACGGAGTTAACTACATTTCGAATTAATTACGTAGTTAATGTAGCTAGTGTAGTTAATGTAAGTAATTAATATAAAATTTTCGCTACATTCCCAACCCTGGCTATTATTATTAGAGGATAGACGCATGCCCTGATGACGCGTCGCTACCAACCTGAAGGTGCAACTATACGAAAATTCCTAGTTACCGCTTGATGACGTCAATGTTGGAAAATTATGTTTTAAAATGCAATAACGGCTTGGTTGCAAACTATATTCGATTGAAGCTTAAATTATATGAAATAAAAATACTTTTTTTGTTCTAAAAAAGAGATTTCCACTTTGATTTTAACTAAGTGCAACTACCCCATTGTAGTAGGTACCTACTAATATAACGACGTAAATCGGTCCGCCATCTTGAAAGTCAAACCTTTTTCACAAACTATACGTTTTAATTAAAAATCTATGACAAATATCGAAAGTTGCCAACAGAGCTGAACTAAAGGGCATGGAAAATGTACAGGGTGATCCATGCAAGAGGAACACCCCCCTTAACTTCTTTATTTTTCAAGTTAAAGAAAAAATTGTAGAGATAAAAGCCTTAAGGTTTTTTGTGAGCTTTTCCATGAACTTACTGAAATTGACACAGGGTGTTCCGTAAAAGCTGGACAAACCAAGCTGATGTTTTCTCACAAGAATACCCTATATATTATTGCATTTTTGGAATCTACACTTCGTCCCGATTCCAACGACATATACAGGGTGTCTACTGACGGAGGGCCACTTAGAAATATCTCGACAAATATGCATTTTTCGGAGAACTTTATTTGAAAGAAAAAATTACCTTTTTGATGGCCCAACTTTGTGTAAAAACAAATTCGAGATCCATGGCCTACTTTCCGAGAAATTTTTGAAAAACCCGAAAATTGCCGAAACTTCTTTGGCATGTAACTTTTTTATTTCAAGAGTTATCGAAAAAGTTTCTGAATAGAATCTGTAGGAAAAATTGATTACTTTAAGCCTGCTTTATCATAATTTGGCAAAATGCCGCGGTTTAGGGGGTGCTCTCTTAGGGCTTAAAAAAAGTTACTCAATTATAGCAGGCCATGGCGTAAAAAAACTACCTATTTTATGCACTTTCGATCGATATATCACAAGCGCTACATATCCCTTGCGTTAGCCTGATTTACAATTTTTTTAGAAAAAAAAATAAAATTTAGATGTCTTGGAAAAATGCTTTCAAAGTTCGGTTAAATAAACTACAGCTATCGATTTAATTAATTTCACAACACATTACATTGCAAATCTTTTGTCGAAATGAAATTTGTTGCGAGAAATCTGCATCTCCCACATTTTTGAAATTTTCTAGTATATGCCTTGAAAAAACAATAGCAACCAGCTTCTGTCACTCAATCAATTGGATCTTTCAAACATTATTGTTTGATAGAAGTTGAAAGAATAACTGATTCAAGAAATAGGTACTTGTATAAAATTAGCGGCATTTTCAAACGAAGACAAATTCAATTTATTTGTAATGTACGTGGAAAGCAACTTTAATTCAACGAAGACAATATCAACATAGAACCATATTTAAAAAGTTATCAAGTAACTTAAAAATCATCAAATCGGAGATGTGTGTGAAAACGCGCCATGATTTTTTAAGTTACTTGATAACTATATGGTTCTATTTGGACTAGGGGCGTTTGGATGTCTATGTTGATACTGTCGTAAATTAAAGTTGCTTTCCTACATTACAAATAAATTGAATTTGTCTTCGTTTGAAAATGCCATGCTAATTTTATACAAGTACCTATTTCTTGAATCAATTCTTTCAACTTCTATCAAACAATTAATGTTTGAAAGATCCAATTGACTGACTGACAGAAGCTGGTTGCTATTGTTTTTCAAGGCATACTAGAAAATTTCAAAAATGTGGGAGATGCAGATTTCTCGCAACAAATTTCATTTCGACAAAATATTTGCAATGTAATGTGTTGTGAAATTAATTAAATCGATAGCTGTAGTTTGTTTAACCGAACTTTGAAAGCATTTTTCCAAGACATCTAAATTTTATTTTTTTTTCTTAAAAAAATGTAAATCAGGCTAACGCAAGGGATATGTAGCGCTTGTGATATATCGATCGAAAGTGCATAAAATAGGTAGTTTTTTGAGGCCATGGCCTGCTATAATTGAGTAACTTTTTTTAAGCGCTAAGAGAGCACACCCTAAACCGCGGCATTTTGCCAAATTATGATAAAGCAGGCTTAAAGTAATCAATTTTGCCTATAGATTCTATTCAGAAACTTTTTCGATAACTCTTGAAATAAAAAAGTTACATGCCAAAGAAGTTTCGGCAATTTTCGGGTTTTTCAAAAATTTCTCGGAAAGTAGGCCATGGATTTCGAATTTGTTTTTACACAAAGTTGGGCCATCAAAAAGGTAATTTTTTTTTCAAATAAAGTTCTCCGAAAAATGCGTATTTGTCGATATATTTCCAAGTGGCCCTCCGTCAGTAGACACCCTGTATATGTTATATGATTTCTCCAGCCGTTTTTACAATACAGGGCGTTCGAATTTAATATTTTCGTGTTTTCACATCCTGTATCTCAGAGACGAAACGTTTGCGGATAAATTAAGTATAAAAAAAATGATGAAAATGGTGCCCCTAAAACGATAATAGTCATTTTGTAATCATCCACACAAAAAAGTTAAGGTTGATATTTTTCTAGTCCAGGGCAAAATATGGAAATATGAACCTTGATTCGGAGTGGGTTCAAAATGACTATGAACGTTTTAGAGGCACTATTTTCATCATTTTTTCTTATACTCAATTTCTCCGTAAACTTTTTGTTTCAGAGATACAGGATGTGAAAACATGAAATAAATGGAGTTCGAACGCCCGGTATTGTAAAACCGTCTGGAGCAATCATATGACATATATATGTCGTTAAAATCAGGACGAAGTGTAGATTCCAAAAATGCAATAATATACAGGGTGTTCTTGTGAAAAACCATAAGCTTGGTTTGTCCAGCTTTTACGGAACACCCTGTGTCAATTTCAGTAAGTTCATGGAAAAGCTCACAAAAAACCTTAAAGCTTTTATCTCTAGAATTTTTTCTTTAACTTGAAAAATAAAGAAGTTGAGGGGGGTGTTCCTCTTGGATGGATCACCCTGTACAAAATAAATCCAACACGAGCTCTCTATCCCGAACGGTTCGTTCCTGAGATATATGTAGGTACTTGCCTACTTTTAAAACTTGGCTTCAATTCTAAACAACTTTTTTAATAACATTTTCTCAAATTTTGAAACATATGAGTACACACTTCACTCCTGAGCATTTTCAAAAGAAGTCTACATTTATGCTCAAATTTATGATATATATCTACCTAATATGGATTACATTTGTTTGTTTTTTAAAAATATAACATTCATTACTACCTAAATTGACTTAGTCGTGCAGTTTCTCTTCCTCTTCTGATTGAATACATATTTATGTTAAAGGGGTTCTTATTTATCCATCCATTGTTGAACCTGATGGTACTCCCGAAGATGGTCGTATTTTGATGCTTCAGAAGTAGGGGCAAAGAATCAGTACAAAATTAGTATGTCTCAATGTCACGGAATTTTGTTTATAAATAAATAAAAATAAATCTTAAGTCACTGAGATTTTTCGAGAGTTTATATTTCCTATACCACTTCCCAAAACCATTCATCCCCGGCTTCAATTATTTTATAAATGTTTGCCTTAGGATTCATGAAAACAGAAACAGGTTCTTGCAGTCGATTAAAATGTTTAAGGGAGATATGTTTCCCTTCTTAAATAAACAAGAAGTTTTATCAGATCCTGATATGGCATGTGCAAACAAAATGTAGTTTCTAGGGAAGTTGAGTTTCATTTGCATTTCGGAAACTCTGTTTTTCTCCTTCTACCAAGTCCCTACATAATATGTAGGTTTCCACTTTTCACCTTGTATATTAAAATTACTGCCAGGTCAGTATCATCTCCTAGCACTACGGTCGCATCCGTTTCGCCCAATGAATAAAGAACCAAAGAACCCCAGGAAGGAATCAAAGCTCTATATATGTATACTATTATAAAATACGTGAGACGGAAATCGCCCTGTGTAGGTACCAAGTTTTGACACAATATTTTGATATCTGACACGGCCAGTATGTGGTGTTTCGATACTTTTATGCTTAGCTGTGCGACTTTGCTTAGCTGTGCGGCTTGTGGCTCTTTCCTGAGCTTGGAAAACTAAATGTTCGAGGATACTAATCCATCGCCAAGTAATTTTGTAATTTACATTAACTTTTGTAACCATGTACCAAAGTAGCATATGCGTTTGTGTAGGTAGCTACTTCTTCTTCTAGAATAATTGCTGTGTTACCAAGGATTCTTAAATTTAAAGACATAAACGTGCCTTATAATTTTTGGCCTGTATTGTAGGTACTGACTTTACGAAAAATGAGGATTGCTGCCTCGATTAGTTTGTTGAAACCACTCAAAGGTGCACGCCACTGTGAAATCGGAAACGGCATCCCGCCATATGCAGGAACTATCTCCGTCGCGCGTTAATTCCAAACATGCTCCTTCCTGGGGTTCTTTATTCATTGGTTTCGCCTAACTTAATGCTTACGCAGAGCCGGTTCTAGGCGGGTGGGAACGGTGCGGAGCACCCGGCCCCACGTTTTGACCGGCACCGCGCGTCCGTCCACTATCGTATTTAGGGGCCAATAATTTTAAGTAATTTCCCTTAAAATTTCTAAAAAAATTTAAACCTGCCTCGGCTGCTTTGGGCTGAGTGCTAAACGGCACTGCATTCAAATATTTTGGCGCACATTCTCAAAAATTGTTGGGACAGCACTTTCCTTTAGCTTAGGTGATATTCTCTATAGGTGTTTTTTCCCACAACACGTTTGTCCACTTTAATTGTTTCACTTTCTTGAAAATGTGTTAGCCACACATACTTAAGGGTTTTTTAGAAATTAAATCTCAGTTGGAATCCCGAGGCAAAGCGAATGTTGTTATGGTGACATTTTCTTCCTGGCTTTTGTAATATGTATAAATATATTATAAACAGACCCCCAATATTTGGTATTTAGGTTATTTTTTACGAAATAAAAACGAAAACTCACCTCAGTATACTGTAAATATTGACGAGGTCCCAGCTGATCGGCAGCGTGAAAGGTCGAATAGGAACCGTATCAGGGCGTGGGTCGACAACGAAAATCCTCGAGTACGTTACAACACTGATTTATTTCGCACAAGGTGAATGGTGAATACAAAATACACAAAGCCGAACGTGGTCAACGGGAACGGCTTCCAGCCACCCGGACCGTCTGAACTCTCGGATCTCCCGTAAGCAGTTCACCCGTCTGTGTCTCACGCTCCACTGTTCATTCGTCCATTCCGGGGGGAGAATTCCCCTTACAGCGCTCACGCGTCGGCGCGAGAGGCACCAATACTCCTGGACGGCACGGCTCCCACTCAGAGTCCATAATAACACCTGGGCGGTTTCCCTCGGCCAGGACACACGGGCACTAGACACAAACTTGTTTCTAAAATATAAACTAAGACGTTTAAAAACACTTTAAACATTTAAAACTTCTCAAAACCCAAGCTGCCGCTTTCAGTTATGTGACAAATGACATGTCGTAACGTCGGACTAAGATGTGATTTTTGTCTTCTCCATGGCCTGTCTTTATCGTAGGTCTCGAAAAATAGTGTGACGTCACAAGTCATTTTCAAAAATTTATTCGTAATGGCTCAAATAATTCATTGTTGGGGCCCCGCACTTTCATGCAGCACCCGGCCCCGCAAGCTTGAGCCGGCCTTGTGCTTATGTCAACTAAAGTGGTGTCAGCGTCTCTTAGTCTCTTGGAGGTTGCACCACCTTTATATAAATATTCAACAGTTTTTTGTAATAGTATTATTGTTTAAACAGCTTTTTGTTTTGTATAGAGGCGAATCATTTTTCCTGGTTAGCTGTTGTAGAATTTTCAGTGAAACTGATTTCTAGACAATAACGATATGAATCGTAATCGTAAATATATGATTCCCGAGTGTTCTTGCACACAAAATTCACTCAAAAATTGTCCGAACCGGCATATGAAAACGGTACTATAATAAGCTAGTGAAAAAGGTCTAGGTATACGATAAACACGACAGGCCATTAGGCCAACTTATTATGCGTATTTGCCAAATTTTCACACTAAAGTTTCTTTCTTTAAATTTACTTAAGTAATGAATGTACTTCCATGTAACTTAGTTAATTTCTCAATTATTGTGAAACAATTATTTCAAAAACAGTTTGAGGTTTTGATAGATTTTGTTTTGCGTGTTTCTTATGCTCTTTTTAATGTTTTTTCTTTACAGCAACTCTACACATAATTTCAAGATATTTTAATTTTTTGAAGTATCTATCTCGGCAGTTTTCGATATATCTGCCATAGTTTCTTAATTAAAATGCAGTTTGTGAAAAAAGTTCTTCTTTTCAAGATGGCGGATTAGAGGACTTTTAGTATTGTAACGAAAATGCCTCTAAAGTTGTTATACCAGTTTTTTAATGAACATGTTTGCACTACTTTCACTTTCTAATCTACATGACGATTTGGCAGATAACTGTTAAGTTTCGGTATTCTATACTTTACAGTTAATTATGTTCCCTGTAGAGCTAGAAATTCATTAGAACATTATGATTTGTGCATTTGTGCATCTATCATTGGCCAGGAATATTCTAGGGTAGTCTGCAGTCTTTCATTTGAGTACCTATATACAGGGTGTCTACTTTTAAGTGTATACAAATCGATGAAAAATGTATTTTGTGAGATATTTTCAAAAACCTTTTTTGTTCGAAAGGTCTTCAAAAAACGCTTCTTTTGACGTTTTTACTTTTGTCAAAATGCAAATCCAGGGACGGCTACGATTTTTTTTATACCCCGATTTCCACAAAAACCATTTAGCGATTTTTTGTTTAAAATCTGACACAACAGCCCAAAACCTCCATATACTAAATTTGAACTAAAAATGTAGAGGGTGTTAGGTTCTACACCGTGTTAAAGTTGAGCAAAATAGAGACTTCAAAGGCACCTGGCGAGTCAAGCGTGCCATGGAATTATTTCAAAACAGTGGAGGAATTAACAGGACCACCCAAAGTGTTGATAGAAGAAATTGCAAGAAGAAATATACAGGATGTTTTTCTCTACAGCGTCTCAAATTTCCGATTTTTTTTTTTCGAATTTTATGCTGATCAAGTTTGCCTTGGATTATTGAAACAATGTTACTAAATGTAAAATAAATCAAATTTAAAAAAATATGAAGAGTCATTCAGTCATTTCCCTTGTGTAAATGTTGTTTGTAACATTAAAACGCGTATTGACAAATGTATAACCTTAGAAGGCGATTACCTATATTGAGACAACCTCGATAACTTAAGACTTAAGTATTTTATTTGTTGATGTTTTGGTAAAATTTAATTTATTTTACATTTAGTAACATTGTTTCAATAATCCAAGGCAGACTTGACCAGCATAAAATTCGAAAAAAATCGGAAATTTGAGGCGCTGTAGAGAAAAACATCCTGAATATTTCTTCCTGAAATTTCTTCCATCAACAGTTTGGGTGGTACTGTTAATTCTTCCACTGTTTTGAAATAATTCCATGGCACGCTTGACTCGCCAGGTGCCTTTGAAGTCCCTATTTTGGTCAACTTTAACACGGGGTACAACCGAACACCCTATACATTTTTTGTTCAAATTTAGTATATGGAGGTTTTGGGGTGTCCTGATTAACGCTGTTGTGTCAGATTTTAAATAAAAAAATCGCTAAATGGATTTTGTGAAAATCTGGGTATACAAAAAATCGTAGCCGTCTCTCACATATCTCACAAAATACATTTTTTATCGATTTGTATACACTTAAAAGTAGACACCCTGTATATGCCCTGGGAATTGGGCCTGGAAGTAAGTAAAAGGTTAGATAGAACACGATTTTTGTGCGAGTTCTGGAGCTGAAAGAATATTCTTGGTCAGTGACAGTATCTGACAAGTTTATTTGTAAAGGCTAAACAGTAAAGGTTGGTAACCAAAGCAACGAGTTTGGACTGTTATTGTTGAGATTCGGTGCAGTATGTTTAAAAGGGCCACTAGTGGATAATACCGTTGACTGACGTATTAATAAAGACTGCTCACGGCTGTCATGTTTGACAGTTCTCTGGCTCACCATGCGCTTCCGGAGACAAAGTACAATGAAAAAATACATTGTTGACCATAGGCGCCATCTACTTTCCAGGACATGAAACTATAGCCGTGAGAAGTTTTATTAATACGTCAGTCAACAATAATACCTTTTCTCGGTGGTCCCAGCTTTATGAAAATTTGTTCCAGCTTGTCCATCTATTTCTAATTGTACCGGAGTAAATGCAAATAGATCAATAGAAAAAGTTAGTTTTGCTATAATAATAATAATAATATAATAATACGAAAACAATTTTAACAAAATCCTGTCGTACTTATGTAATTTTTTCATACCTGTAGCGGAGAACACTTCCTTGTTCTCTGCTGTAGTCAACGACTACTAGGTATATTCATCTTGAAATTGGCTTTCCATGCAAACGACTGCAACTTATATACATTTGATGTAAATGGGCTTCGTTTAAGTTTTCCGAATGGGTATAAAGGTGCTGCGCATGATAATGAGTGAGAATAACAGGTCCATAAATAATTTTGACTAGTATTATTTAACAAAACCAACTTATTAAATTAGCAAAATATGAAATTTGTGCAAGAACGTTTTGCCCTGAATTCAACGGGTCAAAAATCCTTTCGGAGATTATTTGCATTACATACCTACAATATACAGCATTATTAAAAACCAAATGCCACTAGTATTATATCGCCGCTATTCTATTCGAAAAATAAAGGTATTCCTTGTTTAATTGAAGAAAATAATTTAAAAATAATAATAATTTTTCCCATAATAAATGAGATTGATGTGCATAATAAGTGGCACTATTATAATAGAGCATGTGCCAAATATCATCAAAATGGCTCAAGCCGTTTAGAAGGTAGGTAGTGCGAAAACAAAATTCGGCGGCTCCTAATGTAGAGTTTTGAGCAAAAAGAAAAACAAAAGGTGGATGTATAATATTTTTCGATTTTATGTAGTAGTACTATATATATTATTCGTCTTTGAGTATTCTTCCCAACACTATTTATCCACTCGTCACTTATTTTGTGGAAAGCATCTGCTTCGCTTCCGTTGCGACTTTCACTCAATATGTCATTGTGTTATTTTCTTAATTTATCCATCGATACCACCGTTTCAAGTAGGTACAAGAGAATCTGTATTTAATAACTAAAGTTTAATGTTTAATGTTCAGACCGCCTTTGAAGCGAATTTCTCCCAAGATAATTCGCAGTAAAATCAATTCCGTTCTTTATTCAGTTCAAGCTTAAATTAATATTCGAATACTCCCACTTATTATAAGAATGGTTGTTGCAGTTACAGTTTAGAGTAATAATTAATTAATCTCGACTTTTAGGACATAAGACATCTCCGAGAAATTCTGCATAAAAGGAAAAAGTATTATTGTGTTTATTTCTGTGAACAAAAATAATCCTATAAATTTAAAATTTTAGGTGTTGTTAGAAATTTGGCAAGGTATCAAAAGTGCCTCTTTTTTCTACCATGTAACGTCTACAAAAATATGCGCATTAAGATATTACGATTTTTAATCCTTAATTTTTCAGTCAACATGACATGGTTATTCTTGATGCTCTAACAGTAAATGCTGCTGATACCTAGTTGACATAAGTTAGATATTTTTGCCTAGAATTTCTAAACCTTCTTAGATTTTTCGTCCGAGTTCTAAACAAACTCTCTTTTACTATTATACCTAATTTTACATTTACTGGACGTTAAAATTACGGTATTTGTAGGAGGGGAGTTTCTGCAGCTAAGGACAAGGACAGTTAAATAAATCTTTTTTTGATAGGGTTATTTATGGAATTTCCATATATTTTCTATGTAGATATCTACTGCATCTGTGCATTTAGAGAAAATTTAGGTTAGTGAAAGGTTTAGAATCTATAAATACTAGGTATATAGCACTGTCAGGGGACGGTAATTAAATGGATGTCTTTCTTTTTCTCCTTTATTTTCTAGAATAATTTTCATTGAAAACAAATTTTCAAATAGTTTACCAAAATCAAGGTTTGTCTTTAAATTCAGTAGTAAGAATAGTCACGCAAGTTGAGTCGCAAAGAAAATAGTGAAAACTTTTCACACATATAGGCTTTATAAAATATGTATTCATCAAAATTAGGTTTAGTTGAAAACATTAGGAAAAATATCAGTTGACAAATTGGTATGGGGCATAAAAACTCCGAATTATCCGAAATTTTGATAAATAAAGCAGTTTTTCATCATGATTTGAAATGTCAAACTTTACAAGTTCTTACAAGAAACTACCTGTTTGCTTTTGGGATCGCTCTTTAAATGGCATCTGTTTTCAAGAAGAGTCAAAAGTTACCTGAATAGATTAGGGAATAAAAAAATCTCATAATATGATGCCGACTTTATTGGGTAACACTGGTGTTGGTAACACCAGAGAACAATTGTTCTCTGGTAACACCTACTGTAGAGGGCACACTCGTGAAAATATGTGCGGAAGAAGTGTGACACGTCAAACACATGACACACTTTCTTCTTGTTTTTACAAGATTACAGGGACTATAAAATGTACACCTAAAACATTTTCTGTTTCTTAGAATAGATAAGAAAACAGAAATTGCGATCTCCATTCCATTCTGTAGGCAGTAATAAGAAATGCTGCAGGGTGCAGGACCATCATTGATGCGTTACGTGAACAAAATTCCTAATCCCACTCGAATGTCATAATACAGCTCGACAAATTTATGCATAATGTACTTATTTCTCGGTTCCATAAGCTTCTCCAATGGATGGCACATTATGTTTGTGCGTATAGTATAACACAAATAAATCAGGCTATTTATTCCTTCAACCATAGTACCAGTTGAAGCAGAGTAAAATGCAGAAATAGTCAGTTGGCTTGGAACACCGTTTGTAATAACAATGCGTAGTAAATGCGAATTTTACTACCTCGTCTTATTGCTTGTGGGTGTAGATATCCGCTAGCTGCGTTCAGATCTGACATGTTTGCGCAATTATATAGGCGCCATATCTCCGAACAATGTATAATGTTATGTTTGTATCGTGCTGCTATTTTTAAAACAAGAATTACGATTGAATCCACAACAATGATTGTTGTGGTAGTAATTTGATAGTAAAAGTGGTATAATACCTATAAACAAAAACGATCATCTGACGTCAAATGAAAATATATAAAGCTGCCTTCGATATTAATCATAGCTATAAAAAACTATGTAAAATATTTTATTGGAAATAAAGATAGATATATGTATTAAGATTTTATCTCAAACTTCTTCCCCCCCTTTTTCACCACGTTGTATAGAGCGGGCGATGATGACACATTTTTGCTAGTGCCGTTCATGTGGACAAGTAAATGCATCAGAAGCTTAATGGCAGACGGGTTTGAACCGTACGTTAAGTCAGAACTTCTAGCAGGAATATGTAAAAAAACATAGTGAGGTTACCTTTTTGGTCTTGCAGATTCATCATTTTAGTGCACCTTTTCATTTTACAACAAAAGAGTATTCCTGTTACATAACGACAAAATCAACAGTTTGCGGTTGAAATTGCCAAACTGGGCCCCAAAAACATGTTAACTCCAAAATTTGAAAAATTTTCACCTACCACATTTAAATGTTACGATGTATAATTGTACTTACATTTAAAATTAATAAAAAATTGCCAGATGGGTATTGGCTAGTACATACGAAGGCCTGGAAGTGAGAAAACTTTAAAATTTCGACTTATAAGTCGAAATATTGGGTCGAAGTTTTGACTTACAAGTCTAAATATTGAGCTAATATTTCGACTGATAACTCGAAACTTTAAAGCTTCGACCAGTGGCTGTTGAAGTTGAAATAGCTTTAAGGTTAAAAAAACTACTATTTTTAAATGGTTTAAAAAACGAAACAGGTTTAATTGAACACGTTTAACTTTAAAAATATTAAATATTAATTATAATAGCTGAATATTCCTTCTCGCATTTATAGGTACCTATCCCTTTTCTACCTTTTTGATTTCTCATTTCTCATTATTACGGATATATTCTTACACATTCTTCGCCTGGCCTGACGACACCTTTAGAATTTGCCAGTAGGTATGGTAAAAGATTTCTTCGCGCCTCTTATTGCCTAACTGAACCTTTCATAAAAATAATAAATAAATCTTCAAATACAAATTAGTATCTACTAATCTATTAATAGAATATACTCTGGGAATCCCCTATTCTCCTAATTCATGGCGCCCGCATAGCCATGCACCACCGTTCACCGTTTACTGTTGTCCAGTGTTGCCAGTTATGTTTTATTTCATTCTATTATATCTATTAATAGAAGATACTCTGGGAATCCCCTATTCTCCTAATTCATGGCGCACGCAGCCATGCACCACCGTTCACCGTTTACTGTTATCCAGTGTTGCCAGTTATGTTTCATTTTATTTGGAAGCATTTTCTGATGCGGTACTGCGCTGATCCAAAAATTATGTTTTGTTGGCAGTTTTCGCGCGGGTTTCCATACTCCACTGGAAAACCAGTTTAATTATTTATTACACTCACTCATGATCGGGGAGCTCGTTCTAGTGTTGGTGCACAAGCATATAAAATGGTGGTATTTCAGGGGGGGCGGGGGGTTTAACCCCTAAAACCATTCCTCAGATGGCCCTGCCCAAGGGACTCGCAAAAGAGGGAGTAAAGTAAAGTGATTACTTTAGTCTCTGCGGTGCAAAAAAATATTTAAGCCCTCCAAAGTCAATCGTTAGCCAAAATGTGTCATCATCGCCCGGCATAGAAGGGCAACTCCCAGACTTGTAAGTTACATGTATACAGTGTGGATAGAACTTGTAGAATATTGCTTATATTTCTTAAAATATTACTCACAGCAAAAACATATTTTAATAAAAGTGTTTGGGGAAATTATTTCCCGTTTAGTGATATCAAGCAATCTTTCATAGCACAAAAAATGTGGTTGCCATGGCAACCGACTTATTTTTTTTTAAATGGCACCATATACTTTTTTTGGTGAAAATTAATACATTTTAACTTTCTAAATACGATACAATACAATTTTAATGGGGTCGCATAAGAAAAAAATACATTTTTTTATAATTTTATTTTATGTCCTAAAGTAAGCAGTAAAAAAACTAATTCATTAAATGTTCAAAATGACGGCCATTATTGCTCAGGCACATTCTTAGTCAAAATGAATCACTCGCCAACGTGTGTGTTCGTATCCAGTGAGGATTTTTTTGACAAAAATATCGATATTTTGTTTATTATAAAATCCATGACACATAAAAGTCGCTTCATCGGTAAACACAATCTTTTTGCCGAATTCCAAATCCATGTTAAATTTATCTAACATAGTGTTACAAAATTCAATACGTTTTCCAAAATCATCTTGCACAAGTTCTTGAACGAGCCGCATTTTATATGGGTGAAACTTTTCCTTGTGGAGCAGTTTCAACATAGAACGGTGTGAAATGACATGCACCCTACACCCTACCAATTTCCCGACTGGATAAATGTGGGTTCTCTTGTATTGACAGAAGCACATTTAAAGTAGTATTATCGTCATCAGTCGCTGTTTTTTTCCGCCCCGTAGGTACGTGGTTTGTCTTTAACGCTTCCCGTATCGTTAATTTTTTTTAATCATTTGGAAACACATGATTGTGTTATTTAAGGTCTATTTGGATGAAGTTCGTTAAACAACTCGCATACTTACTCGCATACATAGGTACAGAAATGAAAACCGACATTCTTTTGTTACTCCCCGCATATATACCTACTCATTACTAACATTCCGTGTTAAAACGCTAATTGCATTTTTGGAAGAACTTTTTAACAACACCCGGCATATTAAGCTTGACATCTTATTCGAATTCCTCGGAAAATTCTACACAAGTCTGGTGTTTGAAATCAATTTATATTTAAAATTACCGAGAAAATCGGGTTTATCACGTTAACTGGATGGAACAGCCTGTTGGTGGAAAACGGTCAAATATATGGAGATATTATATATGGGAGATGATATAGGGTGTATAAAGGAATAAATTGGCCCATTTAGCAACCCTTTGCAAATACGACGATAGGCGTCGCGATGCCAAGAAATATTTTTCCCACCAACATACCACTTTTGTTACATCGTTCGAAAGCAGTAGTTTTTCTGAACACTTTCATTAACGCTAATTTTCTTTATTCTCTTCCGTTAAAAAGTTATTCTTCAAAAACGCATTAAAATATTAATTTTAGTTAATCCCAAATCACGTAGCGTCTTCAATGATTTTATTTTGAGGATATTCCCCCGACCCTTTATTCGTTTGAAAGATCTTCAAACCGCTTCTTTTGACCTTCTTATCGTTGTCAACATACAAATCCAGGACCGGCCACAATTTTTTATACCCTCAATTTTTTTCTTTAAATGTATTTAGCGATATTTTTTGTCACCGCAGCGTTAATCAGGACACCACGTAACCAACATATTATGCCAAATTTGAACAAAAAGTATACAGGGAGTTCTATTGTACAGAGTACAAAAATTTAGCAAAATAGGAATTTTAAAGGCATCTGGCGAATGAAGAGTCAAGTATGCTATTTAATTACTTACCTCAAAACAGTTGAATGGTCAACATGACTACGAGTAGGTATACAAAGATCCAATAACAAATACAAGGTATACAAAGATCCAATAACAAATATACAGGTTTTCTCTGTGTCATCCCAAAGTGCTGAATTTTTTAAAACTTTATACGGGTCAATTATTGGAAATGTATTAATAAATATAAAATAATCCATTTTTTACAAAATTCATCCAACAAGTAAAAAAACGATTTAAATTATTGGACTTTTCTCGACAAAGCTATCCTCTAATAAAATTATACCTTTTTCTATGGGTTTCTGTTGTATCTGGACTTACTGACTGTCAGGCTTCTGTAAGACGTAGTTCATTTATAATTATTTCTGCCGCGATTTTGATACACCTTATCGATTTTTATACCTTGTGTGGTCCTGTTGATCGTTCAACTGTTTTGAAGTAATTCCATCGCATATACTTCTTGATTTTTGATCCGTCAGATTCCTTTAAAACTTATATTTTGCTAAATTTTGGCTCCATGTAGAACAGACGCCATTCTATCATGGAAAGGTTAGAAATTGTTGCAATTTGTTATCGAAATCATGATTGCGCTAAAGTTACAGCACGAATTGCAACAATTTCTAACGATGATAAAATTTTCACGTCCCCAATAGATTTTTACAAAAAGAAAGTTAGCGGCTTTATGGGACTATAAATTTTGGCAACTGGTTTCTACAATTTCTAACCTTTCCGTGATAGAATAAACCATTTCAAAAACACGTTTACACTTTCAATAGCAGGCTGAAACTAACGATTTCGTAGTTACAAGGAAAAAACGGGGACCTTTTTGTGACAGTGACTTATTTTGTTACATATTTTAAAAAGATATAAGGTTTGAATTCGTATGAACTCTTTTTGTTTTGGTTCAGCTTTTTCATTTGTGATTTTTTTGTAAACTGATCGACACGTCAATAAAAACTATAGGTAATTTAGTCGTGTGTAGTAGATAAACCGGGCATTTGTGTAGAAATTACTACGCGTACAGTGGATTGTCAACTTTCCGTTTTTAGCCAATAATAATGTCAAATCTCAACAGAATTATAAAAACGATACATCAATGTATTCGCAATAAAAAGGGCTTTAAAATGATGCGCCACAAGGGGGTAGTTCCATTTGAAATTTTAAAGTTGGGGTTGCTAGGGATTAGGGGGATGAACATATCGGGTTGGCTTGACTGTCAAAAAAGCTCCCCCCAAAAACAGAAATCGACCGGTCTCGGCGAATTTTCAAATATTCGGTTTTCGAATTTATGGGGGGGGGGGGTCAAGTTTTCGTTGGGATACCCTGTATAATATCCAGAATTCTCGCTTCTTCAACTGGTTGAACCTATGAATAAAGGAAGGAGCAAATTTGGGCTTTACGCTGGACCAGTCCAGTCTCTGCATATGGCGGCATGCCGGTTTACAAAAGTACTTACCGATAGAAAGTTATCCCCCAAACATTTTGTTCTGGTAGTCACGGAATAGCCGCAGGCTGCACAGCTAACCATAATAGATCTCCAAAAAGTACTTATCGAAGAACTACACAAATATCTAATAGCACAAACCACCGTCACAACTGTCAAATATAAAAATATTTTGTCAAAATTCAGTTTCCATACAGGGCGATTTCCGTCTCACGTATTTTATAATGCCCATAGAGCTTTAGCTCCTTCCTGGGGTTCTTTATTTATTGGGTTGAACAGATCATCAAGTAATTTCAAAATAATCTTTATTCTTCTGCAACTCACGTATCATGTTTTCACATAAAAATCTACCCATAAAAGCTCTGTTAATAGCACAGAACTGCAACTGAGAAGTATTGACCGCGAAGAGAATTCGTTGCCGTAAAAAGAACGTAAACGGCAATAAAGAAAGCTATGGATATTCAAAATATGGGACATTCTAAACTTCGGAAACTGACTGTATACCCACAGAATATCCCCGTATCCGTATAACCTACAATAAGTCGCCATTTTTCCCGTAGAGTAGCGCCACCCCCGTCCGCAAACAACAATGAAATATGCATGACGTCATGCTCGGGTCTATAATATAGCATCGGTCCAGGTTTCACTGAACGATCAAATGGAAACAAGTCCGATATTTTGATTGCGGTAACGGCCATGGCGACATTTTCCCTTGGCAATGTTGAAAACGATGGCGAGACGACGAAATAATCCAGTTTTCCAAACAATCGAAGGTTAACTTCGCCGACCTTTCCGCCGCCAGCTCCTTCTTGTGCAGACCGAAGATAAACAATCTACCGGGCCGGAGGTGCAGACTTGCAGACTGCAGGTCTGCGGCGTCCGCAGGAAAGGGAGCCGGCGGCGGCCAGTTTCGCGCGCGTCCTGCGCCGCCCGGCGTTGCTCATTCGACGCGCGGTGTCTGTCGCGAGTGCCGGCAACGGGATCCGAGTTGCCCTGGCCAGGTGCGTGTCGGAGGTTCGCACGTTTCGGACACAGCGACAACCGGGTGGCGGACAATCGAATACGGTAAGTTTCTTTTTAATTAGTCTTATTTCATTAATATTTTTATTATGGTGATAAAAAAATATTTGTTTAAAATTTATGTTGACAAGAAATCAAAGGGTAATTGGAGTACAGAAAGATTTTTAGTACCTGCAATTATAAATAATAAAGGATGTTTAGTGGCATATCAGGTAAAGGATATCAATTGAAAAAAATGCACTCCAGCCGGGACTCGAACCCGGGACTCCTACTGTGGCCGTAGTCACTTAACCAACTAAGCTACCGGAGATACGGGTTTCATCGGCTAGGTGTTATTTATTCCAATTGATATAAAGTTCGTAGCGGTAAGATATAGGAGACTTCGGCGTCTTCTACAGCTACTAGGAGCTATATATCAATTTGAATAAATAACACCTAGCCGATGAAACCCGTATCTCCGGTAGCTTAGTTGGTAAATAAGTGCCTACGGCCACAGTAGGAGTCCCGGTTTCGAGTCCCGGCTGGAGTGCATTTTTTTCAATTGATATCCTTTACCTGATATGCCACTAAACACCCTTTATTATTTTTAATTGCAGGTACTAAAAAACTTTCTGTGTTTCATTTTCTTAGCTTGACATTGTAGGTTAGAATTTTTTCGTCCGATACTTGCATTAAGTCGCTAAATGTCGAATATTGTGGGTTGATGAACAAATAGGAAGTTCACATAACCAACAATCATGAATGGTTGCCCTACACCCTCTATAACCCCTCCTAGTGGCTGTAGAAGACGCCGAAGTATCCTACATCTCACCGCTACTAACTACGAGTATAGGTATATCAGTTGGAATAAATAACACTTAGCCGATGAAACCCGTAAGTATCTCCGGTAGCTTAGTTGGTTAAGTGCCTACGGCTACACTGGGAGTACCGGGTTCGAGTCCCAGCTGGAGTGTATTTTTTTCAATTGATATCCTTTACCTGATATGCCACTAAACATCTATTATTATTTTTTCTTATATACCTACCTAGGGGAGTTATTAGGAAAGTATATATTTAAAGTGTATATTTAATATCTGTAAAGATTGTTACCAACAAGTTGGAAGGCATTTCAAGGTATAAATACTTTTTGCACCCAATTCATCCTAAGGGCAGAAACCCAAAACAACTATTCGTCTTTTTTTACAGAACTTTTTTGTAAGTTAGTTTATTTAAAAGAATTCTGTAGTGAAATTAATTTAGAAACTTTTTACTCTTGTTATTTTTTAATTAAGTAAATAGTTATTGACATTCATGATTACGTAAAAAACATAGTAGGCGGGGACCATTTTTCACATCCAGACATACATATAAATTAAAAAAAAGTTCCTGTAAATTTAAAAAATGAAAATGAGAGGAAGGAGTTCCATTTCTTTATCTAAATGTTTTGATTGTATAGGAAAAAGTATTTCCTACCGCGCTCCTACACAGTAAAATATGGAAGTGACAAAAAATGACATCAACCTACTAAGTTTTTATGCCATCCATGAATATCAAAAACTGTAGGAACAAAACAATAATTTTATTTTTTCAACCAGATTATTAAGTTAATGAAAAAATACAAGAGCAAAAAAAGTTTATAATTTAAATGTTCTACAAAATGCGAATTTTTCCTTTTAAATAAAGTAAAGTAATTTACAAAAAAGTTCTGTAAAAAGGACGAATACCTGTTTCGGGTTTCTACCCTTAGTATGCATAGGGTGCAGAAAGGAATTCTACTGTAAAGTGTCTTTCATCTTACTGTTAGCATTTCCCAAAATTAAAGTTTCTAGATTCAATCGTTTTAAAAAAAAACAGGCTACCAGGCTGGAATGACTGTACAAGGAAGGCTTAAATCGAAAAATTTTAAATCCACCTGTATAGAACACTTTTGTATTCAAGTTTTTTCGTATCTCTTACGGTTCCTGAGATCCAGGGGGTAGGACAAACTATTTGGGACACGCTGTACCTACCTAACTCCCTTGCACACCACCTCTTTTATCATGGTCTAGGTACCTAATTACATTGATTATGAAATATTTTTATTTGCTTGAATGAGAATTCAACTACCGAAAAAGATAAAGTTTATATGTTTAATTTATAGTAATTCGTTTTTATATCCTCAAATATGGGCAACACTACAACTATATTTACTTCGAACTCCGAGTGACTTATAGAAAATATAAAGAAGGAAATACTATGTTTAGAAGTGCGAAATAAAATATATACACTATATCTCCGTAACGCATAACGCAACTGTGAATATATTATTATAAGTTTATAGTCGCAGAAAAAATAATTTGTGTTCAATATGTGTTAATATTACGCGTTGCTAATAAAAACAAAAATATCTTGAGAAATATACCTAACATGTGGGGCAACTTTTGATGAAATAGCAACTTCAATTTTGATATTTCGAAGCAAGCATTCTGTGAAAAGTAAAAACACTAGACTAAATTAAAAGCAATGTAGAGATTCACATATTAGAAATTCGAAATTCGAAATTATGTAATAAACCTATTTGATCTGAAAGTCAAGATTAAACAAGGCTATAGGTACAAATAAGTAGGTACCTACATAAAATATACTTTACCTACTTACCTACACCTTTAAAAGAGGAAACTTTATAGATGCTGATTTTGCTTCTAACCCGGTTCTAGCCAGTACAGGTATGGGATAGGAAGTCTTATCAACAAAAATATGAATCCTTTACTTTAGTCTGGACCGACACTATATTAAAGACCCCAGCATGACGTCATAATATATCATTGTTGTTGCAATCTGGAGTGGCGCTACTCGACGAAAAAATGTTATTGTTATAGGTTATGGGGGGGGTGTTCTGTGGTTATAGGTATGTCCATAGATAAGAAATGGCTATGTCGGTTTCTGACGTTGGGATTGTCCAAAATTTTAAATATCCAGTTTTATTAGGATTTACCTTCTTTTTACGATACCGAATTATCTTTGCGACCAGTATTAGACAGTTTTGTCATATTAATATCGCTTTTATAGATAGATTTGTTTGTGATAACATGAAATTTCCATGTGCAGGGCAGTGGCGCACCCAAGGGGGTGGCACTGGGGCACGTGCCCCCCCAGGCCCGTAGCTAGGACCCAAATTCGAGGCAGGTATAATTTTAGGACGATAAGCACAATATGTATTTTATTTTTTAAGATGGATAAGAAATATATATAGTACCTACCTACTTCTCTTGATGCTGTTGACAAATGTTGACAAGTACTGCCTTTAAAACTGTAATGTCAATTCATCCATAATCTAGGGTCAAACTATGGAGGGTAGAGGTAAGGAGGACCATCTTATATGGGTGTTCGGCTCAAAAACTGTCGTCTAAAAAGCATTAAATAGGGATGGCGCTCGTGTTCTCCCCGGATATGACCTGAACTTAGCGGTTGTAGTAGAGATGGGTAATTCGTTCATTTTACTACGACCAAATCGATCGGTGACCGATTTCAAAAAATGTCGAATCATTTCATTCGGTCTTAGTTCGTGATTGACACATCTCTAGCAGAGTGGAAAGTAGCAAAGTTCGGAGTGTAGATTTGGTACCCGGGGGCAACAGCAGAGCCATCTGAGGGACAATTTTATAACACAGAGATGGTCCTCCTTACCTCTACCCTCCATAGGTCAAACCTTCCATTTCAACTGCGTATTGAATCATGAAACCTGCCCTTCTTATTATTGAGTTACGGAAGTGATATAGTGTTCAACTGAAAATATAACTTATTATTGAAAAATAACAGGAAATAAAATAGAAATACGAGTAATACAAAAAATTTACATTTTTTTGCCACTATAGATATCGCATTAGCATAAGTTATAAAATAATCACAAATTAAAAACAAACCTCCCTTACAAATAAAAAATTATTATATAATATATAGTATAATTCGAAAATATATTTTATTTTTTATCCGTACACTCTCTAATTTTTTATGTTTGGAGGATATTTCGAGAGCGATACATTATGTGGCTAAATAAAAATGTATTTTTTCTTTCTCAGCCCGGTTCCGCCCCCCTCCTTTGTCTTTGTACCCGACACCATCAAAACGTAAGCAAATAGTGTGCCCCTCCCATAAATAAGTCCTGGGTGCGCCACTGGTACAGGGTGATCATTTTTTGACGCCCAGCCTCTGTTGGTGGAAAATGGTCAAAGATATGGAGATATTATATATATGGGAAATTATATAGGGTGTATATTTTTTGTTCAAATTCGGTATAATAGGGGGGTTCTGTCGTGTCCTTATTAACGCTGTGGTGTCCGATTTTAAACAAAAAAATCGCTAAATGCATTTGGTGAAAATTGGGGGTATAAAAAAAGTGTAGCCGGTCCTGGATCCTGGATTTGCATGTTGACAACGGTAAGAAGGTCAAAAGACGCGGTTTGAAGTTATTTCAAACAAATAAAGGGTGGGGAATACCCCAAAAATAAAATCATTGAATCATTTGTGCTTAAAAAAAAATTAATATTTTTATGCGTTTTTGGAGAATAACTTTAACAGAATAAAGAAAAATGGCATAAATGAAAAATGTTCACAAAAATTAGGGCTTTCGAACGATATAACAAAATAGGTATGTTGGTGGGAAAAAATTTTCTTGGCGTCGTATTTGCAAAAAGTCGCTAAATGGGTCAATTTATTCCTTTATACACCCTATATAATCTCCCATGTATAATATCTCCATATCTTGGACCGCTTTCCACCAACACAGGCTGTACATAAAGAAAATGGTATACACAGACCTCAGAGAAATATCCTTGGTTATTTCTCTGAGATCCAGACCATTATGGAAATATGCTATGTAAACTTGTCAAATTAAAGGCACATAATAAACAAGCGTTTTATTTTATCTTGAATAATATATTCATTGTAACAAACATACATAAACATAAATTCGTTGTAACAAACATACTTGCATGTTTTTATTTTATAAAAGATTCTGCAACAATGGTGTTTTTGGCTGTCAATTCTTTCGTCGTGTGTAGGTATAGCGCCAATGGCGATCGCTTGAAACCGAGCTATGCACAGGTTTTTAATATAATGTTGGTCCAGCTTTACTTTATGCCTTTGAATAAAGAATACAACTTTGCTGCCTGACCTCAAAAGTTAATTTAAATTACAAAATTACTTACTGATAGATTATTATCCTGAAATATTTAGTTTCGGCGGCCACGGAAGAACCACAAGCCGCAAAGCTGAGAATAATAACTCGAAAAGTATCCATGTAACACATACTGGCACCCATCAGATAGTTAGATATTAAAATATTGTGTCAAAACTTGGCTTCTACACATGCAGGGCGGTTTCCGTCTGACGGACTTTATAATGCCCATAGAATAGTGCTTTGACTCCTTCCTGGGATTCTTTATCACATAAGGTGGTAATCAGGTTGTCGACATTAATACTTGGGTTTTCAATAATTGTGTCAAAGTATTTTTCGTATCTTTCGTCATGTCACGACCAAGTCGTAGTATTGTTGTTGGGGTATACCTACTCACGACGTCTCTCGCATTATTTACAAATTTTAAAGATTTTGCACAATGTTTTTAAAATCAAAACTTTTATTAAATCACGTATTGGCCGTAAAATGTTAAGAAGATTTTTCTACGTTTCACACACAATGTGAATAGTGAATGGCAAAAATAATGGTGATTATGTTCTGGCTTTGGCTCTATAAATAGGTACGCATTCAAACTACTTTGCAGGTAAATTAGGTACCTCTATACGATGTTTTATTTCAATATTTAGCAGTTAGCGGAATAAATGTGTACACAGTAACGTGATCTTTAAAGCTCATTTTTTACCCTCAAATATAACACGAAATGTGAAAATATTTGCTTTCCGAATTGGAAAAAGACCTCAAACAGTTTATCTGAAATCAAACTTATTCGTGACATTTATTTCTCGAGCTAACCAGAAGCACAAACAAAAATTTCGTAACGCAAAGAGTTCCTTTGCAACAACTAAATGACAACCAAACACAACGGCCTTTATATTTAGCGGTATCTAATGAAATGAACCTACAATCTTCAAGCTTTGCTTATATTTTCTATTTTTGTGAAGAATAGACATTCCTGCGATAATCGCGAAATAATAACAGGCCCGGATGACCAAGTTTGGATACACAAAAAATCGACATAATCTTTTGAACATGTTATTTGCCAATCTTATGATATCATAATGAGATCATGATGTTGTGTAATAATTTCAACTATGCAAATAGGGAAACACTAACGTCACTAACTGGGGCAGTTTTAAAAATGCGACTGCGCTGTCATGCACTTTCATTTCATATTTATTTCAAGTTCTTTTTAAGAAATAGAGCTTCTGAATAGATTTTTTGTGATAGAGCCAAACGTCTTTTGTTATCAAGATATTAGAAATCTCTGTTTTATTTGCGTTATTTCCATCCCCAAAATATATTAAATTAATAATTAATAAAACTTAGAGGTTATATCTGGGAATTGCTT
This sequence comes from Pseudeuparius sepicola, assembly GCA_963920635.1. Taxonomy (NCBI): domain Eukaryota; kingdom Metazoa; phylum Arthropoda; class Insecta; order Coleoptera; family Anthribidae; genus Pseudeuparius; species Pseudeuparius sepicola. Next base: position 103,894,000 of record OY987299.1, on the reverse strand, counting down.
TCAGATCGTACTAATGCGCATGCTCTGGCTCTTAGTTTGTGAACAGTTAGCAAACCGTTTGGACAGTTAGCAAACTGTCGGAAGAACAGCAAGCTATTAGTTTCCAAACTGTCAGGAACTCTTGTGAGAACGATCGGAAATGAACTGCGCAGAATCCTGACTACCTACTTGTGACTGTTTCTGACGCCTGTGAGAACAAACCTAACATCATACTGTAACGTATAATGCCTCTAAGGTTGTTATATTAGCTTTTAATGAACACGTTTGCATTGTTTTCTAAAATTCTCAAATATTTGGAAGTTAAATTTTTGGTTTCGGTATTCTACTTACAGTTTTATAATTTTTAAGATTAGTTTGGAGGCATTTTCCGCTCAAAATACAATGCAAAATACATTGTTGACCATAGGCGCTATCTATTTTCCACGACATGAAGCTATAGCCATGAGAAGTCTTATTAGGTAATACCACAAAAATATACGTAGTATATTTTCTGTGGTATCGTGGTTTATCGTTGACTGACGTATTACCACAGAAAATATACGTAGTATATACGTAGTATATTTTCTGTGGTAATACGTCAGTCAACGATAAAAGGTTAAAACGCGATTTCTGTGCGAATTTTGGAGCTGAGAAATATTCGTGGCCAGTGACAGTGACTGACAAATTTATTTGTGAATGCTACAATAAAGGTGGTAACCATAAAGAAACGCGTTTGACTGTTATTGTCGAAATAAGGTACAATATTATAATAAGCATGCACAATTTCTGCTTTCTACCTAATAGTTTATATTGTTTGGCATTTATTATATTTTTGACACCTATAGCACCTATAGGGCCTAGGGCTGATGTCTGATATACCTTAAATGAGTTTGGGACTATATGAATATTCAGCTTTTCAAATTTGTCGCTAATGAAAGCTGTATTATAGTATTTACTATATAAACAGGGTTATTAGTTTGAAATATACCGCCATTAGTTTAGCCAGAGGTACAGCTCTACGAATAATAATTAACATCGTCTTGCTAAACTGATATCCTAACTAAAGCCGTTTTTTTTTACACTACCCAACAGGCGAACCCATTTATGTGGTAGGAAAATACAATAACAATAGTTACAAAATACATTACTGTTAAATAATAATCGAATACATTTTTGTTTGTTTTGAAAGGTGGAAAAGTGCATCTTTTGGTCGTATTTCTTATTGTCGGGACGGATGGAACCTGCATATATAAGCAAGATGACAACTTAGGTATGATGATGACTGAGCCTACTCTAGCGTAGGTATACTATAGCTACTTTCGTCGTAATCAAATTACATTTTGCTAGTAGCAAAGCTAGAAGGTAGTATCTGAGCTACTCAGATGCTAGCTACTGCAAAGATTTGCTAGTAAATAATATATAGCCGCTTTTATGAATATTGCTACTTAAATTTAGTACAATTTCTTGAAGGAACCAGTACTTATTTGCAAAAAACTGTAGAATTTGGTGTCGACAACGTAATAACTTTTGTAAATATATTATTTAAATTTAATAGTAAATTTTAATATTTCATAAATAATATACCTATACGTCCGCCTAACTAACATATTATAGAAATCGAGATAGACACTTTTTTAGATTTTCCCTCTTTCCCATTAGTACGGGTAACTTTGTTCCATGAAAAGAATGCCAAAATTAAATTTCTTGATCCCAATACATAGATAACGACATGTCGCTCGCTAGTTCCAAGTTCACCCCTCTCAACCATCCTATTTTTATAATAATGTCAAAAATTGTCTCTACTAGAGTTTACTAGACCTTGTTTCTGAATGGCTGATTACTTCTGTGAAATAGTGGGGGATATTGCATTTCAGACCAACTAGTCTGAGTATTGCACAGTGGGACTTGGGATAGCTGCCAGCGGGGCCACCAATGGGCAATAGGCGTCTTTGTGTGCGATGTGATGTTCACGTCTCTCTTAAAATCAAAGACTTTAGTCAAAAACTGCTATTAGCCACATTTACTTACAAAGTCTTCAGACTTGCACGCGGTTTTTATTTTACTTGACCATTCTGAATCAACACCGGGAAACTTCCTTATATCTATCATATAACCGATCGCATCTCCAAAATTCTAAATCGAAAATATACTAACAAGATTTTCTATGCTGCCTAAATTATCCCAATATTACCGACCGCTTAAGGATATTGTACCACTGAGTACGAGTGGTGTATGCCATGCTCATTATGGACAAGTGTATATTGGAGAAACGGGACATACCTACTGTATCAACCTGTGTTATAAAGAACACGAACCACGAATAGTGTATACGGTTACGTCAACCGGGCCATTCTGCACTTGCCGTGCATTATCTGGACACGGGACACCAAGTCTTGCTTAATGATACTATAAAATCCTATCAAAATCATTCCATCCCATCTAGGTAAAGAAAAATGATTGAATCCGTTGAAATCCTTAAACACCTTAACAATCTGAACCGTGATCAGGGCTTATTTTTACATAGTTGTTGACGAGCGTTTTTCACAAATACGTGGCAACACCGATCACCTTAAGTTATATCCTCAATTTTCCCGAATTTTCGTTTATTAGGTACCTCCATTTTCCGTGTTATTATAAATACCACCACAGGTAATAGCACAATCAGTCTCAGTGTGATCCTCGCGTCCTGAGGATGTCCCGTGCAATCAAGGACGAAAGCTTGGAACGAGAAGTTTCGCTGACACAGGATTTATCCTGAAGAAACTCAGATTCATCAATAATAATGTTTACCTATCTTTATATACCTTTGTTGTCATTCTTATATAGTTATAATATTGTATGCTTTATTTTTTTGAGGTTAAGTGTAAGATTAGCGTAGAGTTATAAACTTCGCCGCATTGTTTTTTTCTCTGTTATACCTGTAATGTAATAAAGATGATTTATTATTACTACTACAGGCTATTGTGATTTTTTTTACTTTTGTAGACGTTTAGTTACCGCAAAAAGCTCTTCAATTATTGTAGGTATACATACACAGTGTAATATGCTGCAAATAAACAATGTCGAAGTGGGAAGAAAAATATGCATATCTACATTAATTTACAGTAAGTTGAAATTATACCTTTATATTGTTTTACAAATTAAAAATTATTACTCCATATTACGCCTATATACACTGTGTCCCGGATAAGAATGAACAGCATGGGGATCTTGCAAACGGTGAGAGTTATGGATATGATATGGATATGATATGATGAGGTAAATAAAATGGTACAAACAGATTTTTAATATCTTTTTTCGTTTTTGAGTTATTTTGAAAAAAGTAAAATTTTGCTTTTTCGATTTTATTTTTTTCTGAAGTTGTTATCACAGATAGAGAAAAAAGAAAAACACTTTCTTATGGCACTTTTTAACGGGCCTTAAGATGGCGTTTTTAGATTTGTTCTACAACGTTTCGTTTTTGAGAAACCATCTTCAACTTTATTTTTTTAAATACGGACCTGGATTTTTTTTGTAGATTTTGAAAGCACTTTTCATTGCAAATACCATTATGTATGACACGAAATATTTTTAAAATGTTTTGAGACAATTATACTGAAAATTTCTTTTTTCCATTCATTTTTGTCTAATGCGGCCCTGTATTTAATAATAAGGAGTCTAAATATTAATCAGTATTGACAACAATTTAACTTACAGTTTATTTTTACTTCGAAAACTTAATATTTTTAAATTGTACGGCCCTGCGTCTAGTAAAGTGTTTTCCTCTGTTGTTGTACAGCAAACAGTGTCGCATTGTGTTTTGGAGTAAATTCTTCGCTTTTCCTAATTGCGAGAAGAAAGCTTTAAGCCAACGTAATCAATAACTTTTGCCATTTATTAATTGCAAAAATACATTTGTTCGGCCTCTACACTATTTCTTTGACACAAGATATAACATGCTGACATGTTAAATTTGTCGTTATTTGAAAAAGCACCCTTCATTTGTAATGAAATAAATTGTTAACTAAAAAATGATACAGTGGGAGTTATGACAAATGACAAGGGATTGGTTTCGTTGTTTCAAAGCCTTCTAGGTGGAGGATTTTTATTTATTTTTTATTATCGTATGTGCCGTCAATTTTTTAGTTCTCCAATTGAAAGATAAGTTGTAAGTTAAATTGTTGACAATACTGAATAATATTTAGACTTCTTATTATTAAATACAGGGCCGCATTACAAAAAAATAATGGAAAAAAGGAATTTTCAGTATAATTGTCTCAAAACATTTTAAAAATATTTCTTGTCAACATCATGGTATTTGCAATGAAAAGTGCTTTCAAAATCTGCAAAAAGAAATCCAGGTCCGTATTTAAAAAAATTAAGTTGAAGATGGTTTCTCAAAAACGAAACGTTTTACTTTTTTCAAAATAACTCAAAAACGAAAAAAGATATTAGAAATCTGTTTGTGCCATTTTATTGACCTCGAAATTGCGCAACTTTTTCCCCATTTAACCGTTGCCCTATCTCTCACCGTTTGCAATATCCCCATGGTGTTCATTCTTATCCGGGACACAGTGTATATCCCTGGATGTTGGATGAGACGAGCCGCCCATGTATCAAAGTAATGGTGGAAACGGCAAAATATTCAATTCTTCTTAATGTAGGATGTAGGTAGGTTAATCTTACTCGCTAAAACTCTTGTATTGCCAAAAACAAATCATTACTGAAATATGATTAAATCTTTGGTGTCCGATTTGGTATTTATGTGCAAAATCTATATAGGTATTTTTAGACCAAAAACATCTACCTTTCACCTGATTTCTGACGAAGTAAAGACTAGGTTAGGTTAGGTTCCCTGTACAGGGCGTCCAACTTTAAAACTGTACAAATCCGTAAAATCTTCATTTTTCGAGATAATTGCCTAAACTTTTTTTTGTTTGAAAGGCCTTCAAAAGCCGCTTCTTTTGTTTTGACCTTCCTGCCATTTTCAAAATGCTAAACCGGTTGCGATTTTTTTATACCCCCGATTTTCACGAAAACCATTTAGCGATTTTTTTATTTAAAATCTGACCCCACAGCATTAATCAGAACGCCCCAAAACCCCCATATACCAAATTTGAATAAAAAATATACAGGGAGTTCCATTCTGCAGGGTGTCAAAGTTGAGCAAAATACGAATTTTAAAGGCATCTGCCAAGTCAAGTGTGCCATGGAATCTCCCCAAAACAGTTGAATGGTCAATAAGACCACTCAAGATGTTGGTGTGCAAAGGTCCAATACAAAATATACAGAGTACAGAGTGTTCTTATCTGTGCCATCTCTAATTACTAAATTTTTGGAACTTCATACGGGTCAAAAATCGAGTACCTATATCAAAACCGCTCCACACACTATAAACGAACTAAATCTAAAAAGTACAGAAGCCTGCCAGTCAGTAAGTCCATATCAGTTAAGGTGGCTGGTGTGCCACAACAGGAAACGCACAGAAGTATTATCTTAGACAGCGACTTTGTTGAGAAAGGTCCAATAATTTTAATTGCTTTTATTTGTTAGTTATCATTTTGTACAGAAATACATTACTTTTGTGTATATCAATATTTTCTCAAAGCACTCTTGATCCGTATAAGTTACATAAAATTTCAGAATTTTGAGATGGCTCAGAGAAAAATGCCCTGTACATTTTTGTAGTAAATCTTTTCACACCAACATTTTGAGTGGTCCTATTGACCATTCAACTGTTTTGAAGGAATTCCATGGCACACTTGACTCGTCAGATGTCTTTAAAATTCCTATTTTGCTCAATTTTGACACCCTACAGAATGGAACTCCCTGTATATTTTTTTGTTCAAATTTGGTATATGGGGGTTTTGGGGTATCCTGATTAACGCTGTGGGGTCAGATTTTAAATAAAAAAATCGCTAAATGGTTTTCGTGAAAATCGGGGGCATAAAAAAATCGCAGCCGGCCCTGGATTTGCATTTTGAAAATGGCAGGAAAGCCAAAAGAAGCGGGTTTTGAAGGCCTTTCAAACAAAAAAAGTTTAGGCGATTATCTCCAAAAATGAACATGTTACGGATTTGTACAGTTATAAAGTTGGACACCCTGTATGTATAGGCCAAGATGGGGCTTACTTTTTGAAGTAAAAAGTATTCCTACGAGACCCGTCCCATATTAGTTGGCCCAGCTCGCTAAAAAGTATAATTCGGTATTTTAATCCTAAACCAGGATTACTAAAACATTATTTACCTACTACTTACATTTGGCGAGTTTTATATTATTTTACACATTTTCTAAATAATTCCATTGTAAGCAAAGAAACATTATTTAGAATGTATTTTAGAGTACATGCAGAGCCAATGTATTAAAAATTTAATATCAATATTGCTTTGAAATAAACAAACTCATTGTGACAACTAATTTCATTTAACATTTCTAAGTTATTCAGTAGTCTCGTACACCCAGTGTCAAGTTAATATTACTCTTAAAAAATTATTAAAATGACGCGAGGAAAGGCGGTTAGTGAGGATGTACGGAAGATAATCATTTCTTTGTCACAATCGGGAAAATCGGCATCAGAAATTGGTAATATTGTCAATTTATCTCGATATACCGTTCGAAGGATCATACAGTTATATAAAATAACAACCTCTATCGCCCAAAAGCAAAAAACTGGAAGAAAGCGTAGAGTTGCTGATATCAATAAAAGAGCTTTAAGAAGAATACTTGTTAAAAACCACCGATCCAATTATGGAGAAATAAGTATATTATGGAATACTGCAACTGGGAAGAAGTTTTCTAGAACAACATGCCACAGGGTTGCTATGGAATTGGGTTTTAAAGTTTACAAGGTAGGTTTAAAGTTTATTTGTATCTGCAGTTTTAAATCATTTTTATGAGTACTCTTTTAGGCAAAAGAAAAACCATTACTCACTGGCGCACAGAAATAAACTAGGTTGTTATTGGTAAAACAATACAGACACTGGTCTCAGGAACAATGGGATTCAGTTCACTGGAGTGACGAATCCAGATTTGAAGTGTGTGTAGGTGATAGCCGGAGTAGAGTAATAAGAAAGAAAGAGGAGGCGTATCATTCAGGCTGTGTGAAAAGGAAAAAAAAATTTCCTGCATTCGGTAATGGTTTGGGGATCCATGTTTGCTAAAGGAGTATGCAGCCTGCACTTTGTAGAAGGTATCGTGAATGCCGACAGATACATTTATATTCTGGAAACATACCTAAAACCTACTTTAGAGGAATGCCGAAGAATTGGACTTGAATTTATTTTTCAACAAGATGGCGCTGCGTGCCATACAGCAAAACGGGTTAGAAACTGGCTGTTGGAAAAAAATATTCTGCTTTTACCATGGGTATCCAGTAGCCCAGATTTGTCCCCAATTGAAACTTTATGGCATATCATGAAGAAAAAATTACGATTATCACCTGCGAGGACCATACCAGAATTAAGAGCGAGACTACAAAATATATGGGATAGTTTTGCCCCAAATGATTGCCAGGAGTTAGCCAATACCATGTCTAGACGTGTTCAAGCTGTTATAAGTAGAAAAGGTGACGTAACTCAGTGGTAGCATTAGTTAAGTAGTAGAGTGCCTTATTATCTAAGGCCAAAACTTTGCATTGGATACTACTGTTCTTATTTTTTGTTACTTTATCTAGTAAAATAATACTGTTTTGTATATTTCGAAGTTTATTTGTTACCGATTTGACTAAAAGAAACCATTATTTCCTTATATTTTATTTTTATTCAAGTATATTCAAGAATTGCCACATTTAGATTGACTGGGCCAACTAATATGGGACGGGGCTCGTACTGTTAGAAGCAAGCAGTAGAACTGCTTGCAAGTGCTTGCAAGTGCTACCTCTGTTATTTTCCTGTTCTAAATGACGGACGTTTTGTATATTATTTTATGTCTTCAATAAACTTTAAGACCGTTAGATGAATATTTTTAGGATTTAAATTAACATAACAATAAAGTTTATTATAATGAAATACATTCGCGAATTTGTTATATAGAACTGGCTATTGAATTGTTGGGGATTTAATATTGTTTCTTTGAACTCATGATTAAAAAACAATACTGACACTCATAGGTATTGGAGCTAATATTGGTAGGTGGTATATTTTTCTGGGTTCTAATGGGATGTTCCGTCTCTGAGATTGTTTTTCCATATTGATTTTATTTACTCAACGGTTTTCTCCTAATGGTAACCTACTTATAACTATAGGCACAATGTGTCCCGGATAAGAATGAACAGCATGGGGATCTTGCAAACGGTGAGAGATAGAACAGTTGAATCGGGGAAAAGTTGCGCAATTTTGAGGTCAATAAAATGGTACAAACAGATTTCTAATATCTTTTTCGTTTTTGAGTTATTTTGAAAAAAGTGAAATTTTGCGTTTTCGATTTTATTTTAGTTGTTATCACAGATAGGAAAATAGAAAAACACTTTTTTGTGGCACTTTTTAACGGGCTTTAAGGTGGCGTTTATAGATTTGTTCTACAACATTTCATTTTTGAAAAACCATCTTCAACTTTATTTTTTTAAATACGGACCTGGATTTTTTGTAGATTTTGAAAGCACTTTTCATTGTAAATACCATGATGTATGACACGAAATATTTTTTAAATGTTTTGAGACAATTATACTGAAAATTCCTTTTTTTCCATTCATTTTTTTCTAATGCGGCCCTGTATTCAATAATAAGAAGTCTAAATATTAATCAGTATTGTCAACAATAATTTAACTTGCAAGTTATCTTTCAATCGGAGAACCAAAAAAAGGACGGCAAAGACTAATAACAGTCACATACGATAATAAAAAAAAATAAAAATCCTCCACCAGAAGGCTTTGAAACAACGAAACCAACCCCGTGTCATTTGTCATGACTCCCACTGTATCATTTAGTTAATAATTTGTATTATTAGAAATGGAGGGTGCTTTTTCAAATGACGACAAATTTAACATGTTAGCATGTTATATCTTGCGTCATCACAGAAATAGTGTAGAGGACGAACGAATGTATTGTTGCAATTAATAAATGGCAAAAGTTATTGGTTTCATTGGCTTAAAGCTTTCTTCTCACAAATTTAAAAGAATTTACTCCAAAACAAAATGCGCCACTGTTTGCTGTACAAAAACAGAGGAAAACACTAGCCAGACAGGGCCGTACTTAAAAATATAAAATATTAAGTTTTCGAGGTAAAAATAAACTGTAAGTTAAATTGTTGACAATACTGATTAATATTTAGACTTCTTATTATTAAATAGAGGGCCGCAATAGAAAAAAAAATGAATGGAAAAAAAAGGAATTTTCAGTATAATTATTGTCTCAAAACATTTTAAAAATATTTCGTGTCATACATCATGGCAATGAAAAGTACTTTTAAAATCTGCAAAAAAAAAACAGGTCCATATATAAAAAAAAGTTGAAGATGGTTTCTCATAAACGAAATGTTGTAGAACGTAGAACAAATCTAAAAATGCCAGCTTAAAGCCCTTTAAAAAGTGCCATAAGACAGTGTAGGTATTTTCGTTGACTGATGTATTAATAAGACTTCTCACGGCTATATTTTCATGTCCTGGAAAGTAGATGGCGCCTAATATGGTCAACAATGTATTTTGCATTGTATTTTGTCTCCGGGAAGCGCATGGCGAGCCAGAGAACTGTGAAACATGACAGCCGTGAGCAGTCTTTATTAATACGCCAGTCAACGATATTTCTTTTTTCCTCTCTGTGATAACAACAAAAAAATAAAATCGAAAACGCAAAATTTTCCTTTTTTCAAAATAACTGTACCATTTTATTGACGCAACTTTTTCCCCATTTAACCGTTGTTCTATCTCTCACCGTTTGCAAGATCCCAATGCTGTTCATTGTTATCCGGGACACATTGTATATAAAAATTGTCATCAAAAATTGTCAAAAAATATTAAAAACATAAATCTGCGTTCTGAAGTTCTCAAGTTCCTTAGAACTTCTTCATTTGAATTATTCTAATTTTCCTACAATACTAATGGCGGTGGTTATTAAAAAAGATAGGTATAAAATATGAAATTGGGAGTCACCAGTTTCAATTTATTTTGTACCTACCAGCACAGACCTATATAGCGAAGCGAAGCTATATAGGTCTGTGCTGGTAGGTACCAGTCAATTTTATATTACATTCACGACCCACAGACTGTTCGTAAATAAGCTTATAAGCAACATTCCCACATATTTGTGCAACTATTCTATATTCCAATCGACCATGGACATCGGCAACAAATCTATAAATCCTGTTGCAAATCTGGAAATTCAAGTGGAGTACCTTACTCTAAAAAGTCTGAAAGACATCATTCTAATATGATTTTATCGGCACTTTGCTCTTTGTTTTACCCAAATTCATAACGTTATGGCCCTGTTTGTTTCACAAAAATCTTATTAATTGACTAAATATTTGTGAAGCGGAAACACACCATCTATGTATGTACGATGCATTTTTATAGTTTACATGGACGCTGCATGGCCTTAACCTTCATTTTTGCATAAGCGTAAGATTTATTGTGTCCTCTTTTTGTTGTCCCTGATATTGTAAATAATTATTCACGTTTATTCTATAACAATAATTATGGCGGTTCTGTGTAGGTATGTATATGCACAATGCGCTCAAATGTCAAGCGTAAGTCGGTATATCTACTTACGATAACTGAAAATACATTTTCACCTAGGTCCTGCAGCCAATATTTTTGGCCAAATAATTTTTCGTAACACCATACGTCACCGCTATACCAAATCCAAATGCCAAACGAAAGCAAGCGGTAATGCATCACAATTGGGTTGCAATGATTGCAAAGACAATATTTGATCACTCGAAGGCTATAAAACATTGATTAGCCCTTATGCCCTATTTGCAACACCAAATAGTATCACGTAATTTATGAGTTGGACGTGCACAAAATAGGTAGATACCTATTATTATAGGTATTTGCTCAGCAGGATCTTCAATATAAATATCGATAAGAAATTCTGTGACACTATCAATTTCCCCAATCTCAGTCTTAATCGATGCATCAATAATGTTCATAAAAAATTCATCACACTCAACTAAGATGAGCAAAATAAGTACGAGATAAATATAAACCAGAGTTGCAAGATAAAGTGCGTAAACCAGTAAACAGCACAATTTTTAAGTGGACGATAAAAAATTTATGGGTTAAATATACACCCAATGGCATTATAACCCAATAAAAATATTTACACCAACCTAATGAAATTCAGCGATAAATATTTGATTGAAAAATAGCAGTCGATCTTTTCCTATTTTCAAGTTATTTTGCAACCGCCTGGCTTCATTCAATTTTAACAAATTGATCCATCATACTTTCATCACACATCCACGATACTTCTATAAACGTGAAAATAAGATTTTATTTATTTATCTGAACAGTTTTTTAATTATAATGTACCTTATACATCCCAGGTAGTAGGTATATATTAAAAAATAAATCTCGAAGAAATAGACGGAATATTCCTTTAAAAAAATGCAAATTCGCTTTGTTCAATATGAGACATCCTGTATAGGTATATATTTATTTTGCAAGGAGAGTTTGCCTAAGAGTTAATTCGGTTTCTACAAGTTTTAGTTGAAACATTTCTATGTATTTCTAACCTAATAAAAATAAGATCTAAGCGTTAACCTTCGGTCGTATGAATCTACATGCTAATTATTAGAATTTTTTTAAATGAGGGGTGTGTGCAAGTGACATTGATTACAATGCCTTTTCCAAAAAACAAGGTGGTACATAAGTCCCAAAAAATACGGGTTATAGTAAGTTTTGACCCTTCCGGAGCTGGAATAGCCATGTTTGGTGTCTGTATTTTCAGCTCGTGTGTGAAATAAGAATGATGTAATATATGATTCCTATTGAAGGATAATGATGGAATGATATCCCCTGCTTAATAAGTACATATATACAGGGTGTTCCTTAATGACATGCTAATACTTAAGGGGGGTTATTCTTGGGCCCATTTTAAGAAAAAAACTGCATATGAACGTATGTCGTAAACGTCCTAACTTTTGAGATACAGGGCGTTGAAGTTCATTTTTTTAAATTGAATTTTGGCTACATCTCCCGAAATAATCAAGCTGCTGAACTGAAATTTGGCACTGCTATATGTTTTTGGGGTTGGAGAATAAGCTGAAAATGTCAATTCCACCGTATCTCACACAGGGCGCCACTTGCGCTGTTTTTTGATCACGCTTGTACGCGTAACTTTTTTGAGGTTATCTTTTTGGTCCTGCAGGTCCATCATTTTAGTGCATCTTTTCATTGTGCAAGAAAAATGTATTCTTGTTTCATAACGATTAAATCAACCGTTTGCGTTGAAATTACCAAAACATGCCCCATTGATTGCAATATTCGAAACATAAAATTTTCACCTACTGCTTTCAAATGTTACAGATCAACTGTACATTCAAAATGATGAAAAAAATGCCAAATGGGCATTGGTCAAAACACCATTGGTTTTCTTGAAATAGAGTGTCCAAATTTTGTCAAATCCGATCCTTTCCATTTTGAAAGCGAATAATTTTTGGTACATTATTCATAGGAATTTTTTTCTCAGTTTAAATGGTACAGTTGATCTGTAACACTTCAAGGTGGTAGGTGAAAATTTTATGTTTCGAATATTGAAGTCAACAGGTGGGTTGGAGAACGTTTTGGCAATTTCAAAGCAAACGGTTGATTTAATCGTTATGAAACAAGAGTACCTTTTTCTTGCAGAATGAAAATATGCACTAAAATGATGGACCTGCAGGACCAAAACGATAACCTCAAAAAAGTTACGCGTAAAAGCGTGATCAAAAAACAGCGCAAGTGGCGCCCTCTGCGAGATACGGTGAAATTGACCATTCTCCATCCCCAAAAACATAGCAGTGCCAAATTTCAGTTTAGCAGCTTGATTATTTCGGGAGATGTAGCCAAAATTCAATTTAAAAAAATGAACTTCAATGCCCTGTATCTCAAAAGTTAGGACGTTTACGACATACGTTCATATGAAGTTTTTTTCTTAAAATGGGCCCAAGAATAACACCCTTAAGTATTAGCATGTCATTAAGGAACACCCTGTATAATCGGAATAATGGAAGCCATAAACTGGTGAGGAGATGGAACAAAATTTGGCCACGATCCCACCTGGGTAATACTTCTCGTTAGAAGAGAGGGTCCTCATCATGACCCCCACCAGTAAAATAGGTGTCCTAGTTGCCGTAACAACTACTTGACCACCACTCCCCCTACACCAAATTGGATTCTCTCGTTTCTTTGTACTATAGAACCAAAGTCTAGCTAGAACTTCAGGACACCAAACTTGCTTTTTCCAGCTCTGTATATTATAGACTTTGGTTATAGACAAACTTTATATTAAATGGTGTTGATGATTCCTTTTTGGAGGAACTTCAGACCAAATATGTTTATTCGCCTGAGCGAAAAACTAACTACTAACAAATCACCTAAACGAATGAAAATATGTACTAGAATTATACCATAAAGGCAAACAATTTTGATTCTAATATCAAAGTCTACAAATATCTAACTTGACTTTGCTAATATCTCGGCCAGTTATCACATCTTTTCTACGAATCCAAGTGAGCCGAGCCACATGCTTTGCCACTTCTTTTCGAAATGCTTTCGCCATAAGACTAAACTTTCTCATTAGGTCTAGATGCCTCTTTAGAAAATATGAAAAAAAAAAATAGAGTTAATGATTCGGAAAGATATGTATCTTTCGGAGACAAACAATAACAGTTCTGCTTTCTCCTGCTGTTATTTTTTGTCGAAAGCTGGGCAAATATTAAGCCACAAACAATTGAAATACTTGGATCGCCATTTAACAATTGAAATCAGGCCACAGCTGCCGTATAAGAGTATGTTCAGATATATAAAAGTAGAATTTGTCGCCACTTTCAACGATTACTGTAATCGTAGGTAGGTGTATGAGCTGAATTTGCTTACATGTAAGAGTCATAGTTGATCTGGTGTAGAGTCTTTGTATGTAGGTATAACTAGAGAAAAGAGTTACATAATTTGACTTAAAAGTCATTCTTGATGAGGATAAGGAAAATTAAAATAGGATAGATCCCCATAAGCGTCCAACTCGAAATTATTTTAAAACTTATTATGCCAATGAATAATCTGTAACCAGCATTAGCTTTAGGTTGAATATATATTTGGACGTATAGTTAAGAACCGTAAATAAGGTATAGAAATCAGGTTTATAGATACTTTGAATGGCAAATAAATGTAGCAAACAATATTGTAAATATAGTCAGGAAGTTTTAGTGAAAATGTGGTGAAAAACTATTGAAAAGTAGAATGACTTAGCAGGGATTAGTACCCACTACACATTTTATGAATGGAAGAGATAATAGGAAATCTAAAATGTTATAAAAAAACGGCAATAACGCTTATCTTTATAGGTTCACTTTGAAGTTGAAATCTTAAAATACAAATCACATTAAAGAATGGGGCATAACCTTCTATATTACAGTATAACCAATACGGATGAATGTATCCAAAAACACACATGCACAAGAAATTTGAAAAGTTGGAACCACGGTAGGAAAAATTATGATTAAGGGTCTCAATATTAAATGGAAGAAGATAATTATTGCTTACCATTTTACTTTTAACACAATCAACAAATGCTTACCTATTATATTGAATTAATAAAAGAACTCTTAATAGTATGTATATAGTACCTAATACCATGTTATGCCCAGTCCCAGACAAAGCTGAATGTTGTAAAATATTACTATTGGCACGGGTCTGCAAACCGTACCTACTTTATGGAAAAATTTCAAAACGTAGTTCATCCAAGCAATATTTCCAAAGTATGTTTTATACAGGATGTTCACTTTTAAGTGGACACAAATCAATAAAAAATTGATTTGTTGGGGTATTTTCAAAAAAAAATTTTTGATACAAAGGTCTTCAAAATGCGCAACTTTCTACGTGAACACATTTGTCAAATTGCAATTCCAGGGCCGGCTAAGATTTTTTTTAAACCCCGATTTTCACAAAATCTATTTAGGCATCTTTTTATTTAAAATCTGACCCTACAGCGTTAATCAGAACACCCCAAGACCCCTATATACCAAATTTGAATAAAAAATATACAGGGAGTTCCATTCTGCAGGGTGTCAAAGTTGAGCAAAATAGGAATTTTAAAGGCATCTGCCAAGTCAAGAGTGCCATGGAATCCCCTCAAAACAGTTAAATAGTTAATAGGACCACTCAAGGTGTTGGTGTGCAAAAGTTCAATACAAAATATACAGAGTGCTCTGTCTCAAATTACTGAATTTTTTGTAACTTTATACGGGTCAAAAATCGAGTATATCAAAACCGCTCCACATACTATAAACGAACTAAATCTAAAAAATACAGAAGCCTGCCAGTAAGTCCATATCAGTTAAGGTGGCTGGTGTGCCACAACAGGAAACGCACAGAAAATGTATAATCTTAGACAGTGACTTTGTTGAGTAAGGTCCAATAATTTAAATTGTTTTTATTTGTTAGTTGGCATTTTGTAAAGAAATACATTACTTTTGTGTTTATCAATATTTTTTCAATGATTCCACAGCACTCATGATCCGTATAAAGTTTCATAAAAATTCAGCATTTTAAGATGGCACAGATAAGAACATTCTGTATATTTTGAATTGGACCTTTGCACACCAACACCTTGAGTGGTTCTATTAACCATTTAACTGTTTTGAGGGGATTCCATGGCACACTTGACTTTGCAGGTGCCTTTAAAATTCCTATGTTGCTCAACTTTGACACCCTGCAGAATGAAACTCCCTGTATATTTTTTATTCAAATTTGGTATATAGGGGTTTTTGGGTGTTCTGATTAAC
Organism: Pseudeuparius sepicola; assembly: GCA_963920635.1. Classification (NCBI taxonomy): domain Eukaryota; kingdom Metazoa; phylum Arthropoda; class Insecta; order Coleoptera; family Anthribidae; genus Pseudeuparius; species Pseudeuparius sepicola. Next base: position 103,878,127 of record OY987299.1, on the reverse strand, counting down.
GCTGTGGGGTCAGATTTTAAATGAAAAAACGCCTAAATAGATTTTGTGAAAATCGGGGTTTAAAAAAATCTTAGCCGGCCCTGGAATTGCAATTTGACAAATGTGTTCACGTACAAAGTTGCGCATTTTGAAGACCATTGTACAATTTTTTTTTGTAAATATTCCAACAAATCATTTTTTTATTGATTTGTGTCCACTTAAAAGTGAACATCCTGTACAGGGTGTTCCCGTATATTTTGACCCCCTAAAGCCTATATTTTTCGAGTTAGAAAAAAATTACTTAAATGAAAGTTGTGGGGTTTTTTCTGAACCGCTAGGATCTGTTACTAGATAAAACAAATGAGCGTCGCAAATTTATGAAAAAATATTAACTTAATTTTTTTTAATGGAATACCCTGTATATTTGTTGATTTTTGAATTGCACGCATTTTTCCGATTCCAACAATATAAATATGTTATATGTTTGCTCTAAACATTCGCATGATATTCCATATTGCAGATAAATACGATCTTTTTATTTAATCAAGGTTGCCATGGAAAAACATTTCAACTTAGGCAAGGGCATTCCTGTCAATCCATTATTTTTGGGACAATACACCTTGGTACTTGGTACCCTACAACTTTCATTTAAGTAATTTTTTCTAACTCGACAAATAGAGAGTCTAGGGGTGGGTTAAAATATACGGGAACACCCTGTACATATGTGACTGTGCGATGGCATTTTCCCACTTTTTTTTAGAAAATTGAATTTTTGTAGGTTTTAAGGCAAAATGTTACTAAGAAAACTTGTTCACAATAAAAAACTGTATATATGTGAAAAATTTCAAAAGCCTAGGTCTACTTTGTTTTTGGTGTGTTTTAATTTTTTAGCAGAAAAAATCAAAGTCGACCTAGGCCTCCGAGTTTTTCATTGTGAACAAGTTTTTTTTGCCGTAAAACCTTCAAAAGGGCACTTTACTGATGTGGGAAATGGGAAATTAGTTTCTTCATAATTTCCAACGCATACGTGATTTTTCGAAACTAAAAGTATGACACAAATTAGTTTCAAACCAAGCAGGGCTGATCCCCAGAAGCTCAAATTTCAACTCGAAATTTTTTTGTTATTTACACCTTATGTGAACTCAGTCCGGGGACACACTGTATATCTTATTCGTAACTGCCCAAAATCGGCGAATAGTTTCGTCGATTGACTCTTTTCTGTAGTTATAGACTCCAGTTTGCTGTAGTGTGAGTTTTATTTTGCTTGGTACGGGTCCTGCTGTTGTCTCGCCTATACCGTACTTTCACCGTTTTGGTAGACATAAGGGGAATAGGCCGCGCGTCGCCGTGAGTCCAGCTAGGTTTGTCAGTCGTTGGCGGGGGAGTACACAGTAGTCTCGCACCGCTTATCAGTCGAGTTTTGCGAGCAAAAAACTCGCCCCGCCCCCCGCCAACGACTGACGAACCTAGTCGAATACACGGCGGCCCGCCACCCAGCCATGGCAATGTCTACTAAAACGGTGAAAGTACGGTATACCCTGCCTAGTTTCTAATACAACACCCCTCGCTGAACACTCCTCCTTACCATTTCCCAAGCTGTAGCTGTCAAGGTTCTGTTCCGGAGCTAGGTATATAGCTTGAGTGTCGGAATACTGAGGTGCAAGAATTGGCAAATTTTGATACTATAACAATCTGAGCTGGTCTACATTATTTCACTCATCGATTAAAATTCACCTAGTTTTTTTTATGCAGATTGTAATCTATAAGAAAGTTTCCAATACACGCCGCATGTCACTTATGAGTAATTCTGTTCCTGCAGTTTTTCTGTATTTGTTCATTGTCCAAGAATGAAGCAGTAGTGTTATTATTTTTATTCTTTAATTTAAAATTTCAGTGTCATTACCACTGCCACTTGCTATTACGTAGTTTTCGAAATAGCAATTGCAATTGCAGGCATTGACACTTTTGTTGTTCCATTTCATTGGACACACTCCAATTTCCAACTCACTTTCTCTATTTTTTGTATATACGCAACGATATTCTCGTAAATTTTTGTTGGAATGAAATCGAGAGCGAAATGTTTTTCACATAAACAATGCATAGACGGCGTACTAAAGACGATTGTTTGTTTTTAAAATAAATATAGGTTAGGCCGCAGTCAGTCAGAATGGGACTATAAAATTTTACGACTTGAGCTAATAAGGTTATGTGTTATTTTTTACACAGTTCATCATGGCTATACAGGGTATCCCAACGAAAACTTGACCCCCAATATTTGAAAATTCGCCGGGACCCGTCGATTTTTGTTTTTGGGGGAGCTTTTTTGACAGTCAAGCCAACCCAATATGTTCATCCCCCGAATCCCTAGCAACCCCAACTTTAAAATTTCAAATGGAATTACGCCCCTTGTGGCGCATCATTTTAAAGCCCTTTTTATTGCGAATACAGTGATGTAGGTATCGTTTTTAGAATTCTGTTGAGATTTGACAGAATTATTGGCTAAAAATGGAAAGTTGACAATCCACTGTACGATTTACTACACACACCAAATTACCTAGTTTTTATTGATGTGTCGATCAGTTTACATAAAAGTCACAAATGAAAAAGCTGAAGCAAAACAAAAAAAGTCCATACGAATTCAAACCTTAAATTTTTTAAAAATATGTAACAAAAAGTCACTGTCACAAAAAGGTCCCCGTTTTTTTGCTTGCAACTACGAAATCGTTAGTTTCAGTCTGCTATTCAAAGTGTAAACGTGTTTTTGAAATGGTTTATTCTATCATGGAAAGGTTAGAAATTGTTTGCAATTGTTCGTGCTGTAGCTTTAGCGCAATCATGATTTCGATAACAAATTGCAACAACTCCTACCCTTTCCGCGATAGAATAAACAAACCATTTCGAAAATACGTTTCCACTTTCAATAGCAGGCTAAAAGTACCCATTTCATGGTTAGAAGCAAAAAAATTGGAACTTTTTGTGACAGTGACTTTTTGTTACATATTTTAAAAAGATATAAGATTTGAATTCGTATGAACTTTTTTTGTTTTGCTTCTGCTTTTTCATTTGTGACTTTTTTGTGTAGTAGATAAAAAACTTAATAAGTGGCGGGCATTTGTGTAGAAATTACTACGCGTACAGTGGATTGTCAACTTTCCGTTTTTAGCCAATAATTCTGTCAAATCTCAACAGAATTCTAAAAACGATACATCACTGTATTCGCAATAAAAAGGGCTTTAAAATGATGCGCCACAAGGGGGGTAGTTCCATTTGAAATTTTAAAGTTGGGGTTGCTAGAGATTGGGATGAACATATCGGGTTGGCTTGACTGTCAAAAAAGCTCCCCCCAAAAACAAAAATCGACGATTCTCGGAGAATTTTCAAATATTGTTCGCTTTTCGAATTTTTGGGGGGAGGGTTAAGTTTTCGTTGGAATACCCTGTATATTAATAGCGAAGCTGGTTGAAAATGGCACGTTCGTTAAAAATTGCTATAGTTATTTGTTACAAAGAATTAACAAATAACAGTAGCGTATCAACAGTAGACTTAGACTATTGAGGGGGACCAGTTTTAATAAATTTTCAAATGAGTAGCGTAGACACAAAAAACTTAAATTACTACTACTTGTATAGGTATGTACTTTTTTGGGCCTATATCTTTGAGGGAAGGATGTATTCCTTCAATCAACGCTTAAATGTTAGTGTCTAAATTTGGTTCAGTACCTAGGTACTCTAAATATTTTGATCAGAATTTGGTTGCCCGTCAATCCACGCTCCTAGCATTTAATTTAGTTCCACAAAAAAGAGGCGCCTAATTAGAAATTGCTAGCCGAGAAAAGTCAATTAAACACCTGGCGACAGATAAATCCCAAACCAGGCCGAGTTGCGGTTTCCTTAAATGGCCACAAACATGATTATCAATAAATTAAGTTTAATTCCAGGTTAAATTGAGAAACAAGATTAATCGTCCAGATAATAAGCAATCTTAATAAGTAATAATGTTACTTAACGCAGTAAGATTTACGCAAAGTGCGTCTGGGTCTGTATTTGTATGGTATGTTGTACCCATTTGTAAATTTCCAACAGATTAAACAAAAATGTCAATTTGTATTGTATGTTTTACATAAAATAGGTATAGCTGGGTGTGTACGAGATATGTGTGTTGGTACAATATTAACCGAAAAAACTTGAGCAAATTTTTAAAAAATATTTTCGAGTACGAGCGTGTGTGGAATTTAGAATTTTAACGCAGTTCTATGTATAAATAGATAAGCACATTAAATAAATAACTAAATAAATAAATATTGTCTTGATTGAAAAGTAAAGGCAAAAGCAAAGCAAGGCGAAGTCTAGCCATAGGCTACTCTACTTAACCTTACTTAATATTTGATATCAAGAAATTCATTCAAGGGTCATTTCATTCAATCATCATGAGTATCTACCACGGTAGGTGTATATACAGTGTGTCCCAGTTGTAAATGTCATAAATAAAACTGATGGTAGGAAATATAATTTTAAGCAAAAAACTTCATGTTCGCATGAAAATTTGCTACACAGCATGCCGGTACTGTCTTTAGCAGTAGCGTTCGGAAAGGTAGAACACCCCCCCCCCCTCGTTCAAAAGCAATTTCTTTGCCCATGCTTTTTTTTGATAAACCGACGACATTTTTGAATTGTCCATTTATATCGCCATAAAAAATGTTTCTTGTCAATTTACCATAAAACTAAGCAAATTAAAGTTTAGAAAAAAACACGAATTCGAGAATGGGTTCATCTCTATATTTAGAAAACATCGCATTTTGGGGTCTACATTAAATGTAGCTTGTGCTTATAAATCGTATAGGAACTTTTCTTGCCCTTTGGGCAAGGGCGCCCATAGAAAATATTTTAGGGGGGGGGGGCAAAATTATCTCATCTAACCTTGTTCTTTTTAGAACTACCTTAGCTCTGAATCGATAATTAGTTTATGCCTTGTCTATCCATTTAGACATGGGTTTATGTGATTGTGGCCCAGTTAAATTTTGTATAAAATATTTCAGGGGTTTGTTTTATACAGGGTGTCCCGAAATTAGCCTGCCATAATTTACCAGCGACTTCTACGACCTAAAAAATGAAAAAAGTTCCTATAAACATGGCCTCAAAAATACCCCCTAATAGGGCTATAGCCCCCGAAAGGGGCAGTTTCACAAACGGGTTTCTATAAATATTTCCAGAACGAACGAAGATAAAATTCTGAAATTTGGTATGTGATTTTCCTGTGAGATTTGACATTTACCGAGGTAGCGATAGTTAGACATTCTTAATCATAGCCGTCCCAAATGGGGGGGGGGGGGGTTTAGGAGTTAAAATTACCCCAATTTTTTTGTATACTTTTTTCCAGATTTCTTGCAAAATTAGGAAAGTTGAAGGTATTCTACGAAGAAAAGGTGCTCTTGTTGAACTTCGATAGCATGCATCGTTTTCGAGTAAACTCGTTTTGAATATTTTTGCAGAGTGCCATGAAAATGCCTATTAGAAATTAGCCTGCCATAATCTATCACCACCACGTTTTTTTGATACAAAAAAAATGAAAAAAGTTCCTATAAACATGGCCTCAAAAAAGTACCCTAAGAGGGCTATAGCCCCTGAAATGGACACTTTGGCAAACGGTTTTTCTAAATATTTCCAGAACGAACAAAGATAAAATTATGAAATTTGGTGCAATATATCTGTGAGATTTGACGTTTACCGAGGTAGAGAGAGTTTGACATTCTTCATCATAGGCGTCCCAAATAAGGGGGGTCAAGGGGTTAAAAATATCCCAAAATTTTGTTTGCGCTTTTTTCATGGTTTATTCTCCCAGGTATGTCACATACCAAATTTCAGAATTTTAACTTTGCTCGTTCTGGAAATATTTAGAAAAAACGTTTGCCAAAGTGTCCATTTCGGGAGCTATAGCCCTCTTAGGGGGCACTTTTGAGGCCATGTTTATAGGAACTTTTTTCATTTTTTAGGTCGTAGAACACGCTGGTAAAATATGGCAGGCTAATTTCTAATACGCATTTTCATGGCCCTCTGCAAAAAAATTTCAATACGATTTTACTCGAAAACGGTGCACGCTATCAAGGTTTAACAAGAGCACCATTTTTTCGTAGAATACCCTGAAATTTTATAATTTCGCAATAAATTTAGGGAAAAAGCACACACAAAATATTTAGGGTATTTTTAACCCCTTAACCCCCCATTTAGGACGCCTATGATTAAGAATGTCTAACTATCGCTACCCGGCAAATGTCAGATCTCACAGGTACATCACATACCAAATTTCAGAATGTTGCCTTGGTTCGTTCTGGAAAAATTTGGAAAAAACCGTTTGTGAAACTGCCCCTTTTCGGGGCTATGGCCCCATTAGGGGGAATTTTTAAAGCCATGTTTATAGGAACTTTTTTCTTTTTTTTAGGTCGTAAAACACGCTCGTAAATTATGGCAGGCTAATTTCGGGACACCCTGTATACCTGGAAGCATATGAAAATAACCTTTTCCTCGACTATAATAATATAAAATATAACGCGAAGGCATTTTGAGAATCTCCAGGGGGGGGCACGTGCCCCCCTTGCCCCCCCCCCCCTATGGGCGCCCATGCCTTTGGGCGGAAACAATCGATTACCAAGGTTTGAAAGGCAGGAGTTGGACAAATTAATGAATTAGGTAATACAAATTTTGTCGATTTCTTGTTATTCTACTTTAAAATAATTGCCTATTGCCTTGAAAATTGATTTTCTTTCATTAAAAGAAAAAAATATGCTTATAAACGTTGGCCCCAAAATGCGTTGTTTGTTGTTTTCTAACTACAGAATTGAACCCATTCCCCAAGTTATCAATTTTTCTGAGTAGAAACTTCAATATTCTTTGTTAATTCTAAACCCTTAATTTTCAAATAAATTTACACACTTTTCGATCCACGCATGCAAGAACATTAAGTGACATTTTTGAGATTTTCTTTTTTTCCCATTTCTGGGGTCTAGTTACGGGATATTTTTGGACAAAAATATAAAAATATCCAATTTTGCTTTATTTCCCCAAAACAGACGTTTTCAGCTGCAAAAACATAGTAAAGTTAATTACAATTCCAATAATTTTTACAGTTTACATTTCAAAGGCACTTAAATTTTGGGTCTCCATTAGTTCGGCTGTAAAAACATTGTAACGCAATACTTAACAATATTTTTGCAAGGAAAAATCACGTTTTTTTTATTTAATTTACAATGTATCTACACGAAGTTTTATTGAGGCAGGATACGTTTACAATTCAAAAAGTCAATATTTATTATACAGCGAAAAAAGTCAATTTCTCCATTTTTACTTGATTTACTGCAGCCATTTAATTTTTGCATGTGTGTGATAGATTAAACGGATATTATATGTTTTAAGAAAGCCACACATTATAAGTTGTTACATTGCACGGAAATTGTTTAAGATCAAATAAATTGTAAATTGAGGACCTCGGTGCAAAAAGGGGATAAGTCAAAATAAGCAAATTTTGAGAAAATCGAGAAAAAAGTTAATTTTTTTTAATACTATTTTTTTATAATCTGTATAGTAGAACCTATCTTAGAGAGAAAAACAAGAGTTGGGCTTATTTATGTATAAAATACTACTGTTATTTTCAAAATATTTGTTTTGGTGCAAAAACGGGATAAGTCAATGAAAAAACTAGAGTAATCAAAAAATAGAATTTATTATTTTATAGTGGTGGTTCTAAATCAATTTCGCTTATATCGGTACCAGAGGGTTGATCTTCTAAAGGATGATTAGTACTTCTGAGTGTCTCGTAAAAAGGCATGTCCGATTTTGAAACATACTCTGATGCCAGTTGCATAACATTCTTATACTTGACATCCTTCAGAGGTAGTGGTCCATTATAACAAATCTCCTTTATATTAAGATTAATAGGTCGGTTTGGCTTTAGTAGGCTAAACTTAAGAAATGAGAGTGCACTTGTAGAGGTAGAACAGTGAATGTCATCAGAAAACTTGGGATACATGTACAAGTGCCGTGCCCTCGCCATTTTCTGTAGAACTACTCGAAGTATCACCCTCAGACGTACTTCATACGTATTCACTGCCGGAATCTTCAAAATGTCGGGTTCGGATTCCGAGCAATCCGAGCCCGACATTTTAAAAACGTTGATTTAACGTACGCTTGATACCGATAACCAGGATGTACTGGCGCACTCGCACGATTGCCGCGTGGCTTGTAAAACAAAAACAAACCGCTTTAAAAAGACAAACTTCATATTCTTTTGGTGCAAGAAAGAGATAAGTCAATAGGATTTATCCCATTCTTGCACCGAGCAGCTAAATGGGATATGTCTATTGTGTTTGTAGCCTCGTAGTTTCAGGGCGGACTTACCCCGTTTTTGCGCCAAACTAAAGTGCCGGGATTAAAGTATGCAACTTCATATACATCCCATTTTTAATAAAAATGTGACTTATCCCCTTTTTGCACCAAGGTCCTCAATTGTAATATTTAAAATTGCACCGTGAACTATGCACCGTGGACGATGCAATGTTTTTACCGTAAAATTGATAAAATTTTTGGAATTGTAAGTACCAAAAAGGTAGAAAGACTCGTTTGTTCGAAAAAGTTAACTATAGTAGTTAATACCCACTCATCTAAAAGCCTTCTATTGAAAAAGGAACAAAAAAATATCCATTAGTAAAAAATATATTAGCATTTTTAATAGCCAAAATTTTCAAAGTTCTCTTCTGAAAAGTAGACTTATTTTAATTACAATGTTCTTGCATGCATGTATCGTTTTTATGGAGAATCCAAAAATTTTATAGATTTCTCAAAAAACATGATCATAGAAATTATTTTTGAATAGGAGTCATGACCTACCTTCCCGCATGACACTTGTTAAGACAACGAAACCAGCAGTAGATTCACAGCATACCTACTGTGTGCCAAATTTCAAGTTAATGTCGTTTGGCATATCTGAGATCTTAGCAAAAACCGTTAAAAAAAACTTTAACACCTTACATCTTTTTTATTAAGTACTTTCGGACCTACGTTTAAATGAACTTGTTTACTTAAAATGAGATTTTCTATTAAATATAATATGACATTTACAGCTTGGACACCCTGTATACCTAGCTAGTACCCAATCCATAATTTTCCGAATTTGCTCATTTTACAGAACTGGATGATTTCTACTTGTGTGTGTTTATTGTCATTAAATTGAGATAAATGTTTAAAAACAATTACTAAGCTTATGTGTTTATTTGGTATAATAATTGCCTCTCATCTCGTATTACAACGATGAGGTTTATTATTTCTGAACAAACATTTTGACCACAAACCCAGCAACCAATTTCCGATCCATCGGTGCCAAATATATAGGTAGTGATATAATAATGCTCTAAACATATTATTTTATAAGGGTACGCAGTTATGCAGTTGGTATTTTCTATCGGTTACTTTATTAAAATAACAAAAATTATGTTCTATTCCAATTATTATTGTGTAGCTAATAAGAATAACAAATTTAGAAGAATAAAATTCCTTCAGATATTAATACTATTAGGTGATACAATGATCTGTGTGGTAGATATGTCATACCGTTGACTGAAATTTCTCCGAGCATGCAAAACCTATCATCAGCAACAAACTAAAAACAACGATTGAAATAACTTTTGCCTTACCTTTTACCTTTATTTATAAAAAGGCTCTGTAGTTAAACCCTACACATGTTAATTGTGGAAAACAAAAATAATAGTCGAGTAAAAAATCGATGGCCCAATCATATTGGTGGTGGTAGGCACAAAACCTAATCTAATGTCCACCAAGGTTTGAAATGCTGAGGACATAGAAATGCCAATACTAAGGAACTGAATGTATCTTATTAGATACATTCAGTTCCTTAGTATTGGCTAGCAGTAGTAAACAGAGGACGTAAGTCATAACCTACATAATATCTACGGTAAGATCATAGTCATAGCTAAATCGGTATCTAGAATCTCTGTGATTTATTTTTATAGTCCGGTGAATCACGTTTGAATTGGTATCAACAATGCCATGTTCCATGGACGTAGGTAACCTAATAAAAGCATTTCTTATAATGAAATGGGAAAGATATCTACAAAGAACGTTTTTAATGTTACGACTAAGTTCTTATCAATAGAAATTAAATACCTAGTGTTTTTAAAGTTGTATTACTTATTTTACTTTTATTTTATAATTTGTTAGAAAATGTATGCATACATTTTAGAAGTTTGTTATGAAAAGTCCTTATAGTTGCCCAAATCAAAATGAAATTTAGATGATTAACCTGACAAAAACCATAACGTTGGTGGAAAAAACGATAAGCTGTTAAAATAAAGTGGTTGAATGAAGAACAACAAATTTGTCTGTGAAATAAGGTGACAAAGTAGGTATATTTTAATTGATTCAATTATCTGGTAAATTCGATGATTAATTTGGGAAAACCATAATGATCCGTCACAAGCTACATAAGACCATACGTGGTGCATTATAACATGCAAGTTAGTAATAGGTAGTGAGTGTGTGGCGTTGTATTAGTGTGGGATTCATTCTGGTATAGTCATAATGTAAGTTTAATCGTTGAGTGATTCCCCCAACGGTTTAATCCTATGCAAGTTGACAACATTAAGATTAATTGCATTACTGAAATGTATGCAATACATTAGGTAATATCATTAAGTACTTCCCTTCACCTGAGCATAAGATGATTACGTACGCCTCTGCACTTCACACTTCATCTTCAATCTTAAGTTGCTCCGTAATTGGGTATTGTCTATTGTGCTTGGCAGAGACATTGCTGTAATAATCTCATAAATCGATTTTTCCATTAATTGCTGCCAAAGATGCATCTTCGCTAAAACCTGTAATCAAGCAGCTACTGAGCGGTGCACAATAATTAATTTGTTTGGCGAATACAAGGACGTCACATATCAGATGCATTGGAAAGATGCATTTACATTAATACCCGTTAAAAAATGATGACTTAATATTTATTTCTAAAAATATCCTCGTTTTGTAATTTTCAAGATATTTTTCAAGCGCATGTCTCAATGGTAAGAAAATCACGCTTTGTTCAAAAATCTGAACCTCTGTTATTGACTTTAATTAAAAGTTGAAATTATTGAATTATTGAAAATTACTGAATAAGACAATATTATGCATGGAGCGCAGGTGCGAGATGTACGATACAGTAACTTTTCTATAATTGGGAAAATACAAAACATTACTAAAATGAGTCATCGAACTGAGAAATTTTGGGAATTTCGATTATTTTCAATATAAATACTAATAAATAAATACTGAATAGTTATAGTGAATTAAAATCAAAATATAAAATTTCGAAAACAAAATTTATTCTACCTTATCAGAAATGTTTGTTTCATTAAAGAGTCATTTGTCAAAGATATCTGAAAAATTGTAAAAGTGACATTATACTTTTTAAAACATGTTAATCTTATTTGAAAATCACTATGGTATCAGAAACAAAAATTACACAGACGCATATGTCTATCGTAAGCTTTTGACACTGTTGATCACCAAAAAAATATACCTATACTGTTATAAACTTTAGAAAATACCTATCGAGTTTAGAGATATTGTATATACCTACAATTCAATGCAAAGCTACTTGACGAGACACACACGGGTAGCACATTATTAGTGGTTTGGAGTACCGCACGGCATGGGGGGCATTGGGGGGTTGGAGCCAGTATTAATCGCATTTTTATCTTATCTGCATTAACTATTATATTACTTAGAAGGTCCCGGAAAATTGATTTCATTCATTTTCATTGGCTGATTATACATAGTTATAGAGAAAATACGTGGAATAACTTGAATATAGGGAAGGTTTGCACCTATTACTGAAATGGGCGAATCATAATTTTTTTTTATCAATTTCAATAATATTTTATTTGATTTGAGATGAAAGAAAGGTCTTATATTAATAAAGAAAGGTCTTATTAATAATAATATTTTATGCACAGGGCCGTAGTAAGGGGTGCTTTGTGGGTTCAAACCCTCTCCCCATTGAGAAAAGAAGGAAATAGATCGATGATTGTGATTAGGATGTGATTTTCTCATTTCCTATGCTAAATTTAAACTATTTTTATCCTTACAATTACAATATGTAAAAACACCTCTATTTTTAATACCCGTTAAGAAAACATAATTTTTATGGGCCCACCCCGAAATCCTACGACGTTGGTCAGAAAATCGTGTATGGTGAAAGAGTTATATACAGGGTGTCTCAGTTGTGAACCACAATTTAAAAAAAACAATAGAAAATTTGATTTTAAACAAAAAAGTTCACGTAAACATGTGTCCCGAAATGATTATAACAAAAGACACAGGGTGCTCAATTTTGAATTGCCCATTCATTTTTGCATCAAAAATGTCGATTTGCCCTAGAACTACTACATTTTGAACGAACAAAGAAAATTCAAGTTGCTGCTCAGAAAAAGTGATAAATTTTGAGAATGGATTGTTCTCGGTATTTAGAAAACGGCACATTTTGAGAGTGCGTTTATAAACACTCTCTTGCTCTTTTGATTCCTATAATCGGACCACTAACAAAATGGTCAGTGGGAGTGGGACATGCTTTTCTCACTTTGTACCTACTTGAGTTGTACTATATAATAACCAAAAGTATACAAGCGTAGTTAGGTTATTCTATGCCTAAACCTTCATATACACTATTTTTTCGTATGTATGAGAAAAATCAAACAAATGCCATGTCCACCGAGTCGGTTTCAACGAAAACGGCTAGGTGTCGAACCGGTTACGGTGCACCTACCTTTTTGCTTAGAATTAAAGCTTACTTTGAAAAGTTTTAGTTTTAGTTACCTACGTAAAATATGCCAGGGACAAAAGGTTTAAAACCGATTTATTGTGAGTAAGGCATAACTTGTGCCCTCTAGCATCAAGCCCAAATTAATCTGACAGGTTATTTGCATAAAGAGCGCTACCGTAGGCTATATATTCTTTGATTTAACCTACAAATTTTCAGCTAGATTGACCTAATGGTTCCGAAAATATTGCAAAAAATCGACTTTAACCCCCTGGTAGATTGATAAGGAAGTTTATTAACTTTTTATATAAATAGGTACACTTGATTCTGATCTTATTCTATGCTCCAGACCGCCTCTTATTACTTGTAAGCATATCTTTGAATTGTCGTGAATGATTTTTTGAAAAGGATAATATAGATATAGGTAGGTACATATTTCTTGCCTTGGTATTTACGAACTTTTATTTATTTTCAAACATTTATTTATTCCAAAATAAATATTAATAATGCATGCATTTGTTGTGTTCTAATTATAGCTTCTGCGCAATCCACTTATTAAAGTCGACATAAACAAAATTATAATAATATGCATAAATTCTAATTCAGCCTACCCTTTATAACCTATAACATTTTATGACGATAGCGTCACATAGATCTAACTCTAATAATAAATTGGAAATAATAAAAATAATTTATACTTAACAATTTCTTGAACGATATTATTGGCTGCTTGCGTTTGACAGTTTCCAAAATAATAATTATACTTTTACGAGTTTGTTATGTGCACAGTGTGGTCAAAAATAAATATCGAGATTGCAATTTTCATTCAACGGGATGACTATAGCTTATCTTAACCAACATGTTAAATTATAAACGAAATGAATATTTAACGTCTACATATATTAATAAAGAAATGGGTCGTGGCATAATGTAATATGAGACAAAAAAGTTTTGGTTCTTGGCAACACCAAAGTGATTTCCAATATCTAATGTAAATTTAGATGGGTCTTTCGGAGGTAGGGCTGGCAACGAGATATCGCTATATTTGATATATCGATGTATTCCTTGAAATATATCGATATATTTATATCGATATTTTCTTGCGATATATCGGTAAACATATCGATATTTTGATGCGATATAGGTATTGCAACGAAAACTATTAGATATAATTTCTGATACTGAAGGCTTTTGGAAAACTAAGATTGAGATTATCGTTATCTGTCAGCTCTCATCTCGTGTTTGTAAGCAATAATAACACATTTTATACTTATTTTTCGAAAATTTATAAACCTAGTACATAAATATTATGAATTACAAAATAAAAAATCAATATCATTCGATATATCGAAATATTCAATATACAGTGTGTTCCCTTTTAAGTGGAAACACCCTCGTAAAATTTTTGGTTTTAAAGATAACTGAATGGTAATTTTTTTGGTTTGAAGAGGGTTCGGAGCAGGACTTTTTGACCCAAAAACACACATGAATTCTAATAGTCATGGCCTACTACGATCATGCTTATACCCCCAAATTTGGGAAAGTCATATTAGCGATTTTTTCCCCAAAGATCTGACTATTCCATCTTATTCGGCATCTCCTAAAATGCTTATGTACCAATTTTTATTGAAAAATACCGTATGGTCCTTTTTTTACAACCGCTTGAAATTTCAAAATTCGGGTACCTGAAAAGTTGACAAATAAAACAAATGGCAATCACAATCACGCTGCCCGACACAGCCATATCCAATATTAAAGAATATTTAGGAAATAATAATAATAATAATAATAATACAACAACAACACGAACATCTACAACATGGGAGCCAAACGAGAACTAGGGTTCCACCCACCGAAGGTGCTGCGCGGGAACTTCAGCCAGCGTTCACAGAGGCGGGATTACAACGACGACGCATGAAATGGACTGTGTCCATGAATGAATCGATTATGCGTATTTTCTACAGGGTGACAAACTTAGGACAAGAGATTATCGGCTACCGACAACAACTGCATGCCGAGTTCTGCAGGGAGTTTCCACACATGCAAGTGTCTGAACAAAGAGTGTCAGATCAGTATCGAACTATTCTAAGAAATAACCGAATTCCAGAAACGCGACTTAACGCTATCAAACGGGAAGTTGAGCTAGAGATCCACGGCGAACACATAGACATAGATGACAACAACAACAATGGGGAACTTCAAGAGCCTGGACAACAACTAGAAGCCGAAACGGTAGAACCAACAACCGAGAGTCTGGAACGGGTTAACGAAGAACATTTTGAAGGCTTGGACACACATATGAGACAGGCAGTATTGCGATACGAAGGCACAGACCCACTTAGCAGGCCACCGCTACCAAGATTAAATTCTTCCAGGAAACTTGCGATCGTGCTCGATCTTATGAACACAAGAATTTTACCAAGCTATGTTTCAGTGACACCAACATTAGAACGTATGCACATGTTAATCTACTGTGCCGCAACGGCAGTCATCAATGTAATGGGTGCCAAGATCCGAACGGCCCAAGAGTTGAATCGTGCAAGACCAGAACCACGAATGGCTCAATGGGAAATGCGACTAAATCGGAAGATCGAGAGTCTCCGTAAAGACATAGGACAAGTGACGGAATATATCAGAGGAGTTAGAACTAGAAGGATCCAGAGGGCGGTGCAGGCAGTAATGAGCCGCACCCAAATGCATTCTCGGCATGACCCCGCGAACATCACTGCTCAACAATGTCTTGACACATTAAAACAAAAACTTTCTGTTTTCGCAGGGCGTCTGAGGAGATACAAGGCTAGTAACAACAGGAAACGAGACAACAAACTCTTTGAACGATCAGAAAAGGGTTTCTACCGGGCTTTTAATTCTAGCGCCGATGCCACAAATGCGAGTTACCCTAGCAGAGAACAGGTCGACGGTTTCTGGAGAAATCAACTTGCCACACCAGGTCCATACAATGTCAGTGCAAGCTGGATCAGCGAAGAACGCGAGATGGGCCGGAACTATAGCCAGATGCAACACGAGCAATTCACAACCGCTGAGGTCTCCGATGTCATCAAGAATTCCCACAACTGGAAGGCACCAGGTCCAGATCATCTCCAAAATTATTGGATTAAGAAGTTGTGGTGCACGCATGAACAAATAACTACCTTAATTAATGAAGTCTTGCTCGATCCTCTGAAAATGCCATTGTTTCTTACACAGGGTGCAACTTACCTGTTACCAAAAGACCAGCGGAATACGGATAACCCTGCCAAGTACCGCCCAATAACCTGCTTGCCTACGCTTTACAAGATAATCACATCTTGCCTTACGCAGCGAATATATGCTCACTGCGAGCGGAACAACATCATTGCAATGCAGCAGAAGGGCTGCTCGAAGGGCGCAATGGGATGCAAAGAGCAACTCATCATAGACTCTGTCATCTGCAACCAGGCTCATTCCAAGCAACGAAACCTCCACATGGCTTATGTGGACTACAAAAAAGCATTTGATTCCGTACCTCACGACTGGCTCACAGGTATCTTAAAGCTGTATAAAATAGATCATCATACAGTTTCCTTTTTAGAACACGTTATGACAACCTGGCGCACTAAGATACAACTCAGAACCGCAGACAGTAACATCGAGACCGACACAATCAACATCCGAAGAGGGATTTTCCAAGGAGATTCACTCAGTCCACTGTGGTTCTGCATGGCGATGAACCCTCTATCACATCGGTTGAACTCTACAAAATATGGCTTCGCTATCAAAAGCAACAACGCAGAAGCGATCAAGTTGAATCACCTATTATATATGGATGATTTAAAACTGATCGCCGCAACCAAAAACCAACTAACGCAAATGCTTAAAATTGTAGAGGAGTTCTCCAGGGACATCGGAATGCTGTTTGGACTGGACAAGTGCCGCACCCTTAATATCATCCGGGGAAAGCTCGAACAAAGCGCACACGAGATGCAGGACGGCCAGGAGATCGAAGCAATGAGCAAGGGAGATACATACAAGTATCTCGGGATGAAACAAGCTCAAAGGATAGACCATCGAACAATGAAGACTGATTTAACGAATGAATTCATCAAGAGAGTAAGACAAGTAGTGCGAACTGATCTTAATAGCAGGAATTTGTTTAAGGCCCTGAACACGTATGCGTGCTCTGTACTCAGCTATTCGTTCGGAATAGTGAATTGGACCAACACGGACATCAACAACCTGCAACGAAAAGTTAGGACACTACTGACAAAAGCTCATAAACATCATCCCCGTAGCGCCGTAGAAAGAACAACTCTGCCACGTCAACTAGGAGGAAGAGGATTGGCAGATCTCAGCAAGCAATTGGACCAACAAATATTAAATCTGCGTAATTATTTCTACAGGCAGGCCAACAGCTCCACACTACATAGGGCTATATGCGGAGCAGACGTCTCAACACCGCTACGTCTGACGGAACACGAGCGTCAAAATCACCACCGAACCGACAACGATAAACTACAGAGGTGGTTGGGGAAGCCGCTGCACGGGAGACATCCTAATGAGGTTAACCAGGAACATGTCGACAAGTTAGCGTCGAACTATTGGCTGACCTCGGGACGAATGTTCCCCGAGACGGAAGGCTTCCTACTGGCCATACAAGATCAGGTTATACCAACTCGCAACTACCTAAAATTCATTGTAGGAGATGCATCGGTAGTGGATGACAGATGCAGATATGGGTGCCCAACTTCAGAAACAATCCAGCACATAACAGGAGGATGTCAGATGTTCGCATCAACGGAATATAAGGAACGACACGATTCGGTTGCCAAGATCTTGCACCGGGAACTGGCGGAAAAGCTGCTGCTTGTGCAGACAGAAAGGGTCTCATATTACAACTACACACCTGAGCCTGTTCTTGAGAACAGCAACTACAAGATGTACTGGGATCGTACAGTTCTGACTGATCAACGAGTTGCCCATAACAGACCGGACCTTATAATAGTTGATAAAATTTCTAGGAAGACAACTCTGATTGATGTGGCCATCCCGAACAACAACAACCTGCGTGTGAAGCAAGTCGAGAAGATCGCGAAGTACAGAGACTTAGAAGAACGAATTAGAAGGCAATGGGAAATGGAGAACGTCCAGACGATTCCAATCATCATGTCAACAACTGGTGTTATACCAAAAAGTTTGCTGAGAAACATCAAGGAGCTGAATCTAACTGATAGTCTTTACAGGTCCATGCAGAAAGCGGTACTACTTGCGACAGCCCGAACCGTCAGGAAATTCATGGGGAATGCAGGATCGTCCAAGAACATCAATGTCACCTAGGGCCCGATAACATGGCAAGGGTCTCGTCCGAGCCAGATCCTTTTGGTATCCGGGATGCCCGGGATCTGAGTGAATGTTCCCCGTAGAGGGAGTGCGAATGCCTTTTGGCTAAGTCGAAATAATAATAATAATAACGCAGGGATGGGTCTGACCTGTGAGAGGGGCAGATTCACGGGTGTGACGATCCCGCGATTCCCAGTTACGCATGGAGAGGTTTGGCCTGTGACAGGGGCAGACCTACGGGTGTGACAATCCCGCGATCTCCAGTTGCGCAGGGAGGGGTCTAGCTGGTGACGGGGGCTGATCCTCGGGTGTGACAATCCCGCGACTCTCGGTTACACAGGGATGGATCTAGCCTGTGAGAGAGGCGGATTTTCGGGTGTAACGATCCCGTGTTTCCCACTTAACGCAAGGAGGGGTTTGACCTGTGAGAGGGGCAGATCCTCGGGTGTAACGATCCCGCGTTATCCTAGTTGACCTGTGTGGGTAGCGGGTTAGAATACTCCTATCGTGGCTCCGCGAGTCGTAAAAGGCGACCGAGGGCCGTCACTCCCACGTTACGGGAGAAACGTATGGAATGGAGATTAATAGGAGTTTTGTCATAGGGCCGCTGCCTGGGGATCGCCAGGGCATGTCTGGATCCGGCGCTGGACATGACAGCGAGCGGGACGTCGGTGACAGGGCGCTGATGAGGCGGGCCCCTGTTGCACAAACAGCTACAGCCCAACAACTACACGAACATCTACAAAATTATTGGATTAAGAAGTTGTGGTGCACGCATGAACAGATAACTACCTTAATTAATGAAGTCTTGCTCGATCCTCTGAAAATGCCATTGTTTCTTACACAGGGTGCAACCTACCTGTTACCAAAAGACCAGCGGAATACGGATAACCCTGCCAAGTACCGCCCAATAACCTGCTTGCCTACGCTGTACAAGATAATCACATCTTGCCTTACGCAGCGAATATATGCTCACTGCGAGCGGAACAACATCATTGCAATGCAGCAGAAGGGCTGCTCGAAGGGCGCAATGGGATGCAAAGAGCAACTCATCATAGACTCTGTCATCTGCAACCAGGCTCATTCCAAGCAACGAAACCTCCACATGGCTTATGTGGACTACAAAAAAGCATTTGATTCCGTACCTCACGACTGGCTCAGAGGTATCTTAAAGCTGTATAAAATAGATCATCATACAGTTTCCTTTTTAGAACACGTTATGACAACCTGGCGCACTAAGATACAACTCAGAACCGCAGACAGTAACATCGAGACCGACACAATCAACATCCGAAGAGGGATTTTTCAAGGAGATTCACTCAGTCAACTGTGGTTCTGCATGGCGATGAACCCTCTATCACATCGGTTGAACTCTACAAAATACGGCTTCGCTATCAAAAGCAACAACGCAGAAGCGATCAAGTTGAATCACCTATTATATATGGATGATTTAAAACTGATCGCCGCAACCAAAAACCAACTAACGCAAATGCTTAAAATTGTAGAGGAGTTCTCCAGAGACATCGGAATGCTGTTTGGACTGGACAAGTGCCGCACCCTTAATATCATCCGGGGAAAGCTCGAACAAAGCGCACACGAGATGCAGGACGGCCAGGAGATCGAAGCAATGAGCAAGGGAGATACATACAAGTATCTCGGGATGAAACAAGCTCAAAGGATAGACCATCGAACAATGAAGACTGATTTAACGAATGAATTCATCAAGAGAGTAAGACAAGTAGTGCGAACTGATCTTAACAGCAGGAATTTGTTTAAGGCCCTGAACACGTATGCGTGCTCTGTACTCAGCTATTCGTTCGGAATAGTGAATTGGACCAACACGGACATCAACAACCTGCAACGAAAAGTTAGGACACTACTGACAAAAGCTCATAAACATCATCCCCGTAGCGCCGTAGAAAGAACAACTCTGCCACGTCAACTAGGAGGAAGAGGATTGGCAGATCTCAGCAAGCAATTGGACCAACAAATATTAAATCTGCGTAATTATTTCTACAGGCAGGGCAACAGCTCCACACTACATAGGGCTATATGCGGAGCAGACGTCTCAACACCGCTACGTCTGACGGAACACGAGCATCAAAATCAGCACCGAACCGACAACGATAAACTACAGAGGTGGTTGGGGAAGCCGCTGCACGGGAGGCATCCTAATGAGGTTAACCAGGAACATGTCGACAAGTTAGCGTCGAACTATTGGCTGACCTCGGGACGAATGTTCCCCGAGACGGAAGGCTTCCTACTGGCCATACAAGATCAGGTTATACCAACTCGCACCTACCTAAAATTCATTGTAGGAGATGCATCGGTAGTGGATGACAGATGCAGATACGGGTGCCCAACTTCAGAAACAATCCAGCACATAACAGGAGGATGTCAGATGTTCGCATCAACGGAATATAAGGAACGACACGATTCGGTTGCCAAGATCTTGCACCAGGAACTGGCGGAAAAGCTGCTGCTTGTGCAGGCAGAGAGGGTCCCATATTACAACTACACACCTGAGCCTGTTCTTGAGAACAGCAACTACAAGATGTACTGGGATCGTACAGTTCTGACAGATCAACGAGTTGCCCATAACAGACCGGACCTTATAATAGTTGATAAATTTTCTAGGCAGACAACCCTGATTGATGTGGCCATCCCGAACAACAACAACCTGCGTGTGAAGCAAGTCGAGAAGATCGCGAAGTACAGAGATTTAGAAGAACGAATTAGAAGGCAATGGGAAATGGAGAACGTCCAGACGATTCCAATCATCATGTCAACAACTGGTGTTATACCAAAAAGTTTGCTGAGAAACATCAAGGAGCTGGGTCTAACTGATAGTCTTTACAGGTCCATGCAGAAAGCGGTACTACTTGCGACAGCCCGAACCGTCAGGAAATTCATGGGGAGTGCAGGAACGTCCAACAACATCAATGTCACCTAAGGCCCGATAACATGGCAAGGGTCTCGTCCGAGCCAGATCCTTTTGGTATCCGGGATACCTGGGATCTGAGTGAATGTTCCCCGTAGAGGGAGTGCGAATGCCTTTTGGCTAAGTCGAGATAATAATAATTGGAGGGTAGCAATTTTTAAGTTAAATAATATTCTTTCACAATCATAATAATTATTAAATCACATTTTTTAAAAAAAAAAAACAAATGAATTATTTTGCTTTTTAAAATAGTATAAGGATTTCTTTACTCCTACATTTAGCGGTAGATTTCCTAGTATTGAAAAAAAGTAATCAAGATAGCCATGAAAAGATGTAGCTGACAGCTGGAAAGTAATTATACGAACGTGCAATGAAATTACTAGAGAAGAATTAATAAAAGTAACCTTAAATAATCGAAAGATGATTGGAGGATCGAAGGGGGCCTAGTGGAAAAATCAGTTATTTAGAAACCAAATTCAGTGATCGTGATTTTAAAAATAATAAATTCATAACATAAATTGTTTCTTTTTTATTCAAAAAAATTGCTACCCTCCAATTATTATTAAAAAGGACCATACTGTATTTTTCAATAGAAATTGGTACATAAGCATTTTTGGAGATGCCGAATAAGATGGAATCGTCAGATCTTTGGAAAAAAAAATCGCTAATATGACTTGCCGAAATTTGGGGGTATAGGCATGATCGTAGTAGGCCATGAGTGTTAGGATGCATGTGTGTTTTTGGCTCAAAAAGTCCTGCTCCGAACCCTCTTCAAACCAAAAAAATTACCATTCAGTTATCTTTAAAAACAAAAATTTTACGAGGGTGTTTCGACTTAAAAGGGAACACACTGTATATATATTCAATATATCGAGTATATCTATAAATTGATTCAATAATTAATATATAATGTGAAGCAATATATCGATATATTTTTAAATTTTGCCAACCCTATTCGGAGGTGTGCAGACCACGACAGGAACCTGTTTCCGACTTGTTTAATCAATGGCGCAGCGCACCTCACCGAAAGGCCCAAATATAGGTACGCTGGCTATGTGGAATAAGAAACAGTATAACGCGGTGAGCGAGTAGGTACTGGCTAAAACCAAAACAATGTGAGTATGTGAGTGTGTCGATATATCGATATATATCTACTATTCCTGATTCTTATTCACTATATCTTATTCTACATAGCCAGCAAAAATTTGGGCCTTTCGGTTAGTCCAAGAGCCGCCCGCATGATTTCAACTCTCATAAGCTTATAGAATAAGATGTTATGTAAAATGTAGAAAGTATATTTCTTTACTTGATGCGAGCGTAGGTTGCCTCAGATAATTTTGGCCCGATCATTGTTATTTAAAGAAGTTTTGGATAATTTTTAATTTTTTAATAGGTACAACCCGTCCCACGAACATATTTACTACTTTTTTGCAAAAGTCTTTTGACAAATTCGAAAAGTGCCGTTCTAAAAATCGAAGAAGATGCATGGTAAATTTCTTAATTGGGTCTTGTACTTTCCTCCAGTACTAAAAGAAACCTCGAAAATCCGATATTTAAACAAATTTCCGACTCCGATTTCCAAGTTTCGAGAAACGGGACGGCTGTATAAGTAGCGAAATTGGCGGGAAATTCCGAGGAACCGCTCGTATAAATTGCGTGTTTTTTCTCATTTTTTAATCTGCACCTCACCTGAAGACCTGAGGGAAGCTTTAAAAATTCCGACCCCAGAGCCCCGAGCCGAAATACTTAGCTGTAGCTCGGCGAAAAAGAGCAATTTCTGACAGTTTACGGACTTTGGCTTTTAGGTGACGGGAAATGCCGGCCAATCACGTGAAAAAGATGCGTCCCACCTGTGGTGGTCGTTTTTTTCGCCGAAAATCCTTAATAACTCGAAAACGAGAAATAATTTGCCTGAAAAAGTTTCTTTAAATATGTCCAGACTTGCCCCCGTCTTTCGCGCCGTATTTAACAGCGGAGGATTTTCGGGGCCTCGAAATACGCCTATCGGATTTCTAAAGGACCAAGGGACCCCCTTTTTATTTTTGCTCCATGGGTCTTCTTTCCGATGGTACCTATTTTGTTCTATACTCATATCAGAGTAGATTTGCCTAAAAATTGACCGCAACTTCTTTAAATAACAATGATCGGGCCCATCTAAATTGAGGCAACCTACTCGCTTCAAGTAAAGAAATATACTCTCTAATACATTTTACACAACATCTTATTCTAGAAGCTTATGAGAGTTGAAATCATGCAGCCGGCTCTCGTACAGTTGGCGTCAGATGAAACCGAACGACGTGAAGCAGTTTTCGTGATACTTTTGGATTAATAGTACCCAAAATCCACTCGACAAGCAACGGATTGTCAAATGCCAGAACAGAATCTAAATGTCCTATAAGAAAACGGATTTGTAGCGTTGGGCTTCATCTGACGCCAACCGTACTAGGTGAAGTGCGCTGCGTTTGACTGATGAGGGCCAACAAGTCCGAAACAGGTGCGCCTGTTGTGGTCTGCACTTCTCCGAAAGACCCATACTGAATTTCCATCAGATATTGGACACTAGCTTGGTGTTGCCAAGAAATAAAGCATTTTGTGCCATTCGCCTCGAGCCATTTTTTTTTAAATTACAAGGTTGTCGCTAATCGCTAGGCTGTTCAGGTTTTCACTAAATTTTTATGTTGAATATTTTTGATTTTGTTATGTTTCACCAAATTTGGACTGCGTTTCCAATAATAATTACCCCCAAAAACAAAAACAAGGATATACTGTTTATCTACCTATAGTAATACTCTTTAGTGGCATGATTTTTTCTAGGAAGAAAAACTTTTATTAAAGTAATTTTTTTTTTATTTTTTTTGCCGTTTTATTTTCTGAATATTACTCTCAATTTCATCATTATATAAATGATACGTACCAAACATATTATTTTAGAGGTCCGTTTACATTACCGAAACGGTAATGGAGGCAATAAGCCACAAATAATGGTAACTTCTAGAAGGTGCTTATCCGTTTTATTTTAACATTTCGGTACACATTTTCTAGTTCATAAATAGAACCTGTAAATTTGGGCGATAAAATGCACTGTTGATTCCCACAGACAGTGAAAAAGCAATTTTGGGTTGCCAAGATGAATTTGATTATCGCCGAAAATTTTATGTTCTAAACTTGGATAACCGCATGCATAATATGTACAACTGTACATACTTATGCCAATGCTACTTTGTTATCTTGTAAAGATTTCGTAATAGCAGTGAATATAAGTTTATAGCCACTGGTAATAGGTAATCTTGAGGAATGATTTCAATAGTTAGTTATGTAAATTTTATTTTACCATCAATAATATGGCTATGAGATGAGATTTTTGATCGAAATTAACTATTTGCGAAGGAACCCGTTAGCTTCATTAGGATCTGATTACTGTATGAGGAAGATATGAGATCATCACATCATTTTTAGCTAGCGACAAATTATCAATTGGGAGGAATATTTGTCTTAACTAATTAACTGTACATTTTGGCATTATAAATAAATAAATAAATAAATACCCTCTTTATTTTCCAAAAAAAAAACGAACACACAAAGGTATTATGGAAAACGTCATATTATTATTATACACATTAAAAATATACATTAAAAATATACATAGGTATACAAACATACACCAAGTGTAACATATTAAAAATACGAATAAAAAAAAAAGAAGAAACCTATCAAAATACATCCTTTATTTTAAGAAATTCACTTAGGCTATACACACTGTGTCTCAACAAATAGGATCTTAAGCGTCGTCGAAAAATATTTATGTCAGGTGAGCCTACAATCTCCAAATTCAATCTGTTGAAAAGTTTAGTACCTAGAAAGATTGGAGATTGACGCCCTATTCGGTAGCGGAAGAAAGGAGTTCGGAGCAAACCCTGGGTTCTCGTATTAAAACTGTGCACGTCAGAGTTAGCCAGAAAATTATCTCTATTTTCAAATATGTAAGAACAAAGTTCAATAATCAGAAGTGAGGGGAGCGTCTGGATGTCAAGCTTCTTGAAAATATCTCAACAGGATTTTCTTGGAGAAGCACCCACAATACATCTTAATATTCTTTTTTGACATATGAAAACATCTTCAGCAAAAGAGGAAGATCCCCAAAAACATACGCCATATCTTAACCGTGATTCTATATGGGCATAGTAAACTGACACCAATTGACTAACTGTTAAAACTTCTCTTAGGTTTCTAATTAGATAGCACATGGAATTAAGCTTTGTGACCAAATATTCACAGTGCAGCTTCCAGTTTAGGTTTTCATCTATAATAACACCAAGAAATTTAGTGGATCTAATTCTATCAATGTTAGTACCATTTATACTTAGTTTATAATCTAAATTTGATTTATTATTATAATTGTGAAACGAAATATAATTTGTTTTTGAGCTGTTAATATATAGGGAGTTCAAACTGAACCATCTATATAACGAATCCAAATTAGTGTTTCCTCTAAATTCAAGTTCATTTTTATTTTTTGCCGAAACAACTATGGAAGAATCATCCGCATATAATGAAAAACTGCAGTCAAGCTGTAATCCAACGTCATTTATGTACAAGATAAACAGTACAGGGCCCAAAATGGATCCTTGGGGCACTCCAACTGTCATTGCCAGGGGCTCGGAAACCGAAGTACGCGTTACACCATCACTTGAAATGTCAATTGAGACATACTGAGTTCTGTCAAGCAAGTAGCTTCGCAGCCAATTCAAGGCCCCTCCTCTAACTCCATATGTCTCAGCCTTAAGCAAAAGCCGCCCGTGATCCACACAGTCAAATGCCTTGCTGAGGTCGCAGAAGACCCCAGCAGGGCATTCACCCTCCTCCACATGTTGCACTACCTTTTCCAAGAAACAGTGAATTGCATCACTTGTAGAACACTTTGAGCGAAAACCGAATTGGTTTTTAATGAAGATATTGTTCCTATTTAGAAATGATTCGAGTCGGCTGAGGTAACAATATTCAAAGATTTTCGAAAAAATTGGAGACAGTGCTATTGGGCGATAGTTTTCAAGAGCATTCTGGTCACCTTTTTTATGTAAAGGTATGATTTTACTCATCTTTAGCCGATTAGGAAACACCCCATCCACAAATGACCTATTAACAAGGTAGACTAGAGGCTTGGTTAAAATGGTTACACACTTCTTTACGAGATAGAACTCTACATATATGTGGATAGGGTTTTAAAGTAATAAATCAGAATAAATAAGGATTATTCCATTGCTAAAATGTAAAAAAACAGTTTCTATTAATTTGTCGAAACTGTAACTATCTGGAATATCAGGTATGAAACATGGTGGAATACAGGGTTAACTATGACTTAGTACAAAAATTTTTACCACGTGCGCAGGGTGGCTTAAGAAAACATAGAAAAATATTTTTAGATTTTTTTTACGATCTTTAAAAAAACGGGTAAAGACCCCTATTTTCCCTGTAAATCCCCGCCTTTAATGACGTCATCCAATTTGGCTTCTGAAGGTACTGACAGCTGAAGTGATTTTCCGCGGTGTTGCCGTTGATTTAGGAACGGTGAAAATACCTTTTTACTCAAACAAATTTAAAAAATACATAAATAACAATCGATTTGAATCTGTACAGATGCAGCGCTATTAGATTCCCCTTACCTTAGCTCGTATCCGGACCGGTTCCTACTCTCGCGGAAAGCTCATTACCGCGACACCACAAGCCGTCTCCCTTAATACCCCCGGAGCTCCTCTGATGAATTCTTGTCCACCATCTAACCTCTTCTGAAGCATAAAGGATTTATTGTTCTGAAGCCTCGGCGGTATGAATTAAGCGACGTATCGGCCCGGTCGAGTCTATGAAACGTTTTTTCGACTGCTCCGCGTTGCCCCGTTCGTCATTTCATAACTTCCTAGCTAGGCAACTAACTGTACATACAAGGTTTGTTCCAACAGGGTCAATAATCGTGCTCAAGTACGTTCAGCGCATGCGCACTACCCCACTGGCTGTTCCAACTGAATTATGTACCTACCGACACGGGACGATACACGCACTGTTCCAGCCGATTTATGGATCATTTGTGTATCGTCCTTGTACGATAAAAACGGTGCCTGGTCTAAAGCAATAACCGCGTGTACTGACATGCGCAGTGTATGGTCGTGTGACAGAGATAAACATTAACATCATATTTTTGTTTTTACGTAGATAGGTTTAAATCGATGGCTGGGATCGTGTTTTTTATTTCTTGTTGGTTTTTGGCTTGTTGGGTAGGGCGGGGAATCGTTGAACAATTTTTCCGTTCCATCTGAAATTTTCTTTGGGATCATTTGTTCCAACTCGAATTTACGTACCGTCACAGAACTGTACATGAACTAGATGATAACCCTTAAAGAACGCATGCGCTAGTTTTGCACCGTTCATGTGCGATCCCAAAGAAAATTTCAGATGGAACGGATTGTGAATCAAATCGACCAAATCACGTTTTGCGACCGCACCTAACCTGCGTGTTTAATATGTGGCTAACCGAATGTTCGGTGGGCTAACCTCACTCTTCACTCTAAAAAATTATTGTTCAACGATTCCCCGCCCTACCCAACAAGCCAAAAACCAACAAGAAATAAAAAACACGATCCCAGCCATCGATTTAAACCTATCTACGTAAAAACAAAAATATGATGTTAATGTTTATCTCTGTCACACGACCATACACTGCGCATGTCAGTACACGCGGTTATTGCTTTAGACCAGGCACCGTTTTTATCGTACAAGGACGATACACAAATGATCCATAAATCGGCTGGAACAGTGCGTGTATCGTCCCGTGTCGGTAGGTACATAATTCAGTTGGAACAGCCAGTGGGGTAGTGCGCATGCGCTGAACGTACTTGAGCACGGTTATTGACCCTGTTGGAACAAACCTTTTCAAGTTTGGCTAGTAGCCGACGGAGGGCATTTGCGAATGTAACATGGCGTTATTTCCCAGTTTGGTCTTGATTTTCGCGGCAAATCGTTCAGCGTCTTTGTGAAAATGCCGGAGTATTCGAACGCCGAGTTGACGGACATGGTTATAATGTACGGGAGATGCGATGAAAGTGCACATCGAGCTGCAGCAGAATACCGTATTCGTCTTCCTAACAGGGCAAATATGCCTAACCCACGTACTTTCGTGAACATTGTACAACGTATGCGAAACACTGGTGTTTTGCAAGCTCGAAGGGGTGGGCCTGGAGGGCAAATGAACATGGACGATGTTGAGTCAGTGCTTGATTTGGTGGAAGAGCAACCTTCCATAAGCACTACAGCTATTGCAAGGAGATTGGGAATATCTCAGAACAAGGCAAGTAAAATAAAACCAATAAAACTGACTTCTACCAAAGACTATCCCATGTGATGGGATTGTCTTTGCTTGCACCTAATACCTACATAAAATTTAAAATGTAACAATACAATTATTTACAGGCATGGAGGATTCTAAGGGAAAACGGCCTTCACCCTTATCACATACAAAAGGTCCAAGCATTAGAAGCAAATGATTTTCCGGTGAGAATGACCTACTGCACTTGGCTACGTGATCGAATCGCCCAAGACCCAAACTTTGTTTTCAACATTCTTTGGACAGACGAATGCTGCTTCACACGTGCTGGGGTTTTAAACACGTATGTAAATTTTTACTTACTTATAGCTTTCTCTCCTCCATCTTATCTTTTTTATTTATTATAAAATTGGCTATGTCAATCCTAACGCCTTCGCCAAAATTGTGAATATTTCTAAATTTTTGTTTTTTTTTTAGACACAACAGCCATATTTGGTCCGATGAGAACCCACATGCTGTTCGGCGGTTTAATTTCCAACGTCGGTTTTCCATCAATGTTTGGGCTGGAGTTTATGGAGATCGATTAATTGGACCATACATTCTACCGGAAAATTTAAACGCTGAACGATACTTGTATTTTCTGACAAATGTTTTGTTTGATAATTTGCCACTACAAGTACTGCATGACATGTGGTTTATGCACGATGGTGCACCAGCCCATTTTGCGAGACCTGTTCGTGCACTTTTAGACGACCAATGCCCCAACCGTTGGATCGGAAGAGGAGGGCCCATTGCATGGCCGCCGCGATCACCAGACTTGAATCCAATGGATTTTTGTATTTGGGGATTCATGAAGGCGATTGTGTACGAGCAGGAAATCGACAACGAGCAGCAGTTACGTGAACGAATTGAAGGTGCAGCTGTTCAAATCCGGAATAATCATGGACTTTTTGCACGTATCCGGACTTCTTTAGTTAACCGAGTGAATTTGTGCATCGAAGTTAACGGCGGCCTCTTTGAACAGCTACTGTAGTGCTTTGCATGTGCATTTGTGCAATGTGTGCTAGTGCAGTTGTGATTTTTCGGTTACCCTTCGGGGTTTTCCTGGCGGAGGGGATCTACCTCGTCGTGGTCGTCAGGCTGAGTACCTCGCTTCAAACAAAAGGAATAGCAGAGGGAAACCAAGAGATCCCCAACAGATTTAAAAAATGTGAATGTTGTGTTGTGTGACTTTTAATGTAAAAAAGCAAGAAAACAGAAAATGGTGCAAACAATCCTGGAAATGTCAGTAAGGTAGGTGTTTCATAGGCATTCTACATGTTCCTCAGAAAGTAATCGTTTTTAAAAGGAAATCGAAATTTTGTGGTGAATCCTCGGATAAATTGATAGACGTGGCAACGCCGCGCTATTGACATATGCGAAATTTTTAGACATGTCGCGCGGGCGTCCATAGGCGGCGTTTTTTGAGGGGTTTAATACAATTTGAAAAAAAATTTTTTTAGGCTTAAGACAAATGTTAGAAAATTTTTGAAAATTTATTTTAGCAAGTCTAATTTTTCTTTATCTGCCATAAAAATTTTTGTACTAAGTGATAGTTAACCCTGTATAATCCTTCCACGATGGTATGAGACCAACATAATTTCATACTATGGTCTTCTAGATAGGACGAGTGTTATATTTCTGCTACATACACTCTGTTACAGGATAAGTGACACAAATATATGTGCGAAAGAACAAAAAAAAACCGAATCGCAATTTGACTGGTTAGAAAATGAATTTCCAGTAAATTTTCATTTTTCAAATTCAAGGTATCTTGATAATTACGATTTATTTATCTCTTTTGTAGGTAATAGTAGTTTGTACAACGAGGGTGGATATGATGACATTGATGTCTATATCGTACGAGGACGCCGTTGACCACTGCAGTTGTATAGTGTATTTTTTCTACGTGTATAATAGCGGCTAAATGAATGTTTTGATAAACAATGAAAATAATTTGGTAGAACACGCTGATGTGAACATGACAACACGCGTCGATCCAACACCACCTCTACTAAAGCCAAACAACAACAGACACTCCGATAAACACATATTGTAAAGCAATGGAAGATTTGAAAAATAGATTAAATGTGTACCAATTTTATCAGCTTCGTACATCAAATTCTAGATATAGAGAGAAAGACATAGAAACACACATTTTATTGAACATGTTTGATATAATATAATGTTTATTTTATGAAAATACGGAAAATGAGATAGAAACAAAGTTTTGACCAGTTACAAAATTGAAAGAAAATGAAATACGATAAATGGAAACGAGGTTTGTCCAGAAATGCTGTAATTACTTTGCCAGTCTTCTAGTCGACTGCACTGGTAGTATACAAAATATCGGATTTCAAAAAATGCTTGTGACAAATCTTCAATAAAGGAAAATTCGCTTGATTAACGCGAATTTAATTTATTGCAGAGGGAATGTTTGTGAGTATATTAATAATGTAAAATGGAGCATGAGGGCATGGCAATATTCGTCATCCCATTTTGAAATAGCAAACAAAACTCTAGTCTCTAGTCGGCAAAAGAAGCAGCCGCTATACCTACTGCTGCAAATTTCTGTACATTTCTTTTACAAATTACAAAGCATTTGCAGACTCGGTTTTTTTTGCTGTTTAAATTAATACGGGAAGAACTATACATAACTATGTAGGTGTAGCTATTTTGATCGAACGTATAATGAGAATAGCTACTCGTACAGAAGCAGATATTGTTGAATATTTAAGCCTCTTGAAGAGTGAAGACAACGAAACATTCTGATTTTAGAGTTATTTAGGTAAATACTCACGACAGTGTGTGATGAAACTTGAAAATCCTCCCTGTGAATAGCCCGAATCCACTGAGTACGTAAGTTATCGCACTTAGGAAATTTTGTGTACCTTTTCACTACTACCGGGACAGCCCGGTACACAACATTTATTCACCATTTTCAGTTACACAATGCCGAGCACAACAAATGATACAAGAATATGATTCTGTGAGATGTTATTAAATAAACAAATAAGTTCTATCGTAAGAAGCACGACTGACATTATTTGACAACTTATAACTGATAGCCTCTAGGCAGTGACGTCAGCGTGACGTAGCGCTGTTGTTGTTTGGCTCTAGTAGAGGTGGTGTTGGTCGATCCGTGCGGGAGGAAGCTTATATCTGTGAATGGTTGATTTTAAACCCTACCTAGGTTTGATATGAAATTATATCCGTTTAGTTCACTAGAATTAACTATTTTTCCATTCTGTACCTATACATACTGTGAAGAAAACGAAAAATATCCATGTGGGAGTAGGAAAAATTCGTTTTCTGCTAAAGAATATCAGAAAAAGTTATACAGAATTAAAAATTATGCCCCCTTACATTGAAAATTATTAATGACCTAATATACTATAACATTCATATTTTTCTAACTTTATAATTTTGAGATCCTTTTGTAAACTACAAACTTTCAACATTCCCTATACATTAGATATAGGAAAATTCTGTTAAAAATTAAAGATAATGCGTGTAAATTTTTATTTCAGTCGGCCTGCTTTTAATATTGCTGCTTTTACAATTTGGTAGATTATTTTAAATTCCGAACGACTCTCTTAATAAAATTTTCGTTTTCGCTGTATACGGAATGGGACTCTACAATTCCAAACCATGATAATTAAAAAAAAACAATAAAATCTGAAGTAGACCGTTCATTTTCAAATATGGTAGGAGGGGGCCATAACTTTTAAGTTCAAACTTGTTGTTGGAGAGAGAAGGTATTATTTTATCTAACGAAAAAAAAATATTAATCTCCACCGACAATGTCAAGGCTACCTTGATTTTTCAAAACAGAAAATATTATGGAAATTAGAAGGTCTGACCCCAAATTATGGTCAAATATCGCAAATGTTTTGACTTTCACATCTCATTTTCACTTAGGTACCTTTGTGTTGTGATACACCGTATACTGAGCTACGTATTTTTTTTGAGTATTGTCCTTCCGTTCAATTTGTTGGTGCATCAATTATTATATCAGTTGACGGAACGAATAATCCTTTACACAACGTTATCTATAGCTAAAGATCGTGACGGAGTATTTTTTCTTCGTTGAAAAATAAGAATTAACAGACGTATTAAATTTTAAAAATATAGAAAATAATTAAGTTATAATTTGAAACATTTCAAAAATGATTACCTACCTAATTTTTACTCTCAGAATTTTAACACTAGTGTATAGGTTGATGTGATTTACTGCTCTCTGATGTCCGAAAGCAATAAGTGCAACTGGCCATGTGTATGCATGTATGTGGAACACAACATGGCAATTTGATTTATATGGGTACCGTTTTAACAAGTTGAAAATAATAATATATGTCTTGTCTGTAAATGTCAGTGTAGCCTATTACTACGAATAAAATTGGATTAGAGCTAGACTAAACTGTACCAATAAGTGTCAATAATATATTTCAATTAATTTTGATGGATATGGCACCCTATTCATGAATTGGTAGATATATTTTTTCGTGAAAGCGAGAGAAAAGAAGAGAAGAAAAGATTTGTTGAGGTGTACTACCTACAATATACTTTTCGGCACCAAAGTGTCTCAAAATCTTCATAGCTCATAGGTAAGTTGGCCTTGGCGATATTTTGACCACCATACGTCAGACGGGCCCATAGCCAGTCATATTGGCCCTGCCAATAAAGTATCATTTAATTTAACTTTTCAACTTCATTTTCATTGGGGAATAATTCCGGAATGAATAATTATTCTTGTCTAGAATAATGTAATCTAAAAATTTCAATTGCACCGTACTTCATCGGGCTGGAACTAGGTCAAGCGATATGATTGGTGCAGCAACGGCGGCGCGGTCGGCTCATAGAGAGGTGACCATGGTGTTTAAATTATTTTGGGTAAAAAACTTCTTCTTCTTTTTCGTTATAAAAAGTCGAACTTCAGTGCCTTATCGTACACAAGCAACTGTTTATATCAACTATCTTTTTAAATGTATACAGGGTGAGTCTGAAATAACTGCTGGCATCCTTTTTTGGGTAAGAGAGAATGGTCATTCTGAACCAAAGTCTATAACATAGACTTTGATTCTGAACAACTTTTCTTAATAATTTTTTTTCCTATCGCCGAAATTTTTTTCTAATTTACCCACCTAAAATGCCCCCTCTATGAAGACACGGCACTGACGAATAGCGTAAACTCGGTCTCAAAATAGTTTTTAGTTGATGATTTACCATTTTCTATTCGGTTGTTGGCAGGGCGCCAGTGCCGTGTTTTCATAGAAGGGGGATTTTGAGGGGATGAATTATAGAAAAATCTCGGCGCTAGGAAAAAAATTTATTAAGAAAAGTGGTTCAGAATGACCATCTTTATTACCCAAAAAAAGGATGCCAGTTATTTCAGACTCACCCTGTAGAAGCTAGTTAAAAAAGAAAGTTAAATTTAATTCAAAAATTGCCGATACGCCTTGCTGACCCTAGATACTCGTTTTAATAAGATTGCTTATATTTTTTGGAAACATCCCACGTGAAAGTATTCTTCCATCCAGAAGGTGTTTCCCCGAAGCAATAACAAAAATATTTGCGGCTCCAAATTTATCCCACTCATCAGTTTATGCAAATATTATGTATGAGACGTTCCCAAAAAATAAAAATGTTTTATTATTATTGTTTTGTTATTGAAAAGCGTGGGATATAAATGGATAAAAACAAGACATAAACAAGGCGGTCCTAAGTAGCCTCATCATAATTAAATTTCTAATAATAAGAAGCAATGAGCGAGGCTCTTGACATTGATTTTCAACAGAATGGCATATAGGATAAGTGTGTACTGTATTATGATACTATGGAGATATACAAGGTGTCCCACTTAAGTTATTTTTCATTATTTATCTCCTGTAGTTACGATTTAAAAAAAAAATTCAAATAAAAATTAAACGGTACGAAATCTTCTATAAATGCAGATTAGCTTATATATTCGCCCATATTATGTGCGGGACGTAATACAAATTGTGTGTTTGCAGGGGCGGACCGTAAGTTTTGGGGGCCCTGGGCTAACACTATTATGGGGCCCCCCGTTTGTTTCGGTAATCAAAAACCTGTTTTTTCTTCTTCAAAAAATGTATAAATTAACACTTCACTCTTCACCAAAACGAAAGATCAGTTGATTCAAGCGAAGCGTTTCTCAAGCATAAAGAAGCAAATAATAACCTCAAACTGATATAGTACGATTGACGGGGTATAGATGTCAGCAGGGCCCATTGATGCTGTGTGCCTAACTTATTTTTATTTTTTGTGCCATTGATTTATCAAATTTTAATCTATAAAAATCAATTTGGCGCGTTTATTGATGATTCTTAATATGGAGTAAGTAGGAGAGACATCACTGAAAATAATTACCAACAGCCCAAATCAAATCTGCAATATATTTTTTTGTAAACAAAATTTTAAAATTTATATTTTTTTATCCAGTAACTGACATATCGATTTTTGACTAGACCCTTAGCCTGAATCTGATAAGCCCAAAACCTGACACCCTATAAAAATTGTCACACCAATTTTTAAAAAGGAAAACACAAGTGTTTATATTGTATGTAGAAATGTTTATTTATTCGTACATTCTCATTTCTGGAACATATAATAACTTATTCTTGAGTAGAAAGCTTTGGATTTTCAATTTTGTAACATATTATTTGTTCGTTATGTCACAGTTGTTATTAAAAATAATGTTCGCTTTTATTTACCTATATTTCCTTTATTTTTCTATGATAATATTGATTCTCGTAAATGTATTCCCATGTTATTTAGCTCCAACCGTTTTTTTTCTCATTTAATATTTTCTATCTGTTTTCTATTTATTGTTCTTCTCTTCCCCTACCTCTTTTCTTCTCCCTATCTTTATCTTTTTTTTTTCTTCTAAAAATACTGTTTTTTCTCTACCCCTGCCAGACCGCAGAAATTCTCTAATAAGGTCGTTTCTTAACTACACATCTTTGAACTTATTTTGAATGATTTAATTTAATTTGACATTGTAAACTTGTAAAGATCGTAGTAGTAGTTATTGGTCCTGTTCAGCGCTTTCGACAAGAAGAAGACATGGCTCAGAATCGTTGAATGACAAATATACACATGTTCTGATACTCTTGAAGACGAAGACAGAACTCCGAACTGTTGACTGATTACCCAACGTCCAAAGTCTGCCATAGTCAGTGCCAATTGTATAGCCAATGGCTGACAGGGGTGTTAGGCATTGGAAATATTTAACCCATTGACGCGAAATTTGTACACCATTATAAGGTTTTTTGTTAGAGATCATTTTTGCATGACTTGTGATTTTACCGTGGACTGACACCTATTTTTTACAACGCTGCACTAAACAATTTTGCTGAAGAAAAAGAAACTACAATGAATATAACTTTGCTATAAATTGAAAAGTCAGTAAAAATAGAGAGATCAAGATGACTATCTTAGGAACATACATAACTCATAACTCATAACTGTGATACTGTGATTTCTACCACCATAAACATTTCAATAGAATCAGTAACTATAGAAGGAATTCTATAGTCACTGATAGAATGGATTTATACCTGCTTATTACCTTATTTTTTTAATTAAATAAAGCATAATGTATAGATGTAATACTGTTATTCTCAATGATGTCTTGAATTTGTGTGTGAATTAGCAAACCATAAATGTCTTTATTATATTATTATTATATGTGTCAGGTTTAGGCAATGTGGCAGGCACTGGTACGTTTACGTTAATTTTTTTCAATTTTCACCGCGGTGAGGCCGGGGCTGCGGCGGGGCCCCTTGTGTGAAAGGGGCCCCGCCGCAGCCGCCCCTGATTGTTTGTTACCAAATCACAAGGTTGTATTAAGATCCGGGCGTATGGGACTAGCTATATGTAAGCTAATCTCCTACAATTGAAGACCTCGGTGCAAAAACCGGACAAGTCCACTTTTGGGTAAAATTGACTTTTTCCACTACATTTATGTATTAAAATATCGCCGATCGACTGGTGCAAGAATCAGCCAAGTCCAAAGCAGAATAACGTTGATATGTAGCTTTAGGACTTGGCCGCTCACATTCTTGGGTGCAAGAACCAGACAAGTCCGGGAGTTTCTTTTTCATTTTCCCAAAACTTGTAAAGTATGGACTTGTCCGGTTTTTGCACCGAGGTCTTCAATTATTGTTGAGATAAATAATTCAAATTCGGTGATTTCAAGAGAAAAATTGTATGAGACAAAATTAATTTGTAATTTTCCATCAAATACAACAGTGATAGGTACATGAAAAACAACAAAGTTTTATGACATCTTGCGCATAATGTGGGGCAAGACATATAAGCTAATCTCCTACTTTTCTAGAAGATTTCGTACCATTTAAATTTTGTTTTAACCTTTTTTTCTAAAATCTAAAATAAAGGAGATACATAGTCCTAAATGGGACTCCCTGTATTTACACAGAATAAAAGAAAAATGGACATAATAAAATGCACAATTGCCTGTGAAGCGTGAAGACTGGAGGTGGTCCCAAAAAACTCTCAGGCCACTTGATCATTCAAAGTTAATTGATTTTTCAATAAATTATTCATATTAATGTTGACTTTAATTGAGGAATAATTAGATTCTTCATCTTGGAATCTCAAGATGCATGCGTAACAGGCAGATGCAACCCATATCATAGACAAAGCTACGCACAGACTGTCAGAACCATTGTTGACATTTCCGCGCGCTACACTAAATATTATTTTGCATACAATTTTATAATAAAAGTAATAAGTAAGTTAAATAAAATATATACACCTCAATTTAGTATCGAGTCCTAAGAATTGTAAGACATTACAATTTATCTGTTTTAGTTTGGTTTGGTTCCAAAATTAAAGTTTGAAAGCTGGTGTAGCGGGACTTTTTGCGGACCATTTCAACAATGCTTCTGACTATCTATCTCGCTATCTATGGCTCCTTTAATCTATGCCCATATTCCAGTGAGTCTCTATTTCAATTTACAATAAAAGGGCCAATATTTTAAGTATAAATTTGGTTTTTAATATGTAAATTAACATAAAATCAAATAAAATATAATAAAAAATAAAAATATAAAGTGGGTATCTATTTAGATGTTTCGCCTATAACCGAGTCTCCTTTTGACACCTTTTAGGAAGTTAATAACGCAAAACAGTGCATTTACTTTGTCGCATCCACATATCCACTTGTTCTTGTCGTACATATTTAACTTTATCCGGTTGAGATAATTGCAACAATACAGTTTTACTATATAACACGTCTAAAGGGAAAAGTTTGTCAGAAAACATGAGAAAATTATCGAAAAATTTCGATCTGAAGAGAAAAAGGTTGAAATTGTAAGGCAATTAAAATTACCCCGCTGTGTCATCACAAAAAAATGCAATGTACAATCAACGAAGAAGTAATAGATAAAGCTACCTATCGGCAGTATAATACTGATTTCTTCAAGAAATCCATTTTGGCATGCAGGGAGAATAAAAAAGGAAATTCGACAAGCAAGTTTATCTGTAAGATTTATTAGGCTTTGGTTGAATGAATTCGGTCTTTATTGGCGAAGATCAGCGAAGAAGCCTGCTAAAAACAGATGAGCCAGGTTAGAATTTGCAAGGAATCATAATAACTGGGAAGTTCATCAAACAAAGTTTAACTTGTTTAGTTCTGATGGAATACAGTGGGTAAGACGTCCGAAGAATGAAAGGTTTAACCCTAAATACAGTAAGGGTACAATTCAATATGGCGGTGGAAATGTGATGTTGTGGACTTCTAGTTAGAAAATTATTATCTACCCCGAATTTAGAGTATAATCCTCCTTACGGCAGAATGCGTGCGACGTAAGGGGGAAGAACTCGCAAATATTATAGAATTAGTCACAGTTCAGGGGCGTAGCTCAATTTTGTGTAACTCACTGACTTAATTTTCATATAATTGTTATTAAATTTATTGTTAATATTATTCTTAACGGTGATGCCTTAGATTATGGAGGAAGGCAAACCCTTATAACATTGGCAATTATTTCTCGTGCTTGAGAATGCAACGTTCTTCTCTGTTTACTCATTTTGCACACGTTAACTCCCGAACATACGAAACGCCACTGTGCTCTCTGAGCCGGCGGAAAAAACTTGCCAGCGGCCTAAAAATGAGGTCTGTATGGTAGCCCAAATACGCAGTTAACTTTACGTACTATAGAAACAGGCACAAAACGCGTTGGCTAACTGTTTTTTTCAGCCGACTCCTTCGCAGAAGTGCTGTGTTGCCGTATTTCAAAGGCGATGGTAGACGCCACGATGTTGAAAAAAATATAATAGGTGTTTTATCACACCGTGTTAAAAATAAATGATAAACAAAAATGGGTAAGTGGTCCAGTGATGCGAGGTTTATTTTTTCGGTATAACAGAGTTCAGAAATTCGACTTCAATATGATAAAACTTGTATTCGCCAATAAACGACTACTCGTATAGGAAATCTCGCAACGCTGCCCGCATTCTTTAGAAACGTTTTCTTTCGTGCTTTGGACTATAGTAGAATTTAGAGTGAAATAATAGGATGTAGGTGTACGAGGCTCGTTCAAAAACCATTAACAATTAAAATAACATCTTTGCTAATGTTTTTTGAACTACCTTCATATGCATTTCGCCGAGGGATCTGTCATTAGTGGGGGTTAGATACTTATCCATTCTGTTGCCCCACTTTTCGTCTTATACCTGCCACCTGTACATACAGGGTGAGTCTGAAATAACTGGCATCCTTTTTTTGGGTAAGAGAGATGGTCATTGTGAACAACTTTCCCTAATAAATTTTTTTCCTAATGCCGAAATTTTTATCTAATTTTTTTAAAATTTACCGTCATTTATTTCATACACAGCGGATAGAATAGCGTAAACTCGGTTTCAAAATACTATACTAGTTGATGATTTAGGCACGATAGACTTACCCACGGTATGTCAGTAACGAATGCAAAAACAAGGCAAATCTACGCATCTACGTCAGTTGCGAGTCACGAATTCAAAATGCGGTTGTGTTTTAGGATTTTTTATAGTTTACAGTTTAATGTGTCAAAAAAAAGTGTAAACAACTGCCAGTATAGCTCGACAGTGCTTTAAAATAGGCCAGAAATGCCGGGATGTGCAGTCAGCGTTTGTCCAAATAATAACAGAAACAGTAAGGGAACGGAAATTAAGTTCTATAGATTTCCCAAGGACAATAATCTTGCCAAAAAATCGATTGCTGCATGCCGCAGACAAGACATATGGAGCAATTTAAATTCTGACTCGCAACTGACGCGTCACAAGATGCGCAATGACATACCGTGGGTAAGTTTATCGTGGATTTAGGTATCATTTTCTACTCGGTTGTTGGCAGGGCGCCAGTGCCGTGTTTTCATAGAGGGGGGATTTGAGGGGATGAATTATGGAAAAATCTCGGCGCTAGGAAAAAAACTATTAAGAAAAGTAGTTCAGAATGACCATCTCTAACAACAAATAAAAATATTTAAATGTGAAGTCTATCAAACTTCTTCTAAGTGCAAAAAAAAATTATTGCATTTATTATAATAAAAAAAAATTATTGCATTTATTGTAAT
Organism: Pseudeuparius sepicola; assembly: GCA_963920635.1. Lineage (NCBI taxonomy): Eukaryota > Metazoa > Arthropoda > Insecta > Coleoptera > Anthribidae > Pseudeuparius > Pseudeuparius sepicola. The sequence continues at coordinate 103,838,133 of OY987299.1, read as the reverse complement.
AATTATTATCATTATCTCCTACTTACCTTTGGATATTTATTATTTATTATTATATTTAATGTATGGTTTTATACATTTTTTCTATTTATGTTACAATACGGGGTTACTCGCAGTTTAGTTTTGATTTTCAGGGCATTTGTATTTGTGTTAGTTATAATCTAGTATTATGGTTGTATGTTGCCTCTGTAATATCACAATAACCGCTATTTTATTTTAAGGGAAGGAAAGGAGCCCACGCACAAACCTTCAGTGGTTTCAGTGGTGTAACTATATTTCCTTTACACGTTATTAGTAATAGTATTTATTTTTGTTCATGTTATTGTTTTTGGGATGGAAATATATATATATATATATACATATATATATATATATATATATATATAATTCATATTTTCGTGGACTTGATGATCCGAGAAAAGGTATATATATATATATATACGTATATATACTCAACGTATATATATATATGTATTACCCAAAAAAGGATGCCAGTTATTTCAGACTCACCCTGTATAATAACTATGTTTAATAAGCATAGCATAATTTGTTAAGGCTAAAATGTGTAGATGCAGTAAATGCCTAAGTAATATGCCTATATACACGTCATATTATTATGCAACCTATACAATATACCCCAGTGCGTAGGTGGATCGCTGGTGCACTACTGTATCGAAATCATTCAAATTTTTCGCCTCGGGTCTCTGTTATTTGGGTCGCAAATCATAGTCCCGATGCGAGCGGTGAGATAATATTACGAAAGGTCCATAACTCCGCCTAATAACATGTAATTTCGAGCGCCATTTGTAAACATGCAGATTTAGTGACCAGGAAGCGGCGTCCGGCAACGGTTTACGGCCCGGGGCATGTGGCTGGCCCGACCGACGCGGCTCTTTTGCAGAAAGCTGCCGAACGCTGCTAATGGAGCGACCGGCGAAGTTCAAAGCTGGAATCCGGACTGTAGTGATTGAGGTCGCGACATTGGGGAACGAGAATTAGGAAATGAAACTAAACCGTAAACTGTTCTTGGAAAGAAGAGACGCACCTTTGAATTTCGCTTTCCTTTCCTGAATGTTTGTGAGCGTGCAGAAGTTAGCCCAACCCTTGACTTGGGGCTTGGGGACTATACAATAGTTACTTGTTCGTATAAAATATGTTAAGTTTATTTTCTTATTTATTATTTGGAAGTAAAAGTATAGGTGAAAACTTGCGCAAAATTAACCTTTATTTTCCTTTCGACTAGGGTACCTACATATTTTTTGTTGCAGAACTATAAAACATCAAAATTTAAGATGACAAACTTGAATTTCGTCCATCTGCGCCTAGGATAGGCGTTCCAGGTAATGCATTCAGTTATGATTTATGAATATTAACATTAGTCTCTTTTATTTCTTTTCATTCTTGAATACGAAGGATGCATATCGTTTATTACATTTGGAAAAATTATTGCGTGCTTTTCTTGTGGTAAAAGTGGGAGGAAAATCTTTCTAAGGGAGAGTATTACTATTACGTCTCTGAAACAGGATCGATCGTGTTTACGATCATGTTTACACAAAAAAAATTGGAAAATAATAAGGTATAGCGATATTCATAATTTATGTACCGATCAGGGGCGGACTGGAAAGAAAAAGCGAACCTGGCATCTTTCAAACAACTGGCCCTAGGCATGACTTTCCCCGGGAATAAATAATTGGAACTCTTGAAACACGATTTTAAGCGCCGCCGTTTTAAAATGCTTTTCAACTTTTAATTCTACAAAGTAAGCAGTTTTCTTATAGACTATTGGACACAATATCTATTATTCTGTCCATGTTTAATTTGGTCAATGCGAATGCACCAGGGCACCAGTAGTGTGACAGTGTGCTGACTATCGTTCCACCCAACGCACTCGGCCACCGGCCGCATAATAGGGTACTTGACGAAATTTTACAAACTTGATAAAACAATTCCTGGGCACTTGCATAAAACCCTACGATTATTTCTAAAAATAATATTTACATCATTAGCAAATTTTTAGACCTTCGAAATTTGCCGGGAAAGCACTTATGAACTCGTATAAGTGTGTTAAAAGGCAATTTGGCAACATGGCGATACCACTGAACACATAAGCTTATTCCTCGGTGAAAGTTGTAATCTCAAAATTCTCAGACCTCAGACCCCCAGACTGGGCTGTCCCGCGAAAGCACGCATTTAGTCAAGAACTATTTTTTCGTAAATATTCAGTCGTAAATTTTGTTGCCAACGTATGCAGTTTTATCCCACGAATTTCGGTTAACATTGGATTATTAGATCCGTGAAAGCATCAAATTTCGTCAAATTATCGGATTGCCCTTTCACGTAACCCTTGTCATGATTTACCTACACTACACAACAAATAACGCGATAACGGCACAAACAATATAATACTTAATAAATAAGAATAACACTATAATAAATCGCACAGATATCTACTAATGTTTTGATTGAGCGGCATACGGAATGACAGTTAGCATGACGGGGCGTCGGTGCCGCGGCTTGAGTGGGCGGGTGGCGTTGCCACATACGCGAATAAGCGCATATTTCCGCATTATTGAAGTCTAAATATTGATCGTATATGTTTCATATACACACACTTTAACCATAGTGTCACGTCACAAAGATAAAGGAGGTAGTTTCCAGCGTGTGCAATCATTTTGCAATTGCATTAGTTAAAGCTCAAAGGTTGCAATACATTAAATAATATAATATATTCATAGGCAAGGTGGAGACATTTTAATAGAAAAGTAAAATTTGCATTTATTGCAGGAATTATTGCAAACGGGCACCGACAACATTGCAATGCCGTTTCTCTTGACAGGCACAGAGGTTGCCACGTTTGGCGTTCTAGACAATAAAACGACGAAACTGTAGATTTAGGCCTGAAGAAAATTGTGCAACTTCGTCTTTAATTATCATAAATAAATAAGGGTTAAAAGCCGTCGTTTCATTTATTACGTGTTATGTTGGTGCATCTACTCTATAACTAACTGCGAGTACGATTTTAGAGTAATTAAAAATATTGTAAAGTACCTACCCTATTAATATAAATGCCGACCTCAGCCCAGTAAGAAGAAAGACTGATTTATATTCCTCTATATCGGCCCTTTTTTTATCTAGCAAGACCGGCTCTTCTGGCATTTGCTCTAATACCCACATGGCCAGTGCGTTCCTGGTTCCGATTTTCATCAATTCTTTTTTAACTACATTTTCAAAAAAGATACTAATTAATCATTTATCCGCATGAGTGATGTTTATTTAAAAATTTTATACAGAACTATTTTCGAAGATAGTCTCCGGAAATAATTATTCTCCCACCCCTGCGCCACAAAAAAGTAATCTAATATTGCAAAAAAAAAACAAAATTTTAAGTAGATAAATGTGTCGATATATACATACATAATTATATAAAAAATAATACATATTTATAGGTACATCTACACAAAATGTTAGACATAAAGCCCTTCTTCGCATGAAAACTAAATTCACTTTCATTCGCGAGGTATTGATTGCTCAAAATCGTTAAAACCATTAAAAGAAACACGTGGTACGACGAGTTAATGCTTCCTTCCCACGCACCGCACTTCATAATAAAAGCAAACCACTAATTATGTTTTCACTGCAAACGTGAGGTTCCTGAAACTTATGAATAATCTGCTATTAGCTGCACTCGAGAGGAAGTGTACATTATTTTTCCTCCAACGCACAGCCTATTTAACTAAATAGGCTACAAACGACGTTATTGTGGCAGATACTGAGAATTGGGCTATAAGGAAATCAACCCTACCCGAGAAACAAAAGACAATCTGCCGAACAAATGTATGCCCGTAATAATAGACCTCGTGCCCGGCGCACTTGATTTGTGTATTCTTGTCGGTCGCTGATTATTTTCTCAGATAACCATATGTTTGCCAGTTTAATTGACAGTACGCACGTAAGATATGTATTCCAAATGGCCTGCATTTGCATTTTTTTATTGATTGTCGTAAAATAAATGAAAGACTTTGTTGACATATGGCACGTGTAGGTGTGTCCGAGTGTTTGATTACAAAGAAAAACTATTCATCATCATTGTGAAATATGTACGATAAAAAAGACAAATTGTGCTCTCGTCCAAGTTTGCTTTCATGGAAAGACTGTCTTAACGGTAGTACAGGATTTATCTTTTAACGAAACTACTACTAATAGGTTCTTGCTGTTTGAAGAAATTTCCAATTATATTTTCCCAAAATCTCTGAATCTCACGTATAAGAGAAGTCATGCGCTCTTGTTGAGACATTAATAATTATTTAGATGTTTCGCACCCATAAAGCTTAATCTAACTTTATACGCATAACACATGATACAACTATTCGCACATTCGCCAAATGGAGCAGAAATAGAAATTGTCTCAGGAATTTTATATCTTTTTGCATTAAATAAGCTTCAGAAAACATATTACTTAAATGGACCCGACGCGTCGCACCAACCTTCTATAATAAATATTTTATTAGCTCGACATTTAAAATTGTGATACTAAGCGTTTGTAATTGATTCAAGTAAGCTTCCCACTTCTAATAATATACATCGTTCCGCAATTGGAATAACTGACCCAGTATCTGGGAGTTCTTACGAGTAAATCATAATATGCTGTGCCCTCGTTCAAAACCTCCTCATAAACAATAACAAAGGCAACATAAATATTCTAACGAAAAATGCCTCTAAAGTTGTTATATAAGCTTTCAATGAATATGTCTGCACAGTTTTCTAACCTACTCAAAGATTTAGCAGATAAATTTTAAGTTTGGGTATTCTACTTACAGTTTTATATTTTTTTGTAATTAATTTAGAGGCATTTTCCGTCATATCTTTGTCGGCCAGAGGCCCCCAGGGCCCCATTTTCATTTAGATTCATTGTTTTCCCTGTAAAGCTTCCATAACTTTCTAGAACGTTTGCTACAACCTTATGATTTGTGAACTATCATTGGCCAGGAATATTCTAGAGTATTCTCCAGTCTTCCTTTTGAGTATATAAGCCCTGGAAATTGGGCCTGGTGAAGTAAAAGGTTAGAAAGCGATTTTATACGAATTTTTGGAGCTGAGTGAATATTCTTGGACAGTGACAGTAATCTGACAAGTTTATTTGTGATTTTTGGAGGCTAAACAATTAAAGTGGTAACCAAGGCAACGAGTTTGGCCTGTGATTGTTGAGATTCGGTATATTGTGCAGATTTCCCTACATCATAATTTTCTGAGGAGTTGAAGAAGTTGGAAATACGTTGGGAAAAGTGTATCGCCCTAAAAGGGGACTATGTTGAAAAATAAAACAATAAAAATGATAAAAAATAATGCTTTCATTGGTAGGCTCATTAATTACCGTACCACCCTCGTAGACATAGAAAGGTGGAAACTAACAATTTTTGTATGTAAGAACTTTCGGAAACAAATAAAACAAAGTATTTAGATGATTCATAAAAAACGAACCTGCTATTATCGGTCTAGATGCAATGTTCTATATATGAACAAAAATAAGTAATGCGTATTGCAAAAGCAGGAAGTGTAATGTTATACTTACCTCTACATATTCATCTATTCATTCCTTATCTGAAGCAAACAGGAATTTCGCTGAATTCAATGTCGACAACTTATTAGAGGATGCTATATCATCCTAGAATACCGCCTATGTAGACTGTAGACAGTGGCGGATTTAGACTGTTTGGGGCCCTGGGCGTTATTTTTTATTATATATAAACATGCGGCGCCCTTGAAATATATTCGACGAGCAAGACAATTTATGAGGGGGGGGGGGGGGGTAGAGCGAACCATCAATTCTATTTTACACTTTTTTAATAAAGTTTAAAATAACAACAAAAATAAAATTTTCTTTTAAACTCAAAATAAAAAAAAAACGTAAAGCAATTATACAGTGCCTGTCTAGAGCAAACTTTATGGTTGGCACTAGACAACATTAGAAATATGCTCTATATAATATTTATAATTTGGCGGTTTATTTGAAGTGAATTTAAACAAAGGAAGAAGACTTATACGTAAATGATACCAACAAAACCCTATAAATCAGCACACCATGGCTGCCCAAGCGCCCTCTGGCGGTCGGACAGAAATTGGTAGAGGGGGAAAGCACCAATAGCAGTCCACCTTTATTTAGGAGGTACGTTCCACAGACAAAAATACCCAAAAATACCGCAATGACCTGCAATAACCACTATCGTTGACTGACGTATTAATAAGACTTCTCACGGCTATAGTTTCATGTCCTGGAAAGTAGATGGCGACTATGGTCAACAATGTATTTTGCATTGTATTTTGTCTCCGGGAAGCGCATGGCGAGCCAGAGAACTGTCAAACATGACAGCCGTGAGCAGTCTTTATTAATACGTCAGTAAACTCCACTATGTTGTGGCGACACGACCGATTATTTGTCAAGGTCATGCCAAGTGGGATAAGATTTTGTGGTGGGGGATTATCGGACGTTACCGAGCAGTTTATTAACGATTATACGCGATGAATGCCCTCTGAATTATTCACAATAATAAACTCACGTGTTTCGCAAACTAAAATGGAAAATGGTTGCCATACTTGTTACTTAAATTATTAGGTATCTTTATATTTTGTGGTAGGTACTTTTACTTTTGATAAACCTAGCCAATAGCCAGGACTTTTACACACAGTAGTAGCAGTCACAGACCTGCGAGTCCTGAGACCTAGAATTTGAGCGAGGGCGCTATGCTTCAAACGTCAAATTCAGATCTAAAATCCCTGTACAAAAGTTACCTACTGGGTCTCCGGGGTCTTTATAGTGTCCCGATATCGTGTTTTGAGCTACCAGATACTAGAGGGCGCTTACAGTCCACTACGGTCTAATTACTGTCAAATTTGAGGGGCCGAACCGTGCAGGGAGCCGGAGCAGGCCGAAGCTCGGGGCCCCCAAATAAAGGGGGCCCCGGGCGGCCGCCCATTGTGCGTTTTTAGTTTCTATATCAGGCTTTTTCGTCTGTACTATCATTTTGGCAAAAAAGTTCAGAAGTCTCGATCTTCCTTTGGAAATCGCACAGTCAAGCCAGCTTGACCATCATGCCAATAATTCAATATAACATGATCGATGAAAATCATCAATTCGAGAAAAAAATGGGGTTTATTCAGCCGTTCTCTAAAAAGCTCAAAACTTGTTGAGAAATATATTAGGTATATTGCACCTTTTGAATTCTTCCTACTAGAGCTCCCTTTAAAAATCTTCTTTAATTGGCCGACTTCAGTTTCCATGGTAATTTCTTTGTTTCAGAACTCACGGACACGAGGAATGGTGACCCCTTGAACTTGATGTTTAATACCGTCGACTGAATGGTCTACAATTTTGCGGAAATGCAGAAAATGTGATCCGACCGACCGATGAACTTCCTGGAGGTGCCTCTGATTCTCGAAATGATGCGAGCAATAGTTTTAGTTCTCTCTGTTTTAGTTCGTAAGTACTTTTACCCACGGCGAAATTTGATCATACATACGTGAAATGTTAAATGTTGCTTTATTTTTGTTTTTAATGTATTTTGCTTCGCCGTCTAAAATTAAGTGTAGTTATTGCCGGTATATCGCATAGTTGAAACATAAGACTTCAGGAAGTACCTACTTGTAGGTATAATATGCCGACTTATAAATTGTATAGGCACTTTGAATAAATTTCGCAGCGGATTCAAAAACTAATGTTTGCTGTTTGAAATCATATGACACATAATAGATAGTAGGCAGAAGTTTCATTAATTGTCCTTTTTTCTTCTCCTTTTTCTATTTCTTTCCGATATATCACAACATATTTTTATGTTAGAGTAAGATCCCAAAACCCCCAGACGTAACTGATTTTCTAAAAGACAAAATGTGCGGAATAGAGTAGTATTCCTATGTACTTTGAACGCATGCGTATCCGCTAAGTTGGGTAGACGGCCAATTTACAGGTAGCAGGTGAGAAAGGTAAGTAAAAATAGGGCTCACTTTACTTAAATTCTAATGGCTGATTTTTATATATGTTATGAAGAATACGATTAAAACTAATATTCAGCACTGCCAGACACTTCCCGTCGGCCATAATTTCCGCCAGACGCTTTAAAGCTCCCAAAAAAATGATTAAACTTTACTTATATTCTAACGCTTGATTTTTATATATGTTACTTAGGGGACTATTTCAAAACTATATGTGATCAGCCAGACAAATTGTAGGGGCCAAACTTCCCCCAGACACAAAAAAATTCTGCCGTGAGTATATGAGCGCGAGAGTACTATATGCATGAGTTTCAGAGCGAGTGAGAATATCTATGTGAACATAGGTTTGTTAAATTTAAACTGGGATTGATGTAAATGAAAATCTTCCGTCCGGAAGAGAGAAAAGTTTTTATTCGTTTGTTTTCGACAAAAAATCGCTCTTTATTAAAACTCCTGCTTGTTCCAAAACGGCCAAAACTGTTAAAATATTTTTTATTTTTTATACAGGGTGGACACTATTTCGAAAAATTTAGAAAAATATTGTGGTAGATTGTGTTCAACGGCTTTTTCTAAAGATTTCATTAAGGTGGACTTTTGAGTTTTATAAACTTGGGACAATATGGTTCCTTCAGTAGGCCAAAGGACACATCAAAACACATACATTAAATTGCAGAAACAAATGTGCTAGCTTGCGTAATTCAGAATCCATCATCAACACGGCAAGTTACAGAGCAGAAGCAGCTCGAACAACGTTCAAGTTACACCGAATATACTCGACAATATCACATTTTTCCAGGATTGAAAAATACATTCTTTTTGTAGAAATTAGAAGTTTTCGCAGAAAATTAGCTAATGACTGAACTAATTGTCGAACTGCACAGGATTGACATTTTCAATAAGCATTTCATTGTCTCCATGGCCAACTCCGTTAAAATAAGAATTAAACAGAAAAAGCGCCATAACTCCGATATTTTTCAAAATAATCATATCGAGTAATATATCGTTAGAAAGCTTCAAAATGCTCAATTTTATGCGACCATAGCCAACTATGGTTTGCATCTAAAAGAAACCGAAGTAATATGTCATATCTCCAAAATGACAGCTCACGATCCTCTTATTAGGACCATGAATCCCTACAACTTTTGTACTTACACTTTTTCTGTAAAGTCAAAAATAACTTAGCTAGCGGAATTTGAAGGAATAGGGAAAAACATTTTTTTTTTCGGAATATCTAGAAAGCCATGAACTTTGTCAAAAATCCAAAAGGCGCATTGAATTGGGCCCATAAAACTGCAAATATTTTCCCATTTAACCTTCCTTCTAGCTTCGCTGGTTTCTGAGATCCCCATGCCAAACATAAAAAAAAATTCACCCTGTATATTTAAATATTATTAAGTTCTTATTGAAGATTTTCATTTACATCAATCCCAGTTTAAATTTAACAAACCTATGTTCACATAGATATTCTCACTCGCTCTGAAACTCATGCATATAGTACTCTCGCGCTCATACTCACGGCAGATTTTTTTTTGTGTCTGGGGGAAGTTTGGCCCTACAATTTGTCTGGCTGATCACATATAGTTTTGAAATAGTCCCCTAAGTAACAAGCGTTAGAATATAAGTAAAGTTCAATCATTTTTTTGGGAGCTTTAAAGCGTCTGGCGGAAATTATGGCCGACGGGAAGTGTCTGGCAGTGCTGAATATTAGTTTTTAATAATAGTCTTCAAAACATATATAAGAATCAGCCATTAGAATTTAAGTAAAGTGAGTCCTATTTTTACTTACCTTTCTCACCTGCTACCTGTAAATTGGCCGTCTACCCAACTTAGCGGATACGCATGCGTTCAAAGTACATAGGAATACTACTCTATTCCGCACATTTTGTCTTTTAGAAAATAAGTTACGTCTGGGGGCCCTGGGATCTTGGACTATGTGTTTTCTTGTGGCATAGCATATATCACAGAGGAGGAAAGTACCATCAATTTTATTCCCTTAGATCCAAATGCCATCCATTATAGCGCAACTAGCCTACTTAGTTTTTATTTATTAATTTCTGATGCAAAAATACACGCACAAATTCTTTAAATCCTCAAATTTTAGACGCGAAATTACTTTGATTACATTTGAAAGAAAGCTCTCGGCAAAATGGAGGCCTTTGGTTTTGTAAAAAATATACAGTGTGTCCCGTTTTTCATGTTAACACCCCTGAAAATCTAAGTAGGCTGAAGGAATTGAACGGGGCAATTTTTTATAGATATGTCCCTGAAAGGTCATCATTTGCGAAGTATTGGTTTGGCATTGTCGCGAAAGTCTGGCCTACTGCGATTTTTTAAAGGGGTGCGTTTTTCGAAAAACCATATTAGGCATTTTTTTATTTAATATCTGACACCACAGGGATAATCAGGACACACCGAAATCCCCATATACCAAATTTGAACAAAAAAATACTGTTCACAACTCGTTTTCGTATACAATTCAATGTCGATTCTACTTTACTCTTTAACGTAGTTGAACTCCTCAACTATGGGTTTCGGATAGAGCGGATTCTCCCTGTTTCCTTCTTTCTTGTAGGTCCTCCACCTTATATGCTGAATAGGAGTCTCCTTTCCCATAGACTCTTCATTCACTGAAAGAAGAAATGATTGTGTAGGTACTACGCACTGCCATAAATAGTGACAAATCATTTGATAGTTTACGCGACACCCTGTGAAAGAAACATAGGATTCAGTACGGGAAAGATTAGCTTAGCATAATACATACATACAGGGTGTCCAACTTTAAAACTGTACAAATCCGTAAAATCTTCATTTTTAGAGATAATCGCCTAAACTTTTTTTGTTTGAAAGGCCTTCAAAAACCGCATATTTTAACCTTCCTACCATTTTCAAAAAGCAAATCCAGGGCCGGCTGCGATTTTTTTTATACCCCCGATTTTCACGAAAACCATTTAGCGATTTTTTTATTTAAAATCTGACACCACAGCGTTAATCAGAACACCCCAAAACTCCTATATACTAAATTTGAATAAAAAATATACAGGGAGTTCCATTCTGTAGGGTGTCAAAGTTGAGCAAAATAGGAATTTTAAAGGCATCTAGCGAGTCGAGTGTGCCATGGAATTACCTCAAAACAGTTGAATGGTCAATAGGACCACTCAAGGTGTTAGTGTGCAAAGGTCCAATACAAAATATACAGAGTGTTCTTATTCGTGCCATCTCAAAATACTGAATTTTTGGAACTTTATACGGGACAAAAATCGAGTATATCAAAACCGCTCTACACACTATAAATGAACGAATTCTAAAAAACACAGAAGCCTGCCAGTTACTAAGTCCATATCGGTTAAGGTGGCTGGTGTGCCACAACAGGAAACGCACAGAAAATGTATCATCTTAGACAGTGACTTTGTTGAAAAAGTCCAATATTTTAAATTGTTTTTATTTGTTAGTTCGCATTTTGTAAAGAAATACATTACTTTTGTGTGTATCAATATTTTTTCAATGATTCCAGAGCACTCTTGATCCGTATAAGTTTCATAAAATTTCAGAATTTTGAGATGGCTCAGAGAAAAATACCCTGTATATTTTTGTATTGAATCCTTGCACAGCAACACTTTGAGTGGTCTTATTGACCATTCAACTGTTTTGAGGTAATTCCATGGCACACTTGACTCGCCAGATGCCTTTAAAATTCCTATTTTGCTCAACTTTGACACCCTGCAGAATGGAACCCCCTGTATAATTTTTGTTCAAATTTGGTATAGGGGGGTTTCGGTGTGTCCTGATTAACGCTGTGGTGTCAGGTTTTAAACAAAAAAATGCCTAATATGGGTTTTCGAAAAATGCACCCCTTTAAAAAATCGCAGTAGGCCAGGCTTTCGCGGAAATGCCAAACCAATACTTCGCAAATGATGACCTTTCAGGGACATATCTATAAAAAAATTGCCCCGTTCAATTCCTTCAGCCTACTTAGATTTTCAGGGGTGTTAACATGAAAAACGGGACACACTGTATATTGAGTTTTTGAGGATAACTTTTTTAACCTATTATTTATTTTTCATTTTTCAATTCTTAGTGAAATATTTTTTAACGAATCATCATTCATCACCCATGGTGTATGTAGCAAGTAGATAGTTATGCAAGCTAAAGTTTCTTAGATATTAATTAGTCGTTAAAAGTGTATTATACCTACCTACTGGCCAAGTTCTCCACTGAAATTTAGGTGACTTCACGCATGACGTAACAGACCCTCACTTCACCCTTCTCTTACTTTTGTGGGCATAGCCACAAATGCCACCATTCTACAACCGGACAAGCTATAAATCGCCCATTTACCACAATTTTTGTAAGTACCATATAAGTACCACCGCCCACGACCTATTTGTAAATAAGGCAAGGTAGGTATGCCTCAATTACAGGCAATCTTCGTCTGACCGTTCACGGATGAAAAACGAGGGACTCCCCGACGAAAATAAGACAAAACGACCGAAACGAAAACGATGAAGAGAAGTATGCGAGCCAGACATGAGTCACGGTATGGAAAATTCATGTGTCTGCGTGGCCTACTTACATTATGCAGCGAGATCGGACAAACTTGATTAGGCCCGATGAGTGTGGATATCGGTTTTGCACGACAGGTGTTATTGAGCCGTTACAAGAGATTAACGGGCAAAAGAGTCGATTTGCAATCGATCAGACACTATCAACATCAGCTGCAAATGACAGTAGCTTTTACAGTCTTTTATAATATTACCTACGAAGCATTAAATTTTCAGTTGAGTTTTTCGCCACAGAAACCTGTATCAAACTGTTTAAAAGACAACGTTTTTCAAGTTGTCAGGAAAATTGATAAATACCTTACATTAAAAGAACGACACTTTGTACGTTAACTCAAAAAATGAAATGACAGAATGATAAGTGTCCTGACAACACAACAAATGACTTAGCCATATCTGTCTGATACCTGATACCCTCTGTTGCATCTAATTATCTATTTTATATTAACATTTCTTTGAATAACTGGTAGTGTAATATTTTACTGAATTCCGCTGAACATTCCGCAACACAATAATTGTTGTCCGTAGGTATTTCCTAGAATAAATGACGATTCCTTAATTTTTCTCCTATTTCCTACTTACTTCTTCTTTGAGAGTTGGTTGGGACCGATTACACAAAATCCTATGATTATTATTAAAACACTGTTGACATATTTTTGACTTTGAAAACGAACGTTAAATGGCCTGCAAGTCTCCCCAACATAGAAATTTTCACATTCACAAGGAATTGTATAAATGCAACTTTTTGAACTTTGTACCTCATTCAATGGTTTCCCTTTAACTAGCACTAAATACTGTTCTGACATTAAAAAGATTGCCTGTGCCTTTTAACATATCTGATAGTCCAGGAATATAACTGGTCGGTTCACCAGATTTATTTCTTTAATTATATTAGCATTGTTGTTTTGTTGGCAATTCTGAAAAACGTTCTCCGCAAATTCAATAGGATAACTAGGTACTGTTCTTCTTAAGAACTTGTTTGATATGTTTAATGTCCTCCTCAAATTTTGTGTAATTAGAACAAATCATTTTAGCCCTGTCGTATAAACTTTTAATTACTCCTTTTTTAACGCTAATATGATGATTGGAATTAAAATGGAGATAACTATTAGTATGTGTTGCTTTTCTATACACAGTGATTTCTATACTATGTGATCTTAGTATAGAAACATCTAAGATATGATAAGTACCTACCTAACTGATTGTTATGTTATATTTCTAGGGTAAACTTAATACAAGGTTCTTGCGAGTTTAAATAAATTTAATAATGAATTTAAATTATTTTTTACGCCGTGTTCCCATATAATAAATATGGCATCTACATATCTTCACCAAACATTAGGTTGGTGAACATAATACCTACCTATCTAGTAAAAATCTTCCATGAATAAATTGATTAGTCCATTTTACTAAACTCTGATCATTTTCTAACTTTCTGCGTAAAATATTCAATGATTTGTCGGCAGGTATATTTGTAAAAATACTAACTACACCAAAGCTTGCTGAGATATAATGATTCGGAAATTGATGTTCCTTAATTTTTTCTAAAAAATGATTATTGTTTCTGGTAAATGCATTTGAGTTTCCTACTAAGGGATTAACAATTTTAAGTAAATATTTTGCTAACGATTGTCATGGCAAATTTATTGAACTTACATAATAGGTTGAAGAGGAATGTTAGTTTTGTGTATTTTATTTTGGGTAAACCATATAAATGTGGAGGTTTTGAATGATGCAGTATTTATTTATTTGCCATGTCATTAGAGCCAAACACGAACACGGTACACCGTATTTCTAACATACGCGACATACAGTATTTCTAATGAATAATATGAATAAGGATATAATATGCGTGGATTGGAATATAACCGAGGTGCTTGTTTAAACACGCAGGAGTTGGGTTATTCCAGTTCGATATCGACGTTTGATCCGGTATACAAGTGAACAAAAGCGTTGACTGAAATATATTTCAGTCAACGACAATTATTTACTTGCCGATAAAACCGACCGGACGCCGCTACATCGAGCACATTACCCTGCGCATTCTAGATGACAACGGAAATTTGGTGGATTTTCGAGGAGAAAGGATAATTGTGACATTGGAGCTGAAAAAGTTGTCGTGAAATTGCTTTCGATTTTAACAAACAGCCGCAAAACCCGGTACAAGAAATTAATCGGCGGAGCCAGGTCAACTATAAAACTAAGGGCTGCAAGGGTTGCTCTTTAAGTTCAGAAGAGACGACATCGAAGGCATCAGGACGTGTCTCTTAAGGAAACCATAAATTTGTGGAGCAGATAGGACTACGCCTATACGATACTAAAATGGTTGTTGCGACTAGCGAAGAATTAGAAGTATTCGGAGATCCCGAATTTGACAATTCCCTCGTCAACCTACATAAGCATACCTACAAACCTTATGGAGCTCTAAATACAACAACGCGGTCGAGATACGCATCCCGGTCCATTTCCAAGATTTAATTCTTGACATTGCCGATAGCTACATATATCGAGGGAAATTTCACACCTATAAAGACGCTACAAAGAAATGCTACCTTTCCAACAATGCATTCGCCTTCTTATTCGAAGAAATTAAGTATGAAATCCGGTATTACAACTATCCGAACAATACAACGTCGTCTCGCACGTTTAAGGGAAAACTGTCTCCTTAAATATTTGATGGGTTTCGCCGAAAATTATGCCAAAGGAACCCTGAACGTAAAACAATGACTAATTTTGATTATCAACAACTGTTACATCGGAGAAGTCGATGGAAATCACGAAAATCGAATGGAAAATCCGTCACATTGTACCTGAAGACAAGCAAAAAACTTGCATAAACCAGAGCGGTGAGAGTTCCATAGTGAAAACGGCGTATTTTACGTGGGATCTCTATACGAGTTACCAAGCCTCTGGGTCTCATTCTTAGACGTTTGGGCTATTTGAACTTGGATTTTTAGAAAAACTAATTGCAACCGCATACTATGCCTATGAAAGTTTCCAAACAGCATATTGCGGCAATGGAACTCATGACGGACTTGGAAGAATTTTCAAACCCCGTGTTGGTAATCGACCGTGTTGGTAATCTACCGTAGCCACCAATCGGATTCCATGAAATCATCTACGGTTGACATTAAATTGGGGTTCGAATCTCGAGTGGGCAAGTTTCCAAAGGACACTAAAGCCTATGCACTGATTATAAATAATTAATATTTAACTTACAATACTTACGATGACGATGGTACTGTAAATACTGGGCTCCAATATTAAATTCTTAAGTATTTTCTATTCTTATGTATTCGTGTTTTTTGTCTAGGTACGTGTACTTTTTATGTATTCATATTTTTAATCAATAAATAATGATAATATCTTTTTGTGTGTACTATTTTTAACCCAAATCCTCAAACAAAAGAATGCAACTGAAGTCAACGGAGCTTCAGAAAGATTTGTTTAGTTAGAACCAGCAAACTTTCACTACATTTAGATTTAGCAGTTTTTCATTCCTATAAGTCAGTCGATACTCCAGAATTATTGGCTGATAATCTTGATCGTCGACTTCAGTTTCGTGGAGTAATGATGGACAAACGCAATGCAGACCAAGGTCTAAAAAAAGTGTCGTTCACCCATGAAGCAACGTTTTGTTTCTATGGACAAATAAATAAACAAAATTATCGGTATTGGGCCCCACAAAATTCTTATTGGATTCAAGAAACACACTCTCAGATTCCGAACAAAGTCAATGTTTGGATGGGTATCATAGGAAATGGAAATCGATTATTTGGTCCACATTTCTTTTTAAACTTTGACCTCATTCCGGCACTAAATAATGTAATATTCCCAAATCAAGATGATCCCGATATGCCCAATGAAAATATGGTTTTTACATGATGGGCCTCCACCACATTATGCAGTTCAAGTTAGAAACTATTTTAAATACTGTTTTCCCTAATAGGTGGATTGGTCGAAAAGAGCATATTGAATGGCCGGGAACGCCACAAACTGCCGAATGTGCATATTGCCGAAAACCCGAACGAAGGCCGAACCGACCCGATCTTTTCGACAAAATTGTTTCGATGACGACGACAGAAGATCCACTAGAACAGGAAATTGACAATATAACATCGAAACTTCGCGAATACCCGCGGAAAATCCGAAATTTTGAAAGATTTGTGCCGTGTTTACCTATGTCCGGCCCATTGAATACAAAATGAAAGTACCGAACTAAGAAATATTAAACACGTACTGTTGGAAAGGTAGGCCTTGTGCGTCGAATAAAATGGGTATTATTGACATATTTTATAAAAAAGCCGCAACTACTGTCTTATAGATAAGTTAATATTATAATAATTAAAAGTTTTAGTAAATTTGATTGGAAACTTCCAGAGGCAAAATATAATGAATCTGAGTTTCTCCCGGATGAATCCTGCGTCAGCGAAACTTCCCTTTTCAAACTTTCGTCATCGATTGCACCGGACCTCCTCAGGGCGCGACGATCACACTGAGATCAGCCTCACCGAGATCAGTCTCGGCTTGAAAGCTTGGAGCGAGAACGAGAAATTCAGATTCAAAACATTTAGTGCCAGAAATAGTGTATCATTATATTTTTTAATCCTGATTAAAGATAATCCTGATTAAAAAAGGTAAATATGGCTGTAAACTGACAAACAGTTCTAGTAGATATATACCACATATAATGTACAGTTGCGGCCAATTTGAACTTGCAAGACCGTCTGAACTCGATGCCGAAATGAGGGAGACCGGGCGACATCCGGCAACACCAGCGCCCTTTCCCGTCCCGCACACCGCGTTTCAAAAGAGCCGACGGTGAAGGGAAACCCCCAAGACATTGCAAGTTCAAAATATACAAGGTGATCCATTTAAAAACATGTGTTTTGTCGATATCTTAAAAATAATACCTTCGATTGTTTTTCTGATCGGTGCATTGAGATCGCAAGGAAATATCCTACAACTTTCATATTTATCATTTTATTCTAAGTCCAAAATTTAAAAAGTTAAGGGGTGAGCAATCGTTCATACTCCTGTGCACGTGGCAAACCCGTTAAATTTACCTAACATTAAACATGTTGATGTATTCCCCGATTCATTTATTAAGAAAAAATATTTTTCTAGTTTTATTTTGTCTGGGCATTTACGGCTTGAGCTCTCTCTTCTGAAATGATTTTAAAAAATTACATTAATCAAAACAAACTCTTAAAGCAGAATTTCCAATCATGTTTAGGTATGTCCTAACGTTACAAAATGGCGGTTTCTACCAAAGACATTTTTATAAGTCATCCGCCGGAACAAGTGTTTATCCTATTTCGCATACCATAAGTTGAAGCAGGTGCGAACGTTTGACCACAAGGGCACAAGGTCATTGCAAACCCTTGTTTTTAAAATTAGCGTCTAAACTGTTTTAATTTGTGTAATTTTGTCTATATTTATGGTACTAAATAGGGAAGATCTTGTGATAATAGCAATGAAAATTGGGATGCGACACCAGTGTTGCGTTGCATTTTAGGTTTCCTTGTTTCCCTGCAATTTTTTGTCTACTAAAGGCAATTTTTATTTTTTTCGTTTCGTTTAGAAATCCAACCAATAGAAAACTGTTTATATAACGTAGTTGTAAGAGAAAGTTTTGTTTATTTCGTCCATCAGAAACACCATTTAATTTTCAAGATTCAAGAATCAGGTTTTCTAGATGCCTAGATCAATTCTAGGTATTTCTGTAGTGTACTTTACTTTATTAATAATACCCTAGTAATAGTCCACAGAGCATACCTGTATTATGCATGTATATTATGGTATACTCATTGTAATTGTGTTAAACAGTTCACTGCTTTTAAAATCGAATTTTCTATTCCCTACAGTATCCAATGGTCAACAAGACCTCCACAGTTTAGGCGAAGACCTTCTACAACTTCCAGAGAAAAGGCCAGTGAAAAGACACTATGTTTGTCCTCCTAACTTCGTTCGGCTCAGCCATCGCTGCTACTTCTTCTCGAAAGAAGAAGCCACGTGGCAAGAGGCTTTCTACCAATGCCAGAACATGCACAGCAACCTGGCCATTGTCAAGAACTCCAACCAGGATAAACTGATCAGGAGGACACTCAACCAAAAGACGCTGGGTGGGTTTACGGAATTATAATTTCCAAATTTAATTTATTTTAACATATTTATCTCCTGTAACCAATAAATAGTCTAAACACATGTTTTGCTGTTTTGGCAGCTCCTTTGGAAAGGTGGCTAGGAGGACAGTACGACTGGAACCAGATGCAATGGAAGTGGGCTGCTTCTGGAAAACAAGTGACATACGATGGTTTTGACAGAACTCCAAGTCAAGACAAAGAGATGCTGAAATGGCACTGCATAGTAGTGGACCCATCTCTAAAATACAGGTCAGTTAAATTATAGCGTTTGTTTTCATATGATTCTTAATGCAAAAATACCCGTGATCCGCAGGTGGAATACCCGCAGCTGCTTAGAATCTAAGCACTTCATCTGCCAGACTAAAATAAAAATAGTTACGAATAAAGGCAAGAAGAAGCTCCAGAAGCAGTTTAACGTCAACAAGTACAACAAGTTGAATGAAATACCTGTGCCACAACTGCCCAGTTCCTACGGTGTAAATTCTTCTGAGCTCAGAAAGCATTCGCCGATAAACTTCAAGTTCGAAGTAAACAACGAACTGATGGATGCCCAGTATGCATACAAAACAAAACCGAAGAAGAAGAAGAACAAGAAAAAGAAGAACAAAAAAGCCACTCCTGCTAGTAATGTTACCATTGACAATGGAAGAAATGTACAACATTATGAGAGGCCCCTTCTATTGACACAAGAGCCGTGGAATAGGAGAAGACGAAACAGAGGTAACTACTTGGCTAAATCATAGACACTTTCGTGAATCCTGCGCCTCTTAATTTATAACTTCATATTGTTCTGCTCAGCACATACTAAGTAACTCCTTGGATTCCATTTAGTTGGCAGTAGCATCAATATTTTGAAAGAACATATTTTAGGTATTTTAGGAGAATTTCGAGGAATGTACAGGGTGGTTTACTATAAATTGACGCCTCCCTTAACTTATTAGTTTTTGAGGTTAGAAAAAAAGTTTTTTTTATAAAAGTTTTACATACTAATGATTGGACCTTATACAGTGTGTTCTAGAAAGTCGTGGCAGACATAACTTATTTTTTTAACTGGAACACCTTGTATGTTTTTGGATTATTGATTCCAACCAAGTATATAATGTTATATGGTCGCTCCAACCGTTCGTTCAGAACTGAGCCTTTTTTATGAGGGATTACTCCTTGGGTCATAGGTTGATATGGAAGACAAATGCCAAATTGCAGTAATAATTATTGACAGTTTGCAAGTATATTCACGCTTTGGAAAACAGCGTGAAAGCGTGAATATACTTGCAAACTGTCAATAATTATTACTATAATTTGGCACTTGTCTTCCATATCAACCTATGACCCAAGGAGTAATCCCTCACAAAAAAGGCTCAGTTCTGAACGAACGGTTGGAGCGACCATATAACATTATATACTTGGTTGGAATCAATAATCCAAAAACATACAAGGTGTTCCATTTAAAAAAATAAGTTAGGTCTGCCACGACTTTCTAGAACACACTGTATAAGGTCCAATCATTAGTATGTAAAACTTTTATAAAAAAAAATTTTTTTCTAACCTTTAAGATTTCAGAGAAAAACGAAGAAAGGAAATTAAGAGAAATAAGAAATTTTAAATAGTTAATAAACTTCGTCAGATTTATTGTTTGAAATTTAATTTTTATTGAAGACGACAATAACATTTAGAAAAAGGCATTCCAAATGCTACACATGGCCTCCATCTTGCTCAATGTATTTAATGTAAAATAATTTAAATTGAAGGTAGTAGCACAGACCTATATAGCTTAGCGAAGCTATATAGGTCTGTGGTAGTAGTATATATGATATCCACCTTATCTGACATAAACTATTTTAAAACATATATTATATCCTTTGAAATAATTTGATGGTAGGTTACCTTGGACTTCCCGAGAATTTGTCACACGCGCACGAAAAAATCCTTATTTCCAAACTCTGAAATGAAATGTATACCATTTTTGTTGGCTTTGAATTTTTGGAGACAGTCGAGTATACTAGCGAGTTTTTTCTTACTTACATATTATTCGCTTGGCCCTTTGGCCAAATTTTATATACAGGGTGTCCAACTTTAAAACTGTACAAATCCGTGAAATCTTCATTTTTGGAGATAATCGCCTAAACTTTTTTTTGTTCGAAAGACCTTCAAAAACCGCTTTTTTTACTTTCCTACCATTTTCAAAATGCAAATCTTGGGCCGGCTGCGATTTTTTTTATACCTTCGATTTTCACGAAAACCATTTAGCGATTTTTTTATTTAAAATCTGACTCTACGGCGTTAATCAGAACACCCCAAAACCCCCATATACCAAATTTTAACAAAAAATATACAGGGAGTTCCGTCCTGGAGGGTGTCAAAGTTGAGCAAAATAGGAATTTTAAAGGCATCTGCCGAGTCAAGTGTGCCATGGAATACCCGCAAAACAGTTGAATGGTCAATAGGACCCCTCAAGGTGTTGGTGTGCAAAGGTCCAACACAAAATATTCAGAGTGTTCTTATCTGTGCCATCTCAAATTACTGAATTTTTGGAACTTTATACGGGTTAAAAATCGAGTATATCAAAACCGCTCCATACACTATAAACTAACTAAATCTAAAAAATACAGAAACCTGCCAGTCAGTAAGTCCATATCAGTTAAGGTTGCTGGTGTGCCACAACAGGAAATGCACAGAAAATGTATCATCTTAGACAGTGACTTTGTTGAGATAGGTCCAATAATTTAAATTGTTTTTATTTGTTGGTGGGCATTTTATAAAGAAATAAATTACTTTTGTGTTTATCAATATGTTTTCAATGATTCCAGAACAATCTTGATCCGTATAAATTTTATAAAATTTCAGAATTTTGAGATGGCTCAGAGAAAAATACCCTGTATATTTTTATAGTAAATATTTTCACACCAACATTTTGAGTGGTCCTGTTAAGCATTCAACTGTTTTGAAGGGATTCCATGGCACACTTGACTCGCCAGATGCCTTTAAAATTCCTATTTTGTTCAACTTTGACACCCTACAGAATGGAACTCCCTGTATATTTTTTATTCAAATTTAGTATATAGGAGTTTTGGGGTGTTCTGATTAACGCTGTGGTGTCAGATTTTAAATAAAAAAATCGCTAAATGGTTTTCGTGAAAATCGGGGGTATAAAAAAAATCGCAGCCGGCCCTGGATTTGCTTTTTGAAAATGGTAGGAAGGTTAAAATATGCGGTTTTTGAAGGCCTTTCAAACAAAAAAAGTTTAGGCGATTATCTCTAAAAATGAAGATTTTACGGATTTGTACAGTTTTAAAGTTGGACACCCTGTATGTATGTATTATGCTAAGCTAATCTTTCCCGTACTGAATCCTATGTTTCTTTCACAGGGTGTCGCGTAAACTATCAAATGATTTGTCACTATTTATGGCAGTGCGTAGTACCTACACAATCATTTCTTCTTTCAGTGAATGAAGAGTCTATGGGAAAGGAGACTCCTATTCAGCATATAAGGTGGAGGACCTACAAGAAAGAAGGAAACAGGGAGAATCCGCTCTATCCGAAACCCATAGTTGAGGAGTTCAACTACGTTAAAGAGTAAAGTAGAATCGACATTGAATTGTATACGAAAACGAGTTGTGAACAGTATTTTTTTGTATTTTAATCTTTTCGTAAGATTGTTTTACAAATAACAGAGAACTGTGAATTTTGTAAAATGTATATGTATGGTTTAAATGTTATTGATAAGTATTTAAGTACGCAGAGTATAATTTTTATACAATAAGTATTTATTTATAAATTATAAGGATAATATTGCTATTTTCTTATCGAAGTAATTTAAATATACCTATATATGTATAGAATATTGCAATCTTTGGAAAAGCAATTTTTATATTTTTCAATGTATACAATATTTGACGTTGATTTTGATAATGTTCTAAAGGACTTTAGTGAAAACAGTTTATTAAACTTTTGTGAGAATTAAAAATTATGACAACACGTTTCTATATTTCAAATTTTTTCCTGATTTTTAATTACTTGGTACAAATTTCTAGTTCACTTATTGTGGAACACACTGGAAATAAACTTTACTTATTACTCTCACTCCTTTCACACTAGCACTAAGGTTTGAAGAAGCAATATCGAATACTATATATGGACTTTTATTTCTTAGGCACAAAAAATTCTTTTCCATTTGTTTGCAAAGCAAGATATTTACAACCTTAATAAAGAAACTTCCGCCAAACACAATCAATTAATTAATAATTAATTAACTTCGGTGGTCCCAAGAAACACATGGCAAATGCATATAAGTAGAATGTACGAAAAACATAATTGTCGAATAATCTTTACTTTCTTAAACCTTTATTTGCCATGTCGTACATTTATAAAAATAAATAAATAGGTAACTAGATATAATAGTAGTTAATGGTAGGAAGACAGCTAGTGTTACAAGTATTTGTAAAATGTTTTACAAAGATTACAACTTAAATTACGCAATTACGCTTACAAAAATAATTCAGAAAATTAGTAGATATTTGGTAGGTGCATTCCTAATTTATATTTATATCATGATTGTTCTATTATTATTATCTTCTTTAATATCTACAATATTATAATACATCTACATATCTATATCCAAGTTTTAGATTTCACTCTAGACATTACAAAAATATAGGATTCGCTCGTAAAGATTCCTTCAGTTTTTTTCTATAACAAATGGAAAACATATTTATAATACTGGCAAAGTTGTAAAATCTAATCTAGCCTATGGTAATTGTTGCAGTAGGGCTTTTCAGAGTCGTGAATTTTTTCACTCTTTTTGCCTTGATCTCGCAAATATAGTGCTTTTTTTCCAGCTCCGATCTCGTATTCCAGCTGCAAGAATCAAGCGATTATAGTCAAGATGTGCCAGAACTCGAATACATTCTGTCAAAACTTACGCATTGTTTAACTTGGGGTCCATAATAATGGTTTGCCATTTTAGAGATTCATTTGTTTTATTTTTGAGGACATTTTTTCCAAATCCCTTATATTTTAAAGGTTTTCCAGTAGTAGCCCACTTCCACTGGCCAGATTGCCAGTCATATCTACCACCTATCCACCTTTCCTTATTATCTAAAAAGAAAAAAGTATTAATTAGTGAATATCTAAAAAATAGAATTTATAAAATTGATTGAAAAGATAATCATTGGGTTATAGTTATTTCATGAGATATAATATATCGGTGCAATCACAGTTGCCATAGGTATAAAAACGGAGCATCACTAACTGACTATATCCTTTACTCAATGCTACAAGCATTGACTAATTTATTCCTTTACTCAATGCTATAAGTTTATGCCTCTGCTTTGGTGACGGTGTAAGGTTTGTTCCAACAACAGTTCTGGAGCGATCTACTTGGTTGAAAACAGTTCTGGAGTTACTTTTCTGCATTATGTTATGATTCACTAAAATTGGTTCAGAAATGTTGTTGTAACAAAGCTAATTATGCAGCCTACATAAACTATATATGTATTTGTATATTATATAAACGGTTGAAACGAGAACTACTCGAAGGTAGGTAGGTACTTAATTAAGTGTTGTTCTTACTTAAGCGCCTGATAAGACTAAGACTCGTTTCTCTAATGAATTGGCCCCTAATGGTTCTAGATATTATAGTTTAGTAGAGGAAGAGACACAAATTTGAGACACTTAAATAAATAAATTCGCTTAGGGTATTGACAAAAGCAACATAGACAAATTATTGAACTAAACCTTTTTTGTCAATTGCCCCATAAAATAAAAGGTTGCCTAATTTGAGACAGGCTGACTAATTTGAGACAGACTGACGTCCCAATTACGCACTGACTTTACAGCTTCTACCATAGCATGAGAGTCCCATTTCATGTGTTTCTTTTTGGCATCTGTAATAAAAAAAAATGAAAATATTGTTTGGGTGCCTAATTACCTAGTCTCAATTACAGAACTCATTTGGTATCTCAAATTAGGAATTTTCAGTATAAAAAATGGACGACAGTATTTTAGGTTACTCATGAAAAAATAGTGCCAGATTTCAATGAGACATCATTAAGCAATACCTACCTCCTATACTAACTACTACGACACATACAATTTTTTTACACCTTACCTTGACTGTAAATGCCGGTTTATTTACACTATCAAAAAAGTTTTTTCAGTCAAATCACACCAAATGTGCTTTTGTACTGAAGCGCTCAACTACCACTTTAACACTACACCGCATTTATTTTAATTAGTCTAGGCTATTTCTGTCAGATGGCGTTACATATCCGTTAATATAAGGACCTTGTTGGTTGTGTCATGATAAGGACCTATCTCATATTAGGCACCTATCTCAAATTTGGGTCTCTTCCTACATTGACAGATGAGACAGGAGGAAAGTTCATAATTGCAAAAATTAACCCACCTCCAATGAATCCATTTAAGAATCTTCTCAGATTATGATCCTGAGCCTTACTGGAGACAATAGCTAGCTTAGCATTCAGTGCCCTGCAATTGAAATGTGCTTCGTTCCAAGTGGCAGTATCTCTGCTGAAGATATAACATTTGTTACCCAGATTTAGCATGTTCGGTGGACAAATATACAAGGCCTTTTGCATGTTAGTTGGTTTCGTTGGCTTTGTATGGTTGATCTGGACTGGAAATGAAAGATTAGGTCATATCATGATGAAGGCGCCTATATAATCATAATTTTAGTGAACACTGCAACTATGAATGACACAGATTCAAAGATATTTCACCAGGCGACAATTCCTGCAAATTTTTAACTTAAAATTAGTATCCAATTAGCTTAAGGTAAATAAATTGAAATTAAATGTTTCAAAAACAAAACTATTATACTTATTTGGAAGACAAACTTATTAGTGGGGAGTATACATATTTTGGTTGATATTGAGAAAATTGAAGTTGTTGATTCTATTAACAATAAATAGGTATTTATTACAAAATTTTCTGTAGAAAACAACAAGTATTCAGGAAACAATTTATTCCATTTTTAGAAGTTTATATCCATTAGGTTCGTAACTTTTCAATATTTATTTGAATAGTAAGTAATAAATCTTACTTAATAATATATTTTACCTAATACTATTTTAGCCCTGACGAAGGCCAAAAATATGGCCGAAAGCTTGGTTCATTGTAAAGAATAAATAATACATGATTTTGGCTGAAATACCCGTTATTTTACTTCATTAATATCTAAGTACAGTCGTTATTTAAGAAGATCTATTAGTATAATTAGTAACATAGCTTCAAAACTCCAGCATAAAATTCGAAAAAAGCCGGAAATTTCAGACGCTGTAGAGAAAAACATTCTGTATATTTCTTCTTGCAACTTACTGTTTTGAAATAATTCCATAGTACGCTTGACTCTCCAGGTGCCTTTAAAGTCCCTATATTGCTCAACTTTAACACGGTGTAGAACGGAACACCCTCAATATTTTTTGTTCAAATTTGGTATATGGAGGTTTAGGGATGTCCTGATTTGATGATATCAGCGTCCAGAGATAATGGTATGGTGTCAGATTTTTAATAACAATAGGTAAATGGTTTCCGTAACAATCGGGGGTATAAAAAAATTGTAGCCGTCCTTGGATTTGCGTTTTGACAAAAGGAGCGTTTTTTGAAGACCTTTCGAACAAAAAAAGTTTTTCAAAATATCTCACAAAAAAGGTAATTTTTTATCGATTTGTATACCTACACTTAAAAGTAGAAATAATGTACAATAGTGTCAATAGTTAAAATATTTTCTGTTTAATTGATAACAATAATTAGATTTCATTAGTTCATGTAGGTTTCTACAGGGTTTCCATACCAGTATCCATATTAATTCGCATATACCTAATGCAAACGAGGAGGCCGATTTTTCTTTAGTTGGCCAGGATTTGTCATCTTTCATTCAGCATCCAAATTACC
Organism: Pseudeuparius sepicola; assembly: GCA_963920635.1. Classification (NCBI taxonomy): domain Eukaryota; kingdom Metazoa; phylum Arthropoda; class Insecta; order Coleoptera; family Anthribidae; genus Pseudeuparius; species Pseudeuparius sepicola. The sequence continues at coordinate 103,811,540 of OY987299.1, read as the reverse complement.
TACTCACTTTCTGAAAAAATTTCCTACCACTAAAATGTTTTATTCAGTAATTTTTCTGCTGTAGTCCAGATATTTCCATTTCTGCTCAATTTTCGATTACATTATTGGGGTGGAAATCGGTGAATCAATCACAAAAATTTGCCATGAAACGGTGCCAGATACGAAAAAAAAAAAAACAAACAAGGGGAACGTTTTTTGGATTTTTTTGCAGGCCCGTACTAGTTTTTTATTAATTAAAAAATGCTGAACCATTGTCTGTAACTGCGCCACTGGTGGCTTGACGAAATTTGATCGAAATTTTTAAACTATGAATTTGGTTTCTCTAAGGCTCGAAAATTAAGTTATTGGTAAACATTTTTAATTGTGTGTGTTTTGTAAAGCAATATGTCCCATTTAATTCGATGTGTCACAATTGCCAATTTGTTCTGTATTTCCTAGAAAAATTTAAGAAAAATTGCTGTCAATATTTTTGGTTGGGAAAGTCATAGTGTTACCATTGAAGTTCCTTATTCAAAATGTGTAATATTAAAAAATGAAGTATGCAGCTGATGAAATGCTGAAGCTGAAAAGGTGGCGTGTTGAAAAATGTAGAGTTGTGAAAAGTAGGTGTAGCGTATATTTCTTGTGGATGTAACTATAAGCAGGTGTTCACTGAACATATAGAATACAATATTTTGTTATTTTCATTTTTAGGATAATACTGAAAATAAATATTTTTAATTTATTTTCTTAACAGAAAAAAATTCTGCGTGTTCCGCATTTTTTATCATTTGAAATAACAATTCTGGATAAGCTATTCAACATTCGATTAAGTGCATATAAACCACTTTATTTCAAATTTTGAAAGCCTACTTTAATTAACGTCATAATGGATTATTTGTTTCCATATTCTAGATCTTATGCCAATCACAAATAATATTACCAATACATTTTCTCAAATTTTTATAGTAAATACAGAACAAACTGGCAAATGGGACAATTCGCTTTATAAAAAATGCGTCATTAAAACTTTTACCAGATAATTTAATTTTTGAAACCAAGAGAGCCAAATTTAGTCATATATAATATTTCAAAACTTATATAATATTTATATTCTTACAAATTCTTGCAAACAATTTCCATGTTAAACTTTTTTGTGTACCTCTAGAAATAAAAATGTTATAGCAGTTTAAAAATTTTGAATTTTTTTTATTTTGGCCTTAATTTTCGTAGTCTATGGACAGCAACAACTTTCATCATGACAAAAGAAGGCCGTCCGGAAAAGCTATCGATCTCATCCGCCACCGATTTGTTCTAATAGCCGCACCAGATATTTTGAGTGAGCTACCTTATTATATACGAGTATACCGTGTACCAATTTTGTTAAAATGTCTCCAAAAAGGTTAGGAAGATAAAATAAATAAACAATTTTTTGAACACTTTAACCTTTAACTTATATGAAAACCTTAATCACTCTGTAGAAAAATACTTTTTAGATCTTTGAAATTCGGAGCATAGTCCCAAGGAAAATGAGCCAAGCTTCTAGAACGCCCAAGGAAGTCTGCTAGTTAATAGTCACTTGTAATTCTACTACAAATAATATTTTACCAAAGCCAAAACTGTTTTTATTTCAGCTATACGGCACTATAACGGGCATCAGTCTACTTTATAACCACAACCTCAACATTTTAGTATTTGAATTACAATGCTATCAGTTGTTGTTATGTTCTCAATTCAGATTTATACAAATTGCTTCTAAAACATTTCCTGACAAAATATTTTGTTTTCGATTTGGTATTTCACGCCACAGAATTTAAAAAAACTTTTCGCAGAGAATGATCTAATGGACTTAAATTAAAATGTTCAGTAAATCAAATTAAGGAAATTTATTAGCATCTGCTATGAATTATGAATTATCTCGCCATATCCAGAGAAAGTAGCAAGCAGCCTGCTTGCAGAAATAGTTCAAGGAATTTTATTTTTATCACGATAAATCGGAATCTGTTCAGCTTTAATGCGTGCACGGTATGTTTATTTTAAAATGTCTATTGCTAAGATTTCCGAAACCTTTTCAAGATAGTAGATGGCATTTTTACACATCACTACGATTGCTAATTTAAAAATATTAGGATTTCCAAATGCTACTCAAACAGTACATATTTATTATTATCTGGACAACAAATCGGCCAAGTCTGGTGTTTCGCTTGCAAGATCAATTGTCTGGCATTTTAGGTGCATTGTTTTTGTTAGCGATGCTTACATACAAATTTTGTTTTTGAAAAACCAAATAATTTTAAAAATAAAATATACTATATATATTAAATAATATAATAAAAGCACACTTGGGTTGGTAGAGTATTTAAGGACATGTGTGAAAATGCCACCCGTGATCATTCTGACAGAACCAACGATATATATAGGAATTGATACATTACGAAAGGCAAATTGTTTTGTTTCATGATTTTATAAAAATGGAATTTTTTGGCACATTCAATGTTTCCAGTTTTTGGATACGGTTTAGGATATTTTTTAGATGTAAGTATCTCAAAGTATATACAGAGTGTCCACGGATTGAGTGCACGTGGGGTGTAAATGACAAAAAATTGTCGAGTTGAAATTTGACCTTCTGGGGATCAGCTCTGCTTGGTTTGAAACTAATTTGTGAGGTAATTTTAGTTTCGAAAAATCACGTGTGCCTTGGGAATTTTGAAAAAACTCATTTTCCACATCAGTAAAGTGCTCTTTCTGTAGGTTTTACGATAAAATGTTATTAAGGAAACATGTTCAAAATGAAGAACTGAGTATGTTTGCGAAATTTAGAAAGTCTAGGTCTACTTTGATTTTTTGGCATTTTTTCCCACTTTTCTTTAGAAAAGTGTACTTTGTGTAGCTTTCACATTAAAATGTTATTGAGAAAACTTGTTCACAAAGAAAAACTGGATAGGTGTGAAAAAATTCAAAATCCTAGGTCTACTTTTATTTTTGTGCATTTTAATTTTTTAGCAGAAATAAAATCAAAGTAGGCCTAGACTTTCAAAATTTCGCAAACCTACTCAGTTCTTCTTCTGAACATGTTTCCTTAATAACATTTTATCGTAAAACCTACAGAAAGGGCCCTTTACTGATGTGGAAAATTAGTTTTTTCAAAATTCCCAAGGCATACGTGATTTTTTCGAAACTAAAATTACGTCACAAATTAGTTTCAAACCAAGCAGAGCTGATCCCCAAAAGGTCAAATTTCAACTCGAAAATTTTTTGTCATTTACACCCCACGTGCACTCAAACCGTGGACACACTGTACATATACGATATACAAGCCTCTCAAAAAAACTATTGATTATGCATTACAAAATAGGAAAGACTGTTTAAGTAAGGTAGTGTAAAGGAATATTTATTTTGTTTGTTATCTCAATAACAAAAACCGCCTATTACCTAACCCAGACAAAAAAAAAACAGGAGACTGGTGAATAATTGGGGAGTTGCGCCGACGGTCGATGAGTGCAGGGGGCGGCGGTGCACGAGTGGGTCATTGGTAGTATCCACGCTTTGGCACCGTACGTCGTGGGTTCGATTCCCACCACGAAAGTGCCCTCGGATCCAGGGTAAACGATCTGCGTTATCGAGCCCAAAAAAAGTCGTGTGTTTAGCTGTTCACTGTTCAGAAAGACATGAAACTTCAGATATATATTTATATTACTGTGGTGTAAGAGTTCGTTTCGTACACTGGTGCGGAGAGCATTATAGGGTCTAGAGTTGCACATAAATGCGGAGAACGTCTGTTCTGTACACGTCAGTACGGGCTCCATTCTTTCGTGGGGGGCACAGTAAGAAAGAGGCGTACTTCGGACTCGATTGGCATTACTAGTGGACGGGGGAATGCAGGAACTCATTAAAATAAGGGGACCCAGCATGTCACAGTCTATCACATAGGAAAAGTGAAGCCTTGAGGGGAAGTTTGTTTTCTACAAGGTTATGTTATATATGTCAGTGTCCAACTGCCATCAGGTTTCATGTATGACGTGCCAATGCCATAGATTCTAAAGGAAGCAAGATATTTCCCATCATAATTCACAATTTTTAACTTTTCTAACTTCCAGGTACTCAGATGTGTCAATTAAAGGAAATGCGGCCGCCTGTAATAGTCCCAATAATTGCAACCAGATTTTTCCTGTATCACCTTTAGTAATCCTACAATTCCCATTACGTGGGCATTACTTATAAGAAGGTAGTTCAAAACAAAAATCGTATTTCGAAAATTTTAAATTATTAAGCTGGTAGCTTCAGTCAGGTCTTTTTTAAAGAGTTTTTATCTACGACTACAAGTTTATTTTAAGTTTGTGAGGTACCTTGGGAGAGAAATAAAAATACAAAAATTTTATAATGAACACCGAAGAAACCTACATCATTAGAACTACTAGACCTAATCTTATTAGTCCATCCCGAAATCTGTGAAAGTTCTTTGGGTAGATACATTCAACAAGGGAAGAAAGTTCAAGTATACATATTACAAATGGATTGAGGAACCTGGTAACAAGGTGCAATAGCGACAAATTCTTAAATAAGCAAAATCAGCACTACTGACTTAATATACTTATTACTTAAATTCGTGGAAATAATTGCTGGAAATCAATTTCAACTATAAAATAAATTCCTTTTTCTACTCCTATGCTAGTGACATACCTATTAAGTGACGCGGTTTAGGTTATAAGTAAGTCAATTGTTACGAACACTGACACGTAATGACTGACACGTAATGACTGGCATGTAATAAAAAAAAAATACGTATCTGTTCTTAATTAAAACGCAATTATCACGGATGTCTTGTTAGCGCGGCATCCGCGTCACCATAGCAACTAACCAACATATTAATTGTTGCCTGTCAGATAATCAGAAGTATAGTTTATCTATTATAATAGTTTTTCTTTCGTCGAAGAAAAATTATAATACAAAACTCGAGTTGCAAGCTTATTACATACTCGTGCAATTACAGCACTCGCCGCTGCGTGGCTCGTGCGCAAATTTTCCACTCATACGTAATAAGCTGTTTACAACTCTCGCTACGTAATATACTATTCATTTGACAGTTGCCACATTCTGCATTTGTAATCACAACATTGTCAAGTCAAATTTTTAGAAATCATGGAAATCATTATTAATTTTTACTAACAATAAAAGTACCTGTTATATTCATAGATTCTCCAATAAAATGGAATACTTGGCACCACTGATACCATAAGAATGAGGAAAGATTAGGCCTCACTTTGGAAAGTATAATGCTGGGCCAGAGTCCCTGGCGGAATGACAAGTAACGACATTACGCTGTCTGGTCGTTGGGATACCAACTGTTTAGCAGCTGTTGTGTATTCGGAGAAGCCTTTACCTATTTTAGGGATCACTAGCTAGTTACTAGTTGTCGAAGATTAGTACACCCATTGGATGTTGAACAATTAAGGACCTGCAGATCAAATATAGAAGTATAGCAAATCCACTGAGAAAGGGAGCATAAACCCCCCGGTGAGTAAATACTCCTACTGATTTATGTACGGCACAGTAAATGTTTAATTTTGTTCTATGGCGAGCCACCTTACTCATCAGAAAAGCTGTTGAATGAATTTCCATTCCATAATCCAAGATCGATCTGAGAGTGTTTCCTTAAAACTATCTAGGTTCGCAGAGGAGATAAAACGTTATTTTGCAGTAGGTTTCGGCTATACTAATGTCGATTAATAAAATGCAACAACTCCGATATAGGGCACCCATTTAAGCATGCATACCGTAAAGACACGTAGACGGTCTGGGATATGTTTTTCAATAAATCAAAATTGATATCGATTACTGAACAGTGAACACACTGGTGCCGTGTAATTGATGATAATTAACCGTGAATAAGTAGCAAATAACAGTTATTGTTTAATAATTATTAGATAAAAATAATTACTGTGTTATTCATATACTACGTTTCCTGGAACTCATATTTGCTTCATTACAAGGATTGGATCAGCGGAATGAATTATTACAATAAACTGTCTCGTATACTAGAAACAAAGTCTTATTTTGTTTGTTTAACAGGTATACAGCTAATAAAAAAGAAAGGTTAGTGGCTTTATGGGACTAATTATTTCGGCATTCAAGAAGTAGTATTTTCTTTGATATAATTATCCAATCCTTGTTTAAAGGATCCAATAAAATCTTCACATTTGAAAAATGCCAGAATTGTCCCTAACCTAAATGGAGCTGAAAGTTCGCAGTTCTCGAGATTTCGAGGGCAAAGGAAATATTCTTCGGAAAATTTAAAATAGTTGATATCGATTTTCTCTTATAGGTACCTATAATACTTAGACATATTTCGCTGTGATATTTTTTAGTTTTCGGCTGGTATCTAAATTTTTTTATTTTATTTATAGTGAGAGATAGATTTTTAGGGTTCCGTCTTGCTTAAATTTCAATTCAAGACATAATGAGCAGCTACATACAGTGTGTCCCCCGATAAGTAGCTAAATCGATTCTTTTAAAGAGAAGAAAAGTTCAAGTTGCAGTTAGTGCTTCTCGACTTGTTTTTGAAACTAATTTGTGCTTTGGAAAAAACACGCTACTGATGAATAAGAATATGACACATTTGCAGATTTCTAGGAGTTATTCCTTCATCACTCAGCACCTAGCCAAATGGTTATATTTTATTAGGCTTTATAGCTCATAAACCACTCCAAATTGTTAGTTTACATAGTGTTTATTATTTCTGAAATATTACGGCAAAACCATAAAAATCCAATTTCAACACTTCGCATCTCGGAAAGCAATAGGGACTTCCAGAATGGTGTTTGGGATTGCGATTTAACAAATTCCACATGCGGTCTCTATGTTTCACTTTTTTGTTGACTGTCAGTTTGTGTAAGTTCTTTTCTCTTGCATGGATATTTTTTGTAATTACTTCCGAGTTACTATAACTAACTCGAACTTCAATAAGACACTATATCTTGTGTGCTAGTGACATCTATGAGTGTTTAAAACATTATTTACGTGCATACTCATATACCGGACAATTCAGGTTTTTGGGAGTGCCTGTGTCCGTATATAATTTATGGTTTTGGTTGGTGCAAAACATTCGACAAGTAAGATTTTATAAGGTAATTACCTAGCTCTTACTAGCACCATCTCTTCGAAGCAAAGATTGTTTAAAAGCTTAATTGTTTGTTCTATTAATCTGTCTTTAATATCTACCCATCAATTTCCTGTTTGTTGTTATATATATATACCTACGTTTTAACAAAATTCGACATAAAGGAGGAAAACGACATTGTACAGGGTGTCCAGATTTGGTTGTAAATGCGGGGTATCTCGGTTATTTTTAGAGCCTAATATAGATAATAACTACATAGCGATATATATTTTTGTAAAGCTTACGACAATCTGAATATAACTAGTAGAAAATATACAGGGTGTTCTATTTAAAATAACCTAAGCTTGATCCATATATCATCGAACACTATCAATTTTAGTAAAAAACTGAATACGGCACTGAATTCTACGTGAAAATGTCTATAAGATACAGTTTTTGCCATTTCAATATCATTAACCGTTCCCAAGATACGAAATATGCCCCAAAAGCGCAAATTTTCAATTTCGCCCTGTATCTTAAAAACGAAGGTGGCTATGAAAAATCTGTTTACGGTATCTTTCGTTTCACAAAAAAGTAGCAACGGTTCGCGAAAACCGCAACTCCCTATCTCTAAAAATAAACGAGATACCCCCCATTTACAACCAAATCTGGACACCCTGTACATAGTATAAATGAACTCACATCGAACACAGTGATATACGGGGCGCGAAATAGAGTATTTTACTTTATTCGTTGCACACGTAAGTGCACACACATCATTATTACTCTATATTAGATTTGCGTGTTAGTCCCACAAAAATGTTATTAGGGAAAAACATCAACATGAGCGAAATAGCGTGTGAAAATCGTGCCCAAATGCCCAGATAGCCTTATAACATATACCTAGTAATTTGTGACTGAGATGTTTGATTAAGTGTATTAAGATACGTCATAATCTTGCAATCTTTGGAACCTTTTTACGACAATCCACGAATATTTTGTTTAATTTGGTTTGAAGACGATCCCTTATATTTCATGTTTATTTAGATACAAAGTCGACAAGTTGCTATACGGTGAAAACAGCATATTTAAAAATATTGAACTAGCATATTTTTAGGATATGAATAAAAATTTACATAAGAGATAAAAGTTATATAAATATATCCAAGCCAGAAATATGTATTACAGTTTGCGTAAACATTTTTATCAACGGTGACTCTCATGAATAACCACAAAATAAAAGATCCAGTCTTTATTCTTCTCTAAATAATCATTTTCCAAGTATCTAAATATTTACCTGCCGAGCATTTTATATATTAAATTACAGACAAAATCTGACGCTCGACCTTGTGCAAATTAAACCGTTTAGTAGATTTTTATTGCTCCACTAATTTGGTTGAATGGTCTCTGAATTCCGACATTCCGACATGTTTTGTCTAGTGGAATTGCGTAATGTGTACCGACTTAATTGGAGTCGTCAAAATAGTTACTCCAAATGTATGCTTATTTGTAAAGAACTATCACCTTGTTAAATTTGCTTTAATTTTGTCGGAATTCGATCGACGTCGATACACAATACTAAAAACTTACTTAGTGATGCTGGTTCGTTAGACTGATTGCTTTCATCTTCTCTTCTTCCGTAATCACTGCCTAAAAGTTTCCAACACTTCTTCCTCTGGCGTTCTGTCAAGTCTTGTCTAGAGTTACATTTCGTAATTAGCATCTTTCTGTCAACTGCTCCCTTGTCATACAATTTAAACTCTACATAAGCTTTGGCGTCTGTCTCACAGATGTATCGATTGGATGTCATACATTCATTAGCATCCCACCTACGAGTAGAAGGAGAAAAATGTGAAGATAAGAAGTAATAAAAAATGCTCTCGGTATGAACTTACTTGTTGCCTCTCTTTGGATTGACGATTACACATTGCCATCTGTACGAATTCGCTATTTCTGGAGTGTTCGAAAAAGTAGCAGATTTAAGGGGTTTGCCAGAATCTCCCCACTTCCATTCTTTTTGCTCCCAGTCAAATATTCCGCCGATCCAGTAGGATTTACCACCAAGTCCTACAAATAAATGTGGCAGAATAAATACCTACTCCAAAGTGGACAATATGTGTTCTGACCTGTAGTGTTTTTATTCAGGTAATTTCGAATGCTTCTTTCTTGGCGCTGGGTCGGTAAAATAGTCAAGGTGGTGTTCAAGTCATTACACAGTTCACGAGCATCAAACCATGTTGCCAATTCGTCACTGAAAAAGTAGCATTTTTTGTTGATAGAGTAAAATCGAGCAGGACAGATAAATTTGTATTTCACTGGAGAATTATTGTCTTGTCCTTGTTGTGGCTGGCATGTTCCAACTGAAACAACAAAGAATCTAACGTGAGTAACTGTGTTTTTTTAGATTGGACGCCTATCTACTACTACTGGTAGGTGTTTTTTATTGCTTTCCTCGACTAGGAATGGTATTAAGTATTTAACAATATCATGGTAGTCAGACTAAAACTATAATCATGCTAATAGTACGGTAAATTGGGTTGGGTACGCTAAGTGGTGAAAAACTCGATCGACAAACTAGGTAGTGTAATTTATTTACTTCTAATATATCCCCAATAATATATTGTTTATTTGATGTGCTATTGACTAACAAAGATATAGGCAATTGGTTTCCCTTGTAATAATGAAGTACTAAAATCAAAGTAAATTTGCCTACGATGTAATACTTAACATTACAATGAAATCAGAACTTGGTAAATATAGAACAAATATAAACAAACATGTACATTGACTGCATTATTTTCATTGGGTGAAGCATATGCAATAAGAAAATAATATCTTGGTTTAACTAATTACCTCATTATCGGGAATAGTGGGAGTATGAATACCTAGGTGCAATTATTATTTCCACTTCAATCCGTTGCCATTTGCAATAAACTTTTGCTTTCGTCAAAGGTAATATGTTTCAAAGTTGATCCAAATATCCAGATATTTAAAGTAAAAGACAATCAAACGAAGATTTTTTCTTGTTTTTAAATTAGGAGGTAAATATTATCACCTAGGTTCTAAGTGTTCTTAAATTAAAAATTTTAATACAAAAACTAACTAATATTTTGTACAGTAAAAGTTATTTTTTTTAGTTTTCATCGTTGAACGAAGAAGTAAAAATCTTTAAATTAAACGTTGAAAAATGTATGTTAGTGTTTTTAGTGCTAGCTAGGCTCGAACCCTATAGGATAAAATTATAAATAGATATAATACTATTATTTTATAGCAGCTTCAAAATGAAATCAGATTCACGCTACACATCCCCCTCAAATCTTAGAGGCTGTCGAATATTTCAAGTGTTCCTTGTAATAATTGTACTGATTTTTAGAAGCTGCGCCTCTAGATCCATTAATTCGTGACTTCCTAGTCAGATACAACCCGCGATCATGACAAACTGGCCCAGAAAATCGATTATTCACAAGAACGGGCATTGTTTATTGTGGCGCTGGTCGTAATGGGTTCAAGCACGCCTCCTTGAGGCACTCCCACGTCGTACTCATCTCATTCCAACCGGGAAAAGTGATTTACGGGAAAATTGCTCAGAACCATTGGCCCTAACGGTTCTAGGAGTAATCGAGGTGCGCCAGGGTTTGTTTAGATTGTTTTGTGGGGTTTATATAATATTATTTAGAAAAGATGTTTCACAATAGGCTTTTAACATCGGATAGAAAATGACATTTAAAACGAAAATTTATATCAATATAAGTTCACAAGCCCTTCATATTCAATTTTGGGGCGCAAATTAGAGGACTTTTTATTCCTTGTACTTTTCCTATTAGAGTTAGAGTGTTGTGCGGTTCGGTTAATATATAAAAAAGGCCAAAAGATGGTTTTTCTTCAAAAATCGAATAATTTTGCATTTAACAGTATCAAGTTCTAATCTTATACAGGACCGTATCCTCTTTTTTCGTTGGACTTTTTTGTCTGAACTTCGTGTCTCTGCCCTTGTTGCATGAAAATAACAAAATTTATCACGTAATGTTGCTATCTTACCTATATATACAGGGTGTCTCATTTTGATCTGGAACACCCCTGTAAAATTTGAACTGGCTTACGGATTTTAATGAATTTTTTTGTATACAGGGCCCTCCTAGACGTACTTATCGAACACTTTTCATTGACCATACGATTATTCCAGGGCCGGATTAAAAAAATTTTTTTGGCCCAAATTTTCCAGTTAAGGTATCAGCGATTTTTTTATTGGAAATCTGATAACGTGGTGTTAATCAGCGCCCCTGAAAACCCTCAGATTCCAAATTTCAAGAAATTATTCCCACAAATTATACTTTTTACACTGCATCACAATTGCAAAAAATCAAAATTTCAATTTGAGTTCAGCTATTAAGGTGGCTATGGAAACAAGTGAAAATGGTAAAAAGAGGTCCATAGGGGACAATAGTAATAAACCTGATCGGAAACTGTACTCGGTTTCTCTTTTCAGTATTGCTGTATAGTACAAATTTTATGCCATTTGAGACGCAAGAGAGCTCGCTGCCGTCGCAGGCAGTCGTGCGAGTGCAAACACTTTGAGAAACGTTAATTTTTACATTTTTTTGGTACAAATAATAAAGTATAAGATTATACACTACAAAGTACGTATTTGAAGAATGTAATTAAAAGCAGCAGAAATGTAGATATTGACGAATCGATTAGAAATTACATTTTATACCCACTAAATTATTTGTAACACCTAAATTATTTTAGCAACATCAACCCCTGAATAATATTTGTTGTAAAAATGCATAAACTGACATTTCTGCAAGCTATTGTTTTTCCACGGCTGCCTGCGACGGCAGCGAGCTCTCTTGCGTCTCAAATGGCATAAAATTTGTACTGTACAGCACTAATGAAAAGAGAAACCGAGTACAGTTTACGATCAGGTTTATTACCATTGTCCCCTGTGGATCTCTTTTTACCATTTTCACTTGTTTCCATAGCCACCTTAATAGCTGAACTCAAATTGAAATTTTGATTTTTTGCAATTGTGATGCAGTGTAAAAAGTATAATTCGTGGGAATAATTTCTTGAAATTTAGAATCTGGGGGTTTTCAGGGGCGCTGATTAACGCCACTTTATCAGATTTCCGATAACAAAATCGCTGATACCTTAACTCGAAATTTTGGGTAAAAAAAATTTTTAAATCCGGCCCTGGAATAATCGTATGGTCATTGAAAAGTGTTTGATAAGTGCGTCTAGGATGACCCTGTATATAAAAAAAATTCGTTAAAATCCGTAAGCCAGTTCAAATTTTACAGGGGTGTTCCAGATCAAAATGAGACACCCTGTATATAGGTACCTATATATTTAGTTTTTTTTTGTGTCTTGAAAATGAAGCTTTTGGTGGTTCTGATATTGGATAATGATATGATCTTTTTTATGCAATGCTCAAGTTTTGCTACAAAAAAGCGGCTCACCATGTATAATACTGGACTGAGTTCTGATGTAAAATGTGTTAATAAATTAAGATAACATGAAAATGTCTCAAGAGAGAGTATTTATACTTTATTTCTTATTTTAGACAAAATGTGCACAAAACAAAGTTGTTTATAATTCAAAATAAAGCTAAATATACATTTAATGTAAATATATCTTCTTTGATTTTTGAAAATACCGTCACAAAATCAGAATATGACAGACGTAAACACGATGCTGACGGTGCATTGACATTTACTAAATCGGCTTTCTTAATTTTTATCAAACCTTGCAAATAATCCATATAAAGCAAACTATATACCGCGCAAAAGAGACGTCCGACCGGGGGAATAATTTGGCGGCAATTTTTAACCCTAAATAAGGGGGAAATAAAATAATTTATACGTGTGGGTTGTAATTTTGTGCGAGTCGAAGATTTTTGTTGGTTTTAAGTTGATAATATACATTCGGGAAACCAAGCAATTATCTAGGGTAACAAATTATACAGCTTAATCAAAGTAACACATTTTAATCATCAGAGATTAGAGAACTAATAAAATTATTATTACTACGCTCTCAAGAATTTTTCTGGCGGTGATCTGCAGTTTTACTTGCTGCTGAATCCATTTCTTTACTTAACTTTTAAACAATAGTATAATAGTAAAATAAATAGTATAAGTATAATAAATAACAAACTGCTGCCAGAATATGCAAAATCATTTTCATATAAATATCATTCAGTTGATTGACTTCGCAACTTCCACAGTTATTTGGCCAGGAAAGGAATACCGAAAAATCCCCCCAATTCGGAAATAAATAGTGCTCAACGGATTATTGTCTTAAGTTGCAGGGTTGACCCTTAGGAGTAATATACCAAAAGTCCCCAGCCCTGGACCTTATGCGTTAGGCGGGAGGGGCGTGGAAAGGGTCGGTTTTAAGGATTTTCGCTATTATCTCGAAAACTAAGCATCCTAGCGAAAAGGTTATTCAATACGAAATTAAATTGTCTACAAAAAAGTTCCTAATAATTTTTTTGCTAAGAGCGGTAGTTAAGGGTGAAAATACGAAAAGTATGAAAAACCACGGTTTTGCCGTTCAAAGTTTTTGTCAATGGATCATATTATCACCTAATTTCAATGCAAAATGAATGTTTGTATTGCTAGTGACATCTTGCTGCGTAAAAGCTAACTAGACTCATTGTCGGATAATACAAATTGCTAAGCATGCAGTTGTAGTTTCACTCAAAAATTCTAGATGGCGCAATGTTCTAAAGAGTGACGAAGATGTTGCTGAACTGTTAAAATTTGAATTTTCCCCGTACCCTTTGGCTCTCTTCAATGAAGGGGGTCTCCGAAAAGGGAGGAAGTCGGCCCTATATGAAGCGTTACCACTGGACAACACCACAACTCATGCCTTGAAATCAACTTACAATATAGTTGATGGTGTCTTCCTGCTCCATCGTGTCAAGTGGAATGTTGGCTCAACATTTGGTAAAATATGCGACCTGTGCGTGGCGTACATCATCAACCACTACGGTGAACAGTGCACTGTGGTATTTGATGGCTACGGTGATGTCCACAGCACCAAAAGGGCTGAGCAAAAACGGAGGGGGCATGCAAAAACTTCAGTCAACATCCACTTTGACGAGACCACACCCTGCACTGTTCGGCAGGAGAATTTTTTTGTCTAACGAGTCCAACAAAACCAGGCTTATCAACTGCCCAATGACTAATGACAGTAGCCATAGGAGACGCTGACACCAAAATAGTTAGCTGTGGTTTGCAGGCAGCTGACCAGCACCAAACTGGCACAGTAATAGGAGAGTAGGTATATTAGACCATTTGGTGTTGCTTGTTGCACTAACCCCTCCCGAGAAAAAGATGCTTTTCTGCTAGCCAAGCAGGGGAAAGGTGGAGGCACGTTGGTATAATATGGCCAACCTACAAAAGCTGCCATTTGCGAAGACCATTCTGTTGCTCAGTGGCGGATTACCCTATAGGCAGAGTAGGCTATAGCCTAGGGGCCCAAGGCTCTAGGGGGCCCGTTCTTATTTCGATGGTTCGATCGGAATTCGAAAGGTTTTACATTTTGCATTTTGCAATTGCAAATTTCAGACAAAGAAAACAGCACTCCTTATTTTTTCATCTAGGCTGTTAGGTACTCTATTTAGTCCACTCACCGCTAGAGGAGGTAACAGGCACAGTGACGCATGAATAATACGAGCATATCGCATATATATCGTCATCTGCCCACGGCGTGGCGCTGCCGCCAGTGCCGCCGCTGCCGACGATCGACGATGGGATAGGGTCCGTAGTGTTTAATGTTCTGTGGTTCAGTCTATTCTCTATGCTTTCATAAGTTAGGTTACGTTAATTTAGTGTCAGTAACAACAAAGCAATTAAAAATAATAAAAAGGTGAGTGGTGTTCCTTAGACGAGCTCGGTTCCAAGTGGAGCAAAAAAAAAAGAAAAATTGCAAAATTAAGGCAAGCCGAAGTTTTGCAAAATGTTCCAAAAATATTTTTTTTTCAAAAAGGCATTAATAATAATACCACTGATACTGATTCTGAATGTCAAAATGCGTGGGAATTATCGACAAGTTGAAGGTAGGTTGATCTTTTTCTGCTGAAATTTGAAAAATTAAGCTTAGGTGATTTGCTTGCTTTCTGTTTTTGGTTTTTGTTCTCTATACTAAAATCGAGCAACTCTTACGCCTGGCGTAAACAAGAGCGCACGTGCGTTGAGATATTCGCCAGGGCCGCAGGAGGCACTGAGGCACGACCTTTTAGTTTTACAATATTTCGGAAAAAAATTATTGGCTTATTTAAAATGGTTCAAAACATTCATAAAATTATTTGTGGCAGTGCCTACATAGCTGAAAACAACAAGATAAAACGACATAACTATAGCCTACCGACCAATCGCGGAACGTCATTGAACACGTGGTTTTATTTATGCCAGGCGAAGGATTGCTCGATTTTAATATAGGTATATGCATTTTTGTTTTTGTTTTTTTTTAGCTTTTTAGGATTGTTTGCTCTTTAGGTCTCGCTTTAGATAGATACATAATTCCCGATATTATTTTTTACACTGTTTTAGAAGTATTTGTTGAGCACAAAAACCCGAATCCTTAACAGGCGCGGTCATATCCATTTGCGAAGGGGGGGGGGGCATACCTGGGTATGTACTCCTTTAGGCGGTTTTAGGTACCTACTATACCAATAGAACTTCAATAAGGCAATATCACAAAAAAATATATATTCCTCACAAAAATAATAAAAAAAAATTTTTTTAATAAAAATTATGTATTTTTTGCATGTGCGTTGGTTCCACGAATTGAGTTCCCATCAGGTTTAAATAACAACAAATTTTAGAGTTGAAATTTGAGCTTCTGGGGATCAGCCCTGCTTGGTTTGAAACTAATTTGTGACATCGAAAAATCACGTACTTATGCCTTGGAAATTATGAAGAAACTAATTTTCCACCTCAGTAAAGTGCCCTTTTTGTAGGTTTGACGGCAAAATGTTATTAAAGAAACTTGTTCAGAATGAAAAACGAGTACGTTTGCGAAATTTCGAAAGTCTACTTTGATTTTTTGGCATTTTCCCCAATTTTTTTTCACATCAAAATGTTATTAAGAAAACTTGTTGAAAATAAAAAACTGGATAGGTGTGAAAAATTTCAAAAGCCTAAACTCTATTCAAACTAAACGCAAGTGAAACATAAACACAAGTTATTGCATGGCTAGAGCGTGATACGCACGTGATAGGCTTGCTATTGGCTAGCCGGCAATAAAGTCTGGCCCGGTGGGCGAGTGCAGCGAGTCGGTGTCTCTTACAGAGGTGTATTGAGTTGCAAGTGGACCTTTATTTTTTCCGATATAATTATTTTGCTGTTTATTAATTGTTGGAGCTACGATTTGTGTTAATAGTAGAAATTTGCAGGTAAGTGAATGACATACAAGAAAATTTATAATATACATAAAATGTTTACTCGCCACTTGCATTTAGTTTGAATAGAGTGTAGGTATACTTTGATTTTCTTCTGCTAAAAAATTAAAACGCACTAAAATCAAAGTAGATCTAGGCTGTTGGAATTTTTCACACCTATCCATTTTTTCATTGTGAACAAGTTCTCTTAATAACATTTTGCCGTCAAACCTACAAAAAGAGCACTTTATTGAGGGGGAAAATTAGTTTCTTCATAATTTCCAAGGCATAAGTACGTGATTTTTCGAAAGTAAAATTATGTGACAAATTAGTTTCAAACCAAGCAGCGCTGATCCCCAGAAGCTCAAATTTCAACTCGAATTTTTTGTTATTTACATCTTATGTGAACTCAATCCGTGGACACTGTGGGTTACATACTTTTAGTAATAATTTAATTATTATTTTTTTTTTTTTTCATTTTGTTAGGGGTGGGCCATGGCCCCCATGCCCCTCCCCCCTAAGACCGCGCCTGGTCCTTAATAATATAGAAACAACAAAAATTGTGGCAAGCTTTGCAAGTATGAAAGCCAGGAAAAAAGGTTTTAATTAATAACAAAGATCATAATAATAAGTACCTATAAATCTACTCTGTTCTTAGTACATAAAGTTAAATGTTAAATTAATATTTTTTCAATATATGTCTTTTATAAAATAAATAAAATTGTTGATAAAAAACTATTGGCACTTAAAATGTTACGTAAATTTTACCTATTTTTTTTTATTGCGACGGGTTGAGGGGCCCTTAAATAAATTTAGCCTAGGGCCCAACATAGCTCTAATCCGCCCCTGCTGTTGCTACATTCGTTCAGCGGTTGTGATACTACCTCCGCTATTTACAACAAGGGCAGGGGAGGTGTCATGAAAATATTTTGGAAGGCTGAGGAGCAGGTCACAGAAATCTACAAAGTCTTCTGTGATTCTTCAGCAACGCTGGACATGGTAGCTGATGCAAGAGAACGCCTTTTTTGGCATTGTACCAGGCCCCAGAAGGAGCAGACCTGAACCGGGTACGACACCAGGCCTTTTGTTAAAGCCTCAACAAAGGCAAAGCTTGATTTTGCGGAACTTCCACCTACCAGAGGGGCTGCTCGCCAACACTCCTTTAGAGTTCATTTGCAAGTTTGTATCAATATATGCTTGTTTACATTAACTTGTATATTGTATTGAGTGCTTAGACAAGATTGTGTCCCATAGTTTTAAACTACAAAGGAGCAATAATTATTCTTTGCAGGTTCAGCAATGGCTATATCGAGATCAGCAGCACGAGCCAACTACTTGGGGATGGATGGCTTCATCACCCCTGTTACAAGCATGGACCCAGTTGCTCCAGTATTCGCCCTAAATAATATATTTTGCGGGGGCCGTTGCGGGTGCCGCAAAGCAGGCATACCCTGCTCGCTTGTGTGCAGCACTTTGCCGCGCTTCGTGTGCCAACGGCCCTCCAATCATCAGCCTTAACGACGACGACGACGACGATGATATTGACAATGAACTCGACCAATTATTTGATATTTCCTTATAAATAATAATAATAATATTGTAAAATTTTCTACTTGTTAAACATTACCTCCCATAATACACACTTTTTTCAGCTATTCGCATTTTCAAACTCGTGTACACCCTTAACTACCAATCCTATAAAAAAAATGAATGGAACCGTTTTTATAGACAATTTAATTTTCTTTAATTTCGTGTAGAACAACCTTATCGCTAGGATGCTTAGTTTTCTAGATAATAGCGAAAAACCTTAAAACCGGCCCTTTCCACCCCCCCTCCCACCTAACGCATAAGGTCCACGGCTGGGGACTTTTGGTATGTTACTCCTAAGGGCCAACCCTACAACTTAAAATAATAATCCGTTGAGCACTATTTATTTCCGAATTCATGTTTTCGTTTCCTGGCCTAAATGTAGACATGAGAGAAGTTGCTAAGGAAGTTTTCAAAAAATTGAGGCAGCAAAGGGTATTATATATACTTACGAGTATAGCCATAGAAGAATCTACTAGTAAATTCTTCTATGGTATAGCTTATAATTTAGTAGTTTACTTTTGTTTTGGCTACCTTTTTTTTATTGTATACAATACATGTAGCAGGTTTTGACGGTGCGGCTTCTCCATAAGGTCATTTGGTCAATGAACCACCTAATTTATTTCAAATTTTTGACATTGTTTAATAATAAACGATATTTATAAAAATCCAATTATATTTTCATGCAAAAACTCCCCAATTAGTACTAATGGAGTCAAGATTACTAATGTCTAATAATAATTCATTCCTATCCGCAGCCGCCTGGCCGTATTCTAAATTGACCTCACCGGTTATTATGGCAATCCACAAGGATACATGCATTGCAAGTGAGACAGAGACAACAGCATACGCGCCCGCTCTGAAGTAGAAAAGAGACAAGTAGATGACGAAATCGTCGACGGCCGACCATTCATAATCTATGCTTTAAGCGGCGGTTTCACATAACAGTCAACTGCAGTCACAGTTCAATAATTGTTCGGTGGGGGAGGCTTATACTGCTATAGCACAATAAATGTTATGTGGTGTTTCACAATATTTGCAAAAGTGTGTTGACATAAGTAGTTACAAAATGGCACCGAATAAAAGAAAAGTGTATGCTACTATGCGTGCCTTTTGATTAAAAAAAGTTGAATATTAAACGTAAATATAAGAAGAAAATGTATTGGGTGTATTTACACAAGATTACCAAAATTTTACACATCTCCCATACGAAAAATATATTGAGGTGACTTTAAATGTCCCATAGACATTCATTGCATCGATATAATTCGATTAGATGATACATTTTTTCATCTGAAAATTAGAAATATTTCTAGTTAGGTATAACAGTATCCGCGATAACAGTGTACTCCAATCATATCGATATTCGCTTGGCAGCGGAAGCATACCACCAAACAGTCACTGCAATCGCAGTCGAGTGGTATGCGAAACCGCCTCCATAGGCATAAGTAGAGTAGAGAGAGTACGTCGGCGCGCGCCGAATGTCGGGCATGGGCGAAAATAGCGTATGTAAACATGGCAAAACTACCTTGGGATAGCTTAATCTGTAGCAAAAAGCTAAATGTACAATCTCTACCGTAAAAGTTTGTTAAATGGACCTTAGTGTTGGAAGTGTGCACGATAGTGAAAAAATTAGTAAACTGAAATTGAGTAAAATAGGAGAGATCATAAAAAAACACAGCATTATTTATTATATTATTTAGTACAACAATTTTCAAATATTCGCACCCTGACTAAAATAGTACAGGGTGTCCCAAATTACACTCTTTTGGGACTCAAATTTCCCGAAGAGGTAGACAAAAACTAGCTGGGGTGTCTATGGAGCCAATTTTTTAGCTGAAATTCCGCGTTTCTTAAACATGGCATATCTTTTTTTTTGAAAATATCATTTTGTGTCGTTTTTACGTAATGTAGAGAGATATCTTCTTTGAGTAGCGGTTTTAGAAAAAAACATTCCCGGATTTCTCAAATTTGGATCCAGGGATTTTTCTTCAAAACCGCTGCCCGCTTCGCCATGCTTAGACTAAATTTCAATTCAATCATTTCACTAGTTTTAACAAAATAGTGATCTTTCTGCAGAGAAGTAAGAACGAAATTTCCTGAAAATCATACAAGTTGAAATAATTTCTGGACTGCTGCTTCTGGGACACCCTGTATAATAACCCTTATAACCTACGTTGTGGCTAATTTTTTTCACGACCCACTCTACAAACACAATTATCCCGAACGTAAAAAGCGATTTCCTGTTCTTACCAATCAATTTCACGTGAAAAATAATGAATGACACCATCGACATACCAGACATGTGCTTCGTATGTCAGATCTCTAACCATGTCTGCGAGTTGGTATAAGATGTTTTGGTATGTGACTGATAAGAAGAGTATAGTGGATAAGAAGAGTATAGTGGAGTAGGATGTTTTCTATAGGTATGGAAAAATGGCTGTTTAGTGTTTTTCTTTGCGTTTATAAAACATTTCGAAAATGAACGCTGTAAAATTAAGAGTTATAATGATAGAGGTAAATTTTAAAGGTTCCCATGAATTATGAAAAACGCATTAGCACTTCCTAATAGAGCCATAATGTTCTCTGTTGAATCCATTCTTTGCAAAACGAGTAAAAACACTTACTAGTCACACCATTCACTCAATAAACTACGTAAAAGTACTATAATAGGTCAATCGATACACCTACAAAAAGGTAGGTTAGGTTTTAGTTGGCATTCCCACATAATATTTATTTTAGACGAACTATTTTGATTTTGCATGTTCCTAGTTTGGACTGTCACGACGACGTCATAACTATCATACCCTCCAGTTCTTACCAAAACATACCTGCTGTGTGAACTGGTAAATGACGTGAAAATTATAAAATACCTATGGAGGTTTGACACTGACAATCATGACTTTTTTGTCAAATGAATGAATACTGGAGTTTCCCAAAAATCAAGAAACTCCACTATTTTGTTAGGCCTTTAAATAAAGATGGCGAACCCGTTCGGAAAAAAAGAAGAAATCTACGGATTCGAAACCTTATTCAGAGAAATAGGCTACTACATCTCCCGCCTCGAACAATATGAAAGATCCCTCCACTTTTTCGATGAAGCTATCAAAAAAACCCCTAATGATAAACGGGCACTTATTGGACGATCCCGGGCAAGAGCGAAGGCCATTCAGTATGAAGGAGCTTTACAGGATATTATTAAAGCCTTAAATTTGGATCCGGATGATTTGCTAGTGTTGGCTGATAAAGCTTTGAATACTTATTTGTGCTGTGAATTTGAAGCTGGCCTAGTTCAAAATGCAAGACTTCTACCGAAGAGGCAGAAGCCCGACCATTTCTTTCTCGGTACCATGCATTGCTCGGATGCCATAGAAAATTGCGTGGGAGAAAGAACTGGCCGGCCACTTAGGGACCATTTTAAGATCATAAGAAAAATTGCTTGGAAAAAGAATTATGCTGCCCACAAACCATTTGAGCCAAAACCAAGGGGTCTCACGAAAAAGAAAATAAAAAAGTTGAAATATGATAAAGAACACGGCCAAGAACCAGTGCAACCAAAGTTAAAAAGATTAACAAGTTCCTACAGGGATATTAATGCCGCAGAATTAGAAAGCATAAGAGACAGTTTGCATAGTCACAAAACCGATGAAGATCATATCCCCCCTTTTAAGAAGCCTTTTCCTTTTAAACCCCTGCAGGACTACACGACCAACATTGAAAATTACATGGCTGAAAAATACCTGAACACCATGTACCTAGACAAGATTTTCTTGAAGAAACTAAGGACTGAACCTGGAGCAATCTGCCCAAACAAAAAAGGTAAATTATAGGCATTCGATCTATAATAGACGATAGGTTTCATAGAAATAATGTTGCTAGGTTCCAAAGAGATAAAGCAAGTTGCTAAAAACGCGCACAAAACCGTCGCACACAAGCAAGAGCTTTTGCGAACTAGAAGACCGTTCTACTTTATTAAATACCAAGAAGCGAAGGTGTCCGGTGCATTAAAACAGCGGCAAGAACAAGAATTGGGACAACAGCAAGAAACAGTGAAGAAGGAAGCCGATGTATTGTTAGGAAAATTAATAGAATGTTGCGAAACGAAAAATTTGAGAGTATTGCTGGACATAGCTGAGAAACTGAAACAGTATTGCGACTCTAAACCGAAGAGATTATTCCCCGAAAAAGAAAATTATATGAGAGAAATTTATGACAAAATATGTACAGGATTTTATGAGGTTTATAGAATTAACCCTAATCAATATCCTTGGGATCAAGAGAAGAGAATTCAGGTGAAGTATTATTTAATATCAGTTCAGATTTAGACTCAGCTAATTTTCTTTTGAAGATGCTGTTTGGACTAACACTTAGCAGAGAACCATCATCAGATTCGGTTATAGCACAATTTAAAAATATATTCCTTGATTATAAGAAGCAGATAAAACTATTTGAGAAGAGACTACAGAATGCAAGCGGATCAGAAGAAATGTGTTGGTACTATCACGAGCTGTCTAGGTATCATAACAATGTAATATTTCTTGTCTTTCTATTATATAAAGACATTTTTGTTTTAGGTATCACATCGAACTTAAGAAATACGAACTAGCCAGAGTATATGCTAAGAAATGCACTCAAGAAGGAAGGAACATTGGCAATCTTAGATGGGTTCTGAATGGAACCATGTTAATAACTCGTTGTAATATACAACAACACAACAAAAATGATGCCAGGAATGATTTGTATGACGCAATTAACGTGGCTAAAGGACTAAATGATGAAAATCTTGAGATATACCTTGAGAAATGTCAAGAGGTGTCTACTTTTTGGTGTCAATAGCATAAACATAATTTTATAATTAGATAGTTTTAGGTATTGGATAAGATAGAATTCGATGACATATTCGGTCCCAAAGTGCTAGAGAAGAGAGAAAGGAAGATTATTTCGATGATGGTAGATGCGAAAATGAAAGACGAAGTAGCGCACTTGTTCCGACAAATGTCTGCAATGCCAGCAAGCAGGAGAATGGTTGTAATACCAGGAATAAGGTTACAAATTACTGTATCACATTTCGTAGTGTTGATGATTTCCTGTTTTTAGGTTACCTCCAACCAAGGACAAGTCTATGCATAGTCGAAAGATGTCGATTATGCCAGGAAAGAAAGATAGTGAAATTGGAGATAGGGAGCTTCAGAAGTCTAAATCTAAGATTAGAGGCCTTAAAGAATCGAAGGGAAACAATGGTGGAGGAAACGAGTTTATGGAGCTAATCCAGTTCCATGTTTAATCTATCATATATTTGACAATTTGACTTATAGAGCGTAAACAATGTCATGGAATCCAATAAATTTAAATAATTTTCGTCCACCATGCTTGAACGTCCTCACAATACCCTGTATAGCCTGAATTCAAAACATCTACACAATTTGATTAAAATTTCCTCTGAAATGCATCGCATATTGTAACTAATATATGAGTTGTTTATTTAGATCGTCTAAATCTCGAAGTTTTTGAAGCGATATTTAGATGTCATTTTTCCAAATGGTTGGCTTTGAAGGTACACAGTGAAGAGACGCTTTCTTTCGAGGTAAATATGTGTTGTCAGTCTGTCAGGTCTCCCATTTTTGTCATATTTGAGAAATCAGAATTAGCTAAATTTCTTGTTCCGTTCGGAATAATTATTATTTTTTATTTCCAATATAATGCAGCAATACCTATCTGTCTATGAGGTAACTTTCCGAAGTCACGTGACTCCTTACTGTTATGTAAAGGTTGTCGTATTTAAAAATTTAGTCCTAATCAAGAAACTGATTTTGTTGAAAATTATTTACAAATAATTTTAGTGGAATACATTATTGAAATTATTTACTGGAAATATGACTGTCCAGATGAAACCATCATCATTGCAAATACCACGGAATAAAATTGGAAAAAGGCTCGGCAAATTTATTACATGTTGTTTAGCCAAGCAATGAAACTAGATATAAAACTGAATTTTCATAAAATCGCTGCGCATTGTGAGTTTTAATAATCGGGTCTGAGGTCTAATCTATTTTCAAATATTGGCTTCTGGGTACCTACCCTATAATAGTACCTATACCTACCTACATTATTATCTAGATGAAAAATAACCTAGTAACACCTGGAATAATTCCTGTTCCCCTTTAATATATATATATATATATATATATATATATATATATATATATATATATATACAGTGTGTCCACGGATGGACTTTACGAGGGGAGAAAATCTTTATTATCTATTTTTCACTAGTAATCGCCCTAGTGCTTGAATCAGGGCCTGGAAACTCCCCCTTGTACTTAGCAAAGCCTTCCCAATAGTTTGTACTTAGGTCGCTTGAGGGCGCTTATGGCATATTTCTGCAAATTATTATCAAAAATTGGTAGGCGGCGGCCGACGGCCATTATTTTAATTTCTGGCCTTGCGTTTGACATGTTTTGCTTGTCATTCTCGGTTCGTTTTATTTATAGTTTTTCGTGTATTGTTTCATATTTTCTGCGTTTTTTAGTGTTTGTTTTGTTCATTTATATATTTATCGTTATTTTCATATATTATTTGGATTGGTGTTTGTGTTTTGGTTTGTTTGTGTACCTATCTGGTTGTGAAGAAGGACGACGCGACGGTCAAGTTGGAAGATGGAAATGCATATTCTCCCCAAAGACGAAACGGTAAGTAAAATATCTCGATTTTATTGTGATAAAACAAACTCTGCTATTTTTACAGCTTTGTAAACTTATGGTCTGAAAGAAAATGGGAACAAAAAATTAAATGATCTTCCCCTTGAATCATTTTAAGAACATGTTACCGGGTGTGTGGCATGTATTTTACGCCAGATTGTAATGTTCATACCCAGGAGGCAAATGGTCAAACTCTAGGATTAAGGGGAATGCTGTGCCATCTTTATTTTTGCCCACAATTTACATTGGTAAGAAGTATTACGAATGGTGTTTATTTCTTCAAACGTTGTGACTCGGGGCACGTGTATGTGCCGCTATGTTTACCACACAGGCAGGACAAAATTAATGATATATTTTTCGAGAAAATATATAGGTATATATAGTACATCTAGGTAATTAAAGAAATCAAATAAGTGTACCTTCTTCTTTTATTTCTAAAACTTAAATTCTATTTGCAATAACTTGCCTACTGTGAATTTTTTTATACTCCCAAAATCCTAGAAATCGTATTAGTAATTTTTTTATAGACATTTTATCTATTTTTTTTATCTAGTATTCTGCTAGTATTATACCCAGTGCACCATGAAAGACTAATAATAATTATTATTTATTATTTTCTACAGATTCACCGAGAAATTCATTCGAGGATTTACCCAATAAAATTTCACTAATAGCTAGTAGGTAGGAACCTACTAGTTGGAAAGTGCCCTGCAGCTGAACTACCAAAACTTGGAAACATTTCCTCACCGGAAAAACAAAAAAGTATGTAGATTTAAGATTTTACCTATTTAAACAATACATTTTTTCTTAATTTACATATAAATAACCTTAAGAAGACTAAAATGTTATAATATATTTGTGACGTTTAGAATTATTATTGTGGTGAACGTATTTTACAAAATGTTTGTAATATATAAAATTATTCCCATATAGTTTTTGTTTTCATTATACCTATCCTAATATTGTCACTTATCACGTTTTAATTTTATAACTCGACATAGATCAATATTTATCATATGTCTATGTAGAGTTATAAAATTAAAACGTGTCTTAAAAATTGCAAGTATAATGATTATAAAAGATTTCAAATTTCCCGCTTAAATAATCTAGTTTGTACTTAGGTCACCAGGGGGCGTATCGCATCCAAAAAATATAGGAAGTTGCCTATCTATCCCTATATATAAATCCTTTATCTATGGCTTGAATTATTGCCGGAAATTTTTCGAGTACACGAATTTTCTTCCTTAGAGATCGCCGTATTAGGAAATTTTGCATGGAAAATATCAATAGCATATTCATATTGATAAGATACCTCTCCAATTCTATATATAGTACTGTACTACTGTACTAAATAAACACGTTCTTCTAGGGTTAACATTTCTTAAAATACCTCCCCGAAATCAAAAGACTGACAGACAAAATGTGAGGGTGACAATTACTAAACAGGCTATCTTGACTTAGCTGCATTAATCGCACAAAACCATTAATACGGGTGTAACTTTGATAAGTACAGAAATTTTAAGGGCAGGTCGGGAAAAATGCACTTGTTACGCCTATGCAATTAAAATTTTTCTAAAGTGCATATTAACGTCAGAAATAATTTTTTTTAAAACGCTATTAAAACCCCTTTTTCCGACGCTACGGCCATGGGTCCTTGACCTTGCCGGGACCAGCTGGAACTGAGGCCGGTTCCGGCGGATCCCCCCCAATTCCGCCGTGCAGCGTTGTCAGACGTATAGCTCTTTCACAGTATTTCAGGAATAGTCTTTCAACTAGTTTTTGAACAAATCTTTAATGGTTCTTTTAGCGAATAGCATGCAAAAAAACTACCTTTCGGATGCCTGGATGATTTTCCTTGCGGGTGTCGTACTCCTTTCTTATGTTATCCAAAAATCCTCTCGAAAATCACAAGAAGCACTAGGTAACTGGTTGCCAGTCGAATCGCTTTTTCCGAGGCTTTCTCGCAGTATTTGAAGAATATTGACGCAACCATGTATCATTTGGTGTATGTGGAGATTAAATAAATAAATAAATAATTTTTATCCTATCCAAAAATCTTCACAAAATCACATAAAGCACTAAGTACCTACCTAACTAGTGGCACTGTTTTTATACGATGGTCGCGAAGGTATAACACTTCATAGTCTCTTTTTACGGAAATACGAACAAAACACTTGTTTTTTTTTCACTGCACACTTAAAGCGGCGCGATGCCAAATATTAGGGACGTCTCGGTTTCCCTCAGCTGATTTATTCCAACGGGGACTCGACTAGGTGGATTGTACAATTAGATCCATACCGTATGCGTCTAATAAAACCCGAATTTTCGCGAACCCTTGAAGCTGCTTCTTTTATCCTCGCGCGTAATTGGGGTACCTAGTAGGAACCTATCTAGCACTGTTTTCATACGAAGGCCGCGAAAGTTTAACACTGCATTTCTTAACGGAAATATGAAAAAATCACTTGTTATTTCACTGCAAATTCGTAGCGGCAATTGCAACAGGTTTGGACATCACTGCTGGTCCAAAAAAATGGCGAACGGATCTGGAAAAATGTACAGAAGCAGGTTCAGTTCCGACGACAGTTCGTAAAACAAAGCAAAGTAACGGAACAATATCGGTTAGCGAGACGCGACGTTTGCATACGCGTCCACGTTTTGGAAACAGAATTGTTATACCACAGAATAGCCACACGTAAGGCATTCTGTATAATAATAAATTGCTTGTTGAAGCTGGCGCTCCCAAAAATTACAGGCGGACGCGGATCGATATCAATCAGCTGTTAAATCCCATAATAATCGGACGGACGATCTTCGACTAGCGCGTCGGCTACGGCGCGGCGGTACGGTGACGGCGCACAAGCTTTCCCCCATACCATTCAATACCACTATTCGGTGTTGCCGTTTATGCCGACATGTCCCCAAACTGACTTAAAGTCCCTTAAATCCGATTTTTGATTTTCGCGGATTTATACGGGGTTTCTTTCGTTATAAGTTAATCTACTATCTCGTATAATTATTACGCACAAAACGGGTAAATCCATGTAAAAATCCACTACACAATTAAATTTATACGGAATTAAATTACTAAATCAGGTAAATTTTCAGCACACTTGGCAACATAGTAGCGCCGCCCCGAGAGAAGTAGGGGCCGCGAGCCGCGAGCCGCGATTGGCTAATATCGCGCACTAGTTATGAGTAGTGGGGATCACCTGTAGTGTTGATGTCAAGTGGCGCCCCGCGCTTGCGCTCCTCGCCCAGCTGTAATTTAGTAGGTCGGCCGGGCCGGGCGGCGTGGAAATGGAGCAAAATCGAGTGAATCAGTGCCAGTGAATTCATTCGTAATTGTAATTATTGCGCGATTCGGCGCGGCGTCGTTTTTGTGTGAAGTTGGCGTCGGACGCCAGCGCCCGACGCCAACGTCATATGCCCGCGCCTGGCGAATCTCGGCGAAGGAATGTCGGGCAGTAGTCAAGGGCACGCAGAAGCTTAAATTCACCAGGAGTCGCTGTTTTTCGGTTTTTGGGGACATTACGCGACATTTCGCCACCAAGTTTTTACGAAAAGTAAGAGGAATGGTAAGGAATTAACTTGAGAGAGTTCCGAAACGGCAAAGGGTTAAAAAATGCGGAAATGATAAGCACGCCAATTTGACAGTCTTCCCCAACTATTTTCGGAACCGAATAATTTTTTATTTACAACCATGTATGTAATATCGACATTTCTGACTTTTTAGAAGTTTGAAAGTGTCAATTTTTTGACTTTTACTTCCCGCCCTCCCGCCCGGGTGGAAAGTTTACTTTATCTCGAGACACCTCGGTGTGTAATATACTATTAAAAGTAGACAATAGACAGGACAACAACCCTGAGGGGGTTTAAAAGTGGCGCACCATCAGGCAAGGGTAGAAAAATATTAAAAACGATGAACAAATCGGGGCCGCGCGTTAAATTCACATCAAATGACAGTCTTCCCCCACTTTTTTCGGAAACGAATAATTTTTTAAAAGTAGATAATACATAGGACCACAACCCTGAGGGGGTTTAAAGGTGGCGCACTATCGGGCAAGGGTTGAAAAATATTAAAAACTATGAACAAATCGAAGCCGCGCGTTAAATTCACGTCAAATTACAGTCTTCCCCCACTTTTTTCGAGATGATAGGGCTACAGGCGAACACTCGCTAAAAAAAAGTAACGCGCCGCTGCTCTACGCTCTACCCTATGGGTGGTTGTGGAAATTTGCAATTTTTACAGATAATTTGTATTTTACAACAAATACTTTATTCAGTTGATTGCCGATCAGAAATTTATTATCCCAAGGTGTCCCAAGAGATGGCTAATTATTAGTATAAAAAAATTGCGGCCTGAAAATCAGTTGTAAAATAGGTAGGTAGGTAGATACCTACTCCACAAAAGACTTGTCAAAAAATTATGAGTGTGAAATCAGCAATGAGTTTTCTAGCAATGACTTCTCCGAGCGGCGCTCGGATACATTTCTGCTGCCTAGGGACTTAAAATAACAGTAAAGTGATAAAAACTGACGTGTTTGTTAAATTATTGTGTGCGCCTGTGAAGAAAGCAATAAACAGTTCGTCACAGCAACCGACATCATAAAAAAACGTGGATACCTACCAGCAGTAATTTTCAAAGGTACCTAGGTACCTAATTCTGCAAGCAGATTTATTCCACTCTGACATGCGGCAACGTCGCGGTATTCCCCTTCCTAATCTAACGTTATTCCCCTCCATCTCCTAGGGAGAGGTTAGACCTCCCCTCTCAGCGCTTCTAGTGACGATCCAGCGGCGTGCATTGAGCACGGATAAAGATTGATTTGCCCCATTTTCTAAACATCGATTAAAAAAATTTTTTTTTTCATTTTTCGGTTTTATGAACGTCCCCGATTACGTGGTTAAAATTTCTGTACCTATCAAAGATACACCCTGTATTATTCAAAATAATAAATATTTGGAATTTCAACTTGAAAATTTGTATTTAGGCTTTTAGACCGGGAGATAGTGACAGATTTTTGGACTTGATTTTACTCAGTATGCCTTTCAAAGGGCATTATGTGGCACATATTCTCACAATAATAAGGTATGAATCAGAGAGTCATCCTGGGTTCTTCATGTGAAAAACTGAGTTTTCAATTATTCGAAAAATATGCGTTTTGATATGATTTTATACAGGCTGCCATGTGTTTTATAATGAAGTTCAAAATAAAAAATTCCTCGGAAAAAATAGGCATACCGTTAGGGTGGGTCCAAAGGGCTATTATTGCCACGTGATCTTGTATTTTAATAATTAATTTTTCCACGTTTCTGAACAGGCTGCCAATGAGAAGTTTGCCAAGTTCTTATTATGAAAATGCTGAAAAAAGGATGGCATACCTTTCGCGCATGTCCAAGTACTGTTTAAATTGAATGTTATTTAATCATTTAACCGCGTTATTCGATGTAAAGTGTACTTGGACATGCGCGAAAGGTATGCCATCCTTTTTTCAGCATTTTCATAATAAGAACTTGCATACTTCTCATTGGCAGCCTGTTCAGAAACGTGGAAAAATTAATTATTAAAATACAAGATCACGTGGCAATAATAGCCCTTTGGACCCATCCTAACGGTATGCCTATTTTTTTCCGAGGAATTTTTTATTTTGAACTTCATTATAAAACACATGGCAGCCTGTATAAAATCATATCAAAACGCATATTTTTCGAATAATTGAAAACTCAGTTTTTCACATGAAGAACCGAGGATGACTCTCTGATTCATACCTTATTATTGTGAGAATATGTGCCACATAATGCCCTTTGAAAGGCATACTGAGTAAAATCACGTCCAAAAATCTGTCACTAAATCCCGGTCCATTTATTTTAGATACTGAAAAAATTTGTTTTATAGTTTTTTCTGTAAAGTAATAAATAATGGTAGTTTTCTCTTGACACATTTTCAGGTTTTATTAATTTATTAACACCGTGTACATCAGATCAAAAATTTTAAAATGGCAATTTTATTTTTTTGACAAGCAGAACTTTTTATGAAGAGGGACTTTTCGTCGAAAAATAGATAATAAAGATTTTTCTCCCCTCGTCAAGTCCATCCGGGGACACACTGTATTGATATTTTTTATACAGGGTATTCCATAATGAAGTGCAAATATTTGGAGAAAGTGCTGTACAGGTGGTTTAGATAAATTAAAAAAATGAAAAATTGTAGGCAGGGGTGAATTTTTTAAAATTTAAATGTCTTTGAATGTAGGAAAAGTATTCCCTATACCTATTCAATTCACCTAACTTACAAAAAAGTTCTGTAAAAAACAAACAGGTGTTTCGGGTTTCTACCCTAAGATGCATGTGGTGCAAAAGTAATTATTCTACCTTAAAGTGTCCTTCAAGTTGCTGGTATCAAATCCCAAAATGCAACTTACCAAATTCAACCGTTTTTGGCTTAAATCGAAAAATTGTACATGAAAGACCTCCCACGTGTAGAACACTTTCTCATTGCCCATTATAACAAAACACCCTGTATAATAAGTGGTAGGTAGTTAATCATCTAGAACCTAGAGAAACCATAAATTTGTAAGCATGTTATGTTATAATGCCTCAGGCAGTAGAAGGTCGTTTTCGATTTTCGCTTGAACATAAGAGCCGCATAAGTAAATAATATATTTCACGGTGGAGTGCAAACATGGAAAGGTAATAATAATCATAATTTTTATTGCTACTAGTTTTGTGGGAAGGCTAAGACCTTGATGTCACGTTTACTTTACGATTTTAGCTTTTTATATACGAAATTTGTTAACTGTGTATCAGTCTTTTATGCAAAAATCCTATTTAGTTTTGTTTTTTCGAATCCCCGGTTACAATTAATAAGTTTTACATACCTATGTCTCAATATATACCTTTAGCCGCACTTTAACGCCGATTCTTTGTTATTGATTCAGCCAGATATAATTTTTACCGTTCAATATCCGTTGGAAATCTGAAGAAACTATGATCATAATTATTCATGAAATTGTTTCTACAACCTTTGGCTAGGTAACATTCACAGACTAACAGAGCAAACTGGGAACAAGTACAGACCTCGGAGCGCCACCAACTTAAGGAGTGCCCAGTTGTGGAAGTGCTGAAACTACGGCAGGCTTACAAGCGCCTATACACAATACTCCATTTATTAAAGCCTGTTTTACAAATAACTATTTTCGTCCAACAGATCTCCCACTAAATCTTACCATTTATTTTGTGTCATTTGTGGGCAAAACTAATTGCTACTTTATCAGAATTTAAAACAATGCCACGGTTTAATGGATGTTCTCTTAGTACCCACCGAAAAATGTGCCCATTTTATTGTAGCGAGCAGTGGCCTCATGTTTTAGATTTTTTTCCCAACATACTACATTGGAAATCTGGAAATTTCTTGCGAGGTATCGGTATCTTTCACATTTTTAAAATTTTCAAGTAGGTATGCATATGACAGCTATAAATAAAAAAAAATTAAGTGTTAAGAGAGCACACAACAAGCCATGGTTTTTTCCAAATTCTGATAAACCAGGTTTAAAGCAATCAGTTTTGCCCACAAATTTCATTAAGAATTTTTTTCGGTAACTCTTGAAACACAAAAGTTACATGCCGAAGAAATTTCGGCGATTTTCGGGATTTTGAAAAATATCTCGGAAAGTAGTCCATGGATTTCAAGTGTGTTTTTACGCAAAGTTAGCTCATCAAAAAAGCAATTTTTTTTCAAATAAAGTTCTCAGAAAAATGCATATTTGTCAAGATTTTCTCGAGTGGCCCTTCTTAAATATACACCCTGTATTTTTGTCCTTAACTTTTCGAGAACACCCTGTATATAAATGCTGAAGCTAGATTCGGATTCCCCAGAGAAAACTGCATCATCCTGGTTTTAAGCTGATCTTTTTATTTCAAAAACTAAGGATATAATCAGACTTTATTTGAGACACCTAATACCCTGAAAAAGTTTCTCAGTAGAATTGTGTTCTTCGCATAGCAAAAGCGAAAAACACAATTCTATTGTACCATTGAGTAAAGGAATATTATTCCTTTACTCAATGTTATTCCTTTACTCAATGATTGTACTTAGATAAATATAGTGAATTGTGTAACTAGTGCAAAAAGTGCATATTTGTTGCACGAGGCATGAAGTTTTCAGCTCGAGACGTAGTCGGGGTAACTGATGGACAAACTTCATTTCCAGTATTTTTTGAATTTTGTTTTCTTCATTGCCTGTGAAGGTCTCAGGTTCTTCACTTAAAACTCTTTTCCGAATTGTTGTGAAGTTTCCGGTACTGGTATAGGTACTACTACTACAAGTATTTATACCAAAAGGTTGAACGGAGCATTTTCCGTTATATCTTATAAAGAATCTAGTGCGATTGGTAGAGTGGGGACGAAGGGATGCAGTTTTGCGATACATTTCAACAAAATTAAAACTTCTAATTTTACTGCTTATTACAAATAATGATCGAGGTTTGTCTTGCTATCGGGAATTTTCACAGTTATGATAGAATCCATGTCGTTAATATCATTTAATGATAATTTCTGTAACTCGTCTCTGCGGCATGTTCCTGCAATGCCAAATACTGCAACTATCTATAAACAATACACAAGTAAGTAGGTATAAAGTTAAAAATCGGCCAAGTGAGAGTCGAACTCGCACACGAAGAGTTCCCTACCACCGTACAATACAGGGTGAGTCGAAGTTAAACCGCCATACTCAAAATTTGAGTAGTGTTTTTAAAAATAAGTGGGGTTCTTCATATAACATTTTGTCCAAAAACGCTTCGTTTTCGACATACATATAATAATAAATATAATTTTTTCGTTATGTTTTTACTAATAAATTTTTCTTGGTTAAAGTTCTTTTTATTACTAATTTCACAAAAATTGTTAATTTAGGACAATACCTACTGTAAATAAAGAATTCCAAATGAATAAATCCCATTTCTCAGCCTACTACGAAATTTTAATTTTTTCGAATTCACGCGCACCGCGACACAAAATTGCGTTTTTCATGAAAACGGTTAAGGGTTTCGTATTTTTCCAAGAGACATTTTTTGTTCAAAATCGAATGTAATTTAATATTCCGCTGTCTAAAATGCAGATTTTTCAACGACAAAAAAGTTTAAAACACTTTTGTTCGAAAGTAACGACGTAGCCAACGCCCTCTAGCGGCTAGAAGAAAGTTGATAGAAAATTCATAATCGCCGTCCCAGAAAACATAAAAGTACCAATTTTCAACTCGATAGCATAAATGGAACCGAAAATACTATTTTTTTCTGTTTTTAAAAGAAAACTTTGGAAGCGAAGCGTTTTTGGACAAAATGTTATATGAAGAACCCCATTTATTTTTAAAAATATTACTCAAATTTTGAGTATGGCGGTTTAACTTCGACTCACCCTGTATATTTAACACTACATATAATATTTAAAAAAATTAGTAAAAATTAAAAAAATAAATAAAAAAGCCCCAGAGCGTGGTTTCGAACGCCGGACCTATGGGTTATGATCCCAGCACGCTCCCACTGAGCTACTTCGCTTCTAGAGAAATGTTCGATTCTAGTTAGTTAGCCGTGTCATCATTCTTAACTTCTTAACAAAAATCTAAACTATTATATTTACTTTATTTTACTTTTATTATTTGTTGTTATAGCGGCCATACACACACTCTGTGAAAATTTCAAGTGTCTACCTATTACGATTCAAAAGATACAGCCGTATAAGGCATAGTTGGTGTTCTAGGAAATTTTACATAAAAATACAGCGCGCCCGTACCTGAAAAAGTCACACATGGAATAACAGATGGGCCTCTGAGCCCCCAAAGTCCAAAATCGGTAGGAAATTTGGAAATTCTCCACAACAAAACAATACCAAATGACATTCGACGTTTACGAATACGTATCGGGGGGCGGGGCTTGCGCGTCGGCTACGATGTATACAGTGTGATCCCGGGAACCTCGCCAAATCGCGAAAAAAAGGCGGCCCAAACGGCCGAACGGCTTTTTCGATCGGGGTGCCCTCTGGCAGGCGAGAGGCCCGTATCCCTTGGCGGCCCTACGCGAATATTGAACTCGACCGGCGCTCCCCCTACCAATCGCTAGCCATTTTTCCCGAAAAAAAAAAAACGGGAAAAAATTTCGGGGGCCGAACGGCTCTCCCGATTCGGACGCCCTTCAATAGGGTTGTTCCCCTTGAGCTCGGACGGCCGTACGCCAAATTTGGGCTCGAAATATCGAAAACTGGGTCCTGTAGACGAGAGCATAGGTACACATATTACTACACAGGGGCAGGAGCCACAACAAGGCCTATGATGGTCCGGCAGGGCCGGTAGGTGCTTGTTAACAAGCAGAGTCGAAGATGGTCAAAGTGGGGGAATTTTGAGATATAGGGTATAGTATGCGCTTATTCCTTGGCAACATTTTTTTTGAAAACTATATTAACGGAAAAAGTTGTAAGGGAAAGTTATAACTATACAGTGTGTCCCCAAGATAAATGAAGAAAGAGGTGGAAAAGACAAAAAAAGTTGACATTTGATCATATCCACTTATTTGCTTGATTCGGAAGTAATTTTTAGTATACTGTATTTTCAATTTCGAAAAATCAAGATGGCATTGACAGTAGCGATTTACTTATTTGCTGTGTATGTAAGCAAAGTGCCCTTTTTGTTCCAAATATAGAAGAATCCTATTCAGAATTAAAAATTATTCTCCCTTATACATCAAATCTAAAAACTAGCGACCTATACACTTTTCTCTCAACTTTAACATTTTGTGTCATTGGAAACTTTATATTTTGTGGAGAAAAGTTATTTTACATAATATTTCTTAAAAACAGCCTGTCGGGGTGGATTCGAAATTATTTTAAAGAGGGATGTTTTTAAGGCATATCAGAAATTACAGGTATAAAAATCCATCCTTTTATTACAATTATTATTCTTAGAAATTCCCAATAATTTCTATTTATAACCAAAATGGATAGATAGATCTAAGCCCAAATAAACATGTGTCAATTATAAAACCGCTTTAAATAAGACTCTTGCCTACCAAAATAAATAGAAAATAGAAACGGCAAATTTGGCGCGGCTATAAAACGGGTAGGGCGAGTACACGTCACTCTATCTAGGAGACGGTGCATACGCATATATCCCCTATAATCAACAGTTTTATATCGCATATTGTGAAATACAGAAAATACATATATCCTATTTATGCTACGATAGGTAAGCTTCTTTTTTTTCAACAGAAAATATTGTTTGATTTACTTTTGTATTTTACCAATTTAATTTGGAAGCTATTTCTGACCTTTCATGGCGTTTAAACAAATTAATATTTTTGAACATCCTTGTTATTGTCCCAGATTCACAATAAAATGTGGCAAGTAAAGTGTAGAAGGTTAGGTCAATCCAGGAGTTGGAAGGGAAGGGGGTGAGAGAGATAAGGGGGCGAAAGGGGGTCTTAAAGTTGGTAGCATTTATACATGAATTATCGATTTAGTAATTCCCTAACCATTTTACGCTTCCAGTTGTAGGCATACACAAACATTTTTGCCTTGTACTTTGTTTACGTCGCATATTACCTAATATGTATTTGGATTTTTTCGGTTATTTACTACTTTTAATATTTAATACTTTCGTGCCTCATATTTTTGACTTTGTGTATATTTTTTTACTTTTTCGCCCTTCAATAAATGCGTTTACCCTTTTGACACGCCTCCGACATCAATCTTTGAGAATAAGAAGAGTGAGTAGTGGGGGGTCTACTTTTGGTCGCTTTCAAGACGGGGTATGACCTAACCTTCCTATAAACTAACCTTGGGTATTGGGTAGAAGGTATAAATGTCAAATTCGGAATTCCAAAAAAATAAGGAATAAAGCCACTACATTAACGAACTAAGGAATTTGCTTTATTCCACTATTTTTAGATGATATAGCTACTTTAGTAAACCACAACAACTATTATTAACAAACTAATACCCGCAGACCGAGCCAGACTAACACGACTTGAGATCAAGGTCTGCTTAACTAAAAACCAATTTGTGTTATTAGTGATTTTAAAACTCTCGACAATAAGAGTATTCTTCCTTAATTTACTGTGAAACATACTTTAGATTTAACTTTACTTATCATCCATTCCACACTAATAAGGTGTGAGGCGTGAGGAAGCAATCTGCTATTTAGTGTATTTTTTAGTTAAAGCACAGAAAATATATCGTAGTATATTTTCTGTGGTTAAAGTTTGTCCAACGAATAAATAGGGTGCACGGCGCACGATATACATAATAAGAATTCAAAAATGTTCATTCATAATTTAGGCCCATTCCGGGAAAATGATTGTCGCCTAATGCGTGATCGGCACGTGTTCACCCCATCTATATTCGATAAGTAGACAAAGTTTATATAAACGATAATAAACTGTGGTCTAAAAATATCTCGCAATTAATGTAAGGACACGTCAAAAAATAATCCACACGTGAAAACCGAAAACAGCAATTTGGCTTCGTATAGCGGGACGCCAGAGAGCCGCTAATAATTATTAATTTGGATGGAGGTTGGGACAAAAAAACAAAAAAATCGTTAACGTGACGAAAGAAAAAACTGAAGCGTTAATTTCACGCAGACGATGTTGAATATGTTGCGAGAATAAATGTTGTGGAAGTAAATAAGAGGTGGCCTTGGCGTGATGGCCAGCCAGTTTAGAAAAATGTACAGCATTTCGCTACAGTGAGAACAAAAAGCACAAACTAATAACCAATATGTTTCTATAGAAATTATTACGGAAAATATCGTTCTCTGTTTTTAGAAAGAAACTCTGAGAATAAATATAATTTCTGAACAATATTCAAGGAACGAATTGTCGGACGGCCTTACTCTGGGAAATCAGGTATGAGTGTGCATCCAACAGGTAGTGTTCAGTTGCAGCTCAAAAAAGTTATCTAAGTAAATTCTCTCCCGTGGTAACTGAGAGGGTAGTTATAGGTTGATTTAGATATATCTGGGTGACAACTGGTTAGTGGTTAATTATGTGTACCTATACTCTAAATCTGTACCATAGAGTACTGTACGTAAATAGCAAGATAGCAAGTTAAGTCAAAATGCGTATAGGTATAAATTTCAAATTTTATGTTAGAAGTATTATCTTTACATTTTTACAATTTTATTATTAATTCTTTAATAACTATAAGGGCTGATTTTTCAATATATTGTTTTTTCTGCTTATTATAATAAAACACTACTGTTAAAGTCATCATTGGTTGCCTATTGGGCTGTAGACCGTCGAGGCACTGTATTTGCTGGAAATATTAGAACCAAGAATAAATAGTGTTACATATTATAATATTTTGTTTACATCTTAACAAGTACCGACCTCAGAGCGCCACTAGGGGTACCAAGTTGTCGCCGCGCTGAAACCGCGGCAGGCTTATAAACTCCTACGCGATGCCACTGTCTCTTGTAGGCGGGGAAAATTTTTTTTGCGTCGGTTTCCTTCCTTTCCCGTACACATTCCATCGCAGCAGAAACGAAATTTTTATCTCGCCAAACAAAAAGTTGTATCTGTTCTGAGAAAACTGAGCGTATATACCATGGGAAAAATAATTCCTCGATAATTTTCCGACACAAAAAAATCGGAAGTGCCTATCTCTACCAATGAGAAAGTTATTCACCTCCGAAGGATCAGGCGTGGAAAAAAATTGTTCGGCGCAGCATCATTTTATCTTCTGCACCTAACGCACTTTGCCAGTCTTTCTATCTTGTCGCATAAAAAAGGTGTGTTTTCCGGCAAAATCGAGTAGACCATGGAATTTTTCTCCCCATTTCTCAATGATTCTATCCTGGCAACCCAAAAAAAGAAACCCGAGTATCTATTGCATCTCTAAAGACAAAAAAGTAGGAAAATCGAGGTAGCCATGAAAATTTCGTCGTCTATATTTTTTCTCTCCCTATATCTGCATATAATCAAAACAAACGGTAACCCTGTATCTCTAACGGCGGAGTAGTTACGGCCGCCTATAGAATTTCGAGGCTAAGTTCTATCGTAAATTTCCAACTAAATTTCCCAGCAAGAGACACCCGAGACACTCTGAGTTTGAAAGCTCTCCATAACCTAAAAGACGTTTTTTTCCGGCAAAAGTTCCCACCTTCCTCGTCGACCGCTTCGAAAAGGCGCAAATATTCAATAGGTGTGCATGCTCTCAGTTCTGTAACCTCAAAGTCTCACCCCTGTATCAGTCCAGTTCGAAATTGCAAATATTCTACAAGTGTGAGTTCTTCGGCCCTCGAAAAAGCCACAGCTCGACAGCCGGTATGCACCATCAAAGCGCGGTAACCTCGAATAGAGCCGTTTTAAAAATCGAAGAAGGTGGTAAATATCTTAATTGGGCCTTGTACTTTTCCCCGGTACCGAAAGAAACCGCGAAAATCCGCTATCCAAGAAAATTTCCCGACTCCCGATTTTCTTCTTCCGAGAAACGGGACGGCTGTAGAATTAGCAAAATAGGCGGGAAATCCTCGGGAACCACTCTTGGAAATTGCGTGTTATTTCTTATTTCTTAATTTTTTGAGGGCGCTGGAAGCATCTGAACCTGACCCGAAGACTTGGGGGAAGCTTTAAAAATTGCCACTTTAAGCCTCGAGCCGAAATAATGTAGCTGCAGCTCGACAAATCTCGCGACATTTGCGGACTGATTTTTAGGTAGAGAACGACACATAAAAAAGATCCGGTTTCGCTCGAAGAAAAGCTTATCTCGCATTTTCGGGCCACTGTACCACCCAAATTCCTATGCAACTCTTTACCGCACACCTCGAGAACCACCGTTCTGACAGTCGTATTTAAGCGAAGAGAATTTTTTCGGCTTCAAGATTGTGTTTCTCGTATGCGGACGTCCCTTACCCCTAAAAAATACCGGTCGGCCGCTTCGCGGCCTCCCCCTGCCGAGAGAGGGTTAGTACAAAAGGTGCTTTCACCCAATTTTAGAAATAACGGCTTTTCCGGTCGGGGCGCCCTTCGGCACGAGTGAAACCCATATCGGTCCGGAGCGCCGGCGCCGCATGAAAGTTGAACTCGATCGAAGATCAAGGTTTGAAACGCCGGTCCTTGAAAAAAATCGGAAAAAAGTTGTAAGGGCCAAACGGCTTTTCCGATACGGGCGCCCTTCAAATAGGCTTGGGATCCATAAACACCTAGGAGGTCCGACAGGGCCGGGCTAGGCGTTTATAACAAGTGCGGGTAAATGAAATCCTGGCTCAAACTCCAAATATTCCACAAATTTTGCCTGGCTATTCGTCTATGAATGCCACACCAAAAGTGACATTGTACCAATTTTTGACCCCGAAATAAGCAATCTAATTTTCAACAACTAGCTTCATAAAATTGAGCAACTTGATATAATTCACGGATACAATGAAACTATCAAGTCGTACTATGTGCAATCAAAATTAAACGAAGTGTCAAAAATTTGGTTCAACTCTTTTACAGACTACGCAATAAATAAATGGAAGATAGCAGTGTAAGAAGCGTTGACTGACGTATTAGTAAGACTTCTCACGGCTATAGTTTCATGTCCTGGAAAGTAGATTTTGCCTATGGTCAACAATGTATTTTGCATTGTATTTTGTCTCCTGAAAGCGCATGGTGAGCCAAAGAACTGTTTAACATGACAGCCGTGAGCAGTCTTTATTAATACGTCAGTCAACGGAAGAAGCCTTTCCATGTCACGAATATTTCATGGATAACCTTAAGAAAATGATTGACCTAGAGAAAAAACCAGAAGAGGCCATGATGCATTACTTCTATTTAAAGTATAATATGCAAAAAGAAGGTTTTCTGTTCCTTCTGAAAAAACGCTAAAACCCTTAGATACTTGGCATATTTACTTAGGGTAATTCCGGTAGAGACGCCACCCCTTTTTTAAATCCATTGCTGTACTCATGTTTATAGCAATTTTAATAAAAACAAAATTGAGTTTGACAAAGGAAAATATAATAAATAATATAATCACAAAGTGAACTTAATTTCTAGAAAAAATAATTCTTGGACTCGTACTTTGGGCATCTAACCCTTAGTATACGGGAGAGATGCCCAAGCATGAGAGAGAAGGCGACGAGAAACCATGTTTTTGTAGTTTGATGACATGTGCGACAATCTTTTTCTCTGATTCGACACCAAATATCGACGTAGGTCCCATTCTTCCCTTTACAGTGTTGTTATTATCTATTCGTCTCTTTAATGTCCTTGGCGGAATACTAAACTCCCTACGGGCAACTTTCAATGACATTGTGCGCTCTGTAACATGTCTTATAGCTGCAGTTAGTTGATTTTGAGTCCAACTTTCCCGCGATTGGCATTTCCTTTTATATATAGCGCCTGAATTACAGCTTGATACTAGACAAAACATAACCTTTACAAACAACAGTGACCACGAATTGAGAATTTAGTCACAAAATACTTGAAACTTGGTCCGAATACAAAACTTACTTAGCGGTGGATAAAATTTCCGCAACCGTCCATAGCTCAAGCACCATGCACTTTTTCGTTGCAGTCGCACTTGACTTAACCGTGTCGATTATAGCACTCTACTACACGGCAGTGGTGGCTCCATCTATACGTTAATAGCTTAAATATTGCAGTTAGGCATCTCTCCCGGGGGCGGGTCTCTCCCGGAATTACCCTATATTCTGGTAGTGGTCATAATTCTTTTCCATACATAAAACTTCGTTTTTTGCACTCGACGCGCGTTTCGCTAACCATGTTAGCATCATCAGGAGATGATTACCTAAGTCTCAGACTTATTTTAAGTTTCAGACAATCATATCCTGATGATGCTAACATGGTTAACGAAACGCGCATCGAGTGCAAAAAACAAAGTTTTGATGTGTGGAGTTAATCAAAAGAAGTATTTTCTAAGTACCAAAGGTTCCTGATTCCCAACTTAGTTTGGTCGTGGTCGATTCATTTTTCCAATTTCTTTTTGCGCGACCGACTAGAACTACTAACACAAAAGAAGTTACCTATAATCTAAAAGATTTACTGGGCATGTTTGGAGTGCCAAAAAAAGTAATATCGGATCAGGGTAAAGCTTTTAAGTCAAAAAATTCGGCGAATTTTGTGATGACTTTTAAATTAAACACATCTTAAATAGTGTAGCATCGCCAAAGTCAACTGGTCAAGTAGAGCGGTACAATCGTACGCTGTTATTAGATGCAATTAATATCAGTGGTACGAAAAAGTACCACAAATCATTCCAGATATAAACAATACGAAAAATAGTACAACTCATTTGACGCCTCATAAACTTATGTTCGGTTTTGAATAAAATATTTTAACTGACCTCGGAGATAATATTATAGATGAAATCGACAGAATTAATGATCAAAATATAGCAACAACATCAATGAATAAACAAAGCCAATGGATGACAGTAAAAGAAAACAAAGCACAAAGTATGGATTTAATGATCTTGTATTTTGGCCAGAAGCTAGTGCAGAAACCAAAGAAACTAACAAAAAGACTGGAACTCCCAATGGGCCCTATAAAATAGTAAAAATATTAGGCAACGACAGGTATGAAATTATCGCATTAAAATGTATTAAAGGTTACAAAAAATATAAGGCAACAGTGCCAGCTGAGCAACTAAAACCAAAGTCTAGAGAATACTATTCTCTAGACTTTGATAAAACCATCCGTATGAGACCTAGGTGGATCAGATACCTCAGATTATGAAGCAAATAGCGATGCCTTAATTAACTTGCTCGAAGGGTAGATTTAAAAAAACAATTGAATTTTAAACAAAAAAATTAATGTCAACTAACTGATTTTTTTGAAATAATCCAAAATGGTGATTTCATTGATTTTTTCATTAGACTAGTAGTACTACACGCGTTATGAGCAAGATCTTGCGCAAGATGTTTTGGAGATATACAAGATGTGAAAAGTAATTATTTATTCGGAAAATGGTTATTTATGTATTAAGCCATTGAAGTTCAACTTTTTATGATTCATGTGGAATTTAGTTAATCAGTTAAATAAACCGCATGAGTCATAAACGGAACTTCAGTATGCCGAGGTCCGAGGATGGAGTACCCAAGATGACAAAGGGACTAAAAATTTCAATTTTCGACAAAAAGTCATTTCCGATAAAAGTTTCTGCTTCTCTAAAAAATATCGTCTACGGAGAGAATTTTTGATTTTTTTATACAAGGTGCCCAAAAAATACAAACACATGAAATGCCAACAAGAATAAAATACCTTTATTTTTAAATGTATCAAAAAGTTTTTCTTAGAAAAGTTGTTTAGAATGAGAAGGTGTGTTGGATTGTAACTTTTCAAGCAAATCGATAGACTTTGATTTTTTATTTTTTTACCTATTTAAGTCAAAGTCGGCCGATTTGCTTGAAAAGTTAAAATCGGACACGACTTTTGATTCTAAACAACTTATCTAAATATATGTTTTTGATATTCTTAAAAAAAAGGAGTTTCACACTTGGCAATCAAAAAAATTTGGCCGATTTGTATGAAAAGTGACAGTCGGACACATCTTTTAGTTCTAAACAACTTTTCCAAGTAAAGGTTTTTGATATTTTTAAAAATAAAGGTAGTTTATTCTTAATGGTATTTCATATTTTTGTATTTTTTGTGCACCCTGCATAAAAACATATAAAATTTTCTCCGTACACCAGATTTTTCCGACAAGCAAAAACATTTATCAAGAATGACTTTTTGTCGAAAAATTAAATTTTTGGTCCATTTGTCCTCTTGGGGACTCCATCCGCATCCGCGGAGACACTGTATAAATAACCGATTTTTTGAAATAATTAATTATAATTTAGCGCTGCTAAATAATGTGTACGAAAAGTTAAATGGGCCCTTATTCGGCGGGTTTTGAATATTTGGTTACTTTTGACGGACGATGGCTTCGCGTCTGACGTTTGACGTTTACACGTCGTCAAATGGGCTACTTCAGTGCCTATTTCTTAGCTTTCGATGACGATTTTGAGACACTTCACTGCCGATTTCAAGAAAAAATTATTTATGCTTTCCTGAAAGTGTTGGTATTTTTGAACGTGTACCTACAGCAATAGTTCTTATGTGTTTGTTAGTTTTTTTTGTTGTTGCTATTATTCGTACGGAAATTCGCCAATTTGTTGGATTTTTCAATAAATTCTACCAGGATTATTGAGTTCGAAATATTAAATGCATGTTTTTCGAAAAAAGTTCATTCTTTGGGTTTCGACAACAGTATATTTTTTATTGTATTTGTGCAGCGAAATGCGGTGGATAGGCTTGCCATAATTTCACAGATCTTAGGATATACCCAAAGTCTA
Source organism: Pseudeuparius sepicola (assembly GCA_963920635.1). Classification (NCBI taxonomy): domain Eukaryota; kingdom Metazoa; phylum Arthropoda; class Insecta; order Coleoptera; family Anthribidae; genus Pseudeuparius; species Pseudeuparius sepicola. Next base: position 103,767,465 of record OY987299.1, on the reverse strand, counting down.
TATAGGAGTAGACTTTGGGATATACCTACTTGGCTTAAATAGTTATAATCGATATGGATTTTTAGAGACCTTTTGACATTAACCTTTACGTTGTGTTTGACGACAAGCTTAAAAACCTTAAAAATGGAATATACGTTGCTTGTAGAATATGTATATTTTGAAAAACTGCATGACGCTAATGTCCTATATTCTTTTTGCGATGCCTATTAGAGTTTTTTATGCTGTTTCAAGTGACTTTTAAAAGTACTATACCAGGTATAGTATTTCTAAAGTCACTTGTTTTTTAAAGTCACTTGAAACAGCATAAAAAACTCTAATTGCATAAAAAAAACTCAATATAGGACATAAGCGTCACGCAGTTTTTTAAAGATATACACATTCTAAAAGCAACATAATATTTCACTTTTAAGGGTTTTTTAAGATTGTCGTCAAACACAAGGTAAAGGTTAATGCACCATACAATATTGTCAAAAGGTCTCTAAAAAGCCACATCGATTACAACTATTTACGCAAGTATATCCTAAAATCTGTGAAATTATCGCACATCTATCCACCGTATTTTGCTGTACAAGTGGCCGGCCGTCAATGATAGAATGAGAAGGTGTGTTGGATTGTAACTTTTCAAGCAAATCGATAGACTTTGATTTTTTATTTTTTTACCTATTTAAGTCAAAGTCGGCCGATTTGCTTGAAAAGTTAAAATCGGACACGACTTTTGATTCTAAACAACTTATCTAAATATATGTTTTTGATATTCTTAAAAAAAAGGAGTTTCACACTTGGCAATCAAAAAAATTTGGCCGATTTGTATGAAAAGTGACAGTCGGACACATCTTTTAGTTCTAAACAACTTTTCCAAGTAAAGGTTTTTGATATTTTTAAAAATAAAGGTAGTTTATTCTTAATGGTATTTCATATTTTTGTATTTTTTGTGCACCCTGCATAAAAACATATAAAATTTTCTCCGTACACCAGATTTTTCCGACAAGCAAAAACATTTATCAAGAATGACTTTTTGTCGAAAAATTAAATTTTTGGTCCATTTGTCCTCTTGGGGACTCCATCCGCATCCGCGGAGACACTGTATAAATAACCGATTTTTTGAAATAATTAATTATAATTTAGCGCTGCTAAATAATGTGTACGAAAAGTTAAATGGGCCCTTATTCGGCGGGTTTTGAATATTTGGTTACTTTTGACGGACGATGGCTTCGCGTCTGACGTTTGACGTTTACACGTCGTCAAATGGGCTACTTCAGTGCCTATTTCTTAGCTTTCGATGACGATTTTGAGACACTTCACTGCCGATTTCAAGAAAAAATTATTTATGCTTTCCTGAAAGTGTTGGTATTTTTGAACGTGTACCTACAGCAATAGTTCTTATGTGTTTGTTAGTTTTTTTTGTTGTTGCTATTATTCGTACGGAAATTCGCCAATTTGTTGGATTTTTCAATAAATTCTACCAGGATTATTGAGTTCGAAATATTAAATGCATGTTTTTCGAAAAAAGTTCATTCTTTGGGTTTCGACAACAGTATATTTTTTATTGTATTTGTGCAGCGAAATGCGGTGGATAGGCTTGCCATAATTTCACAGATCTTAGGATATACCCAAAGTCTATATAGGAGTAGACTTTGGGATATACCTACTTGGCTTAAATAGTTATAATCGATATGGATTTTTAGAGACCTTTTGACATTAACCTTTACGTTGTGTTTGACGACAAGCTTAAAAACCTTAAAAATGGAATATACGTTGCTTGTAGAATATGTATATTTTGAAAAACTGCATGACGCTAATGTCCTATATTCTTTTTGCGATGCCTATTAGAGTTTTTTATGCTGTTTCAAGTGACTTTTAAAAGTACTATACCAGGTATAGTATTTCTAAAGTCACTTGTTTTTTAAAGTCACTTGAAACAGCATAAAAAACTCTAATTGCATAAAAAAAACTCAATATAGGACATAAGCGTCACGCAGTTTTTTAAAGATATACACATTCTAAAAGCAACATAATATTTCACTTTTAAGGGTTTTTTAAGATTGTCGTCAAACACAAGGTAAAGGTTAATGCACCATACAATATTGTCAAAAGGTCTCTAAAAAGCCACATCGATTACAACTATTTACGCAAGTATATCCTAAAATCTGTGAAATTATCGCACATCTATCCACCGTATTTTGCTGTACAAGTGGCCGGCCGTCAAACAGTGCAGCCCATGCAAGTATTGGTGATATATTATATTAGGCGAGCATGCAGTCAATTGTTTTTACTACAATATCTATCGTCTCTGTCTCCTTCATCTCCTTTTACTTATAATACCAGGTGTGGTTTAATATGGTTAAAAAAGTGTTTTCACTCGTATTTTATTGCCGGAAGAGCCTGTTCTCGAGCTACCCTGGTAAAATATAAATGAACTCACTTGGAACACAGTGATATACGAGGCGCGATTATTTCATAGCTTTTACCACGCTCTGCTACTGATAAAAATACCAAACTTATCAGCTGAAATCACCCGTATAAAATTCACAGGTTTTTATGCTGTTCCAAGTGACTTTAGAAATACTATAACTACACTTCTAACCCAGCGTTACACGTTACTCTTATAAACTCAGATTCAAGTAAAAAAGGTACAAGATATGGACTTCCCTTTTTAGAGTCCAATATTAATTTATTTGTTTTGTAAATAATATATTATATTCGTCGTTCACAGTACTGATAGTACCTATCGGCAACTGACCGTAGATGAAATTATATTATGTTCAAATACCCAATATAAAAACAAATATACGTCTGCCTGAGATGTTGAAATATAGCCTACCTATTACTTGCTGGATCAAAATTGATAATAATTTGCCATTAACCTTCTTGTTGACGGAAAAATGATATGATTAGGCTGGATAAATGTATTGAAAGGTAAAACATGTAGTGAATGAGGATGGTGATAATAAATACAGGGTGTCCCAGCGAAAACGTAACAGGCTCTATAACGGCCGAGAAAATTTTTTCTTGGAAAAACGCAAAAATGGGTCAATTTTGTTTGGCAGGGGGACATCTTTTGGCATAAAATTGATAGATCTATCTGCAACCCCCTGAGCAGGGGTTGAACCCCTACAAAAAATTTAAACGGGAAGGGGGTTCATGTCGCACACCTTTGGAAACGTCTCTCAATTCTCTATACACCTGCATCAGATTTTCAGAAATCGATCGACTTTTCAAAAAGGTACAGCGTGAAAAATGCAAAACATTCATTTTCAATTATTGCCTGGTATTGTTAAACAATAGAAGATCTGCGCCTCCGTATTATAAACGAATGTCGACAAATCACCCCTGAAATGTTGCACAATGTTCGGCAGCGTTTTGAACAAAATCTTTATTATTGCATGGGAGTGAATGGGCAACATTTTGAGCATTTATTACAATAAAGTTTCAATTTCCTCCCGTTTATCAAATTTTCGTCAAAATAATGTTGCTGATATAACTTACAGCCCTCGACCACCACTTTCGGCTTAATTGTTTAATAATTGGAATAATAATTGAAAATGAATGTTTTGCATTTTACTCGGTGTATCTTTTTGAAAAGTCGATCGATTTTCGAAAATATGATGCAGGTGTATAGAGAATTGAGAGACGTTTCCAAAGGTGTGAGACATGAACCCCCTTCCCATTTAAATTTTTTGAAGGGGTTCAACCCCTGCTCAGGAGGTTGCAGATATAGATCTATCAATTTTATGCCAAAAGATGTCCCCCTGCCAAACAAAATTGACCTATTTTTGGGTTTTTCCAAGAAAAAATTTTCCTGGCCGTTACAGACCCTGTTACGTTTCCGCTGGGACACCCTGTATGTAACCTAGCAAACTGAAGTTATTATATTTACTTCCCTAAGCATACTCTACATCGGATATAATGGGTAATAATAGCGTATGTAAAGTATACAATAAGTACACAACCCAAATGTTTAAATTTGGAGAGCACTAAGGTATGTTCATTGAAAAACCAAAATCGATAGAAACATATAGGTACCAAATTATAAAACGGCTTTAAATAAAATTCAATAAATGCAAGATAGCGAAGGAAATATAACCTAGGTATTTATTCTGCACGGCGGTAATATGCACAAAGGATAGCAGTTTAAGCAAGGCGTGCGCTTCCAATTCTTTATTTTATTTTAGATTATGAGGCTTAAAAAATAATCTTTGGAGTTTCTTAGGGTTTTGAAGTTGTGTTGCGAGCCTTACAGCTATTCTTACAATGCGATATTTCCAGAGATTTTTGTGCCAAAGTAGAAACTATGTCGAGATACTAAAACTCCATGCTTCGTGCACAGTGCGTCAATCTGCACAATCTCAGTAACACACAAATATCAAAGTATAATAAATACTGTTTTACTGTTTTTATATTTTTTTGTCAGTTAGGTACTTAATTACTAAGAATTTTCTCTCGCAACACAAAAATCAGTAGAAAATAGCATGAAACTTTGGATCAAGATTTGCAAATTTATTTGATAGTTTGGAGAAAAGCAATGTTGCCGAATAATCAAAGCTAAATGTACATTCTTTCGAATGACCAAATTGGGATAATAGAATAAGGACAAGGACCAAAACCCCAGAAAAGACCAAAACTATGAGTTTTGTATTTTTATCAAGGTAGTTTAAACAAAAATATTGAGAAAATATACTTCACTCTACTCTCACTCGACTATATAGCTTGGAACGAAACTACGTACTTATGCATATTGCATTATGTTCGGGCATTGAGTAAAATAATATATATTTTAATAAATATATACAGTTTGTTCAGCGAATGTTCGACCCTACGTCCGATATCCATCCATTCACGAGCAAGACAAGGGCGGGAGTTGAGACGTAGGGCCGAACATTCGCTGAGCAAACTGTATATTCTTTTAATCAATGGTTCGGGGCACACTATAGAGGTACAGACCAACGTGTGTCCCAGATCACGTGACGAACCTGATTTCCTGGGTAATTTTAAAGATAAATATAATTTTCCCAGGATTTTAAATAGAGCATCAAACTTAATATACAGGGAGTTGTTAAAAAATAATTCCAAAAATACTGTTTTGAAAAAAAAAAAATGTGAAAGACCAACGCGACCGCATGGCCATCTTGTTGGGGGTTATGATGAGACGCCCTATCTCTATTCTTCTAACGAGAAGTATTTATCCAGGGCCCAGGGCCAAATTGAAATTGTTCGATGCCCTCACCAGTTTATGGCTTCCATTATTCCGCAGGTGGGAGGGGTGCCCTCCACCCGCTGATCATTCCATATTATTGGCCCCTACCATTGCTCGCTTCCGCGGCCAGAATTCAACTTCGGGAAACAGTCCGCCCACGTAGCGTGGGGTTACTTTGCACAAAATTTTCAGTTTTTTTACAATAAACGTCATTGATTATTGATACATATATATACATATGTAACATGTTTATGTTTTGCCCAGATATTCTGAAAATATAGACCAAAAAAGAAATGTTTTTTTAAATTAAAAAAAAAATGGCAAAGTTGACCCTGCTTTGGGGCTATTTTGCCAATCGAATTTATTGGGTGAAAAATAAGGTTGTAAGGCAAAGTTAATCCTATTGGGGGTTACTTTGCCAAAGCATTAAAAAAATCAAATTTGAATATTTTTAAATTGGTACCCCTACATTTAAAAACGTTATTTTTTAGAAGGTATTTATTTCAGTTATAGGGTAAAACAAAACATAAACGAAACATTCTCCAAAAAATAAACTATAATAACATCTCTAGTCTTCATAGTGTCGGGAACCAATTTTTTTGAGTATGTACGAATCATTTTCTAAAAAAAAATAGGGGGTAACATTGCCATTGGTCAAAAATTGCCCTTTCTTAGAGCTATAGTGTATTGTTTTTGATTATACACAATACTGATATACTCAAAAATAAGCAGTAAAAACAACATGCATCAAAGTTTACTAGTTTGTCTGACAATACCCTTAACAATACAACATATTTTTATTACGCAGTTGCAACCTTTTTACTTACTTGCTGTGAACACTTCGTGTCTGGCCTTTTTGAGTTCTGAACTCCAACTTACCATTGCCTTGATCATTTACCCTGTTGCCTACAAAGCTGCGAAGATGCAACGTTGTCAGTTTTTATCCAAAATTTTTTTAAATATTGCCTGGCACGATTAGGCAAAGTTACCCCGTGTGGCAAAGTAACTCCACGCTACGGTAGGTACTTATTAAGCAGGGGTATCATTCCATCTTTATTCTTCAATAGAAATCGTATATTACATCGACCTTATTCCACACACGAACAGAAAATACAGACAGCAAATTTTCTATTTCCCTACGTGTATATGCTTGGAATTGGGAGAATAAAACGAACCTAAAAAACCCAAAATATAAAGGGTGTCTTAAAAATATGACCAAGTGATGCTCACTTCCGGCGTTGAGATTCCTCACTCAACGCTTCCGGTCAAACCGGAAATCATAATATTTTTTAGAAAATAGTATTATTTAAAATAAATTTTTAAGCTTGGTTTTTAAACCATCAATTTTTCTTCAAAATTACCCACTGAGAAGATCGGCTTTATCACGTTAACTGAGACTGCATGTACACTTAGTTGGGCAGGTGTGCAATACTAAAACTGCAAGTAAGTAAGTAGGTAACGTGTAAAATGAATAATGCAATTTGATATTAGCATAGATTATTGCTAAATAATCTTAATAATCTGCTTGCATTTCTTGCCTGCTTCTGCTTTGTGTTGATTTCCGAGTGTTATTCCTTGCTTTTAACGGATTAACTTAAAAATATTAGAAATTGTGTGAATGGAAAAATAAGAAATGTTAAGCAAAGCTATTCCAAAAGGACGCACAAATCGATTCATCCGCTATGTGGGGACATATTAATAAAATAAGAGGAAAAACCAAGAAAGTGCAAACGTTTAACGAATATTTGAATCAGATAAGTCAAAGATTGCCACAGCGTATAAAACAGCCAGAAATAGTAAATTACGCGGGCAAAAAAACTGACCAAAATTCGTTCTTATAATTGAACGTTGGACTCTTCTGTGACATCTATCTGTGTATTTGTTGACCTAGCTAACGCCTTTAATTCAGTGAGCCATGCAAAACTATTTGAATCTTTAGAGAATGTTGGCTTCAGGGAAACGTCTACCAAATTGCTTAAAACTTACGTAGCTCGAAGAGCACAATAAGTAAATCTAGGGGACTATCCATGGCTCTCTACTTTATTACTACCTATATGTGAAAGGTAGTTTTAATCTCTCTATCGATGGAAGAATAACTAGGTTTGTTGATTACACTGCTATATTTTTTACAGTTTTTTTACGACCCTTGTCCTGAATATGAAAATATTAAAATAGGAATTGGAAAGAGCGCCGTTATGCTCACTTCAACAAATGCTGTGAAATATCTGGGGGTAACTTTGGATCAGCATATGAAATGGGAAAAGCAAGTCAGTGCTATCACCAAAAATAACTGAAATATTTAATACCAATATTTAAATTATTCAAACACATTTTAGACTTGATGCTTGAGATAAGTCGGTGTATATACACGGCATCTACCTCACATCTATCCATGGTGTCATAGATGTTAGTAAGGGGGTAGCCCATCAGGACCAGTACCCTTGCTAATATATACAGAGTACCTATCTAATTCAGAGGAGATTTGATCCATAATCAATTAATCAATAAATACTGCATTTGTGTTGTCCTTAATTAGATTGATACGAGACGGAGTTGTGGAGGGTTCAAAGACAGAAGCATAATAGTCTGAAAGGGCATTACATAGGTATCTCCTTGGAGGTATTGAACTCGCTGTCGCCAAATCCTACAGATGGAGGGATCGAGAGGGATGGACTGGCATTTTCGTTTATTGGACAAGTATGACCCGAGGTATGACCAAAAATGTTTTATGTTGGACTTAAAATTTGATTCTACATTTTCAATATATTTATTATGATGTATGATTCAAAACAAGGAACATATTCAGTAGGTACCTACTTTTATGTAGTAGAGCCCGAACAAAATATTTAAATATCCCGCCACATTTTGGATAAAGGAGAGTGTATCTCGATTTGTCCTGTTATCGTAATTATGGAGCCCTCCCCCCCCATGACGTCGCGACCCTAGAAAATTTTATCTTGATATTTAATTTTAGCGCCTTTCCTTGCCCTTATTTTCAACATAATATTTATAAAAAAAATAGCGCGAAAAATGACCATTTCGTGACAACGAAAAATAAAAGCAAGTTGTCCATTATTTTTTTTGTTTTCATGTTGATATCAGAAATCAAATGGGACAAAAATACACAATTACAAGTAATTTAATTTGTAAGTCGAAAAACATGCTTACTTTTCTAAACATACTGTGCGGTATATTTAATAGACCTTAAGTCTTATAGCTGTGGTCTTATAAAGTCTTATAGCTGTGGTCTTATTAACGCCTACCGTTGACAAAGACACAAAAGTGTAGGCAATCTCATTCTCTGATTCTCTAATAAAATAAATTTTGTAGGTACCTACATTTTTTAGTAGCATTAAGTAGCCAAAAACGAGAAATTTCGTAAAACAATGGCGTTCTTCAAAATATGATGCCTATTAAAATGAGGCGTTATTATTAGTTTACCATAAAAATAGGAAAGAGAAAGAGGTTTGGAATTCATGGGCAAGTATTGAGGAAGGACTCTGATTCAGACCTTGTCAGCTCTGTGTAGTGTAATATTTCTTGTGCTGATTGTTAGTAGATTGGGTTGCTGTTGATGACCATGAATTCTCAAACTAATTATGTCCTTTTAGAATATTTGCCCGCGATTCCTTACCCTTCTATTGGACAAAATATACCTACTCGACACCGCAAATATGGCCAGCAGAACCCCTATGGTTGCTCCTTCCCTCACCATCGTGATAGCAGACCGCGCGTCTTTCCGCCACTACTGCCACGGCACATTTTTCCATAAGAGATACCTGGACAACTAACCCGTCATTCTATCACAAGGGATACAATAAAAACCCGTGAACTACCCGCGCGTGTCGAAGAGTTCGGATCGCAACCAGCCGTCTCCGCTCCAGTGTTGCCCGCCAGTTTGAGCGGCGCGCGGCGAGCGAGTGCCGCGAGTCTGTGCGGCGCGGCGGCGCGGCGGCGCGGCGGCGCGCCTGTTCTACCGAAATTGCAGACACGCGGGTCGCGGTCCGCCCGTACCGCGAACATTATTATGCGCCCGCCACATACAGGCCGTACCGGCGAAAGGATGCATTTGAGGGAGGCAAGCGAGACGACTCCTCGCAAAACAAAATCGCCAAATTGCTAATCAATTCGTCACTGTCTCTTCAATTGAATGTGTTCCAGAAATGAGTGCCAGCCTATATAGCCGTGATAAGCACAAGAAATTAAAAGACCGAGACCAGTTCTTTTTGTTGTCAAAGCTCAAAATTAAGGGCCCAGGGATACTTAAAAAAGAACCCTAAATTTAGTTTTTTGGCCATAACTTTTGAACGGATTAACCGAGTTTATTAAGCCGTGGCAAGGATTGGGGCGTTAGTGCACGGCCACACCTAAAGCTATGGTTTGTTAGAACTGTCGGCGGCGCACTGTGACAGCGACAGCGTTCGCGTCGACGAAAACGCCGCGCCTGACGTCGAGCCGGGATGGTTTGTTAGAAATTATTCCGCGTTCAATAGTCAGTGCGTTCGCTCGTTGTTCCTTAAATATATACCTATAAAATGATCACTAATAAGGCAAGAATAGCATCTGGTTTATTATTCATAAATTATGTTATGAGAAAGAAAAATAAATTATGAATACACTTTTCGACCATCCCACAAAAAAAAACAAGTAAAAAAAGTAGAAGAACCGAAGGATCTTATAAAGTATCTGTTGAAAGGACGCTATATTATTTGGTACAATTCATTTTTTTTATCATAATTATGAATCCCAAGAAACAGCCGTGGGGCGAGCGCTCCGCCGACGTTTCCGTTGTTGGAGATGGTAGGTAGCGGAAGCGGAGCGTTCAAGTTCAAAACAATAGGAAGCCTATACTGTCGTGTCCACACATACCGCGGAGAGTGGAGCGGAGAGTAAAGCGTGTTTGCTCACTGGTAGCGGAGCGTTCAAGTCAGTTTGACATTTTCCGGCGTATTGGCGCGTATTTAAACTCGAAAATAGAGCGTTGTATTCTTATACACTGTGTTCATTTGAAAACAGTCCACCCTTAATATTTTTAAAACTACGAAAAAATCAGAAATCGCCGGGACCCGTCAATTGTTGTTCGGAGGGGGAACTTCTTTGACGTACAAGTCATGTTGACAAATTCACCCCTGTAACCCCCACCACCCCTATCTTTAAAATTTCAAATGGGAATACCCCCTTTGTGATACATCATTTTAAAGCTGATGTTATTGCGAATACAACTCATTTTTATTTTTTAAAATCCGATGATGTTTGGAGAAGTTATGGGTAAAAAACCGTTTTGTCATAGTTTAAAATAAATTACTTTTTACCCTAGATTTTCAACAGCATTCACATGGGGATATAATACACAATGATTGTGTGGCTACTTATTTTATGAAATTTTCAAAATGAGCTCCATTAGTCGCTAGACAGTAGTAGGTACAATCTCTGTTCACATTCCGCTTTTACTTTAACAAACGTGTCGCGAGAAATACGTTGGCATTATTCTTTTATTCTGTTCTTCAGATCCTCAATTTTTGTAGGAGGGGTTTTATACACTTTTGTTTTATATAAAAATAAATTATGAATACACTTTTCGACCATCCCACAAAAAAAAACAAGTAAAAAAAGTAGAAGAACCGAAGGATCTTATAAAGTATCTGTTGAAAGGACGCTATATTATTTGGTACAATTCATTTTAAAAGCTTTTATTTAACTTGCAATGTATGTATGTATGTATGTATGTATGTATGTAATTTGTTCGGGTGGAATCTTGCAACTCAATTTTGAAGCAGATATCTTCAACCGATCGAGCTGAAATTTTGTACACACGTTTAATTTGGATGACAATGCATGATTATATGTGTGACGTCATTCTAAATCCAACATGGCGGATCACCCAAGATGGCGGACTAGTTAAATTTCAACCGATCGAGCTGAAATTTTGTACACACGTTTAATTTGGATGACAAAGCATGATTATATGTGTGACGTCATTCTAAATCCAACATGGCGGAACACTCAAGATGGCGGACTAGTTAAATTTCAACCGATCGAGCTGAAATTTTGTACACACGTTTAATTTGGATGACAATGCATGATTATATGTGTGACGTCATTCTAAATCCAACATGGCGGAACACTCAAGATGGCGGACTAGTTAAATTTCAACCGATCGAGCTGAAATTTTGTACACACGTTTAATTTGGATGACAATGCATGATTATATGTGTGACGTCATTCTAAATCCAACATGGCGGAACACCCAAGATGGTCATTAGAAGGTCTCCTCATTGAAGAGCTAGACTGTTCTAAACTAACCGGCAAACGACCTTGCAACAATGATGCGTTAACTGAGATGAATAGACTCAGACACCTGGCCAAACTAAAAATTACAAAATAAATTAAAAGTAAAAAAATATTTTTAAAAAAAGCTTTTATTTAAATGCGCTAAAAAGAATAAAATAATCTTTTCTTTTAAAACTTTTACTATCAACTTATAACGTCATTCCACAATTTATATGATATAAAAGCTTGTCGCGAGATTTAAGTAGTGGTATTTACTTAGTTTGAAAACTTAAATCTCGCGACAAGCTTTTATATCATATAAATTGTGGAATGACGTTATAAGTTGATAGTAAAAGTTTTAAAAGAAAAGATTATTTTATTCTTTTTAGCGCATTTAAATAAAAGCTTTTTTTAAAAATATTTTTTTACTTTTAATTTATTTATCATAATTATGAATCCCAAGAAACAGCCGTGGGGCGAGCGCTCCGCCGACGTTTCCGTTGTAATCAAACTCAGTGACGCACACGGTGACGGACGCTCAGGCTGACACTCGGGCGGTCTGCAGTCGGCCCGGCTGGACGAAATCTAACAAACCATCCTGGGCGTTTTCATTGTTTTGATTATAGCCGACGTCCGCAGCGTTCGGCGGCGTTCGACGGAATGTTCTAACAAACCGTAGCTTAATCTGTTTGAGTTTGATTACAACGGAAACGTCGGCGGAGCGCTCGCCCCACGGCTGTTTCTTGGGATTCATAATTATGATAAAAATGAATTGTAGCAATTAATATAGCGTCCTTTCAACAGATACTTTATAAGATCCTTCGGTTCTTCGACTTACGAATATTTTACTTGGTTTTTTTTGTTGGATGGTCGAAAAGTGTATTCATAATTTATTTTTCTTCATCATAATTCATTAATAATAAACCAGATGCTATTCTTGCCTTATTATTGATCATTTTGTAGGTATATATTTAAGGAACAACGAGGGAACGCACTGACTGTTGAACGCGGAATAAAATTTCTAACAAACCATCCCGGCTTGACGTCAGGCGCGGGCGTTTTTGTCGACGCGAACGCTGTCGCTGTCACTGTGCGCCGCCGACAGTTCTAACAAACGATGACGGAGCGGAGAGCAGGGCGGAAAGCGGAGAGTAGTGCGGGTAGTGTCCACACGCACACAGTAAGCGGATTGTGACAGCTTTGAAAGGCGTATTGCGCAGAGAGGTTGGAAGTAAGTGGAAACATTGAAAAGTCAAACTTCATAGAAACAGCTATAAAAATGTCGATTTCTACATTAATTTTATGTGAAAATTCACAAATCAAATTTCGGATTTTGCAAAATAAACTTGCAGTGTGGGTATATGAAATAAACCTAAGCAGGGAAACATTTGGTGGATTCCATCATCTGTACAAAAATAATTTTGGAAATCTTGACCCAAAGTTTGTCTAAAACACCTCGGTTGTGTGATGTGCATGACTTATGTCCCATAGGGGTTTGTTTATTATTAAGTAGGTATACACTGTGTTCATTTGAAAACAGTCCACCCTTAATATTTTTAAAACTCCGAAAAAAATCAGAAATCGCCGGGACCCGTCAATTTTTGTTCGGAGGGGGAACTTCTTTGACGTACAGGTCATGTTGACAAATTCACCCCTATAACCTCCACCACCCCTATCTTTAAAATTTCAAATGGGAATACCCCCTTTGTGATACATCATTTTAAAGCTGATGTTATTGCGAATACAACTCATTTTTATTTTTTAAAATCCGATTATGTTTGGAGAAGTTATGGGTAAAAAACCGTTTTGTCATAGTTTAAAATAAATTACTTTTTACCCTAGATTTTCAACAGCATTCACATGGGGAAATAATACACAATGATTGTGTGGCTACTTATTTTATGAAATTTTCAAAATGAGCTCCATTAGTCGCTAGACAGTGGTAGGTACAATCTCTGTTCACATTCCGCTCTTACTTTAACAAACGTGTCGCGAGAAATACGTTGGCATTATTCTTTTATTCTGTTCTTCAGATCCTCAATTTTTGTAGGAGGGGTTTTATACACTTTTGTTTTATTGCCCCATGTCAATGCTGTTGAAAATCTAGGGTAAAAAGTAATTTATTTTAAATTATGAAAAAAACGTTTTTTATCCATAACTTATTCAATCATCATCGGATTTAAAAAAATAAAAATGAGTTGTATTCGCAATAACATCAGCTTTAAAATGATATATCACAAAGGGGGTATTCCCATTTGAAATTTTAAAGATAGGGGTGGTGGGGGTTACAGGGGTGAATTTGTCAACATGACTTGTACGTCAAAGAAGTTCCCCCTCCGAACAACAATTGACGGGTCCCGGCGATTTCTGATTTTTTCGTAGTTTTAAAAATATTAAGGGTGGACTGTTTTCAAATGAACACAGTGTATAAGAATACAACGCTCTATTTTCGAGTTTAAATACGCGCCAATACGCCGGAAAATGTCAAACTGACTTGAACGCTCCGCTACCAGTGAGCAAACACGCTTTACTCTCCGCTCCACTCTCCGCGGTATGTGTGGACACGACAGTATAGGCTTCCTATTGTTTTGAACTTGAACGCTCCGATTCCGCTACCTAGCATCTCCGCTTTGCTCTCCGCTCCGCCGCCACTTTGGGTGCGCCTCTGCCTCTGGCGCACATGCCACCTGAGTCTTTTTAAATAAATTTTGCTTTTCCATAAAAAGTTAACGTTCTATTATCAACAATAGATGCATACCTACCTAATTTAATTCTGCATAAAAAGTGTTCTTAGGTTTTTTGCGTAATGGACCGTTTCAGAAAAAATCGTGAAAACTAAAGGGTTTTCCAATAAGAGGTGTTATTTTGATATTCAAAGGAAAATGCCATTTTTTGAGATAAATGATCGGATGTTTATTTCATTATAAAGAGGAAGGTATGCCGTTAATAATGGAAAATAACATCAGCCAAATGAGCACCACGACCACGCCTACAGGACCATATCCTTTTCATGAAATTTTCCATAACCAAATGGCAAAGTGGCTGCCCTATGTCCTCGATAGCCTCACGGATTCCATCTTTGAGGTCTTGAATCGACGCTGGGCTGTTGGCGTAGACCTTCTCTTTCACGTGGCCCCAAAGGAAGAAGTCGCAAGGTGTTAAATCACAAGATCTCGGTGGCCAATTGTGATCACCTCTTCGAGAGATAACACGGTCCGGAAACTTTTCCCGTAAAAGATCAATGGTTTCGTTGCTTGTGTGGCACGTAGCGCCATCTTGTTGAAAGTAAACGTTTTCCAGATCAATACCATCCAATTCCGGCCATAAAAAATCATTAATCATCTCTCGATAGCGCAATCCATTCACGTAACAATGATGACGTTGCTAACTAGGGTTCGTATATCAAACATTTTTGAAAGAGCGGAGTGGCGCAGTGGAAGCGTGCTGGGCTCATAACTCAGCGGTCCAGGGGTTCGAAACCACGCTCTGGGGCAAGCTTTTTTAATTCTTTTTTCTATTTTTTACTAAAGTATTTTTAAAAGATGTAGTGTTAAATATTGTACGGTGGTACGAAACCCTTCGTGTGCGAGTTCGACTCGCACTTGGCCGATTTTTAACTTTATACCTACTTGCTTGTGTATTTTTGTAGATAGTTGCAGTATTTAGCATTGCAGGGGCATGCCGCAGAGACGAGTTACAGAAGTTACCATTAAATGATATTAACGACATGTATTCTACCATAACTGTGAAAATTCCCGATAGCAAGGCGAACAAACCTCGATCATTTGTAATAAGCGGAAAAATTAGAAGTTTTAATTTTAAGCGGAAAAATTAGAAGTTTTAATTTTGTTAAAATGTATCGCAAATATGCATCCCTTCGTCCCCAGTCTACCAGTCACACTAGATTTTTTATACGATATTATAAAGGAAAATGCCGTTCAACCTGTTGATGTAAATACTTTTAGTAAAATTCCAAGTGATATTGCAAAATACTTAAAGATTGAAAACTCAATGTAATACACAGGACACTGTTTTCGCAGATCTTCTGCAACATTACTTGTGGAATCTGGGGCAGAACTGTTAACATTAAAACGCCATGGAGGATGGAACTCTTCAACTGTAGCTGAGGGCTACATTGAGAAGTCAATTTCTAAAAAAACTGAAATAGCTGCTCAAATTCTGGATAAGGTGAACCAAGTACCAGTACCGGAAACTTCACAACAATTTGAAAAAGAGTTTTAAGTAAAGAACCTGAAACCTTGGCAGGCAATGAAGAAAACAAAATTTCATATGTTGCACTCGGCATGTTTTCAGCCTCCTGCAACAAATATGCACTTTTTGCACTAGTTACACAAATAACTATTTTTCTAAGTATAATAGAATTGTGTTTTTTGCATTGCAAAAAGAGAAACTTTTTCAGGATATTATATATGGGGTGTATCAAATAAAGTCCGATTATATCCTTAGTTTTTGAAATGAAGAGAGAAGAGACCAGCTTAAAACCAGGATGATGCAGTTTTTTCTGGGGAATCCAAATCTAGCTTCAGAATTGATATACGTGGTGTTCTCAAAAAGTTATGAACAAAAATACAGGGTGTCTATTTAAGAAGGGCTGCTCGAGAAAATCTGGAAAAATATGCATTTTTCTGAGAACTTTATTTGAAAAAAATTGCTTCTTTGATGAGATAACTTTGCGTAAAAACACACTTGAGATCCATGGCCTACTTTCCGAGATATTTTTCAAAATCCCGAAGATCGCCGAAATTTCTTCGGCATGTAACTTTTTTGTTTCAAGAAACCGAAAAAATTTCTTAATTAAATTTGTATGGGCAAAACTGTTTGCTTTAAACCTAGTTTATCAGAATTTGGAAACATACCGTGGTTTGTTGCGTGCCCTCTTAACACTTAATTTTTTTTTATTTAAAGCTGTCATGCATACTAGAAATTTTTAAAAATGTTGTGCACGATACCGATACCTTTCAACTCGCAAGAAATTTCCAAGATTTCCAATGTAGTATGTATGCGAAAAAAATACCTAAAACATGAAGGTAGGTACAAGATTCTAGGCCACGGCTCGCTACAATAAAATGGGCATATTTTTTTTCGGTGGGTACTAAAAGAGCACCCATTAAACCGTGGCATTGTTTTAAATTCTGATAAAGTAGGCTTTTAAAGCAATTAGTTTTGCCCACAAATGTCATTGGGAAAAATGTTTCGGTAACTCAAAAAAAGTTATACATCATTTTAAAGCTGATGTTATTGCGAATACAACTCATTTTTATTTTTTAAAATCCGATTATGTTTGGAGAAGTTATGGGTAAAAAACCGTTTTGTCATAGTTTAAAATAAATTACTTTTTACCCTAGATTTTCAACAGCATTCACATGGGGAAATAATACACAATGATTGTGTGGCTACTTATTTTATGAAATTTTCAAAATGAGCTCCATTAGTCGCTAGACAGTGGTAGGTACAATCTCTGTTCACATTCCGCTCTTACTTTAACAAACGTGTCGCGAGAAATACGTTGGCATTATTCTTTTATTCTGTTCTTCAGATCCTCAATTTTTGTAGGAGGGGTTTTATACACTTTTGTTTTATTGCCCCATGTCAATGCTGTTGAAAATCTAGGGTAAAAAGTAATTTATTTTAAATTATGAAAAAAACGTTTTTTATCCATAACTTATTCAATCATCATCGGATTTAAAAAAATAAAAATGAGTTGTATTCGCAATAACATCAGCTTTAAAATGATATATCACAAAGGGGGTATTCCCATTTGAAATTTTAAAGATAGGGGTGGTGGGGGTTACAGGGGTGAATTTGTCAACATGACTTGTACGTCAAAGAAGTTCCCCCTCCGAACAACAATTGACGGGTCCCGGCGATTTCTGATTTTTTCGTAGTTTTAAAAATATTAAGGGTGGACTGTTTTCAAATGAACACAGTGTATAAGAATACAACGCTCTATTTTCGAGTTTAAATACGCGCCAATACGCCGGAAAATGTCAAACTGACTTGAACGCTCCGCTACCAGTGAGCAAACACGCTTTACTCTCCGCTCCACTCTCCGCGGTATGTGTGGACACGACAGTATAGGCTTCCTATTGTTTTGAACTTGAACGCTCCGATTCCGCTACCTAGCATCTCCGCTTTGCTCTCCGCTCCGCCGCCACTTTGGGTGCGCCTCTGCCTCTGGCGCACATGCCACCTGAGTCTTTTTAAATAAATTTTGCTTTTCCATAAAAAGTTAACGTTCTATTATCAACAATAGATGCATACCTACCTAATTTAATTCTGCATAAAAAGTGTTCTTAGGTTTTTTGCGTAATGGACCGTTTCAGAAAAAATCGTGAAAACTAAAGGGTTTTCCAATAAGAGGTGTTATTTTGATATTCAAAGGAAAATGCCATTTTTTGAGATAAATGATCGGATGTTTATTTCATTATAAAGAGGAAGGTATGCCGTTAATAATGGAAAATAACATCAGCCAAATGAGCACCACGACCACGCCTACAGGACCATATCCTTTTCATGAAATTTTCCATAACCAAATGGCAAAGTGGCTGCCCTATGTCCTCGATAGCCTCACGGATTCCATCTTTGAGGTCTTGAATCGACGCTGGGCTGTTGGCGTAGACCTTCTCTTTCACGTGGCCCCAAAGGAAGAAGTCGCAAGGTGTTAAATCACAAGATCTCGGTGGCCAATTGTGATCACCTCTTCGAGAGATAACACGGTCCGGAAACTTTTCCCGTAAAAGATCAATGGTTTCGTTGCTTGTGTGGCACGTAGCGCCATCTTGTTGAAAGTAAACGTTTTCCAGATCAATACCATCCAATTCCGGCCATAAAAAATCATTAATCATCTCTCGATAGCGCAATCCATTCACCGTAACTGGCGCTCCAGCCTCATTTTCGAAAAAGTAAGGTCCAATGACCCTGCCGGACCATAAACCGCACCAAACAGTCACACGTTGAGGATAGAGAGGCTTTTCAACAATAACTCTTGGGTTTTCCGAGCCCCAGATGCGACAATTTTGTTTGTTGACGAAGCCACCGAGGTGGAAATGGGCCTCATCACTCAACATGATTTTTCGATGGAATTCCGGATCATTTTCATGCATTTCAAGGACCCAATCGGCAAAGACACGACGTTGTTGATGATCGGCCGGCTTGAGTTCTTGTGTTAACTGAACTTTATAAGCCTTAAGACCCAAATCTTTATGCAAAATACGGTGTAATGACGTTTTTCGAATGCCTAATTCCAAAGAACGACGAGGAATGGACAAACCTGGGTTTTCTTCAACACTTTCGGCTACAGCAGCAATATTCTCGGCTGTTCTTGAGCGACGTGCACGGGTTTTATTCTTCACATCACTAACTTGTCCCAACAGCTCGAATTTTTCCACCAATTTCTGTATTGCGGTCCGATAAGGTGCTTCACGACGACCCAAAAATGTTCGAGTTTTACGAACCGTCTCTGCCAAATTTTCACCATTTTTATAGTGAATTTTAATAATTTCAATGCGTTGTTGAAGCGTGTATCGTTCCATTTTTATTAATGGCGTAGTTTCTACTTGTCAAATGTCAAAAAATGACAGCTCCAAAAGTAACATTACCGAAATAGCGGGCTATTCAAAATAACACCTCTTATTGGAAAACCCTTTATGTCAAAGTACCCCATACGAGAAGTCAGTTCCTCCGCATACAGGGTGATTCGGTTCGACGTCTATACCTATCAATAAACAAATATATCTAAAGATTGTAGTATACAGGGTGTAATTTTGATTATTATATAAATTTTAACTGGCGGTAGGTTTCGGCCCCTAAAGTACGCCTATTAAGTTTATTTTGATTTTTTTTTAAATCATTAAAAATATGACAAATTGCTCTTATACTTAGAAACTTTTTTAGTGCTGCTGATTTGAATGCCCCTGTCAGTCCATTGTTGCTTCGACGCGATAACTGATCGCTGACCGCAGCCAGCGGGCCAGGGGCAATGAATGGAATTTGCAATACATCGACAATAGGTTTTTGGCCACTCGACGAGCTCGTCTAGAAGCCGCTGCGAATGAAATAAAATATAGGCACGATACGTTAGCTAAAACAAAAGAATCTGTGCACCGAACAGTTGAAGCTTGTATTAGGAGTGGAGGACATTTCGAACAACTTCTATGAAAAAGTTACGACGTTAAGAATTGGTGAGGAATTATCTGACGGTGTGGCAACGCTGTAGTAGGAAGCCATCGCTTCAATAATGAAGGGACCTTGCGACCAGTGGCTCCCAAACTGTCTCTACAATTAGGATTTTTTAAAGGCTTTTTATTTTCTGCACATTTAAAAAATACTTTCATGGGTATGCTTTTGGGGTAGAAACCTATCGGAACTTGCTGGCAACGTGTCCCAAAATTTAAGTTTCTAGATTCAACCGTTTTTAAGAAAAAAATGAAAACCAAAATTTTCGTCTTTCTTAATTCAGGGATACCTAACTTTGCAGGGGAGGCATAATAAGAACCAAAGTAGGTACCCAAAACTAGCTAAAAGGCACGTGGATGTTTTTAAGTAAATCTTGGTATAGAATTAATATTGATAATTATAATAATGAAAAAAGTTTATTTCTCGTAGTTTATTTTTTCCCTACTGTTTGAACACAGAAAACTGTAGTTATTCAATAGATTTCTATGACAGTCAAGTCCAGAGTACCCCATACATTTACTGGTGTAGCCGATTTAAATATATGGACCGGCAGATTATCTATAGATTTTATTTTATTTGAAAACCTTATTAAAAATTATTGTATTTGACTGTTATCCTGTTATTCCATGGCTACGTTTTGAAAAGAACACACTCGTCGTGCGTCACTTAAAAAAACAGGGGGGTACCGAGGTGGAGGTGGGTAGGTACCTACTTTCGGCATGAGCTTTTTAATTTTTTCTTATTAGTAGAAATCACTTATTTTTGCATAATTAATATAAAAAGTAAAAAGTGCATAAAACAATAATTCCCGTTTTTCAAGGAAAAAGTTAATACCGCAAAATCCGTAATTCCTACTAAAAAAAATCTATAAGCCGAAGTAGGTAGGTACTTACCACTTACCACTATCTAAATATCATTACCATTTGACAATGATTCGAAATGTCGGTTGCTTCATCACACTGTATCTATGTGTGGCCAAAAAGTCTGTTTTATTTATTTGCTCCCGAATTTCTTAGCGACAAACTTCCAGCATGCTTTTCAAAATTTCATTTTGTACCTACCATTTTTGATGTACCCTTGAATACTGTAGAACTTTTTAAATGTTCTTTCATAATATAATCTAACTCGGATGTAAAATCGATTAATTCTCGAAAAATCCCACGATTTTGAGAGTCTCTTTTTCGTCGTGCCCTCCCAACGCTAATTCTAGTTTGCCACAAAATTTTATGCAGTTTATTATTCTTTTTAAAAAACTTATATCTGTTTTTATTCACGGTTTTGTTATGTTTAATAATGTTTTGCCGGTACGTGGAATCTAACTGAGCGGCAATACTAACCTTGCCTAAAAATGCTAGTTATGTAGAACAATTCATGTGCCGAATAGAAAGCTCGTGTTTTTTTATTTTTTGATTTAAATGTTTTAAATCTTTGAATCCTATGTCATATTCATTCCCATTCCTTCTTTATAGAACAGTAAGCAGGGAAAACAAAACAGTGCATTTAATTGGTCACATCCAGATATCCAATTGTTCTTGTCGTACGGACTTCTAGAAAAGTGTCGCTTATAATAATTGCCGTTTGCATTTTTATCCGGTTGAGTTAATTGTAAATCTGGAGTTGGCCTGCCAAGAGTTTTTATTTCAACTTTTTCAGACAATGAAAGTCTTAAAAAGTTTCCTTCCAAAGCAGCCCGCGATCGACTGAAGGGCGAAGGAATTTATCGCCGCCAAATAGCTAGCGCGGCGGCATCAACTCCCAGCGCCACTAACGGCGTAGCGGCCGAAACAGAACTACGCCCGGGCGGTGTTCAAAGACGTCAGGAGGTTAGCCGCAACGCCTGTGCCCGCCTGTACAGGGTACAGGGCAGTACAGGCGTTGCGCTAATTCATAAAAAATAGAAAATATAATAGTATAAATAGCGGGGAAGGAACAAGGAACAGGAACAAAGAAGCAAAATAAAGAATATAGCAGTCGCGGAACTAATTTTTTTTTCCCAATTTCTATTGGGAGGCTGTAGCCCCATAGCAAAGTCTAGTCTCTAGACTTTGCCCATAGCCCCTATGGACGAGCCCCCACTGTCTATGGGTGACTTTTTCAGGTAACGGGCGCGCTGTATTTTTATGTAAAATGGAGCTGTATCTCTTGAATCGTAATAGGTAGATACTTGAAATTTTCAGAGTGTGTACCACTATGGCAGCTATAACAACAAATAATAAAAAAGTAAAATAAAGTTAATGTAATACTTTCAATTTTCGTTAACAATGATGACGTTGCTAACTAGGGTTCGTATATCAAACATTTTTGAAAGAGCGGAGTGGCGCAGTGGAAGCGTGCTGGGCTCATAACTCAGCGGTCCAGGGGTTCGAAACCACGCTCTGGGGCAAGCTTTTTTAATTCTTTTTTCTATTTTTTACTAAAGTATTTTTAAAAGATGTAGTGTTAAATATTGTACGGTGGTACGAAACCCTTCGTGTGCGAGTTCGACTCGCACTTGGCCGATTTTTAACTTTATACCTACTTGCTTGTGTATTTTTGTAGATAGTTGCAGTATTTAGCATTGCAGGGGCATGCCGCAGAGACGAGTTACAGAAGTTACCATTAAATGATATTAACGACATGTATTCTACCATAACTGTGAAAATTCCCGATAGCAAGGCGAACAAACCTCGATCATTTGTAATAAGCGGAAAAATTAGAAGTTTTAATTTTAAGCGGAAAAATTAGAAGTTTTAATTTTGTTAAAATGTATCGCAAATATGCATCCCTTCGTCCCCAGTCTACCAGTCACACTAGATTTTTTATACGATATTATAAAGGAAAATGCCGTTCAACCTGTTGATGTAAATACTTTTAGTAAAATTCCAAGTGATATTGCAAAATACTTAAAGATTGAAAACTCAATGTAATACACAGGACACTGTTTTCGCAGATCTTCTGCAACATTACTTGTGGAATCTGGGGCAGAACTGTTAACATTAAAACGCCATGGAGGATGGAACTCTTCAACTGTAGCTGAGGGCTACATTGAGAAGTCAATTTCTAAAAAAACTGAAATAGCTGCTCAAATTCTGGATAAGGTGAACCAAGTACCAGTACCGGAAACTTCACAACAATTTGAAAAAGAGTTTTAAGTAAAGAACCTGAAACCTTGGCAGGCAATGAAGAAAACAAAATTTCATATGTTGCACTCGGCATGTTTTCAGCCTCCTGCAACAAATATGCACTTTTTGCACTAGTTACACAAATAACTATTTTTCTAAGTATAATAGAATTGTGTTTTTTGCATTGCAAAAAGAGAAACTTTTTCAGGATATTATATATGGGGTGTATCAAATAAAGTCCGATTATATCCTTAGTTTTTGAAATGAAGAGAGAAGAGACCAGCTTAAAACCAGGATGATGCAGTTTTTTCTGGGGAATCCAAATCTAGCTTCAGAATTGATATACGTGGTGTTCTCAAAAAGTTATGAACAAAAATACAGGGTGTCTATTTAAGAAGGGCTGCTCGAGAAAATCTGGAAAAATATGCATTTTTCTGAGAACTTTATTTGAAAAAAATTGCTTCTTTGATGAGATAACTTTGCGTAAAAACACACTTGAGATCCATGGCCTACTTTCCGAGATATTTTTCAAAATCCCGAAGATCGCCGAAATTTCTTCGGCATGTAACTTTTTTGTTTCAAGAAACCGAAAAAATTTCTTAATTAAATTTGTATGGGCAAAACTGTTTGCTTTAAACCTAGTTTATCAGAATTTGGAAACATACCGTGGTTTGTTGCGTGCCCTCTTAACACTTAATTTTTTTTTATTTAAAGCTGTCATGCATACTAGAAATTTTTAAAAATGTTGTGCACGATACCGATACCTTTCAACTCGCAAGAAATTTCCAAGATTTCCAATGTAGTATGTATGCGAAAAAAATACCTAAAACATGAAGGTAGGTACAAGATTCTAGGCCACGGCTCGCTACAATAAAATGGGCATATTTTTTTTCGGTGGGTACTAAAAGAGCACCCATTAAACCGTGGCATTGTTTTAAATTCTGATAAAGTAGGCTTTTAAAGCAATTAGTTTTGCCCACAAATGTCATTGGGAAAAATGTTTCGGTAACTCAAAAAAAGTTACAAACCGAAGAAATTTCGGCAGTTTTCGGGTTAAAAGTAGACCATGGATCTCAAATGTTACACAAGTTACCCTATCAAAAAAGCAATCATTTATTTCAAATAAAGTTCTCGGAAAAATAAATTGTAAGATTTATTGAGGGATTTGTGGAGCGAAAATTGTTATTTGTAAAAAAGGCTTTAATAAAATATTGTGTGTAGGCGCTTGTAAGCCTGCCGTGGTTTCAGCACAGCCACAACTAGGCACTCCTCAAGTTGGTGGCGCTCCGAGGTCGGTACTGGTTTTAGTATTACCTATGCAGTAACATAGACAATAGCCTTAAATATAGTTTTAGTAATAATAGAAGGGAACCGTTTATACAGAATAATTCATTCATAAATCATAAATAAACGTCAACTTCCCGGGAACTATATGTATATAAATCCCAAAGCAAATATTTAAATCTGCAACATTTTATGTTCAATTTTATATGTTTTCAGTCTCCACGTCAAGGATTCGTTTCAGTATATTTTGTTAAAGTTATGGAAATAAGCGCAAAAACAGAAGTTTGTTTATTTAAATTTTGCATTTTACACATGTTTTATTGGGTCATTAAAATGACAAATTATTGGTCCATTTCTATCTCAATTGCCCAAAAAATATTTGATTTTTCGTAGTTTTTAAGACTTAAAACCATTATTACAAGTTTATTGATAGTTGATCATTTTATAGTGATTCGTGATTGATTTTTACTGGATACAAAGTTTACACATATGCAACATAAAATATAGTTTAAACGAAGCAAAAGGGACATTCAAGAAAATCTAAATTAAAACTGGTTCTGTATTTATTTTTATGACAGAAAATTTTGTTTTTCTTAAGACAACTTATATCCTATAATTTTATCAACAATCTTTCTCCTACTAGGCTTCATTCCCGAGATAAAAATAAAGCTTCAATAATTATACCTTTTGCCTCGGAAACCAAATCCATTGGGGCATTAGGACCATTCAGTGGATATGATTTTTTTTTACTAATAATTTTGATAAACAAATATACCTACACAATCCACCGTTTCGAGGAAATACGAAAGTTTTTCTGCTGTCATACCTATTTAAACATCCAAAACTTATTTTAACTTTGTGCAGGACCATTGTACTCCAGTTCCTGTACTTCAAAGTGTAATTATACATCTAGTTGTAGCTGAACTATTATATTATTTCTGTGTTGACTAATAAGAAATAGTATATTATACACCTAGGTTGAGAAGTGAGCCATTATTTACCGAGCATTTTTATATCCTGAGGCGCGTAGCGCCGAAGGATATAATATGCGAGGTAAATAATGGCCTTCTCAACCGAAGTGCATATAGAATTTTTTTACTACTAACATTAAAATATTGCCATATTTTAGTCATTTCAAGCTTTTTTCAAATACTTCAAAATATCAAGTAGCCTGAGAGTTCAGTTGTCAAGCTGATAAAATGACACTAATTTTTAAATGTCACATAGAAAATTTTTCATTATTTACCTAGGTATTTTTTATTATCATTATTTACCTAGGTAGAGAAATATTACTTCTCATTAGAGCAATGAGGTAAATAATGGTGATTTCTCAGGTTAGTAGTAAAAAAATATATTTTATAGCATGCATCGCTGGAGTACCTATAGAAATCTAAGAGTATTAAACCAAAAACTGTGACAGTACGACATAACTCCTAAGCAAATTGTATACCTACTCTAAATAGTCCCCCATATACCAAAACCAACCACGTAAAGAAGCTGTGAACAGAATAAATTATTTTAAACCGCGTGCAAGGAAACCACTTTCGCGAAATCGACGACTTCTTTATTGGAATAGCAGACTGATTTATAACGGTCAATTTAAATGCATTCTTGTAGAGGTGACTGTTCCAAATTCGAATGCACATTAATTAAAGTCAATTTAATTTCAACTGTTCATGTAGACGGTTCATTATAGTTGCAACATTTTTAAAATTTAACAATTACTATTTCCAACATAAAAAACTCCTTAGAAATTAGTTATTTAAATACCGTCTAAGTAGAAGCTTTGTCTTTACGTTATCATTTCAACAGAGCCTGAATTTCAATCGTCTGAATATACTTACTGGAAGTTGATGTATTGGGTGGCCCATCTAAACGGAAAAGTGTGTTAGGTGGAGACTGGTCATCATAAAATCGCCATTCAAATAATGAATTTGCAGTAAAAATTCAGGGGAATTTGAGGAAGTGGTCGAATTTTGTACAAGGGGGTCGATAAAAAAGTTATCCCCAAAAATATTTCTTTGTAAAATAATAAAATCCACATTTTACCTACATTACCATTAGAGAACTTTTAAGCACTATTCCTGAATATTCAGTTTTTGAAATTACTTCCGGTTATAGCGGAAATAAAAATGATTTTCAATACTTTACAACTTACACATGTCATTTAACCATTAGATATAGGACCCCCCTTTTAATTCTGAATCAAACGATATATAATTTGGCCTATTTGTCTGCAAACGTTTCCGAGATATTTACCAAATAAGCTAGATCAAATTATAGAGAACATGGTCTCTTGTGTCCGTGTCTGATGTTTCATTCAAGTAGGCCAAACATTAGAACCAGATTTATGAAAAATTAAGTCAGCTATGACAATAAAACTGACAATCAAGTATAGGCTGCGTCTATTCATAATAACACTTATTTTAAAAACGCTATTAAATTGTACACTAGATTGTGACAGGTACCTAAATATTTCATGCCCCTAGAATTCCGTAAGCCGCGGCCATATTGATATTATTGATAGGACAGGGAGGACAGGACCGTAATCAACAGAATTTACGTTTTATGCACACGAATCCTAAATTTGAATATATAGAAATGAACATTAAACTCTGTTCTTTGAAGCACAGAAAAAGGCTATAGTTATAGTGTCTGTGTTTGAAATTAATTGAGAGCAACCGAATATCAAGGTTAGGCATCTGTCACAAGTACTGACATTTCTGCCAGACATTTTAAATACGCCCCTGGAGGAGCCCAGAACAATGCTGCCAACATTGTATTACCAAATTTATAAATGTCATTTCTAGTGTATCTACAATTATTAAAGAGCGTTTTTAGATTAGGTACCTGTCAGATTAATTTCAAATTTTGTTGCTGAAGCTATCCTTACAGTTTTAAAAAATGTTTTTGGAAGAAGAATAATATGGTGTGATGTTTTAGAGATCTTTATCAGAAATAATAAGAGATACGTGTAAACTTTGAGGGAGTATTCTCGTAAATGTCTAAATAGAGATATTCCGAGTGCTTCATTTATAATATCTAATATATAAGCTACATCGAAGATTTAAATCGACACGAAGTGAAATTAATCTGACAGGTAAGTATAAATATTGAATTGATATCCTAGTTTTATTGTCATGCCTTTCTTGATTTTTAAAACAAAGCTGGTTCTAATGTTTTGCTTGGCCTACTTGGATTTATTTGATTCAGAATTTAAAAAAATGAAAATAAAAACCTTTTTAAAAATAAGCTTTTATTTAAGCCATTTACTAAAACAAATAAAATAAGTTTAGCCAAATTGCCACAAGTTTTTGCAAATTGAAAAGCTTGTCGCGCGAAATGTTGATGAAAGTAGTTACCAATTTATTTTATTGGACAGCGATTGGTTGATAAGCAAGTACGTATTTGCCAAAGTATATGCATTTTTTCTTTACAATTCGCGCGACAAGCTTTTCAATTTGCAAAAACTTGGCGCAATTTGGAATTGACGAAAACTTAAACTTATTTTATTCGTTTTATTACATGACTTAAATAAAAGCTTGTTTTTAAAAAGGTTTTTTATTTTCAATTTTATTTTGTGCTTTTTAGTACCTATTTGATTCCCATGTCAGGAGGGTGGTAAAAAATGTAGTCCGCCATCTTGGGGCGGCCGCCATATTGGATTTCGTATGAAGTAATTCACCTTATTGTTTTCTATCCGTCGAGTCCCCTCATTTGATACCCATGTTGGGTATCAAATAGGTAATCCGCCATCTTGGAGCGGCGGCCATATTGAATTTAGTGTGATGTCACTAACTTTATCGTTTTCTACTTTCCAAGCCCTTTCATTTGATACCCATATTAAGGGGGTTGACAAAAAATACATCATCCGCCATTTTGAAAGTATTACAATATTGAGTATTGCGTATTGTATTGTCACCGGAACTAAAGGTGTAAGCAAAATTTCAGCTCAATCGGATGTCAGGAAGTGGTTATAATTCAGCTTGCAAGATTCGACCCACAGATACATATATAACAGGGCAAGTTAAATAAAAGCTTGTCAAAAAGGAATCGTACAGTGGTTTAATGAAATGCGTAAGTTTCAGAATAGACAAAATCACTTTATATTTTGCAGGTTTTTCTCGATATTTTGAATTTCTTTGAGATTTCGGGTAAAAATTAACAAAAATAAGTCGATGCCTGTGCTCTAAATTTCGTGTTAATCTATTTTCCACCTGCCGTTAATTTATTTTCATCATCATGACTGAATCACCCTATATTTGTATACAATTGCCCCCTTTTTGGTTTCCGGAAACATTATAATTTATAATAGTTGAAAATTGAGTACCAAACATAATGATATTTCACACTTCTGTTTAATTATTTTCCATCAGTTTGGGACACATTGTAGAATTTAAATATCTAAATTGGTACCCGAAAGATGGCGATCCAATTGTTCACCTATTTTTTTATCTCTTGTTTGGCCTGAATTAAAATATGTTTACATTTAACCGAAACGTTAAATTCATTACGATTGAAACCAAATGCGATTAGGTAGACTAATAATTTTTGTGTCAAGTTCAAAGCACTGATTATTCTAGGTAAACAGTAAACAATTATTATAGGTAGATGGGTGCCTACGTGATAATATTATGTGCGACCATGAAGCTGTTTTATGGCTATAGTCGCTCGTGTGTTAAACTTACCGCATAATTAAGTAAAAAGATACTATCAAATAAATGGCTCACTTTACAAACAAAGAACTTCTGATGTTGGCGATACCTACCGACATTGCTCTATAGCCTCTTCGCTTAAATTGCCGCATCTTAAAGGTTGCACAAATCATTCACTATTGACAAACATAAGAACAGGTTGCCAGAACAATCTATGGAAATAAAATAGTACTTTTAAATAATCTATAATTGAAACGATCGCATTGTTTACTTTATAGCACACATCATGCATTTCTTGTGTCTATGACAAACCACTACAATCATTATTGGAAATAATTACAGTGACATAATACCGCATTCCTGTCGCAAATGAAACCTGAATTTATTACCGTTCCTGGCAACTCAGATGTATAACTTCATAGCTATTTTAAAACAGTATCGAAACATCGGTATCGGTACATCTTGCTATAGTTTCTCTGCTTTGCTTTTTCATACTTAGAGATTAGTTGATCAAATTTTGACAAAAGATGTCCTTAACAAAATTATACACCACCGGTCGTTAATTCACAATTTATTAGGCTTTAGGCTTTAAGTTCAGCTTATGGCCCGCGGATGGCAAATTAATCAGCTGCTCCTAAAGTACCAATCCAGGTCCCAAAATTCGCTATTATCAATCAGGGCAATAGCAACGGAGTGTATTTGCCAGGCATATAATAGGAACTGCGAGGAGACATCAAATGCAATTTCAATGGCCACATACCACATAAAAGCTAGATCGCGTTTAATCATGATTTTAAGTCATGATAGAACCACAAATATACAGGGTGTCCCAGAAAAGAAGTTCAACCCAATAACCGTAGATTCTCAACGTCAAAAATGGCGATTTAACCACACTTAGGTACCTACCTGTAAAAATGCTTCCCTCAAAAGATACACGGAGTTACCGTTGAATCTCAAAGATCGGTTTTTGGTTAAGTGCATTTTTATCTGATATCGAGGTGAGATTTGGTACAAGTAGTTATTATGTACACCTGGTTGTCATTGTTGTAATTCAAAAACAAATGAAAATCGTGGGGAGACAAGATCAAACTTTTTCTATGGAGTCTGCGAAACATTTTTGTAGGGAATGTATAATTTAATTTCTCTAGTTTTTTGTATCTTGCAAATTTGCCTTAAAAGCCATTGTTTTTTAGATAAACAGGTTTTTTTTTTTAATAAGGTACCTACCTCATTTCTAGTTGCTTGTAATCATTGGAATTGGGATCATTCTAAAGGAGCAGAAAATAAGAAAAACGACTAGGTATGGAAGGTAATAACACAACCACAAGAACAAATTTTTACAAGCATGGGCTTCAGAAACTTTAGGAAATATATTTTCGTATATTTCGTAAGAACGATTTTGGGACCCTTATGTTTATAACTACTTTTTTCTTGTCTTGAGTCCTGTTACTGCCCTCTATAGTCGTTTTTCCTATTTTTATTTCCTTTAGAATTTTACCCCAATGAGGTTACGCATCTGGAAATTAGGGTGCCTATCTTATTCCAAAACCCTGTTTATCCCGAAATCAATGGTTTTTACTACAAATGTAAAATTTAAAAAAATTACGAAAATTAAAATCCAAATTTAGTTACAACAATAATTACAATCAGGTGGTTGAATTTGACATAAGTGATAATAATAACTTGCACCAAATCTCAACGCAATACCTATATCTAAATTCGACAAAAATGTAACCAAAGCCCGATTTTTGAGATTCAACATAAACACTATATGGATCTTTCAAGGGAAGAATTTTTACATATAAGTAAGATATTTTGACGTCAAGAACCTCAAGTGGGGGCAATCGACCTCTTGACTTTGCCGGCGTAGGTACCTTATAAGTATTATATTTTCGGCGTACCTATACTTTATATTATATTTTTATAATATTGAATTTATTTATTTTAAATAAGAATTAAGTTAATGTCAGCTGCTTTTTGTCATAATACAGTTTTGGTTATTTTTTAAATTCCTTTGGAGCCAAAGTTTTATTTAGCTTTACTTTTTTGTGTGGCGTATGTAGAGAGAGGGGCACAGGTATGGTACCTCCTAAACTATTTCGTAATTTAAGATTATTCACTGCGGCTTGTAAATCCGAAGATTTTTTAGATTTTCTGATACTAATTTTAAGTAAAATTTCTAAAAAAAATCGACGGGGCACATTGTCAGGACCGGATATTGTTTTTAATTATTGATAAAAACACGTTTACATGATCGGGCAAGGTACTGACCTTATACCTGGAAAAATGTATAACTATTTTGTTTTGCCTTTTGAGTAAACATTCTGATGCAAAATGCCAAGTACCATCATTCTCGTCTCGCCTTGCCAAAGCCAAAGTGACGGTGGTTGGTGACAAATATCTCTAGTACTCTTTGTATAGGTTGAAATAAAACACCAACAAACCTTGAAGTTAATTCATATCTTTTTCGTATTCAAAAATAATGCGACAAGCAATTAACCATGAAAACAATAATTTTTCACAATCCAATGATCGGGCTAGTCTGGTCAGATAGAAAACTGCATGCAGGCGGATAACAGAAGTTTAGTAGATTTCCCTGGCATATAATAAAAAATTTGAAGGTATTGCTTCTTTTGCTCTCAAAAGAACGCCCCGGATACAATCGAATCCACGGAGATGCGCTGAAAATCGTCTTCACACAAACTTCCTAGTTATTATTTATGAATTGTCGATTTTTTACAAATCTCATCTAACTACCTACCCCCAATTTTCTACGCCTCAGTTAAATTGTCTGTCCTTAAAATTTCTAAAAAATTTCGCATGCGGCGCATTTTAATAAGCGAACACCTCCTTTTAATTCTTGCTTTTAAAAATCAATAATCATTATGAATCCACAAGGAAATGGATTTCGATAGGAAGTTGCCTACCTATCTATATATTTTACATTTGGCCCTTTGAGAGGATGTGGCAATAAATTTATAGGCACTAACTTCAAGGAATTCTCTCTGGGGCTTCGGGCTTTTATGTAAAAAAGTACCTACTTCTTACAGTTACTGCATAGTTAAATTATTATTATTATGGTTCCACAGTTAACAAAGAAAAAACTACAATCAGTTGCCTAATATTTTTTGCTAATATTAGGTTACCTAATTTTTTTAGTTCATTAAAAATGTTTGACATTGAAAATTTTAAAATTTTCGGCTGCGGCGCAATTCTTAACAATGCAAAATGAACTTTGTCATAACCAGCCTCCCCTGACAATAATTTCTGGTTGCGCCACTGGTTCAAACTAAAATAATTTTTATTTTGAGATTTTAGTTTTTCGTTATAATGTGTTTTATTATTATTATATATATTTATCAAAACCAAAAATGACCTTATATATCTTCTTCTTCTTGCCAAAATAATAAGCCTATTTAATATTTATAGTGTATAGGCACGAAACATAGAAAGTCTATTAGATGCAGGTTATCTATAAAATCCGGTTGATATATTTAGATACCAGATACTTTTCAGATTCCTCTGCTGGAGATTTTTTTGGCTGTATGAAGCCAATAATGCCACAAAAACGTTTTCTAAGTTTCCTTAAAGAAAAGGAAAGAAGACAAGACTGCATACTATAGCTTTGTTCCAACAACAGTTCTGCATCAGATCTATCGTACCAGAATGCAGGAACGTAATTCCAGAACTGTTTTCTACCAATGAAATCGAGAGAAGCGGTTCAGAACTGCTGTTGGAACAAACCTTATATATAGTATCTGTGAGGACAATTTTAATGGGTGATTATTTCGCGTGGTGTGGTGTACTCCCCCCATTTTTGGCTACATTTCCGAGGTCCCTAAACACGATAAAAATGTTTTTGAAATTTTTGTTCTTACTATTTTTTTCTTCAAAATATTTACTAACAAGAAGAAATATTCTAATATCTTTCTTTAATGGGCCTATAATAAAACTAAGTATATAAAAAAGAGGATATATTATGCCCATTAAAGAAGGATATTTCCTCTTGTTAGTACATACGTATTTTGAAAAAATTAAAAAATATGTTATTTTTGGGAAATACATTGCTTATTGTCCAGGGACCTTGAATTATAAAATAAAAAAAAATCCGCCAACACCAGTTTCTGGGTTCGAACCTACGACCATCGATTTACAAGTTGACGCTCTAACCAACTGAGCCATCGAGGTACTTGGAAATATTATCTAAAATAATGTAAGCTAGAATCTCTGTGACGTCACAAGACTAGGAATAAGTACCGTTTGTGAACATTCATAAGTAAAGGGCGGAATATATGCATTTAATTTCAATCGAAATATGCCCATATATATATATGCATAATTTTTGTTTAAAATATGCACTAATATGCATTTATTTGGCCAAATATGCAATAATATGCATTTATTTTACATGTACAAATAGGTACCATAAAAAACACCAAAACTGATTTTAGAGAAAAGGTTTATTTTAAGAAAAATTAAAGGAAAACAAATAGGTACATAAAGTATCTCGTAAAATACTATAGGTATTTTGAAGAAAAATTATAAAAACATTCTAATTTGAAATTGTATAGTAGGAATTTATGATTAAATACTTTTCAAAGTTTTCCAATACAAATATTTGCCTTCTGTCGGTAAAAATATGTTTATATCTTCTCTCATAGCTTCTCTCAACATCTGCCGATGTAGTAGGACAATATTTTAATTTGGGTAGTAAGATATAAGGCCAAGGTGCAACTTCGTTGAATGATTTACCATCAAAAATACTCTTTACTGCCATTAAAGATTTGAACCCTTCATTCTTTTATACAGTAGCATCGTACCAACTATTTTTTTTATAACTTTAATACCTACATCACCGGGAACTTTTCTACATTTAGCGGAAAATGTTTGAACAAAATCAATCGATTCGTTTAAACCTAAATTTCTACTTTCTAATGAAAGAATTATTATCTGGTATAAAACTAAAATTTACTTTAATAAAAACAAGTTGGTCAGCTACATCCGCATTTTTGAGGATTCTTGACTTTGCACCACACACTGCGAATTGTCTCTGGGCTCTCATAATCTTGGTCATATCTTATATCTATAAGTAAGTATAGGAAAAACATGCAAATATGCACAAAAATATAGTTTTTCCCGAAATATGCGAAATTGCGAAATTGAATAAAATATGCAAAAAATGCATATATATGCAATTTGCATATATTCCGCCCTTTATTCATAAGCATAAGATATTTGATGTATGAATATACTATTTAGCATGTTCCAGCAATATTCCAAATTGCACGTTCCTAAGGTGAACGTGCCTATAATGTAGGTACTTAAGTTAAATGTTCAATTTGCAAATATTTATGGAACCACTAAGTTAAGAATATGTTACACAAGATATTGTGGAAATATCCCTTCTTATTCAAAACAAACATATACATAATTTGTACATTCATCTAACATATTATATTTGTATCAGCGATTAACAAATATCTTGGGTATATGCAGTTACTGAACATATTTCGTAAAATATTGCAACAATGTTTTATAAATATGGGGAATATTTTTAGGAACTTATTTTGCATATTCCAAAAATATTAAATGCTGTATGGGCACAGCTAGCATCCCAAATTGCGAAAAAGAGGAAAAAAAAGCATTATTTAAAAACCAATTTATCGAGGAAGAACATAATGAGGAGGACAAATAAATATAGGTATATAAATAGATAGGTATATCAAAAATACATGCTCCTTAGTATCATGGCAAATGTCAGTATTTACATAACTTATAAATAAGCAAGAATATTTACTAATAGATATAATATTTAAAATATATAAATTATCCACCCTTGTTCTTTCTAAATCTAAATTGTTTGTATCATAATAGGAAGGTTGTTGGAACAAGCTTTTTCAAAAATCCACTCAATACTTTCTGTAGCTTATTATTGTAAACTTCAATAGGTCACTTTCACAAGCACTAAATTTATACGGAAATACTGTGGACTTTAGGTATTTACATTATTTATTTATAAAATATATTAATAAGTAGGTAGGTACCTACCCTCCAGGCCCTTGTAACAGGGACACTCGAAGCAAATATTTTTATTTTTAGCATCCAGCCTCATCCAGCAGATAGCAGGTAACCATACTTAAGGTTTTCATGCTGTCATGCCCGTCATACTGTCAGCCAACAAAAATCACTAACCAATTAGGTACCATGAAATTTCTAAGATTTAGGATATTTATCTTGGAAAAGGGGCTTTTTGGGGAACGATGACTGAAGTTCACTATTGCAATCATCAAATTAATTTTTAAAATTTAGTCGTACTAGCCCATTAGCGAGTTTTTATAGAGGCAGCGTTTTGTATATACGATAGTCGGGTGATGGTTATCATTTTAGGTCATTGTGTTGTCATCGCTGGCCGTCGAAAGCAATATTTCATTTTCCTTCGCGGCCAGCGTCTGTCTATGACCTTAGGAAATCGAGTTTGTGGCCGTCAGACTGTTACCACCGCATTGATATAGGCCGATACAAATGTTTAAGGCCAAGTCGGCAGGTCAGAGTGTCAAAATATGGCCGCGATGGTAGCAGCATCGTAATTCATTTATCAAAACTGCCAATTTAGCTAGGAATTAAACTACCTAGTGAAATCTGTTGAGCACTTTTTTCAATTCCACTGTTCTGTCGCAAGTGCTAGTTTATTTTTTATTGTAATAAATGTTTACAAGGTTGCGATCTTAAAACTACAAAGTTACACATGGCACTTTGTACTGTGACTACCAAAGTGGCTACTTCATTTCAGACAAAAAAATTGTCACTTGCTTTTAAAAAAACAGCTTGTATTTATTATTAATACATATTATATACTATTATTATTTATCATTTATGATAATTATTATTCGTAAATTCCAGAGGCATTTGTTGTTCTCACATAAGCATTTTTTATGTGATATGCATAATACTTAATATTCTGGGCTAATGTACCTTATGTAGTGTACCTACCTATACAGGGTGAGTCACATCTAAAGGCAGAGCCGAAAACACAAGGTAGAACTCGCTAAAATAAGCACATATGCTTAATAAACATTAGCCCAAAAAAGCTTGGTTCTCCATATACAGCGTGTTGAAAATTTTCCAAAAATGACATATTTTTTTAATTTCTTTCGATCCCATTTAGGAATTCCAACCAAATTTGGTACACATTATACACTGGACGGTTGCCATTTTGTGGAATAATTTGACCCCGTTCCGATCACCAGCGGCGTAGGTACAAATAGTTACTGTAAATAATTGTAGAAAAAATGTAGTACGGCCCTGTGCAAAACCAAAAATTTTTGGATAGCCCATTTAATTTGGAACAAAAAGTGCCTCTTGGTATTTTTTTATTTCTGGTACAGTTTCTTCGTAATTTGGGATTTTTTAAACTAATGTCAAGGTGATTATGCTGGCATTTAAAATAAAATTATATGTATCTACGCCGCATCTGAACAGGGCCAAATTATTGCACAAAATGACAACCCATAATATGTATAAAATAATTCCTAAACGGGCTAGAAAAAAATTAAAAAATATTTGTAAAAGTTTCAACACCCTGTATATGGAGAACCAAGCGTTTTTGAGCTAATGTTTATTAAGCATATGTGCTTATTTTAGCGAATTCTACCTTGTGTTTTCGGCTCTGCCTTTAGATGTGACTCACCCTGTATAAAAACTGTTTGAATTATTGAAATATTTCTTTTATTTACCCTGACTAATATTATGATGCCAGAAAATACTCATACAGCTTCCAAATTCAATGAATATCATTTTTATTTACGCTGACCAATAATAGCGATACCAGAAAATACCCATTCAATTCAATGAATTTCGATATAATATTCCCCCTCCCTAATTTTAAACTGAGCTTTATTCAGCTGATTCAGCTCCATATATCCCAAAGTGGTCAAACTTTCCCGGAACTTGCTGGTAAAACCTATGTTTACAACCTATCGGAGAGAGAAAACTATACTTCTAAATGGACTACTTCACCCAAATTTTATACTTTTTAACTTTGTAATTACCGACAAAAAGGCGGGAAAATCTGCAAAATAAATACCTATTTATTCTCACCAAAAAGATACCAATGTCCACATTCTATAGTTATCAGTAAGCACTATGTAAAATATTATCCAATAAAGTTTGGATTTCAATTTTTCTTGTAGCTTTGAAATTTGTGTGAATTTTAACCTTACTTTTACCCTGCCGACTTGGTCTAAAGGCCTGTCCATCAACTGTCCACACTTTCTACTCAACATTAGTTATTAACAATGTTATTCAACATGTGGTCGAAATTACGCTGAAAAGCAACAAGTTATTTTTTGTTACCAGTCGGTGAGCGGTATCTTTTGGCAACATATTGCGGCTTGCATTCTTTTGTATCGAAGTTTGTTTAGACAAGGGACGAATAAGAAATGAGAAATGTTGATTTTTGTTTGCAATCCGACTTTTAAATGTGGACGTCAAGTTGTCAACAAGATATAGAAACATGCTTCAGCAACAAGCTTTTGCAATATGTTACTAAAAGAAATGTGTGGCTCGAGTTTAAAACATTAATAATTAATTTTCTTTCACGTCTTGAACAGAATGAAAAATAAAATAGTAAATAGCTAGTCATCGAGACTGGAAACTACATTATTATTAATATTTACGTATGAGCAAAATTAACAAGATTGACGATAATTATAATAATTAGTAACGGCTTAGCCACAAATTATTTAAGACATACGAGATACCAAAATCTTGTATCAAACTGAATATAAAAGTTGAACAATAAACCAAAATTTACATATATAATATTTTAGAGTTGGAAAACCCGTTCTACATTAAAACACCGGCACATCCATTAGAACTTGGATGTTGGTATGATATTACCAGTTGCCGAATTTTACAGTCCCATGAATCCGCTGTCTTTTTGTAAAAATCTAGTGGGGACATGGGGACGTGAAATTTTATCACCTTTTTATAGGTATTAATAGCCACAGCTATTAATTCGTTCTCTAAAAATTCACTTTGAATCCCCGTATTTTGAGGTAGAGGGTAGAGGCGCCTAGATGAAAAGAGGCATAAGAAAGGACATCATACCTAAGTAATAGAGTTCAATATGTTACTATAGAGAATCATATTAGTCAGCCACTAACTGTGGAATGTGGCGTCCCGCAGGGTACTGTTTTAGGTCCCATATTATTTTCTTGTTACATCAATGGTTTACTAAATCTTGACACAAAAGGTATCATTTCTTCCTTCGCCGATGATACAGTTATTCAATACACTGGAAAGAATGGGAAGGACGTTAAAAACACTGCTGAAACTGACTTACAAAAGATCATATCTTGGTTTGATACTATGAAACTTACTATTAATTTTGAAAAGACCAAGTTCATGCCATTTAGTTGTGATAAGAGGAAGATTCCGGACTATCGTACACTCGTTGTATCGAAAAGTCCAAGTTGTAATGTTTCTATCAGCTGTACCGATACAATCGCATATTTGGGTGTAGAATTTGATATGCACTTGAAGTGGGATAATCACATATCAAAACTTTCAAAAAAATTAAGATCAGTTACCTACAAATTCAAAATGTTAAAAAAGGTTTTAGGTACACATGACCTTAAAACTACTTACCACGCATTAGTGGAATCCTTACTCCAGTATGGGATTGCAGCTTGGGGTAGTACTTATAAATCTCATATGCATCGCCTCGAAGTACTTAAAAAATCATTCCTAAAAATCTTACTTGGTAAAGACAGAATGTTTCCCAGTATTTTATTATTCCAAGAAAGTAAGGTCCTAGATCTAAGACAATTATTTTTTAAAAAAATCCTCAACTTACAATTTAAAAATAGAAATAAACTAATACATTATATCACATAAATATCCTACCAAACATAAAGAACACAAACAAATTATAACCTCAAAAGTTTCTAAACGATTAGCACAATGTTCCCTTGATTATATTGGCCCTCGTGTATACTGCTTATTGCCTAAACAGATAAGATCAATTAACAATTTAAACTTGTTTAAACAAAAAACTAAAATATGGCTACAAGAAATTGATAAACAGATACTCAGAAATATATTTAAAATAGTTTAACCTACAATCTATTTATTATTCGATAAGTTACTTACCTCACTTAAACTGCATACTTACCTGAACCAAAATATATATCTAATTACCTCCACCTGCATGCACTACTCATCTGCCACATTTAATGTATAATGCTTAATATCTACCTTAATGACATATTTGTATCCGGCCTGTTGTAGTACTATAAATACTTGGATTTAACCACGCACATATAAACTTGTTTGATATCAGTGGAATTCCGTTTATTTATGTTCTCAGCGGAATTCATAGAAATTATGGCTAATATTATTATTAAATTAATTAAATTTTATTATTATTATACCATAAAATAAAATATTGTAAAATTTTTGAGATAATAAATAAATATCTACTACATACCTATTATTACAGCCCAAAGAATCTGTGAGTGAATGGATAGACCTATACTTTTTCGTAACACCCTCTTAGATTAACCTATTTCCGACTTAAAAATCGGAATTACACCAGGTATTTCCGATTTTAAAGTCGGAGTTAAGGATAATTACGCTATTTCGGAATTAAGGCTATTTTCGACATATAGAGCCGGAATTAAAAAAATATTGTGTGCCCCTTCTAATGTATAGGTAGTATGGAATATTTCTAATTTTATCTACTTTTTTGATCAAGTTTGTTCCCCATTCGAAATACGAAATCAGCATGACTGCCAACTGAAACGCCAATTAGACTTTATTAATTGCTGCGACTGCATGGCCCACATTGTCAGGCCTATGAATAGAATGGACAAAAATGTAAATCAATTACCAACATGAAATGCAACTCTCATACGACTCTTCAAACATTAAAAAACCAACCAAGAAGGCAAATATGCAGACTACTTGGAATTTGTAAGGCGTGATCGTCGGTTACTTTTCTGCCTCGGTCGAGATGACCGAAACTATATTCAGATTATTAGAAGATACCGGCGATTCGGCGAATATGCGAGTGTCTAAAGAATTTTGTTTTAGTATAAATGTTTAAGTTTAATATACCGAATATTGCAATATATTGCCATACTTACAATATGTAAATAAAAGCTATTTCAGAAAAGATGGATAACCTTAAAAATATGAAAAATGTCGCCAAAATAAACTTCCACAAATAAACTTGTCAGGCTGTCACTGGCCAAGAATATTATTATTCTTCAGGCCTCAACTAGCACTAAAATCGCGTTCTAACCTTCAATAATTGACAGATGTACAAATTATGAAGTTTATACAAATATCTATAAAACCTATGGAAGCTGTACAGGGAAGACAATGAGAACAAAAATATATATATGTATAAAAACTAATACCTAATTAAATTAAAATACCTATACCCCAACTTAGTTTCGAGTCCTAATAATTCTATCCATTACAAATTATGTTTTAATTTGTTTTCGCCCCAAAATTAAAGTTGGATGTTGGTGTTAGGATGTCGCAGGATTTTCCTTTAATCTATGATATAAATATGTATTAAAAA
This sequence comes from Pseudeuparius sepicola, assembly GCA_963920635.1. NCBI lineage: Eukaryota > Metazoa > Arthropoda > Insecta > Coleoptera > Anthribidae > Pseudeuparius > Pseudeuparius sepicola. The sequence goes on along the minus strand of OY987299.1, from coordinate 103,727,175 downwards.
GAGTGCTAGATCCAATTTGTGGTTTTTCAAATTTAGTGAAAAGGCTCATTTATATCTACTTTTTCCTGGATGGGTCTGTGAAAATGGCTACGGTAAAAACAAAAAGTATGCCAGTGCTCGAGTTTGGAAATGAAATTTGGTTATAAAATTTAAGACACATTTCAGCTGTCTGTAATGTTGTCAAATTTTCAAAACAAATGTTCCCAATCACCCTCATGAATCATCAGTCTAGAATTTAGAATTTTAATTAGAGGCGACACGTGTGCGATGTCGCGAAAGAGAGAAGTAGTGATTTGTAGGGTAATCACTGAAATATGTCGCATTCCTACGGCTACGGCTTTGTTTTCTTCGGCGTATTGCTCAGCCGTGACTGTTTCAGATTCAGATGATCATTACTATGCACCATTTTCACTCGTTGGATCATACCTTTTATAATAAATGTGGAAAATGTGTGGCCACCTGCTAGTACCAGAGCTGCAGAACGACTTATACTATAAGAATTTGTTAGTTCAACTTCAGTAAAACTAATATAACAAGTGCGGTGTTTCACTAACCCAACAGCTCCCCACATTTTGGGGGCTCGTCCGGGATGCATTTAAACATTCCGGTATAGGATTCGGCACCTAGGCAAATTTCATTGGTCCATGTGAATTCGGATCGCCAATGAATGCGGAGTGCCAAAATCCGTGCCTGAGTGTTGAACGGTGCTGAGCATCAGGTCAGAATGGTGCAGTAAAATCAGCCAGCGTCGAGTGCCGAATCCGAGGTCCGAGGTCAAAATGTTGAAAGGTGCTGAAACCCAGGTCGGAATATTACGGAAGCCCGGTGGTGCAATCCGTCTTCAGAGTTCCTAATTCACTGTTCTGACGTCACAACTCGGAATTTCTCATTTACTACGTCAGAACTCGGAATTTCTCATTTTACTAACGTCAGAACTCGGAAACGCTAACTTGGTACCTCAGAATTATTATTTTTTATTATCGCTGCATTCTACATATTTATTATGTAAGAAGTTCTTATATTTATTACTGATTTTAATTTTTAGTAATTGAGCAATGGTTATTTTGAATATTATTACTCACAATCTACTCCATAGCGTTTAATTAAAATTACCTATACCTAATAGGAACTTGTCGGAAGCAGGAGAAATATAATACATTATTGCACGATACGTAATCTTTTTTGGCCTCGGAGGTTTTTAATAAGAACCGAGACAACGCGGGCGTTGCCTATAGGTGCTTAAACAACCTCGTCAGTCAAAAAAGTGGACTTACGTATATTGCAAAAAAAAAAACAAATAAACATTAAATATTTAATTCAACAGTAAGTATTTATTTCCAACCCTTGAATGAACTTCTCACTCAACGTTCCAACTTCCAACTAAGTATAATAGGTACCTAGGACTCAGTGGCGTAGAGTGGTGCCCCTGCCATTATTAAACAATAACGAAAGAAGCAATATAGTATAAAAGAGCTCCAAACCCGTGGATATTTCTTCAAATTACATGATCTCAGCATTCAGCATAGTGATCTTCCTAACATAATAGTTTAGTGGTTAAATAGTTCTCATATATATAATTATTATTATGTAAATATTGTTTAGCTTTTATAAACCATTGTCTCTTGAAATTAATAAATTAAGTATCTAATCAAGAATTTAGAAACGTTGCTTGATAGGTATGTTAAGATTTATATGGTTTTATTATAAAAATACAAACATAAAACTTTTTCTAAAACAACAATTATTTGGATACGCTGGCGTATTAAATCAGAATATGGACTTCTGAGGTAATAAGTATGGGTTTCCGAGTTCTGACGTAGTAAATGAGAAATTCCGAGTTGTGACGTCAGAACAATGAATTAGGAACTCTGAAGGCGGATTGCCCCACCGGGCTTCCGTAGTACGTTGCTTTGCGTTTGGCGCAGCTTAATTGTGTATAATGTGTCCAGAGTCAGAGCCTTTCCATCCAATCTTAAATTATAAACTTTGCGCAGGTTGACCCTCATTCTCCCCATCTTTATTTCTATGAGCTAGGACCGAACTTTCGTCTGTTTTTCAAGGTTAAATTTCCATCAAACTCATCAAGAGACTTGTGTTGGGTACGAATAGATACAAGTGGATTAGAAAATACATTTTAGATATGTGAGTGCTCGTTTCTGCAGCTGTGCGGCCTGTGCGCATGGTAGATTAGGAAATTTTTGGTCACTGGTCGCCCAGCACACGGTGAAACTGCAAAAAATCATAAAAAACGAAAAAGAAATTTAGCTCTAGCACTCAAGTGCAATCAACCTAATGCCAAGTCGCGTGGCATGGGGCATTAGGCTACCAATAATTGTGTTAAAGATTTCTAAAATGCTTATTTTTGGCAAAAAGTACCTAAACTGTTTGTTATTTGTGTTTCCACTTGTTGATTTACTGTTCCGCGCTGGCCGATTTACTGCAACATTCCGACCTGTGTTTCAGCACCGTTCAACATTCAGGCACAGATTTCGGCACTCCGCATTCCTTGGCGATTCGAATTCACTTGTACCGATGAAATTCGCCTAGGTGCCGAATCCTATACCGGAATGTTTAAGAGGGGGTTGCCGACAGCGAAAATGACGTAAGATTTCGTATTTTTTTAAGTTGTATAGCATAAAATCTAATAACATTTTACCTGGCAAAAATTTAGTACAAACATCTCTGTCTTCATTTTAATCATAAGATCTTTCAAGCAGTATTTTGTTTTATAGGTTATGAAAACCTTGGGATAAATAATAATTCCAATGCATATGCTTTTTAGATGATATGATTAAAATGAAGACAGAGATGTTTGTACTAAATTTTTGCCAGGTAAAATGTTATTAGATTTTATGCTATACAACTTAAAAAAATACGAAATCTTACGTCACTTTCGCTGTCGGCAACCCCCTCTTAAATGCGTCCGGGATAGACTAACTGTTAAACGGCACGGGATTACTGATTTCGACCGCGCGCAGTTTGTACAACTGGACTTAGTGGACAAAGAGAGCTGTTGGAAATCCGCGAACATTTGTGCTTGAACGACGTACGATAACACGGAGGAGAAGAAATCCTGTCTGGAAGAACGACGAAGATCGTGACAGCAACGAAGAAAACCACGACGGAAAAGAAGAAAACCACGACGGAAGAGAAGAAAACCACGACGGAAGAGAAGAAAACCACGACGGAAGAGAAGAAAACCACGACGGAAGAGAATAAAACCACGACGGAAGAGAAGAAAACCACGACGAAAAGGAATAGCACCAACGACGGAAACTAAGAAAACCACGACGGATTGATTGGAGAGAAACCACGACGAAAAGGAATAAAATCACGACGGTAACGACTTGAAGAAGGAATAAAGCGAAGGACGACGGTAAATTACGATTCTAGGACTATAAGACGATTTCAAGAAGGAAATATGAGGTCTGTGTCATAGATTTATAGTTTGACAACCACCTAAGAGTATCGGACTAATGAAAATTCACTTTCCGGTAAGTGAATAGGTTAAAGACAGTAAAAGCTTTGAAAATACAGTGCAAAGAAACAGTACATACATGAACTTTTTGATTTTTGCAAAGCTCAGTGTTTTTTTTTAAGTTAAATCTAAAGACATTACTGAGAACATTTCTTGTCAAAGTAAACAATTTGTTGATTTAGCATTGCAGAGACTATACATTTCCATTAGATAAATAAGGATGAGTTCTCTCGGTGAAATTTCTGGTATTGCAGAAAATATTAAAGTAGCGCCTTTTGCAGTTATTAAAAAGTTCCATAAGTTTATTTTTGAATGTGAATATGAATCAAGGTCTATGAGAAAGCGAATTAGACAATTTACAGGTTTTGAATTTGACCAAAATTCGCCTGAGTTTGAAAACGAATGTCGTTATGCTGATCAATATTTTTCTATAAATGACCTAACCAGTTTTGCTAATATTTTACATATAAATTACAATAAAGGTAAAGAAGAAATAATTGATAAGATTTGTAAGAATTTAGCAGATTTAAGAATATTACAAGAAAATATAGAAGCAGAGGAAAAAATAGATGAAGACAGCGAAAATGAAGAAAATGACGAGTATGAAAATCGATACGAAAGTGTAGAAAGCGCCCCGATACGCTCAAATGAAGAAAACAGACATTTAAATGAAGAAAGAAGACTTGAAGGATTCCAAGTACCAGAACGTTTGGCTCAGAATAGAGCAGATAACCAGTACTCAGTGCCAACATCTTCAAGAAATGGAATGCGATTTACTCAATTTTCTATGAATTTCCGTGACATTGAAGACTCCATAAAAGTTTTTGATGGCAGCAAGGCATACCCTGTCGAAAAATGGGTATCAGATATTGAAGATATGGCTGAATTAATGAGCTGGAATGATTTGCACTGCTTAATTTTTGCTAAAAAACGACTAAGTGGCTTGGCAAAAATGTTTATCCAGTCTGAACAAGGAATAAAAACATGGAAGACGCTAAAGATTGCACTCCAAAAAGAGTTTTCAACGAAGCTAAACAGTGCTACACTACATAAAATGTTGTCAGAAAACAGATTAAAAAGTGGAAACGTTCAAGAATACTTCCTAGAAATGAAAGAACTAGCTAGTAGAGGAAACATGGAGTCGGAGGCCCTTATACAATATGTTATAGATGGCATCTCAGACGACACCAATAACAAAATTGTGTTATATGGAGCCACAAACCTTGAAGAGTTTAAGGTTAAACTGAAGATCTACAGTGACCTCCGTGAAAAAATGATTAGTCAAAATAAAGTACGACATTTTTCCAATCATACTATGAAGAATGATTTCAAGAACAATCAGAGTAAGGAACGTGCGTCAACCAATTCAGATACAAGGACTACGTCAGGGTTGACATCATATGTTAGATGTGATAACTGTGGAAAGATGGGACACACTTCGAACGACTGCAGAATTAAAAAAGATGGGACAAAATGTTTCAGATGTAACAAATTCGGACATAAATCATTTGAGTGTCAAGAACAAAGAAATGATCAGAAGAAATCTACTGTATCTACATAAGTAGATCAAGCCAACTTAAATGTGCAGAAAATTGGAGAATGAGAACTACCAACAAATTCAAATTTGAACTCGAACAAAACGTACAAGAATGTTCTCATAAAAGGAGTATCATTTACGAAGAGACATACCAGAAAATTGACTCACCCGATTTAGAAAAAACAAATGTTTCTCTAGATGGATTTGGAGGATCTAGGGTAAAAGTTTTAGGTAAATTTACATGCGACCTACAGATAGATGACGAAAGACTTTACCATACGATGTATGTTGTGAAAAATGAAGATATGCAAAACGAAGAAGTGATAATTGGCAACCAATTACTTGACCAAGCAGATATGTTTATATCTAAAAGAGGAATGAAGTTAATAAAGCTAGAAAGTGACAGTAAAGAAGAAGAAAAGTTAAAAATAATGGAAATTCAGATAACAAAAGATGAAGAGATTGATATAGGACACGATGTAAGTAACAAAATAAGAGAGGAAATTAAAACTCTAATAGAAAATTACCAACCAAGAAAAACAAAGACGACCAACATTCTGATGAAAATAATAGTCAACGACGAAGATCCAGTATACCATACAACGAGAAGATTGCCATTCAAAAAAAGATAAATTGTACATGAGCAAGTGGAACAGTGGATTGAAAATGACATAGTAGAACCCTGCAGTTCTGAATATGCATCCAAAGTAGTGGTGGTAAAGAAGAAAAATGTTTCTCCCAGAATCTGTATAGACTACCGAAAGTTGGATAAGAAAATAGTGAAAGACCGATTTCCTTTACCGCTTATAGAGGATCAGATAGACAGACTTCTAGAAGCAAAAATATTTACATATGTGGACGACCAAGTACAGAAGATGATTAATTCCACATATCAGAGATCGATTAATACAAACCCATTCGAGTTAATGATTGGTGTAAAAATGAGAAACAGATCCGACCTGAAGATAAAAGATATTTTGGAAGAAGAATTATAGACAGAATTCGAAGACACAAGAGAAGAAGCTACAACTTGCGACGGAAACCATGCCAAAAATATAAGCTCAACGATCTAGTAGCCATAAAGCGGACCCAGTTTGGCCCTGGATTGAAGTTGAAACGTAGATACCTTGGCCCATACAAAGTTATAAAGACGAAGAACCAAGACACTTACGATGTAAAAAAGGTTGGTTTTCACGACGGTCCTTTCAAGACATCCAGTTGTGCTGAATTTATGAAGCCATGGCATGAGTATCAAGAAGATGAATTGCACGAAGAAGATGACGCCTACGAAGAAGATGACGTCCACGAAGAAGGGACAGGGTCACCCGAGCCGTGTGACTCTCAGGATGGCCGAGTTGTGGAAAATGTGTGGCCACCTGCTAGTACCAGAGCTGCAAAACGAGCTGCCAGATAAATCACGCGTATCTGTCACGACTTATACTATAAGAATTTGTTAGTTCAACTTCAGTAAAACTAATATAACAAGTGCGGTGTTTCACTAACCCAACAGCTTCCCACATAAATTAAAGACAAAAAAATTGAAAGACAAAACTTGTACTTGTAAAACGTTAAAAAATTGAAAGACAAAACTTGTACTTGTAAAACGTTTGCTTCCCGCTTTTTTGAGTGCTTTAAGCACGTTTGTCAAAATACATCTACCAAAAGTAACTTTTTTATTTTTTATATTTTTATTTGACGACTTTTTCTTTTTTATCATGTCCGGTCGCTAGAGAACAGCAACCCATTCGGAATGGTTGTTTGGGTTTTCATTATATTATTAGTGACAAGTCAATCGGCCGTTTTCTCACAGGCCATCGCGTCTTTAGATTTGACTCGTTCTCATGCTAGTCGATGTAGTTGACCTATTATCAGCGTCCAGAGATAGTATTCTCTAGACTTTGCTATTATGCCATATTTTCAGTTATTTATATGCATCTACGATTATTCTAGGACACTTCAATAGGTGATAGAAAACAATAAAATATTTTGTGGTATACCTAACATAACATTTGATCCTCATACAGAATGTTTAAATTATCAAAATGCTAACGTTTTATTTTTTATGCTTCTAACCCTAAGAGGGGGTTGCCGACAGCGAAAGTGACGTTAGATTTCGTATTTTTTTAAGTTGTATAGCATAAAATCTAATAACATTTTACCTGGCAAAAATTTAGTACAAACATCTCTGTCTTCATTTTAATCATAAGATCTTAAAAGCGTATGCACTAGAATTATTATTTTTCCCAAGGTTTTCATAACCTATAAAACAAAGCATTGCTTTTAAGATCTTATGATTAAAATAAAGACATAGATGTTTGTACTAAATTTTTGCCAGGTAAAATCTTATTAGATTTTATGCTATACAACTTGAAAAAATACGAAATCTAACGTCACTTTCGCTGTCGGCAACCCCCTCTTATTCAAACAAAATTTGTTACACAGCATACTACATTGATCAAATGTCAAATAGCTTGTGGCGGAGATATGGTGTTTACAATATATATTTATCAAGAAAGATACTAATATGGCCCTCTACAGACTTTTCTTTTATGATACCTGTTTATATTCTAAGCAAAATCTTGCTCTTGATGATCTGAAACATCGTGCAGTCTTGTTGAAGTTCCCGGCGGATTCACCAACATTTGAAAAGATAATCTGGAATTCGTATAAGGGATTGAATTTGATAATATAGTGAGGAGAACAGGAAAACTACATTATTCAGCTTATCGCTATTTTTGTGGATAAATATCTTCGATAGTGGTGATTTTTACCGATCTAACTTTTTTGCTGGAGCTGGAGCTGCAGGCTGGAGTACCAGCTACCAGCAAAGATGTAGGTATACAATTAATGACGATGGTATAGCATTGTCTTTGATATAACCACAGCACCACGGAAAATATAGTTCAATAACAGAAATCTTTAATACCTAATACTTATCTGTCAATAGACCCCAACTTCAGACTCCAAAAACAAGCAGATTGGATTTCTTATGAAATTATATTTTCCTAAAATCGTTGAGGGAAGGATTAATATGGAAGGAAGTGAATAAGTAGTAGAATAAATAACATTCTTTCACTCAATGCTAAAATATAATTATTGTACCAATTCGTAGGTTAGCCAGCAGCCAGCATCTAATAATGAAACTCAATAATATATATCAATAGGTACCTACATCTGGAAAATATTAAGCTAACAATTGGAGCCTATTTGACAACTTCTGACAATTTCTGTTCTGAATATATTTTCTGTTGATTGTTATTTAGCTGAAGATTACCTATTGTAAAATAAAATATACTTGCTAACACGTTTGCTAGCAGTGCTGATTTTAAACATTTGGCGAAAGATCTAGGAACAGTAGACACAATATTGCTATACCAGCGTATTCACCAATAATGATAAAACTTTAGAGCATAAAAATTTTTATTTCTTCTACCACAGAAAATATAGCTACGCGGAAGCTAGATATTCTTCTTCTGCTTTTACTTTTGAGTATGGAATCCGGGCGAAGTGTTTCCTCGGCAATTAAATTTGTATTCGCTGAAATGTTCTAAAATGTTTTAAACGTCGAAAGATAAAATTCTAGCAAACAAAATGTTGACGTCTGTGTGCGTTCACTTCAAATTCGTTACACAGAATTATTCCGCTTCGATCTTAATGACATTGTAGTTTTTAATGATCATAATAATTAGCAAAGACAATCCCATTTAGTAAATGATGGCAAAAGAAAAGTATTTTTGACATTTTTATAAAAGCGGATGCTCGAAGAGAGTTACCCCCTTTGGTCGAATAAGTACCTAGTGGTGATCTAAACTTATGTTTTTTCTAATGGAACACCCGATATATTATTATATTTTTTGGGAAGCCTCAAAGAGTATATTATTATGCTTTTTGATAGAGGGTATATTAGAAGGGTCTAACTTTAAAGGTTAGAGAATTATTTCAATTTTTTTGTAAGAAAGGGCCTCAAAAAGGCCGACCACTTATGGGGTGCCAAAATGTCACTTTTTAAACTGGAAGAAATAAATTAATTCGTACATGCATATATTACGAATAAATAAAATTATGGCATAATAGGTAAATTAAATCGGCTTATGCTACTCTACAAGTTTTGTCTTTCATTTTTTTTGTCTTTATGCTGTAAGTATAATCACAAATTCTGTGATAGAAGGAATGAACCACCGTGGCTTACGCGACTCACTCTGCACATCCAACAATAAGTGAAAATTGTAAAACTAGATTCTAAATTGGTTTGTTTTAGGATTGAAGTGAAATATGGGAATTTCTACTATTCGTTTTTTAGGTTGTTAAGTACAAAAGTTGTGTGGATTTCATTGGCAGCAATTTAATTTTAGAACTGATTGAAGTTGAAACTCTAATAAGTCAAACTCGTGTTGTATTTAGGTTTGATGTGCTGTGGTTGTATAATTACCTAATTATATACAGGGTGGCTTATATAAGTGGCTCACTGAAAATAACTCGGATGTTTTTTGACAGAAGAAATCGCTGGCAGGTGCGATCGATAGCCCTTCCAGACGGCCTTCCTTCGTCATAATGAAAGTTGCTTTCATAGCCAGCTACAATCTATCGCAAAAACTTTAAAATATTCAAAATTTTTAAACCCCTGTAACTTTTTTATTTTTTGACATACGGAAGAAAGTTTAACATGAAGATTGTTTGCAAGAACTGATAAAATTTATGTTTGATATTAGTTTTGTTGTAAGGGTTACCGTACCGGCACCGTTTTTTTCTGTCAAAAAATAGCCGAGATGTTTTGAGTGAGCCATTTATATAGGCCACCCTGTATATAAGGTTAGAGATATCCTTTGCATATCCTTCTATATAGGATGACAATACATGCATATACTCAGAGCTGGGCAAGTAATTAGGCGAAAGTAATTGAACTGTCAATTAATTCCTTTTCATGGAATTGTACTTAGTTGGAATTACTTTTGAAATAGAGACAGTAATTGTAATTTAATATCAAGTACTTTTTGAAAAGGAATTGTACTTGTAATTTAAAATCAATTACTTCTGAGAATTGCAATTCCTTTTTAAAATTCCTTTAATGCAATTACTGTTTCAATTACAATTACTTTTCCAATTCCAATTACTTTTTCAATTACAATTACTTACACAATCTTGCGGTGCCGGCCGGCGACGGCCCGAGCTGATTAATCGGGGAAACCTGGATTGATTTTGGAAATATTGCAACGTTGTTTGGGCCAACCTCGCCAACAAAATGCAATGCATAATAAATGCGTCATCACTGACAAAGTCTGCAATAATTAGAAAAGTTTTTTTAAAATATAATTATTGTATTCTTCCATCGTCATTATCGTCAGCACCAGTCGAGAGACTATTTTCGTTTGCGACATTTGTGAATGCCCCCAAAAGGCATGCTCTAACTGATAATAATTTTGAAATGTTGGTAATAATGAAAGCTAACAAAATTTCTTAACAAAGAGGCCGGTTTTTTATTTTTCTTATATCTCTTGTAAAGCCCATATGGCGCGGCCTTAAGATGTTTTTGTATACATTTTAAAAGATTTATTTTATTTCTCTATTCATGTAGCCGTTTATTTTCAGTTTTATTTTCATAGAAACTGAGATGTGACTCTGTGAGGCCATTGTGTTTTTAGACATATAGGTATTACTATATTATACTGTTACCTACTGAATATAAAGGGAAACTCCTGTTTTTAACGGAGATAGATGAAAACTGATATCGGTGTCTGAAGCTCATTTTGGATGATCAACTTAATGGTGAAAACCGCAAATCTGTATCTGTCACCGTTCTTGAGTTACAGAGTGTTTTTCGAATATGTGCGTTTTCGAAAATTGACTTTTTTCAGGATGAAAAATTTTGTGTTTTTATAAAAACATTTCTAAAGCACTTTTTCACGTAGAATCCAATGCAGCTACTAATTTTTTTTTCAAGTCAATGGTTTAAGAGTTACTGATGAAAAAAATGGAACACCCTGTATATTTTTGCATTTTTTAATAGAGCAAAAAATTAACATTCCAAAAATATATAACACTCAATGATTTACTTAGTAGTTATCAATTACTAATAGCTTTTATGAATTTTTTCATCAGTGCCCACCCTGTACATTTTATTTATTTTAATTTGAATATTTGCCATTTACAAAGACACCAAGACTAAAATTTGTTTGTTATGGTTTTTTAAGTAACTAGGTAAGTACCAGTACCTACCTTATTTTGGTGTCTACAAATTTAATAGAAAATAAAGCAAACAAGAAGTAATTGAAAAAGTAATTGTTTACATCAATTCCAATTCCAAATACAAGTAATTGTAATTGTAATTCAATTACATTTCAAAATATCAAAGGAATTGTAATTGGATCTAATTACATTCCTACAAAAGTAATTGGAATTGTAATTGGTCAGTTTTTAATTGTAATTGACCCAGCTCTGCATATACTTTACTCAGTGATTGAGCCAAGGGAAGGTATCTCACAGACAATAGTAGGTACTTCGATAGGGTGATTATTCCATGCCTAGCTTAGCTATGGTGTTTTTAAATCACCACTTTCCAGAATACCAAATCAGGATTTTTTTATTAAAAACCTAACCCATGCAATAGCATTATTTGGCGTTACGTCAAAGGTTTGAACATCAAATTTCACGGAAAAAAGATCGATTTTCGTTTTATAAATAATATAGGTTTCATTACAACACAAATTGCCGCCTATATTCCGAGTGTGACAAAATAAATGAAAACAAGTTGAAAATTTGAAGGTTTTATCGCAAATAATATCATAAAGGCACATAATTTTTCCGAAAAAAATCGAAAAAACACGTTGCTAAGTAATATTTTAACTTAGCATTGTGTTTTTTTGGATTTTTTTTTCACAGGAAAAATTAGATGCCCGAATGGTATTTGACAAGACTATTTCATGAGTAACAGATTATTCTGCATACACATAGCTTACAAAACATACTACTACTACTACTTATTATATACATGCATACATAATAAATATGTAGGTATTAATTGAAAAACAGGTAATTTATTTAATCACAACAGCTGTCAAGTTTTGTCGCGGGTAAACTCGAAAAAACTGCTGACAGGTGCCTGTCATACAGTTTTTCCATCTAAAAACCATTTGTAATTCAAAGTTGTGCGTTTGTGATTGGTGGAAATTAAGACGAGGGAAATAGTCGATTTAAGACCGTTTGTGACAAAAATTACACACGGAAGTACAGTAAAATCAAGGTAGCCATAAGAAACAACATGAAAATATATAATGCCGAATTTTTTACGGCTCTTCATAGATTATTTATCGGGTGTTCTGGGTGTTCACAAGCAAACTCGGACATAATGTACAGTGTACATATACGTGTATACTGACTTTTCCAGTAAAACGGGGTTAGACTTCGCACGTAAGACTCTTATTTAACTCCGGATAAAATTTAAAAAAATGTCCATGGCGCGGTACTAATAACAAACGATAAAAACCCTCGGTGAAACTTGTTCACCACCAATTTATATAAATCTCTTTGATTGAGGCTCTGTCCGCCGAAATAATTGACAAGGAGAGAAATATTCCGCCAGATAAATAGAATAAAAAATTTCGGACCGTCCGCCGACAGGTGAATGCCAACACAATTTCGGCAGGACCGGATCACAGGGTTCATAGACAAGACAAGGTGGGTACTTTGTAATGTAGAATTTCACACTAATTTAATTTCTTATAAAAATAATATGAAAAAAAAATTGCGTAGATTTAATGACGGAGGTTTGAGGTTTGCTATTAATGTCAAAAAGTAAAAGATAATGAAAGTTTAATAAGTGTAGGAAGAAATTATTAGATTAATTAAATTAACGGTGAAAACGCGCGTAGCTCTATTGTACAAATTAATATTTAATTTAAGGCATGCAGATCGTCAAAACAGAATAATGAAAATACGTTCTTTTCGTCCGTGTTTCAAGGCGACATCTTATTATGCGATCAACTGGCGACAGTTTTTGTTGTAATGAAACCATTATGAAAAGAAAACCGATTGGTTTTTTTTCTGTAAATTTTGGTATGTCCAGTTTTTTTTTTAAATCCCTATAGTAGATACCTACCTAATTTGATGTTCTGATAACTGGTAGTTTAAAAAATCATATCTAGCTATGGAATAATCACCTAATCGAAATAATAGTGTCTGTGAGAAATCCATTAGGTCAATTTATAAAAATATAAATACGAATTTTTCTCGGCTCTTTATGATTTCTCGTGTGTTCACAAGTAAGCCGGCCGCGGTGGCGATATTCGGAGCATTGCTATATAACTGTTTAGATTGCACGTTTTTATGTTTGATCGATCAGTTAAGTGGGCTGTCAATTCAACATTTCTACTTACCTCTCAGATTAATTATTTCAGTCGATCAAAATCCTCTGTACCTACACAATTTGTAAGAGACCATCTCTTACATATTTTTAAACCGCAACTAGTATAAACTGTAGCTTTAGCAGCAAATTTTAAAATTAATCTGACAGGTTAGTAGAAATATTGAATTAACAGCCTTACTTGACTGTCAATTTTATTGACCATGTTATCAAGTTTGATGGAGTGTTTTTAGTTAATATCTCGGAAACGGATGGACACAAAGAGGTCAAGTTATATATCGTTGGATTCAGAATTAAAAAGAAATTCTATAATGGTTAAATGAAAAGTGTAAGTTGTAAAATTCAGAAAATCACTTTCATTTCCATTAAAACCGGAAGTTGCTATAGGTATATTAAAAACTTGGAATATTCAGGAATGCTAGGTACTTAAATCTTAAATGTTCTCTAATGGTTGTGGGTGTAGGTAACCTTTATAGAAATGCGCACAGAAAGTATACTACGAAATATTTTCTGTGGTGAAAGATGTAAGTTGTAAAATACATAAAATCACTTTAATTTCCACTAAAACCGAAAAATCCTATCTTAAAAGCCTAAATATTCAAGATGATAGGCGTACTTAAAAATGTTCTCTAATGGTTGTCTATGTAAATAATTAGATTTAATTATTTTGCAAAAAAAATTTCATTTTTGAATGATGATTTTATGTTGACAAAAAGTATTCAACCGGAAAAAAGTTACGGCCACTTTTGATAATGCCTCAGCCACCGACATCAGTTTTCGTCTAGTTGCCTTAAAAATATAGGAGTGTGCCTAAGTGTTCAATTTGGACCACCCTGTACATATATTAGTGAATAAATATATTATATAGTCTGATAATATAAAAATTCCTGTAGAGAAGCCGAGATATTATTGATAACATACATATATATTGAAATTGAAAGCTAAAAGTACCCAACTATATAATACCTGGAAAAAAAGTGCTTTTGTCCATGATTTTTCGAAAGTAAAATGGTGTCACAAATTAGATTCAAAACAAGCAAGGCTAAACCCCGAAAGCTCAAATTTCAACTAAAAAATTTTTCGTCTTTCACAAGTGTCGTTTTACCTATCCGGGGACACTGTATATTATTAATTTTTTACAAAATGTACACTAAGTACACACACAACATCAATTTCTGAACAGACTGAGGGCCTCCCTACTCTAGATGGGAAAATGTCGTATTTATAAATTTTTTTTCACCACACCACGATAGGAAGATGTCAACATTAGAAAAACACTGCTGCTCTAAATATAAAGGTCTTTAACCATTTTTGAATAGGAGTTTTAGAGATTTGGCTGTTGTGACTTATTAATAAGGTACCTATACAGGGTGGCCCACCACGAACTGCATCGATCTAAATATATGGAAAACTAAAAGTAGGAAAATTCTGAAAATTTGGCACCTCATCAATGCCGATGGGCGCTGCTCAACTAAAATATTTTGGTGAATCTGGCACTTCCGGTTATACCGGAAGTCGATATCGACTTTCTTATCTCAAGTGGAACACCCTGTATATTATTGCATTTTTGGATTCTAGGCATCATTTTGGAACAAAAACATGCAATGTTCCAAATCCAACCTTTTTAAGATATTTGCATTTTTCCGAAAAAGTTACAGGTGCAGACCAAAAGTCAACTAGCAATTTATACGAGGAAACCGCGAAATTTCAAAACGAATTTTTGGCATCGTGTAACAGAAGCCCTGACCTAGTGATCTCTGCTGAGAAATAAATCCGTTCTTATACAGGGTGTTCACAAAATATGAATAAAAATTACATTCAAAATGTGCTTAAATCTCGAAATTTTCAAATGGAAACCCCCATTTTTTATAAGGCGATCTTATTCACCACTAAAAATAATGACAAATTTTGTGTAAGGTTTCCTCTACCTAAATGCAGTAATTTTCGATTAATTTAAGAAAAACCCACTTTTCGCCCATATAAAATAATGCGGGGTTTGCTTAACGCTTGGAAAATCATATTAGCCATGGACGTTCAAAAGACAATCGCGGCTGAGGAAATGTCACTTGGTTTATAAATTATTGTCAACAATAATGCCAGCGCACTTAAATTACACAAACGAAGATTATTTAAATTTGTTTATTATCTACGGAGAATGCAACATAATATCGAAAATAACTGCATTTAGGTATAGGAAACCTTACACAAAGTTGTCATCATTTTTAGTGGTGAATAAGAACGCATTAAAAAAATGGGGGTTTCCATTTGAAAGATTTATTTTCACTTTGACGTGACATGATCTTTGAGAAAGGAGGAAGATCTATCCTCCGAAAGCTCAGAAAACAAATTTGTTGAAGTTATTTTTTCAGTTACACGTTTCAAGTTTCGTTCATTCAGTATTAAGAATTTATGAATTTTCGAGGCAACTTGAAAAAGTTGTCTTTCAATCAGTTTGATGGCGAAAAACCCAATTAAAAATTAAATGTTTCCATTTGAAAAATTCGAGATTTAAGCACATTTTGATTGTAATTTTTATTCATATTTTGTGAACACCCTGTATAAGAACGGATTTATTTCTCAGCAGAGATCACTAGGTCAGGGCTTCTGTTACACGATGCCAAAAATTCGTTTTGAAATTTCACGGTTTCCTCCTATAAATTGACTTTATGTCTGCACCTGTAATTTTTTTCGGAAAAATGCAAATATCTCAAAAATGGTTGGATTTAGACATAGGACATGTTGCATGTTTTTGTTCCAAAATGATGCCTAGATGTGTCAGATTCACCAAAATATTTCAGTTGAGCAGCGCCTATCGGCATTGGTGAGGTGGCAAATTTTCAGAATTTTCCTACTTTTAGTTTTCATATACAGATCGATGCAGTTCGTGGTGGGCCACCCTGTATACCTTTTGCTTTTGACCTACTGGTTGCGAGTTGCTGACATTCTTGCATGTAAAAACCCCCGCTGACCAGTAGATATATAGGCCGATCCGGCCCTGCGATCCCTCTACCTAATTACGCGTCGCTCAAAGACACCGCAGCCTTTGACGCGGACGCCGTCGCATTCCGGGCACGGCCATCTTGGATCCTGATTTTCGGCCCGGCTCGCTACCATGCGACTCCAATCCGGCCGGTATGGCACGGAACTCACGGAACACGTAGAATACCTAGCATCGGCTTCTGGTCAGAACCTCTGTGCATTATTTGGTTAAAAAGCTGATGATCTTTCTTTAACAATAGTATGAAGTACCTAAGCCTCTAAAATACAGGGAATTTTTGTATTTTTTGGAGCTTACGAATGAAAGATCGAAAAAGTGAAATAAGATACAAAACCATAACAGATAAATCGAGAGAATGTTTTTGCTCAAAATTACATTTTGCATTTAAGAATGTATTAAGTTCTAATTTTATTTAGAACCGTATCACCTTTTTTTAGTTGAATTAATACATCTGAACTCCGCCACTGGGTTGAACGGAAACAACTGCCACAAAAAACTGGCTCTATAAATTCGTTTTCTTAAGCTTGTAAAAATTGCAATAATACAGTGACAAACAAAGTCTGCATTCTGAGGGAAATATTTTTGTTTGCCAGAACAAAATTTATAATTTGACTTTGCTAGTATTTGTGCTTGTAGAAGAATAACAACAGCCGTATAACAAAACCGTCACGTGACTTGCGGTATATGTCAAATTTGATGTTTAACAAAAAAAACTCTACTTATTTACAAAAGTAGAAAAACTTATTAGAAAAAATTGTTTCCCTTGCATATTCATCCGTATACTTACCAATTTTTAACGGCAAAATTCATTTTTTTTCGAGTTAAATTATTTTCCTTCGCAGATTCTATCTACATAAAACATAAGTTCCTTTATTTTAAAGAAACTCATTGTTTAAATACTTTTTATTAGCTAAATATATTTTCAGGTACCTACATATTTTTATAGAGAACACATTTTTGAAGTTTAAAGAGTTGATCGTGCTTGATGCAAAGTTTATTTAATTTCTGTAATTTATTAGAAGGATCAAATTTATTCATGATTCTCGACAGTATAGTAACACGTGTCAAAAGAAAAACATCAAAATCAAAATAATAATTGTTGTAAAATAAAACTTTTACGAGTTAAGTATTTCATACCAAATTTGTGCACATCCTATTTTTTTTTACCATTTGAAAATCGAAGTTGAAAAGCAGAGGTGGATCATATGGAAACTTTTTTACAATTTTCTATATCAAACTAAAATTTATACCCAACATCTTGGCAAAAATAATACCTATGTAACCTACAGTGTAACCTGAAAGCTTTTTGAAGTATTGGTTTGATATTGACCCAAAAGCTATATTAGACATTTTTAATCGAAAAAAATAGCCGTAGGATTACTCAGCACTCAGCATCCTTCAAAATAGTGCAATTTTGATGAAAAAATATGCATTCTTTATTTTTCTATGTGGTATACGGATAAAAAATTACAAAGTGCAAGTGCAATTTGAAATTTCTTGTGACAAACTTAATTCGAATTCATAGCTGAATTAATGATATTTTGAAAAGAGCGTTAGTATCTGCTCAAATTCCAGCAGTCTTAGAGCCTTCTGGAATTTTTTTGGAATAATGGAAAGAGAGTAGATGGAATGTATTTAATCCCTTGGAAGAATGGGAAAGCAGTTGTTTGGGATGCCACATGAAGGGACACGTTGGCTAATTCTTATATAAGTACATAAAACTTAAAAAAAGCAGACGAAGCAGCAAGTTTGGCAGAAATAAGCAAAAAACAAAAGTATTAACATTTGTCAAATTTATATACATTCATTCCTTTTTGTGTTGAGACATTTGGACCTTGGGGTAAAGATGCTAAGAAATATGTTAGTGCCATTAGTTCGAAAATTTTCAAATTAACTACTAAGCCAAAATCTCAATTTTTTTGATACATAGCGTATCAATTTGGCAATACAGAGAGGTAATGCTGCTTCAATTTTGGGTACCTACTATCCCGGAGATGCAGCAATTGGACGAAATTTTATTAATTTAAGTTGGTAATTATATTTATTAGATATTAAATTTACTTTATAAGCTCAAGCGAAATACCTGACTATTATGAAATTACTTCATAATTATTTTGATGCTTTTCTCTTTGCATGTGTATCTACTATCAATCTACAGGGTGTCCAACTTGATTACTGTACAAATCAGTAAAACCTTCATTTTTGGAGATAATCGCCTAAACTTTTTTTTGTTTGAAAGGCCTTCAAAAACCGCTTCTTTTGACGTTCCTGCCATTTTCAAAATGCAAATACAGGGCCGGCTGCGATTTTTTTATACCCCCGATTTCCACGAAAACCATTTAGCGATTTTATTATTTAAAATCAAAAGTATACAGGGAGTTCCATTCTGTAGGGTCTCAAAGTTGAGCAAAATAAGAAATTTAAAGACATCTAGCTGGCGAGTCAAATGTGCCATGGAATCCCTTCAAAACAGTTGAATGGTCAACAGGACCACTCAAAATGTTGGTGTGAAAAGATTTACTACAAAAATATACAGGGTATTTTTCCCTGAGCCATCTCAAAATTCTGAATTTTTATTAAACTTTATTCTGGTCTGGAGTGCTCTGGAATCATTGAAAAAATATTAATAAACACAAAAGTAATTTATTTTTTTACAAAATGACAACCAACAAATAAAAATAATTTAAATTATTTGACCTTTCTCAACAAAGTCACTGTCTAAGATGATAGATTTTCTGTGCGTTTTCTGTTATGGCACACCAGCTACCTTAACTGATATGGACTTACTGACTGGCTAGCTTCTGTATTTTTTAGATTTAGTTCGTTTATACTGTGTGGAGCAGTTTTGTTATACACGATTTTTTACCCCTACAAAGTTCAAAAGTTTCAGTAATTTGAGATGGCACAGAAAATAACACTCTGTATATTTTGTATTGGACCTTTGCACACCAACACCTTGAGTAGTCCTATTGACTTTTCACCTGTTTTGAAGGGATTCCATGGCACACTTGACTTGTCAGATGCCTTTAAAATTCCTAATTTGTTCAAATTTGACAACCTGCAGAGAGGAACTCCCTGTATATTTTTTATTCAAATTTGGTATTTAAGGGTTTTGGGATGTTCTGATTAACGCTGTGGGGTCAGATTATAAATAAAAAAATCGCTAAATGGTTTTCGTGAAAATCGTGGGTAGATATAAAAAAATCGCAGCCGGCCCTGGATTTGCAAATTGAAAATGGCAAGAACGTCAAAAGAGGCGGTTTTTGAAGGCCTTTCAAACAAAAAAAAGTTTAGGCGATTATCTCCAAAAATAAAGATTTTACTGATTTGTACAGTAATAAACCCAGCCAGCAAAAAGACGTTTCTTCTACGTTGAATAGACGTACCGCATTACGTCGATCGACGAAAAGTTCGACGCAGAAAACACGTAGAATCGACGGCAATATGTCACAGAGAATTTACGTGCTCAGCGACGTCTAATAAGACGTGCAAAATTACGTAATGACGACGTGTAATAGGAAGTGCAAAGTACGTAATGGTGACGTCTAATAAGACGTGAAAAATTACTTAATGGCGTCGCAACGCACAGTGTTTGTTCAGCGAATGTTCGGCCCTACGTCACAACTCCTGTCCTTGTCTGACTCGTGAATATACGACCGATATCCATCGTATATTCACGAGTAAGACAAGGACGGGAGTTGTGACGTAGGGAGGCAGCTAAAACAACCTATATGGAAATAAATAAAATGGTAGAAGGTAGTATAGAATTTTGCGGTATAAAATGGACAATTAAATCACTTTGAACAAGGAACCTTGACTTTGAATGTCATTTGGGTGAATTTTATGCTAGGTTAAAATTTGCGTAATGTAAATCCATCATGGTGGCTAGAGAAGCGGTGTGGCATAGAGGCTACATGTTTATTTTTACAATAAAAACTCACTCAAGTACTACAACGCGAAGCACCGGAACACCGGGTCCACACAATAGCTAGGTTAATAACAGGGAACGACACGTGCTCGCGGAACAGCTCCAGACAATTAACGGCGTGGCGTGCTGCGTTCGAGACCGGAAAGCGGAGACGAAGACGGTGCGCACGGCGCGGCGGCGCGGCCCGGACGCGCACTGCGCAAGCGCAGGCTGCAGTACGTCATTATCACGTCTTCTCGACGTCAACTATCACGAGAATAAAAACTGGGCATAGAAGTAATTTATTTCGACGTAATTTCGACGTCTTATAATCTCCAATAATGGAACATACGTAAAAAACGTAAAATCGACGTCGATTCGACGTCCTATATTTTAAAAAATATTAGTACACAGCTTGTCACCAATATTCGACGTCGTATTGACGTCAAGGTTATAGCGTTGCTGGCTGGGAAGTTGGACACCCTGTATATGAATAAATCTGATTAATTTATTTAATTACAGAAATTAAATAAACCTTGTATCCGCGAAATCAAGTAGACATTTTTTTCCCATTTCTTAATCATTTTACCTTGGCACCCCAACGCAAGAAACCCGATCTTCTATCTCTAAATACAAAAAGTTGCATTTGTTCTGAGAAAACTGAGTGTGCCTTACAAAATCAAAACAAACGGCAACGCTGTATCTCTAATAGCAATAAAGTTACGGCCGCTTAAAGCATTTCGAGGTTATATACAGGGTGTCCCGTTAATAATGGTCCATAGAGCAACTGCACATATTTGGGGCCAAAATATCACGATTGAGGCTAATATGCCTTATAGCAATGTTGTTTGTTTAAGAGATACAAGGCATTTGAAAGCGGTAGGTGAAAATTTTATGTTTCGAATATTGAAGTCAACCCGGTGTTTCGGGGCACATTTTGCTAATTTCAACGCAAACGGTTGATTTTGTCGTTATGAAACAAGAGTAGGTACCTTTTTGTTGCAGAATGAAAAGATGCCTTAAAATGATGGACCTGCAACATCAAAAATATAACCTCAAAAAAGTTAGGAGTAAAAACACGATCCAAAAACAGTGCAAGTGGCGCCCTCTGTGAGATACTGCAAAATTGATATTTTTAGCTTATTCTCCATCCCCAAAAACACAGCAGTGCCAAATTTCAATTCAGCAGCTTCATTATTTTGGGAGATATAGCCATAATTCAATTTAAAAAAAATGAACTTCAACGCCCTGTATCTCTTAAACAAACAACATTTCTATAAGGCATATTAGCCTCAATCGTCATATTTTGGCCCCAAATATGTGCAGTTGCTCTATGGACCATTATTAACGGGACACCCTGTATATACCAGTTTTTTCGTCTATCATATTTTCCAGAAAAAGCCACCGCGAATTATCACTTTGAAGATTCTCCATAACCTCAAAAGCAGTATCTACCGTGACGGTGAATTCTAGCCTCGGCATTATCCAGTTTCAAATCGCAAACATTCACATAGCGACGACAGGTATACCCATTCCCAAGTCGCATTGTGACATATAATTCAAACCTCTGGATAATTCCTTTAGCATGCAAAACCCTCGACAAACGAACCTAATCTGAAAATAGGTTAGCCAGCATTTTCACCGCTTGAAAGTGTAAAAGTCATACTTATACCTACCATGTACTTGTGCGCCCTAAAAAAATCCGCCTAAGAAACGGATTCCGTAAATTATTTTACATTTTCTTGAAAATTAAGTAATCTGGGAAAAAATTGCAACCAAGTTTCTATCTTTGAAAAAAAAAAAAGTTGCAGGCGTTTTCTTAAGAATCCAGTGGGCCGAGGAGAAATTTATTTCGGGCGAAATATACAGGTGTTTCGAGAAAGTGGCCGTGCGTTTATCTTATTTTTTTCTCTAAAAAAAATTCGCTAAAATCAATTTTTTTCACGCCGTTTTCTTTTTTTTTCCCGTACCCCATGCCATTCCCGCAAGAACACACTCCAAACAAAAAGTTGTTAGTGGAACAAAATAAGCGCAAGTCTCTATCTCTACTAACAAAAAAGTTATTCTCCTTTTTTTAAGCCGGAGCGTCACATCATAACCTGCTGCACATAACAAAAATGTTGGCGCATAAAAAAGTTGCTTTTTCCGGCGAAATCAAGGTGGTAAGCAAACCTAGATTCTCTCTCTGTAGACGAAAAACTTCTACCTGTTTTGCAAAAATCGATAGTGTGCCGTGGAAAAAATTTTGCAGCATTTTTTTCTCTGAAATGTGCCTGTTTATCAAAATAAATGCTATCAAGTGTCCTATCGTTATTACTGTGTACTAGACTTAGTTTATAAACCTCTTCGAAATCTCTAATATTTTTTTGCATCATTAACAAGCAACCCCATTGTGCCAAGCTCATGTATACGGTAAAAAAATTTCAAATTATTATCTCAATTATTGTCTTTGTATATATTAGGTACCGTGTTTTTATCATCAATAAAAGCACTTTGCACTCCATATCCCTATGTTCTGTGTTCGGTTCTTCTTGTGTGGGCAATCTCTAAACTTGTTACGGCGCTTTTTCAAAATATTTCAGACGATGTTGTGACGGTCGCTTCGACATCGTCCTCTTTTATGTCACTATACGTATATTAAAAATCGTTTAAAAGTTAATTGGCTTCGGAATTCGCCAAAGATTAACCGTTTTACGACGGAATGGGATACTATAACGTTTAATAAGGACGGTTTTCTTTATAGAGCTTTGGTAGCGTATACTTTTATTTCATACTTTGTAGCGATATTATGAGCTGGGTATGGGGAATTCTGAAAAATACAGTCATAAAACATATTATGGGAAAATCAGAGAGAAATTTTAGTACAGCCAAACTTATTTGTGGGAGTTTTTATGCATTTATTAGGGAAACAAGGTTGCAAAGCATCTTTTATATGACACGTTGTTGAATCACGGGGTTTTGGGTTTTTCTTGGTGTAGAGTGACCGGAAAATGGCACTTCGGAATTCAATACGTTGAAAGGGACTCTACAGGGAAACCCATAACAATAGATAAATAAATTATCTTGGCCATTTTCAAGATACGAAGTGCTAAGGTTGAGTATTCAATTTAAACTTCTTTATTTTTATGAATTTCTGAAAATGTCGACATATTTTCTCAAGCGCTTCTTGTCCTTTAACTTCTTATAAAATAAATAAATCCCGAGTCCCGAGCGTGGTTCGTTAATGTTATATTTTCAAATTCAAACGTTGCAAATTCACTATCAATAAATAATAAAATTGAGTCTAAATTATATTCTGGTTGAAGCAATCAAAACTGGTAGGCAGCATTTTCAAGAAATATTTTCTCAATTATATTTTAAATTGTTATAAAAATATACAGGGTGAGTTTTTTTCGATGCCCACTATGGGGATCTCGGAAACTAGCAGAGCTAGAACAAAGGTTAAATGGGGAAAGAATTGCAGTATTGAATGCTCAATCTAATGCCCCTTCTGGATTTTTAAAAAAGTTCATGGCTCACTAGATATTTTAAAGAGAGTGATTTTTTGCTATTTCATCAGATCCCTGTAGCTCCGTTATTTCTGATTATGCAGAAAAACTGTAGAGACAAAAATTGTAGATAATTTTGGGCTTAATAAGATAATCTTATCTAATTTTTTATGTTGTTTGTGCTTTTTGAGATATGACATAAACTTGTGTTTTTTTAATGTAAATCATAGTTGGCTGTGGCCTTATCAAATCGGATATTTTTTGAGCTTTCCAAAAATAAAATACTCGGCATAGTTATTTTAAAAAATAAAATAGCTATGGCTGATTTTCTGATTTTTTTTTTAATTTTCACATAGTCAGCGTCAGCCATGGAATATTTTCATAATTACGTTCTATTTTATAATAAGACATACTTCAAATTTTCAAATATTTTATTTTTAGCTGGTAACAAAATGTAACAAAATAAAACAAAAAGCTCCACCACATAATTATTTGCCCGTAAGAAATTACCTAGATCAGCTCTATCCAAATAGTTGGATAGGGAGAAATAGACCTATTTCCTGGCAGCCCCGATCCCCCGATTTGTCTGTTTTGGATTTCTTTTTGTGGGGAACAGTACAAAATAAAGTATGAGACAATTGTTGAATTAAGAACAGCTGATTTAGAAGCAATTGCCAGTATTGACAGGCGCTCTCTAAGAAAGGCGACAAATTCAGTTTTAAAAAGATGCAATATTTGCATAAATAATAACGGTGGATTGTTTGAACACCTTTTTTATTTCAAAAGGTGACCTTTTAAAATAATAATAATTTGAATTTGAGTTTTTTATTTTTTTTTATTTTGTTACATTTTGTTACCAGCCAAAAACAAAATATTAGAAAGTTTGAAGTATGTCTAATTATAAAATAGAACGTAATTATGAAAATATTCCATGGCTGACTATGACAAAATTAAAAAAAAATCAGAAAATTAGCCATAGCTCTTTCATTTTTTATTATAACTATGCCGAGTATTATATTTTTGGAAATGGCCGACTTTATAAGGCCGCAGCCAACTATGATTTACATTTAAAAAAACAAAAGTTTATGTAATATCTCAAAAATCACAAACAACATAAAAAATTGAATCAGATTATCTTATTAAGCCCAAAATTATCTACAATTTTTGTCTCTACAGATTTTCTGTATAATCAGAAATAACGGAGCTACAGAGATCTGATTAAATAGCAAAAAATCACTCTTTTCAAAATACCTAGTGAGCCATGAACTTTTTTAAAAATCCAGAAGGGGCATTAGATTGAGCATTCAAAACTGCAATTTTCTTTCCCCATTTAACCTTTGTTCTAGCTCTGCTAGTTTCCGAGATCCCCATATAGTGGGCATCGAAAAAACTCACCCTGTATATAAACCCTTTATAAAAAAAGTTATATCTCAATAATACGTAAGCTACGATTCCAAACATGCAGTTCAAAGGCGACTAAAAATAATTTTCCAATGATATCGAAGTATCCCGAACGGCAACCGAACCAAAAATGTTATGGCATTCCCCTGGTCATCCTTATCGACAGTTGGTAGTTCTTCAGGATAGAATCAAACCTATCTTCTCTTACATAATGGCAGTTGAGACCACCTTTGAGAAGGGTTGTTCCGCATGTTACCGTACCCTTAATGAGGAAAAAGATAAGGCAGGGCGAAGCCGTCAATGCGGCCCTCGTCCCAGAAATCCAATAAAACTGGCTGGAATTTCAGTAGCGGAATATCAACTAAGGGGTTGGTCGACGCAAGGTGTGCCAGGAAAGGAAATATTCAGATAAATCCATTACTTTATGCACTTTTAGGGAATTTTTAGAATGGTTTGCTCATACCACAGAATAAGTTATTCTGTGCTCATACCTTCAACGCAGATTCAACGGTGCGTTTTAAATAGGGGTTGCAGATATAACGTTCTGTGTTTTAAAAATTCGGCGTAAAACGCACCCACATGTCGCAATATGTTTTGTTTGTCTTCAATTAATTGGAAACAGGATTTGTTACCAAAGTCAGTGACTATAGTATTGCATCTATAATAATCAGTATAAACAGTATAAATAAACTGCCAAGATAAAAAAAGACAAAAAACTGTGTATCTACATTTGCGACGTTCGTAGCGTCGCAAACTATTTTGAATGCATTGGTTGCGTTTAATGCAGGCCAAATTTTTGTAATTGCTAGGTAGCGCTATCTGTCAACCTTTGACAGCGCTGTGATCGCTGCCGTGGTATCTACGTTGAAGGACCAATTTATAACTTGGTGTTGTCTGTCATCAGATTTTTTTGTAGGTTATGTTTATGTATTTATTTTCGGTATTTTCTATTTTCGTTTTTAAAATAACTTGATTTTCTGTGTCTATTTTTTACCATTTTGGCTAATTTTTATAATGACGACCAAGAAATAATAGACAACTGCACAGAGTTGGTGATACAAGAAGCAGTTATAACCACTTTCCAAAATTGTCTCTTACAATTTTCCATACCTTCCATTTTTTATTTATTTATTGCGTGAATAATTATTCTTTCTTGGAAAAATAAACAAAATTACTATACCCCAACAAGAAATTCGAGGTTAAGCATTTCAGAATAACAGAGAGAGCAGGAATGATAAAAAAGGATAGAAACATGATAAGTCCGCTATACCAAACAGTGGCGTAGCCAGCATTTAGGGGCGGGGGGCGAAATTTTTCGAAATCTTTTTTTTGTGAGATATTGCCGTCGACTGTGTTTAGTCGGATTGAAATAGGTAAACAAAAATTAGCAAAATACAATGCTGTTTATAAACTTTGCAACAAATGGGAAATATTTTTATTATTAGATTTTTTGAAAATCTGATTTCGGGCAACGTTGGTGCATGTTTTGGGTACACTATTGCGCCTGAAGAGAGTCGCGAAGTTACTGACCATGCCTTTCAAATGTGACATTTAAAATAAACATTAGAAAAAAATGGGGTTTTACCTTGGAAATCAAAGAAGGTTATTAAGAAAATGTATTCTTGTTATATTGTTGTGCGTCTATGTCAATTTTTAGAAGGATATTCGTTTTTTTCTTAATTGAT
Organism: Pseudeuparius sepicola; assembly: GCA_963920635.1. Lineage (NCBI taxonomy): Eukaryota > Metazoa > Arthropoda > Insecta > Coleoptera > Anthribidae > Pseudeuparius > Pseudeuparius sepicola. The sequence goes on along the minus strand of OY987299.1, from coordinate 103,700,325 downwards.
ATTCCAGGAATTTAAACTGAAACCATAAAATTCAATACAAAACTTTACCTTATCATTTTCGTCATTATGCTTCACTCAATTTCAAAATATAGATGTGTTTTGGGTAAAAATATTACAACACTGGCCCAGGGCATGAACTTGGCTTAAAATTAAAGATTCTGCAGTCTGCACCAATATTGTGTTGTTACGTTACACAACAACTATTTTAAAAAATCTTATTTTTCCCGTTTTGGGTTGAAATTTATTTTTATTTTTATGGTTTAGTAAGAAAGCAAAGTGTCTTAAGTTATTTTGCTGGAAAAATATTGTGCACCAATTTGAAGATATGGGTGTCAAACTTTAAAACTGTGCAAATCCGTAAAATCTTCATTTTTGAAGATAATCGCCTAAACTTTTTTGTTTCAAAGGCCTTCAAAAACCGATCCTTTTGACCTTCCTACCATTTTCAAAATGAAAATCCAGGGCCGGCTGCGATTTTTTTATACCGCAGATTTTCACGGAAACCATTTAGCGATTATTTTATTTAAAATCTGACCCCACAGCGATATTGAGAACACCCCAAAACCACCATATACCAAATTTGAACAAAAAACATACTGGGAGTTCCATTCTGTAGGGTGTCAAAGTTGAGCAAAATAGGAATTATAAAGACATCTGGCGAGTCAAATATGCCATGGAATCCCTTCAAAACAGTTGAATGGTGTGAAAAGATTTACTACAAAAATATTCAAGGTATTTTTCTCTGAGCATTCTCAAAATTCTGCATTTTTATTAAACTTTATACTGGTCAGGAGTGCTCTGGAATCATTGAAAAAATATTAATAAACAAAAAAGTAATTTATTTCTTTACCAAATGCCAACCAACAAATAAAAACAATTTAAATTATTGTACGACCTTTCTCAACCAAGTCACTGACTGGCAGGCTTCTGTATTTATTAGATTTAGTTCGTTTATAGTGAGTGGAGCGGTTTTGATTTACACGATTTTTGACCCGTATAAAGTTCAAAAAATTTAGTAATTTGAGATGGCGCAGATAAGAACACTCTATATATTTTCTGTCGGACCTTTGCGCGGCAACACCTTGAGTGGTCCTATTGACCATTCAACTGTTTTAAGGGGATTCCATGGCACACTTGACTTGGCAGATGCCTTTAAAATTACCATTTCGCTCAACTTTGACACCCTGCAGAATGGAACTCCCTGTATATTTTATATTCAAATTTGGTATTCAAGGGTTTTGGGGTGTTCTGATTAACGCTGTGGAGTCAGATTTTAAGTAAAAAAAATCGCTAAATTGTTTTCGTGAAAATCGAGGGTATAAAAAAATCGCAGCCAGCCCAGGATTTGAATTTTGAAAATGGCAGAAAGGTCAAAAGAAGCGGTTTTTGAAGGGCTTTCAAACAAAAAAAAGTTTAGACGATTATCTCCAAAAATGAAGATTTTACGGATTTTAAAGTTGGACACCCTGTATAATGAATAAAAAACAAATATCCTGATATATTTCTGAATTTTTGTATAGGTATTATTGCACTGTATAGGTATTATTTATTATAAAATAATGCCTATACAAAAAAGTCATGTCATTCTTTGGTTTAAAATAAAAGTAACACCTTTCACATATAAAAAAAAAACAAAAAAATTAAATATACTTTTTACAAAAACGGACTAAAAACATGGGGCGCATGCAATCGATAATAATAACTATTAATGCATGCGCACTTTAGTCACTAACAATTGTACCTATTGCACTGCAAATAATGTTTTCCAATGGCAGCTACTTTTCTGCGCCCCTTCTTTATGGGTGTAGGAGAAATTATATTTTATACTTTTTAGTCCGATTTTCTAATATTTCATACTTTTTAGTTCGTTTTAAAAGTGTGTTATAGAAAAACATTCTCGCGGGGACTGCGGGGCAGCGGGCAGTGAGCCACATCGGCACAGGCGGCAGGGCGGGGGGCGCTCAGGCTAAGAGGGCGGGGGGCGGCGGTCGCCCCCCCTCGCCCCCACCTAGCTACGCCACTGATACCAAAGTTTACAGAATAAAATATTCTGTAAACTTTGGCTATACCAAGAAAATCTAGCAAAAATGAAATCTCTGCCGACCGAGGGCAGCGTTAGCTAGCGCTATCTATGTCATTTCTGTCCGTTCAATGCACATTGAGGTAAAGCGCTGGCAGCGGTTACAGATTTGGGAGCGCATTGAACGCAACCATTGATTATCCAGTGATCCAGTTATCTAAAACAGGAGTGATCGATTTTAGAACTGATCGGAAACGGATAGATCATTGTATAGGTACCTAATTAAAATTTACACCTTGTTTGAAATAATCTATTATCTATGCTATTTTATGCTATCTATTGTATCTATTATGTATACGTTTTCTCCTCCTACTCCTACCACTACTTATTATTATTATCTACCCTTGAACCCGAAAAATCGTTTAGATCACATGCTCTAGAGGGAGTATATAAATTCCTGACTCGAGCGTGATCCCGGTGCCCTCCTGAAATTAAATCCTGCTGGAGAGGCATTAATCGCTTGTGACGTGTATTAAAATTCCAGCTAGGAGTGGTCACCCCTCACACAGTGGCGCACACTATATGTGTATAAAGTGGGAAAACTTCAAACGTTTTTGGACGCCATCTGAACACACCTATAAGTTAACCACTTCAAATAAAATTTTTAACGAAATAAATGCACAATAGAAACAAAGAATTTGGCATGATACGCTGCATACTAACGTTATCGTCCGCAGTTTTACGGCGCCTATTATGAAAACAAAGAATATACAGAGTGGCTTATAATGTATAAGTGGCTCAGTTAAAATATCTAGGAAGTTTTTTGACAGAAAAAAACTACTGTGATAATATCCACAAAAGACAGCAGCTCGCGAGGGATGCGCGCACCCAGGGCCGGCTCAAGCTTTTGCGGGGATAACTGCCGCACAACTCCGTTAAATATATCTTTCCCCAATCAAGTAGATATATGGAGATGCCACTTGAATGGTATATTTTTGTGATTCTTTTTTCTTCATGTCAAAATTTTCTATATATAGTCCTTATGCAATACAATACAATACAATACAATATAATAATATGTAATAATATAGTAAGTATTGTATAGTATAATAGTATAGTATAGTGTAGTGTAGTGTAGTGTAGTGTAGTGTAGTGTAGTGTAGTGTAGTGTAGTGTAGTGTAGTATAGTGTAGTGTAGTGTAGTGTAGTGTAGTGTAGTGTAGGGTAGGGTAGGGTATGGTAGGGTAGGGTAGTGTACTGTACTGTACTGTACGGTACGGTACGGTACGGTACGGTACGGTACGGTACGGTACGGTACGGTACGGTGCGGTGCGGTGCGGTGCGGTGCGGTGCGGTGCGGTGCGGTGCGGTGCGGTGCGGTGCGGTGCGGTGCGGTGCGGTGCGGTGCGGTGCGGTGCGGTACGGTACGGTACGGTACGGTACGGTACGGTACGGTACAGTACAGTACAGTACAGTACAGTACAGTACAGTACAGTACAGTACAGTACAGTACAGTACAGTACAGTACAGTAGAGTACAGTACAGTACAGTACAGTACAGTACAGTACAGTACAGTACAGTACAGTACAGTACAGTACAGTACAGTACAGTAGAGTACAGTACAGTACAGTACAGTACAGTACAGTACAGTACAGTACAGTACAGTACAGTACAGTACAGTACAGTACAGTACAGTACAGTACAGTACAGTACAGTACAGTACAGTACAGTACAGTACAGTACAGTACAGTACAGTACAGTACAGTACAGTACAGTACAGTACAGTACAGTACAGTACAGTACAGTACAGTACAGTACAGTACAGTACAGTACAGTACAGTACAGTACAGTACAGTACAGTACAGTACAGTACAGTACAGTACAGTACAGTACAGTACAGTACAGTACAGTACAGTACAGTACAGTACAGTACAGTACAGTACAGTACAGTACAGTACAGTACAGTACAGTACAGTACAGTACAGTACAGTACAGTACAGTACAGTACAGTACAGTACAGTACAGTACAGTACAGTACAGTACAGTACAGTACAGTACAGTACAGTACAGTACAGTACAGTACAGTACAGTACAGTACAGTACAGTACAGTACAGTACAGTACAGTACAGTACAGTACAGTACAGTACAGTACAGTACAGTACAGTACAGTACAGTACAGTACAGTACAGTACAGTACAGTACAGTACAGTACAGTACAGTACAGTATAGTATAGTTTGTATAATGTAATGCAATGCAATACAATACAATAAAGGGTTAATAAAATTATTTATAGAAAAGTTTAATTTCATAAACCAGGAGATGACACTGGAATTCTCAATGGATTCCGAAACCTTTGGTGCAAGATGTAATAGAATGTAGCTTTTAGATTTCCTATAAATATACCTATCAGATCCTAAAATCGCTTTTCTTGCATACTGGTAGATAATATTAAAAAAATGATGTATTTTGCTTTTGAATACAAGTTTCACCATATTAAATTACTGGACAAACAATAATCAATATTTTGCTTTTTGTTAGAATGTGTCAACTTTAGACATTTCCCTCAAGAAAACTTATAATCAAAAAGAAGGACATTTACATGGTGTTACACTTACACTTTTATTAAAACATATTTTTGATATGAGGAATATTTTAAGAAATAATAAGGAATATTCCACAATTTGTATCCACACTGTATACCTACCTACTGTTATTCTTCGAATATATGTGAATAAGATAGTACTAAAGATCAAGATCCCTTTCCACAGTGGCGTTGATATGCAAATAAGGCTCTTTTTATTTCATTTATTTACCTACACTTTTACTTTACCTATATGAGAAATAGGAACATTAAAAAATGTACTTTTGGTGAATAGTTAATTCCTCTGGTACGTACCTACTTAAATTGGGCCATGACTGCGCCACTGGCGGTTGGCAATAAACGACGCCGCAATAAACGGCCGACCGACGAGGCAGGGGCAGGGGCTCGGTTATTGCGGGAGATGCTGCCGACTTTTAATATAGCACGTGGCCTCCGTTTTGTTGCCCCCGCCCTGCCTCGGCCTATCGCCCATTGCCATCTCTTCCTCCTCTATTCTATTAGGCCGTTTTGATTTATATGGCTGGGCACCATTCGAAGAGAATCAGTGCACCGAGGAACAAATTCAAATTAACACATTAACAATTTCGCTGTCAGCGACATGACATGATTTTAAGTTCAACAATTTTGTATTTAGTAGATCAGTAGATAAGGATGGAAGTCAAAATTAATGATGCCCAGAAATTATTTTATACTTATTATTAGTTCTGTGTTCTGTAAGTACCTATTTGTAGACAAACCTGCCTAAACACTGGAAATGGTATGTGGTCGCTATACTTGACATTCCGTTTAGTGCTACACCGGCAGAATTTTATTTTATTATTTTATTTATTTATATTATCATAAAAACTATTTGAAAGGGAATCGAGGTAAGCGGTAGAGTCAGTATTGATATCCCGCAAGGTAATTTTTTATGGGCTAGACATCGGCGGCCATTGACCCAGATCCGAGGCTTATTTTATCCTCCTTCTTTACGCTGGCAGGGAGTTGTCTATGGCTCTGGCTCGGAGCCATCTCCTTACCAGCAGCTATGTCTTGTATATATCCTTAAAACGAAATACAAACTCAAACACCCAGGGCACTCACCGTGGTGGGAATCGAACCCACAACGCACGATGTCAAAGCCGCCCCTACGGCAAGGTCGTGAACGCCTGGCTCCGGGCGTCGGTATTAGGGGTTTAATAGAGTTTAAAAAAATATGTTTTTGACGTCAATACACACTTTAGAGAAATATCAGATTCGTAATAAGCGCATATCTGAGCTTAAAAGTAATGTACTGATGACCGAAACAACACTTTTCAAGATCAAATCCAATGGCGTAGAAAGATTTTTCACCTCTTCGATATCTCCGATATTAAGCGAACTAGAAGTCACTGTCGAATTGAGCACAAATCGAACTCCGAATTAAAAAATTACGATTGAAAAAATTACATGAATGAATGAATTACGTATGAATATAAACAAAGATACTCTATACGGACAACCAATTCGGGTTACCCTGTACATCATAGAGGCTCTTGGATGAAAGAAGGTTTAGAATAGGTATAGATTTTAATGAACAACTTTGTAAATTCGGGACAAATGTTACCAGCAGACAATGTAGTATTTGCTTTTATTTTTGAATGTGTATTTCTTAGTAATAATTTTGTTTTATTAGTAGGTACAGTCAATCTGCCAAAAAAGCGATAGATCTAAGAAATTCAGGGAAATCCGAATTTTTGAATGTTGTTACTGTTAGTAGAAAGGTCAAAACCTGTTTCGCCGGCATCTTGAAAACAAAATCAAAATCGATTTATCTCTAGTTCAACCTTAAAAAATAGAGGGCACCAAAGTTTCCATAAAACAGTTTTCTATATTTTGACCTAGAAAAATTAATTTAAACCAAAAAACTTGTTAAAAAAGTTGTAGATTGTTAGTATTAATTTTTTCTAACCGTCTGAGTTATAAGGAGTTTTAACCAACATAAATAGTTGAATTATTGAAATTGCGTTGAAGTTACTGGTGGTTAACGAAAAGTTCCGAAATAAATAATTAATTGTTTACAATAATTATCAAAGACCCTGCGTAATATACTGAAACTATCTGAGCACCCAGTTGCATAAACCTCCTCAGTACCATTAATTTCCATTATAAAAGTTTTCTTATATCTCTTACAATAATCCTGCTACGGCTACTAATAGATTTTCCCAATTTTAGGTTTCTTTATATTGCGCGACAAGTTGGCCATGGATGACGCTATCCATAATTGCCACGTTTTTGTTTCTTACGTTTTTTATGGGGCGCAAAATATGCGAGAAAATCGTGGTGGTATTCCTAAAAAATCATCGGGTAGGTATAGGCTACTATGCAAGGTAATAGGGTACTATCACAGACCTATATAGCTTCGCTAGCTATATAGGTCTGTGGTACTATGCAAGGTATTATACAGGGTGAGTCACATTTAAAGGCAGAGCCGAAAACACAAGGTAGAACAAGCTAAAATAAGCACATATGCTTAATAAACATTAGCTCAAAAACGCTTAGTTCTCCATATACAGCGTGTTGAAATTTTTCCAAAAATAACATATTTTTTTAAATTTATTTCGAGCCCATTTAGGAATTCCAACCAAATTTGGTACACATTATGCATTGGAGGGTTGCCATTTTGTGCAATAATTTGACCCCGTTCAGATGACCAGCGGCGCAGATACAAATAGTTACTGTAAATAATTGTAAAAAAAATTAGTACGGTTCTGTGAAAAACCAAAATTTTTGCCTTTTTTTGGATAGCCCGTTCAATTTGGAAGAAAAAGCGCCTCCTGGTATTTTTTTATATCTGGTACAGTTTCTTCGTAATTTCGAATTTTTTAAACTAGTGCCAAGGCGATTATGCTATGTCATTTAAAATGAAATTATTTGTATCTACGCCGCTGGTCATCTGAACAGGGCCAAATTATTGCAAAAAATGACAACCCATAACATATACCAAATTTGGTAGGAATTCCTAAACGGGCTCGAAAAAAATTAAAAAAGATATAGGTATGTTATTTTTGGAAAAGTTTCAACACGCTGTATATGGAGAACCAAGCGGTTTTGAGCTAATAGTTTATTAAGATTAAGCATATTATGTGCGTATTTTAGCGAATTCTACCTTGTTTTTTTGGCTCTGCCTTTAGATGTGACTCACCCTGTATATGTGTATCGAGGTTACTAAGATTTCAGGTCGTACTATCTTTTCTGCAAACAATGGACCTTCTCCAGAAACTGACCCCTAATATGAAGTGGTATTAAATGACGCGTGCGTGTTTGATCTGTGATTATAGTCGTCGCCCCGGAGAGAGAAGGGCGGCGAGGGGTCCTCTCAGAATCCAATAACACCCGACTATTTGTCAAATATATTAGCGTGAGGGCTTCCCTGTTATCCGCCCCCAAATTGCACTTGATAGCCCTCCGAGGGTTGTTCTATGCATATAACAATAGAGACAAACTACACCAAAGAAAATCGTACAATCGTCACAATATTAACATTGGGAATGTTTATGTTCGTGTATGTGGGAGTCAAGTTAGCAGGTTTCGTTAATGCCAAAATATTAGCTTTGATAAAATGGTCCAATTACCTACCCTATATTCATATAAAAACGCGCCTTATACAAATATTGTGCGTTAAGGAGATACAGGGTGTCTAATCGATAATTTTTCACTCAATCGTTTCAACACCTATATACTCAATATTATTAATATATTAGTTGCTTCGGGTTCAGAATAAGGAAATAAGGAAGTAACGCATTTATTAGTAATTTTTATGGATTACCTATATACCTCTCACCACACCCCACATACCTAGTTTATTTAAACAATTTGTAGCCGAAGTCCCTTAAGTAAAGTATGTGGGTGTAATTCTTAATTAATCTTTAAAAATTACAAATAAAAGCAATTAGGCCTATTGTTTCGACAACAAAATTTCAAAAATAAAAAAAAAATTAAATCGGTTTAAAATATTCTAAAATATCGAAAACCTAAGTTTGAGTGTAGGTAGTGTGCGTGGTGTGAGGCTGTTTGGATGTGTGTTCCTTTAATAGGACAATTTTAAATTTGCGCGACATTTGACACTCGTTGCACCTCCTTGTATTTTTTCACCCAACCGTTTAAGCTCAACCAAACAAAAATTGTTTAGCTATAGTTTAAGTCTCGGTTTAAGTATAAATAAAGCCAACTACTTGTAACTTGGTGCTGTTTATCTGCGTCCGGTGTCACCAAACATATTAAAAGATACAACCCCTCTATCCGGCCTCGCATCAGATCCAAAACATATTGAATATCAAGTGAGCCTGTGATCTCCCCTCCCCCGTTGTTCTATTGTATCCCTTCTTTATTTGAGAAGCAAACCACTTCGATGCTAAGAGGGTGGTCGACGCAAGCTCTCTATGTGCTACCCTGCTGTTTGATTTTATGATTCTTTGAGCGAGTTTGATCGTTTGTTAGGATGGAAAAAGCACACTTACCTTTGCCAAGATATATTGTGATGAATTTAAATTTGTGGAGTTTGAGTAGTACCGGCCTGCAGTTCTTTGCAGGCTGGCAACTTCAGTGCCTTGTTACACAAGTAACTATTTCTAACGAAATTATTAGAACAAATTCGGAATAAAGTACATAATATAATGTACCTATTAAAAATAATATAGAATCCAAATTTAGAGAAAAAAACATCCGTAAAGTTACTGGCAAAATATAGACACGAGGGTTTCTGTTGTGGGTGTGTTGTGCCAGATCAGCTAAACACATTGTTACTGTGCATGTGGAAGTAGGTCGTAAAAGTCCAAGATTGTTCAATTGAAGTGTTCACAGCAATTGGTAATTTCATGGCTATAGGTGGCAGCCTATATATTCATCTTAAACACAAACTTTGACGTTAGGTGAGTAGAATAGATATTTCTAGCAAGTTAACATTTAAACTAAATAGCATAATTTGAGAAATCTGTTAGATTTGTCTTTTCGTAAAACAGATAAAAACAGGTACCGACATCAATAATTAAATGGCTAATAAGATCGTACGAAGTAACACCGCTTGATAATTATTATCTATAAGTAGAGCCGTAAATGTTCGAAAACGATATGCAAAACTTTCTCAAAGTGTTGACAATCTGCAATACAAGCAGAGATGACAGTTTAACTGATATTATATTGATAATACTGACTATACCTAAATATATTGTTTAATTGTCTCATGCACATACGAGTATTTCCATAATATATTTAACCTATTGAAAGCTCACATAAGAACGGTAGTAAGTACCTACATCATACTGCCAGATACCTATCTGGTTCTTACTAGATTCCAAGATTCTCAGAATACAGCAAATTGTATTAAATTTCAGGCGCAATAGAAGACATCAAAAAACCTTTCTTTATCTCTGTGGCACTAGCGGTAGTCGCGTCTGTTTTGTAGCCGAGTGGTTTTGCCTAATTAACCACGAAATATTAGTCCAATAACATTGGGTTTAATTAAAAAAGGATGCATTCCGGCCGCCGGGGATCAACGCGCATCTGATAAAGCCCATAAGAGATGATATAACTTAGGCAGATAAGTCATCAAAGGTCGGCTGGCGCGGGAATTCTGAGCGCTGGTAGCCCATGAAAATTTATAGCGCCACGTCCGAACCGACCCGGACAAAAAATTCTGTCAGATCGGTCTTTAAAATATTTCGGCTAGTTAAACGCGGCATATTTGATGCTTGTAAATTATAGAAATGTTTTACATAGTTATGGCATTTTTCGGGAGCTTCATGGAGAGTGTCCAGCCGGCGTAAATAAAACTACTAAGTACGTTATCTAATAATTAACGACTTTAGAAATTCGCTACACGCCACTGGTTTAATAAAATTATGCACTTATATATACCACTTTAGGTAATTTAGGTAGGCAATTTTATCGGCTTCATTTTATGTATAACATTTTTTCACAAAAGTCGGCCATATTCCATAGAGAATTGAAATAAATAAAAAAAATGCACCTATTGGGGTACATTTGGGGTAGTTTGCGCTAGGTGGAGACTTTTACTATGTTAATCTAGACTACAAAATCTAAATATCACCACAAGAATTAGCTTTAGAGGATTTTGTTCCACAAACACCATGTAATAAAAATAAGTTCCCTAGACTAAAAGCTATTTTTAATTGGTCAAAAGCATTCTCACAATAATTATCATCGAAATTAAACATACCAAACGTATTTTAGAGTAAGGTGTAAATAGCTGTCTTATTTTATTATTATTATTATCTTATTATTTGAATAATTGGTTTTTGGAAGTCTTTGATTTCAAAATATGAGAGTGAAAGTTCTCTCCTTATTCGGTTTACAGCTTCGAATACAGAGCCAGGATCACCTGCTCTAATTATTTGGCCAATGCTTGGTTCAAGACCTGTTAAAAACGTGTTGAGGGCCATATCTTCGATAAGTTGCGATTGAGCTAGCTTTTAAGCGTTAGCTAAACATTTATTAGACGATTACAAAACTTTAATGGATTTTCATTTGGTATTTGACGTGATCTTTGAAGATCTGAAATAAGAGCATTCAAGTCTCGCGGATATCCAAAATATGTCTGTAATAATAATTGCCATTCCTCTAAATTCCTACTGTTAATTAATTGTCTGCCTTTCTATACGTTGATTTTTAATTCTAATTGTTATAAATAAATAATTTTTGGTCCTCGTCTCATATTTCATACGCGTTAATAAAAAATGTGTTTAAAGATATCGGATCTCCGTCGTATTCCAGTATATCTCTTAAATTATAATGTGCTTCCTTAGCTCCTACAACCTCTTAGTGTCCATTAACCATTTTGTTCGATAAAAATGACAATTCAAAATACAATAAACAAAATAAATAACAAACAAATAAAATAGGCAAATACACAAAAAATAAACAATGCAACAGAAATACAAGCTTCAAAGTCAAAATTAGTCACTCACAAAATTTGGAGTTGGAGTTTCATGTCCAGTTAGTCAGGAATTTTGCATTGCTCAGAATATCTTGTAGTCCCGTCTTCGAGTGGATCCCACCGTGGCCACCAAATTGTTACCCTGGTTCCAATAAAAATGACTTTTTAAAAATTGATTTATTAAACTCTTTATCTTTATACACTGGTTTGGATACTAGCTCGTCGAATGGCACATAACGTAACTTTAGAAGGAACTGACAGAACTTGAATATGAACGTTAAAAGATGAAATGCAGACTAGAAGTTATATCAAGAATAAAAATGTTAATAATAATAATTCGGATTCGGAGCCTGAGGGTATTTAGAAGGAGACAAAATGCCTACAATATTTTGGATCTTTTTCTAGAGAAAAAAACATCTATCGGTGTAATTTAATTAAGGGACTCTGTTAGCAGAAATCTGAATAAAGGATGATAAACATGATAATTAACAGTAATGCGTAATTTATGTGAAACATGGGGAATATTCTGGAAGTAACGTGTATTTTTATAGAACTTTTTTCTATTTTTTTCCGAATCACTCCTGAATTTTTTCGCACTTATTCATTAACCCACACATAATTATGACTGTGGGAGGAATATACAATTATACAATCGGTGTCCCGCTGGTGCGCCTGCAGGAGTCGATTTCAGGTAATTAATTATAGGTCTGATGTTATGACACAAAAATAATAAAATTAATCTTCAGTAAATCTTACAAAATTTAGTGTCGCTGGTTCGCAGACTATAAATGTATGACAAATCTGAGGAAAAACTTATGGCGCAAAAATTATACAATAATAATTATACCATCTATAAAGTGTTCCAAAATGTCTAATAAAAACAATAATAATAATTCTCACCCTTACAGTAACTAGGAGTAATAGCAACTGAATACTTGTGCGGGGGAGGGGGGCAATTACTATTATTTTGTCTTCGTTGCCATTTGAGGCTAGGGCCGACTTAGGAACTAAATAGTGTTCTCTGTGATCAAAATTTTCACTTGATTCTTTAAAGCGAAAACTAACTTTTTACATATAGGTTCTGCCTCCTGCGTCGCATATAGTGATCCCGGGGACCTTTCTTCCTATAGAGTGGGAATATTTAGAAAATAGTTGTTTCCTATACGTCCTGTATTCTGTGGCATAGCGATCTCGAGGACCTTCTCCAGTGCGGGAACCTTTCGAAAATGAAATAAATATTGACCTCCGAGATCAAAATTTTCTTGATTTTTTTTTACTTTTAGTTCATTTTCGCCTGTGTGGCTATTGCGATAGCAGTTTTTTCGTAAGTTCTGTCTTCTGTAGCACAGCGATCGCGGAATCGGAATCTTTGTAAAAGGAAATAAAAAATGTTGTCTCCTTGATCATGCCACTTGCGATTGAAAAAGAACTTTTGGTGCATTTTTGCTGTATATATTGGTGTGGAAAGATATTCCGATAGCAGTTTTTTTCGTGAGTTATGTTTTCTGTTGCATATACAGGGTGAGTTTTTTCCGATGACCACTATGGGGATCTCGGAAACTAGCAGAGCTGGAACAAAGGTTAAATAGGGAAAGAATTGCAGTTTTGAATGCTCAATGTAATTCCCCTTTTGGATTTTGAAAAAAGTTCATGGTTCACTACATATTTTGAAAAGAGTGATTTTTTGCTATTTCATCAGATCTCTGTAGGTCCGTTATTTCTGATTATACAGAAAAACTGTAGAGACAAAAATTGGAGATAATTTTGAGCTTAATAAGATAATGTTATCCAATTTTTTATGTTGTTTGTGATCTTTGAGATACGACATAAACTTTTTTTAAATGTAAATCATAGTTGGCTGTGGCCTTATCAAATCGGCCATTTTTAAGCTTTCCAAAGATATAATACTTGGCATAGTTATTATAAAAAATAAAAGAGCTCACATAGTTAGCCATGGAATATTTTCAGAATTACGTTCTATTTTATAATTAGACATAGGTACTTCAAACTTTCTAATATTTTGTTTTTAGCCGGTAACAAAATGTAACAAAATAAAACAAAAATTAAAAAACTCAAATTCAAATTATAAAAGGTGTTCAAACAATCCACCATTATTAATTATGCAAATATTGCATCTTTTTAAAATTGAATTTGTCGCCTTTCTTAGAGAGCGCCTGTCAATACTGGCAATTGCTTCTAAAACAGCTGCTTTTAATTCAACAATTGTCTCATACTTTATTTTGTACTGTTAACCACAAAAAGAAATCCAAAACAGACAAATCGGGGGATCGGGGCGGCCAGGAAATAGGTATATTTCTCCCTATCCAACTATTTGGATAGAGCTGATCTAGGTAATTTCTTACGGGCAAATAATTATGTGGTGGAGCTCCAGCTAAAAATAAAATTCTTGAAAGTTTAAAGTATGTCTTATTGTAAAATAGAACGTAATTATGAAAATATTCCATTACTGACTATGTGAAAATTAAAAAAAATCAGAAAATTAGCCATAGCTCTTTTTTTATACCTAATAACTATGCAGAGCAATATATGTTTGTAAAGATAAAAAAATGACCGATTTGATAAGGCCACAGCCAACTATGATTTACATTTAAAAAAACACAAGTATATGTCATATCTCAAAAATTACAAACAACATAAAAAATTGGATTAGATTTTCTTATTAAGCCCAGAATTATCCAAACTTTTTGTCTTCACAGTTTTTCTGCATAATCAGAAATAACGGAGCTACAGATATCTGATGAAATAGCAAAAATCACTCTTTTCAAAATATGTAGTAAACCTTGAACTTTTTTAAAAATCCAAAAGGGGCATTAGATTGAGCATTCAAAACTGCAATTCTTTCCTCATTTAACCTTTGTTCTAGCTCTGCTGGTTTCGGAGATCCCCATAAAAAAACTCGCCCTGTGTAGTGCGGTCCCAAGGACCTTCCGCAGTGTGGGAAACTTTCGAAACTGAAATAAATCTTGTCCCACTTGAATTTTTAAAGTGAAAAGATCCTTTGTTGTTACTTTTTTCTGGTGTTGTTGTGCGAAGGTGTTCCGACAGCAGTTTTTTTTTGAAGTTCTGTCTTCTGTGGTGTAGCGATCCCAAGGACCTTCTGCAGTGTGGGAATCGGCGCGACGCGCTCCTATATATACTCTGACTTTGGTCTCTGGACGGGACCGTGGCCGGCGGCCACCTCTCTCGCGGGCTCCCCATAAATTTTGGGGCGAATCACCTGAAAACCGAAGCGACATAAATTAGAAAATGTTCGTTAGGCCGGCCGGGTTCGGGCCGGACCTCGAAGGCCGTGTCGCCGGCTTGTACGGCCGCTTTGTGCGGCCACCGCCGGAATCGAGAGTGCCTAGTATTTCATGGGTTATCGGCAGTAAAGATAAGCGGGCTGCGGGTTGGACACGCCACAGTGGCGTACGCGTGGGGACGGTGTGGAAATATACACACCCGCAAAACATCCTGAAAGGTAATTGATTTTCGCGTCAAAATAACAAAAAGGTCCTTATAAATATGTAAGGCCCAAAATGCGCAGTTTATCTAGTACGGACGCCTGCAAGAAAATTTCCAGGGGGCGACACAAATCGAAAAATCCTATTTTTTAATTATTTTGCTATTATCTTATCTAATAACTTTTTATGAATGCCAACTTCCTCCCCTGACTTTCACTAAAGTGAACCCGTTGGAGTTAAATAACTATTACTATTATTACTATATTACTATTATTACTATTATTAATATTATTATATTACTATTATAACCCAGACAACACAATAATATTATTGGAATATTTTATACATATTTTCAGAGAAACATGAAAATATTAATAAAATATTCCTATATTACCCAGTTAATGTTTTTTAAATGTTTTATAAATTATAAGAGTGGACCAACTATAAGGTTGTTAAAATATTTTTAAAACGTTGCATAAAATATTTTAAAAATATTTTTAAAATATTATCAACCATTTTATATCAACCTAGATATAATACCTAGTTGCTGCAATCAGGGATCAGGGTCGTAATAATTTTTTACCATTATTATGTTATATGTAAGGACTCCTTACTGTGGCCGTAGGTCCTATAGTCACTAAACGGCTAAGCTACCGGATATACGGATACAGGCATAAAACTACATTATCATTATAGTATCATGGATATGGGTTCCATCGGGTAGGTGGTATTTATCCCGGTTGATATTAGTCAGTAGCGGTGAGGTGTAGGAGACTTCGGCACTTCGGCGTAACATTTAAATGAGTGTTTTAATAATATTTCTTATAATATTTATATTTATATTTATATAAAACAGGTTTTGAGAAATATTACTATAATATTTTATAAATGTTGCAAAATTTTCAAGTACTTTGGAATTATTTTTAAATATTTATAAAATATTTTGTCCGAATATTTATAAAATGTGAGTAACAATATTTTAGCAAAACATTTTCGTCATATTATATAAATATTGTAATATTTTCTGAATCTTTGGAATCACTTAAAAATATTTTTAAAATATTTTGTGTTGTCTGGGAATGATTAGGCCTACTTTAATTTTTGGCACAATAGGTCTCTAATGACACTGCTGCTGCATCTACCGATTCTACCGTTACCGAAACACATGCTAGCAGTTAGTTAGTGACGCCGATTCAATTTTTCTACGCATAAAAGAAAGAGAAATATATCAATCTGGCAATGGTAATTGTAAACAATGTAACACATGAGCTAACTAGGATGTTAATTAATTTTAAAGTCAACCAACAAAAAATAAATATATTTTCCGAAGTGCATTAAAACCCCTACCCAACGGCGCTTGCCTCGTTCAAATATTCAAATCGTAAATGTAGGTGCGTTTACGTTTCACAGATATCTCAAAAAATGTCGAAATATTCTGCTGTGACGACAAAAACATCATGGTCTACGTTAATGTATTACCTCTTTGACGCGCTTTTTGATTTCCAATGTCAATCCTTTTCTTATTTTGTAAATATTAATGTACCGAATGCCAAAAAAATGTTGGGCACTAATTAAAACTGTGCACAAAACGTACAACCGCACTGCCTATATTTTCATAAGATTGTACCAGTAGTAATTTTCTCGTGTAGCAAGCCGATCCTACTTATACTATGGTACACCAAGCAACAAGGTATACATGCAAGAACACGAACTGCGAGTACAGTCTGGCGACAGTGGCTTCTATGGTCCCCAGCGCGAAACGGCGAGAGAAGCGGTGTTCGTAGGGTTTCATCAAGTCAAGTAGTTTGACATTTTAACAAATAACTTGACTTGACTTGAAAATCAAGCTTTTGACAAATTAAATATTTGACTTGACTTGATGTTGGAAAATTACTACTTGACTTGAACTTGACTTGATTTTAAGTCAAGTCAAGTAGCTTGAATATCAAGTCAAGCCATGAATCTCTAAAATTGGCAATACATGTTTATTTATTATTAACACACAAAATAGGAACCAAGTTTCCGAGAAAAATGTTTATATATTACGGAAAAAAAAGTACTTTGGACGGTGTTAACGCGAAACAAATAGAAGTTTTTGTTGTCTATGTTACACAGACACAGACAAACAAATAGAAGTTTTTGTTGTTACACAGACTATACACATAGTTTTGGTACGGACTTAAAATAGTTTATTTTTGTTCTTTCCTAGTTTTGCAAAGGTTTAATATTATTATTTACCTAACTGTCCTAACTGATAATAAAATTTGAAATTGATAAAAAATCAAGTAATCAAGTAGCTTCAAGAAAAACTTGATTTTTCAATTACTTGAGAAATAAATACTTGACTTGACTTGATATTGGAAAAATACCTACTACTTGACTTGAACTTGACTTGATTTCAAGTCAAGTCAAGTCAAGTAGCTTGAATATCAAGTCAAGCCATGAATCTCTAGGTGTTCGTCTCCCTGTTTTCGGCTGCCTCGCCGAGTCGTTTACACGAACAGCTGTCGGCGGCGAGTAAGCTGGTTATTGGTACCCCGTAACTGCGCGGTGCGCCCAAGCGGCAACAGAGCACACCGAAGCGCCGAGCCACTGGGGTAATAAGGTTGATTTGCCGATGTCTTAAACTTAATAAAAAAAAATCCTTTTAAGAAGGCCTCCCTCAGTGTGATTAAAATTTTTTACATCATGACTGATGAATCACTCTGTATATCTAGGGTATTTTAGAAAAACGTATCAATAATTCTAGGGCATGATTTTTTCCTGTAAACATAGACCATAAGCTTGGTTTTTGTCATTCTATACCTGCCGTAGAAACGCCCTGTATTTCCCTCATATTTATGTCTCTTTGTTGCCTTTATCTACAACCCAAGAACTGTTCAATACAAACGCACACATTATTTTTGTCAAAGTTAATCTTTTTCCTCTTACGAGCGATTTTCCCGCTAAACTTATAGGTATATAGTTTCTTACAAGGAATTTAATGTCGTCAAGAAAAAAACTATTAAATTTCGAACAAAAAAATTATCGCAAAATAATTGGCTTTTGAAAAAATAAAGATTTATTAGGCTAATAAAGTAGATACAAAATCTATACTGCACACTTGAATATCACTTCCGGTTTAGCCGAAAGGGACGTTTTTCTTATTCTAAGATGAGCGATTATCCCGGTAATTTTTAAGAAACACCAGACGTGTATGAATTTTTTCCAAAGAATTGAATACCACCAAGAAAACCCAGTTGGGTTTCAAACAAAAACGTTCTCGGCAAATAACGGCTTTTAAATAAATTAAGATGGCGATTTTCTTGTATTTTTCATTAGATTAGTGAATTGAATGGAAAAAAATTCAATGCACGCGTGAATGTCACTTTTAGCAAGAAGTGATTTTTTTGTCGAAAAATAATATTAATTTTTTGTAGTCTTAGCTGGGACAAAAGACAACGTGATTGAAACCCTTGAATCTCAAAATGGTTCTCATTGTTGTAACTAAAAAAAAATGAAAATTGCTGTTAGACATGACCTTTTATCTTCCCATTTTTTCTGAGGTGCGTCTATGAAATTTGTGAAACATTTTTGTGGTGAAGAATTTAATTATTTCCCTAATTTTTTGTTCCTTGTAAATTTTCCTTAAAAAACCATTGTTTTCGAGGAAAATATAGGGTTTTTAAAATAAGATATCTGATTTCCAGATATATGTAACATCATTGAGTAAAGGAATAATTATTCCTTTACTCAATGGTAACATTTAAAGGCGGCAGGTGAAAATTTTCTGTTTCGAATAATTGGAGTTAACAGGTGTTTTGGGGCACATTTTGGCAATTTCATTCCAAACGGTTGCCTTTATCGTTATAAAACAAGAGTAGGTACACTTTTGTTGCAAATGAAAAGATCCACAGAAATGATGAACCTGAAAGGCCAAAAAGATACCCAACCTCAAAAAAGTAACCAGTAAAAGTACGATCCAAAAATAGTAATAGTATCTCTGTGAGATACGTAGAAATTGACATCTTCAGCTTATTCTCCATCCACAAAAACACAGCAGTGCCACATTTCAGTTCAGCAGCATGATTGTTTTGGGAGATATTGATGCCATAATTCTATATCAAAAAGAGAACTACAACGCCCTATATTTCGAGAAAAAAAGTCCAAACGGGAAAAAGTGAATACCTACTCGTACTACAAAATATCATTATTTTGATGAGTGCTCTTGATTGTTAAAGTTTTCGGCATTGAAAGTAAAACACCCGTATATGGTCAATGGGCTGGCCTTCTTTTCTGGGACACCCTGTATATTGTGGATGAATTTATACATGGAGTTTTTACATTGCAAATTAAACGTTGATATTATGAACCTGTTTAAATATTTAATAACATATCCAGAAATGAAATCAGTTGATGAATTGCGCCTACCTTGGACATTAAAACGTCAAAATAGTTTATACTACTAAACGTACCAGTGAGAGCTGCTGTTCCTTGCATTTATATTATTTATTATTATTTATTCTATATAAGTTATGTAGCTTTAATTTTGACTTGAATTTAAATATATTTGCATGCCTTATCAACACATTCAACTCCACGAATATTTATTTAAATTATTGCAACTTTCAGGATCACCAAAAAGTAATTAAACGAATTCATCTAAAATAAATTGTAGGTATAGCGAAAGGACTCCACGTTAAAAGCCCAATTTAAGAATTCACATTCCTTTTTAAATATCGGAAGTACGCCACTGCGGCTTTTGCTACCCAATAACCGATAAAGATAAGCGTCGAATCGATGCAATACCTCCTCAGGACCGGTTTTTACAAAAGTTGAAATTTTCAGGTACCTAGGTGTAAATAATCCTAATAAGTAGACTCCCAGCTGCCGAGAATGACACGAAACCACTATTTTGATAAGATATGTAAAAATAGTCTCGGAATTCATTACAAAACCATTTGAAATTGGAAAATAGGGAAAATGTGTAGTCCGACTCTGCTGCTTCTCAATGGGTGGCCCAACAATCTGCTAATTTTATGGGGGTCCATTCAGAGTTCTTTTATTATTATTACACCGTTGCGTAGATGTAAACGTTTAACTTTTAAGTGGAGGGAATACAAAGACTGCCAAATTAATGAGGACCCCCACTTTCACAATCTGTGTGCTAATTTTGGGTAAATTCAATCGAATTAAGTCATAATTTAGAGTTGAAAACGTATAACACCACTAGGTATTTTAGTCATTTTTCTACATTATCATATTATTCAGTGAATTTGGCACAGAAAATTTAATTAGAGATTTTACGTCCTGCCATTTTCTTTGGCGAACTGACTTAATGGAACAACCGAAAAAATTTCTTATTTCCAGATTATTGCATATTTCACCTACACAGTACTCGTTTTATCACTTTGAAAAGCATATAAAAATATTAAAATTAAATATTGGTGTTTCTGTACCTGTTTCTGCGAGTAATTTTATATTATGTAAAATCACAAGGGATCAATATTTTATCGATACATTTTTCGATAGCCCTGTATTTTGCCTAGAAAGATCACGACTATAAATAATAATTATTGCTCCCTTTATTGTCTGATAAAATCCCGAGAGCGAAGTGAAGTTTTAGGCATTTTAGGTATAGGCGCTTGAGATTAAATTTATCAATAAAAATTTCTGGCACGTATGGTTTTGTTGAGAATATTTCACGAATATGAATATATTATTAATTTCTTGTATATCTCCAAAATTATACATTTTGAACGAGTTTATTAATGTTGTGAATAATCGCGAACGTGACATCTTCGATTGGGGAGTCCGAGTAAACAAACAAAATGATGCTTACGTATGTCCAAGCTGGACAAACACTATTAAAGACCCCATGTCGTCATAAGTTCATTGTTGTTTGCGATCTGGAATGGCGCGTATAATATGAAATAAGTGACTTATTATAGGTTATAGGTACAGGGGGTTGCTGTTGTTGTTGTTCCTTGAATGGCTTCTATCCTTGTGGATAATTTAGCCAGCATTCGCTTATACAGTATTCACATTTAAGAGCGTCTGAGACACTTTCCCATCTTTCCTTTTGCAAATTTACTTCACATGTTAAACACATCACATATCAAACTGTTCAATCGCTTCTCTCTATGCACGGTTTTATATAGAGTTTAGATAATGTGGATAAAGTTTCCGTGAAGATGACGAAAATTTTAACGGATTTGTGAAAAATAGAAGAGAAAATGGAGCTATATAGAAGAAAAGGATTAAACAATTAGATGTGTGATATATAAGTGATGGTGTTTAATGTGAATGAGTGTTTAACGTTGAAAAAAGTTTCCGTAAACAGGATAGATAGATAGATATTCACGGTTGTAAAAACTAATATACAATATATAATAAAGTATATATACAATGTGGTCATTTAAGTGTGCAACATATATTATGGGCCGTTTTTTGTTAACTGCACAACCAAAATACAGATATTGCCGAAAGTTAATGCATGTTCAATAATCATATTAGGTGCACTTAGAATAGTTGCAAGTTGCAAGTCAAATAGCATACAGGGTAGGTCAAAAAATATAAAAATTGTACAAAGAGTAAAGTACCTACCCCTAGTTCAGAAAATTCAGCAAAATGTTATTAAGAAAAGTTATCTAGAATTAAAAGTTATGCTTAAATACCAAGACATGGCCTCCTAAGAAGAAAAAATACATACATATATATATATATATAACAAGAACCAAATTTAGTGGGAAATAAGCCAATTTTTAAGTGTGAAGACTCTTTTTATTGGTGAAAGCTTTCGCAGTTGTTTAACTGCTTCTTCAGTCACTCTAAAATTACATTAAAATAGTTTTTGTGATATAAATTTCAAAATTACTTACAATTAAGTGAGTTCCTAATATAATGTATATATATATATATATATATATATTTAATTTTGATTGATTTATGAAATTGTTTAAGGTGAATATTAAAACAAAATTTTCTTGGGAGATTATTAATATTTTAAAATATATATATATATATATATATATATATATATATATATATATATATATATATATATTTTAAAATAGAGATTATTAATATTTTAAAATATATATATATATATATATTAAAATATTAATAATCTCCCAAGAAAATTTTGTTTTAATATTCACCTTAAACAATTTCATAAATCAATCAAAATTAAATCAATTTTGCATAACTTTGTTCAAATTCAAGCATATTTGTAAAATTAACTTAGAATTTTAATTTTTTAGGGAATTACAATCGTTGCAACAATCTTTGTTGCAACGATATTAAACAAAACTTTAAAATTTCGCAAAAATTTTTCTGAACAAGGTAAAAAATTAGTAATGATAATGTGTATATTAAAAAACTGTCATTTAAAGTGCAAAATTTTTATTTTAAATGTTTATTAAGAAAACGGAAACTAATTGACGAAAAAATTAGTTTTTCTTAGGAGGCTATGTTTTGGTATTTGGGCATAGCTTTTAATTCTAAACAACTTTTTTGCTGAATTTTTTGCTGTTTAACTTGCAACCATTCTAAGTGTACATAATATGATTATTGAACATGCATCAACTTTCGACAATATCTGTATTTTGGTTGTGCAGTTAACAAGTCCCATAATATGTTGCACACTTAAACGACCACACTGTATATATATAGTTTATTATATATATTGTATAGATAGATAGATAGATAGATAGATAGATAGATAGATAGATAGATAGATAGATAGATAGATAGATAGATAGATAGATAGATAGATAGATAGATAGATAGATAGATAGATAGATAGATAGATAGATAGATAGATAGATAGATAGATAGATAGATAGATAGATAGATAGATAGATAGATAGATAGATAGATAGATAGATAGATAGATAGATAGATAGATAGATAGATAGATAGATAGATAGATAGATAGATAGATAGATAGATAGATAGATAGATAGATAGATAGATAGATAGATAGATAGATAGATAGATAGATAGATAGATAGATAGATAGCTGTTTATTTGACCACAAAATACAAAAGTATGTGCAGCAAGTCAATTAAAATTTACACGTATTGGGAATGACAGAAAAGAATTTTCATAAGTATATAGGTACATTACTATACTCGCCCACTCTACGTGCTTAATTAGGTACTATTATTATATTAGTTTTTACAACCGTGAATGTCTCTGCATCTATCCTGTTTACGGAAACTTTTTTCAACGTTAAACACTCATTCACATTAAACACCATCACTTATATCACACATCTAATTGTTTAATCCTTTTTTTCTATATGTAGGTCCACCTTCTCTTTTAGTTTCCACAAATCAGTGCTGCGCTCTCGGGATTTCATCAGAAAATAAAAGCCCAATTTTTACGAGTGGTTTTGCTAATGGGCAAAACGGGGCTTGAGAATAAAATTATCTTAGAAAAATTTCCGGCACAAGTGTCGAGATTATTTCACGAATACTTACGATTTAATAATTTCTGTATTAATTTTTTCTGTTTACATTTCCAAAACGACTCATTTTTTTTTTTTATTGACAGCTTCAACTGTAGCGTTCGAGTAAATAAACACGACGCTTGGGTATCCAAGGCAAATGCGATTAGATTATACCTTCTGTCGGCGTTGGTTTATTTTCTGAATGTGTCATAAATTTAAACGGAGGCGGAGGTCTAAATAACAAGAATTTAGCAATGTAAAAGTTGTAGAAATTCATTGATATAATGCTTAATAACACCGCAACATAATTTATAAGCTGCATAATTTAGAACAGTGTGAAACACACAAACTTTAAGAAGTAGGTCGTGTTTGTATCCAACAGATTCGCGGTTGCTAAGCAACGAAGTGATAATTTGCACAAGTGCAATTACCGGTAATTGCATTAGTGCAAATTATCGCTAGCAGAGGCATATCATTGGTTGGATTTTTATGGAAGGAGCTACCTTATTGGATGCAAGCAGTATGAGGGAAATAATCGCTGAAATCCTACTCTCTTAGTTACGTCCTAGTTACGCTAAACCAATAACATATTCAGAACCGAAAGTTTAATCTAAATGACAGCAGCTGTCAAACTAACTATTTGCAGTTGTTAAATTCTCTTTTTAAATACAACTCGTGATATTTCCTAATAATAGATAATACCTTTCCTTAATTTATCACTCATTATAATCCCAATGCTAAGAAAATACCACTACTGCTGCGCAGTCGTGGTATTTTCAGCTTTGGGATTATAATTCGTAAAATTAACGAAAGGTATTATCGATATAAATAGGCACCCCACTTGTTATATTACCCCTGACAATATCTTTTAATACGGTGACATAATTTTCTGCTGCATAATTTAGAACAGTGCAAAACAGGCCAATTCTGGCAAGTCGGTGTGTGTATTGAGCAGATCCGCGGTTGTCAAGAAACGAAGTGAAAAATTATTTCGGATTTATTACTTTGCGTTAATTATTCTCAAGATCCTTCATGGCTAGCAAATGCGGCATATAATATTATTATAATATTATTGGTTGTTTCTCTATGAAAGTAACTATATTATTGGATAGAAGCAGTACTGTATGAGGGAAATACCAATTTAAACAGGTAAAGGAGCGAACTTTTCGGACGCATTATTTGACGTACCTACATCTACATACAACTTTGGAGATTTTCCTACTTTCTAAATTTGTTAAAGTCTATTTTAGATTGGTACACTCATACTTATCCTTCAGTAGTTAGCCAGTAGGTAATAACCAAATATTAATCATGCGTAATCATGCGTATACTGTCTCGCGGAATTTTCCCACGCGAAAACCGTTTTTGTCATTCGGTTAGCGGCCATAATTCTAGGGCACAAAAGAAATAAATCCGGAGCTTTGCTTAAGCTTCATCGAGCCGCTTTCCGCCGCTCACCTTCTCCATTTTTTAAGGCCCGCTTTGGTGCCTCCGAGCATTCCCCGGTAGCCAGCGCAGCTAAAAGGCCCCTTTCTTCTCGGTTTGTAATAAACGTCGGCCGCTGGTTTTTTATTCAGGCAAATATAAAAGAGGCCCGCCATAAATTACGATTTGAGTCCGTTTGCGCATAATTGGCATACCCATATACAGCCGAGATAATGAGGATAAGTGGCCGGGCTCGTGGACCAATTTGACATTCAATTTCAGTTTCAATAAAGGGGCGAAGAATCCGTTCGGGGAAGACGAGATTGCACGGTAATCGTTTAATTTTTAGTTTCTTTCGTATATGAATCATTACAAATAAGGATTCATATTATTTACGTCAAATTAGTTCCAGACAAACAAATTATGATTATCCAAGGAAGCTTCTGCAATTTATACGACAAGGTTCAAAAGTCCTGAAAACTGTAGCGCGCAGGGAAAAAATGGAAGCGCCCCGTAATTTTTTTTTTGCATCCGAAACATTTTTCGGGCGAAACAAGATTCTTTTTCATGTAGGTAGTATCAATATTGATATTATATCGCAGTATTTTTAATATAGTTGTTATTTTTTAACGAAACTTTGTACAAACCCCATTTTAGATGGTCCCGAATCCAATGAAGAAGTCAGTTTTGAGGTAGAAAAATCGCTAAATGACTTTCATCATTTTTTTTTCTACAAAAAAATTCGTAGTGGGCCTTGACAATTGGGATTAACACCTCAAATTTTGCACCAAAATAAAAAAAGAGTTTTTGTGACCTATTTTTAGAAAAAAATAAAAGTTGTATAGGGTGCTTTAATTTCAAATGAGTCACGCGGTATGAAAAAGTGAAATTATTTTTAACTTTAGAACACACTGCATCAATATCAATATTGACCATAATACACCCTGTACATAATATATCAAATCTAAAGCAGCCATGTTTTAATTAATAAATAACATTAAATTTATTATGTAAAGACAAACTTTAAACACAATTAGTAATAAATTATTTTTTAAGAAAAAAACTTGGTAGGTAATATGCGTTTGCTTCGTTTTAGCAATAAAGGGTGTTGAGATTTCGAAATATTCTATGCCAGTAGATATATATTGCATGCAATTATACTTATTTGGTATAGGATATGACAGTATTAATATCAAGTTCGACCACCAGTACACTATACATCCTGTATGTTTTTTTTTACCAAAAAAATGCTTAATTTATGCCTGATCTGAAGATAACATCTCTGCTAAGGCTGTTTAAAGTTTGGTTGTTCATGTATATAGTAGAGACCGTGTAGATGGTGGAGCTCTTATAACTATCAACTGATATAATATTTGCTAATCTATTTTTGAGACTCGTGTGTTTGCAAATTCAAAATCCAGTTCTCCTGGGTTCGAGCGTTCGCATTATTAGAAGAGGCTTGGGAATCGTATTCGATTGTGCCTTCGCATTCGTCAAGGGACATTTCGAATTCAAAAAAGAAGCAGAGAGGTTCGGTTCGCAATCATGTTGTCAAATTGTGCGCAAAGGCTCGCCAACAGCTCATCAACTATCGGCAGTTCTTTCGATGATTAAGGCATATATAGATATACAATTTTTCTTGTTCCCACCAAGTACAAATACCCTCCTCACTTGGTATATAATAATATTTAATATGACTCTAAACAACTTTTTCCTTCAAAAGTATTCGAACAAATATTTAATGTATTATATTAGTTTTGCAATTTCTGAACAATTTTGAATGCAATTGAGGGAGCTGATAATATTTCAAAACTTTGCACCAAGTCGGCCTAAATCACACTAAGAATTCGACGAAGTTTGTTGTAAAAATCTATGAAGTTGATTCATCAGATAGGTTTTAATTCGGGGATATTGCTCTCAGTGGCGGTTTTTATGTAAGAGCACAGGAGCACGTGCCCCCCTCTCTAAAACCAAGAAAATATTGTTTGTTGGGTATTTAATTACCTATAAGCTATAAGGCAAGTCAATCAGTCGCAAACAAGTTTTATCCTGGCTGGCGGAACCGTTGCTGAAAATAGCTGGCGGAACCGTTGGTGGAAATATGAATAACCATAATAACTAATCTCATGAGCACTTGCTCCTAAAAAGTGCGAGATCCGATAAAATAGCGCTCGTCTCTGTCTAATATCGCAAGGAGCGAAACAGCGAAAATATGTATGATAAACAAGGACCGCTATATAGCCGAGGAGCACATTAAAATCGTGATCCTGCAGTGGGTTTCGTCGCGGCATTGCCGGTTGGCTCGATTGATAGGAATAGCGAAGGCAATATCTATTTTTTAAGACCATAGCCAGGCCAGGTCCGAATTTTGAGTGACATTTCTTTATGACAATAAAAACAAATTGTTTATACTTTATACTATGACCCATGCCTGCAGGCTGCAAGGCAAAAGGCAACTAACAAAACAGTGTTATTCAAATTTTTGCAAGCAAGACAGTAAATAACCGACAACGCCGCGGGCCCAGCTGGGCCGCCTCGCCCGCCTCTCAGTCTGCGTCACTCTGCGTCGTCTGCGAAAAAATGTAAACAAATGCCGGTGCCGGTACACGTACAGACACTTCGCGGCCGTCGCGGGTTGTTTTAAAATAATAAATTATACAACACGAAGACGCGTTAAAAAATAGCCGTAACAGTGTCAGTGTCATAGTCATGGATGTACCTACAAGATATACCAGACTTCAACAACAAAGTAATAGAACATTTTGCCCATGCGAAAAATGGCGAGAACAATAATTTATTTATGAAAAAATTGTTTAAGAGGGGGTTGCCGACAGCGAAAGTGACGTTAGATTTCGTATTTTTTTAAGTTGTATAACATAAGATCTAATAACATTTTACCTTGCAAAAATTTAGTACAAACATCTCTGTCTTCATTTTAATCATAAGCTTTTACCAGCAGAGTTTTGTTTTATAGGTTATGAAAACCTTGGGGAAAATAATAATTCCAATGCATATGCTTTTATGATATGATCACTCTGAGTTTTTTAATATCATAATCCATTTAATTAGAAACAGATGTGGAACATAATTTATAAACAGAACATGATGATACCCTCGTTTGTGTCCCTTTCTGGTATTAAAGTGATTTTTAAAAAATGAAGATATTTTTTTCTAAATTTCAGCTAACTACACACAGTTTCAAATTTTCGATTAGTGTTTGACCCAAACTTCCTCTTTCATTATACAGATTTACGTATAACACAATGTGAAGAAAATCGCGCAAGGTCCTGTCATTTTTGGTGTCAGGTGTGGGGATAAAATATATAAAATAAAGGTTTATAATATTTTGTGCTAATAATGTATTTAGGTATCTTAGATATATTATTATGCCAGTAGAGGGGGGTCAGCCTTGCTTGATTAGAAACTAATTTGCACCATCTTTTTATATTTTAAGAATCAAGCAGGCCTTGGCAGGATAATTTATTCATTTTCAGTTCAGGTAAAGGACCTTTTTCTTAAGAGATATCGAAAAATTTTATTTGAAAAAAAAAAACTAAAAATGAATAAATTGCCCTTGTCAAGGCCTGCTTGATTTTTAAAATATAAAAATATGGTGCAAATTAGTTTCTAATGAAGCAAGGCTGATCCCCCAAAGGAAATGTTTCTACTTGAAAATTTTTCGCTTTTTACAAAATTATCGTTAAGCCGATGTGGGGGCATCCTGTAGGTATACGTAAAAAAATCCTCTCGCTGCTGCTGTATCTATTTTCGGAAGTAATGTTATAGCGCCTGTAATGAAGGAATTTGTTTAGATGGGATCTAGAAAGTTTACCACAACACAAAAAATTATCTATTCAAAATTGAGAACAGTCATCACTGTCATCAGTATGCAACAGCTAAAATTCTGAAATTATAAAATACTTAAAAATGGGGTGGTGTTTCTGTGAAAGAAAAATAAGTTGTCATTTTAATTATTCATTTTACTAAATAATAGAAAAATTGTTCATGATTGTCCTAGTTATGTTAACTACTTTATGCCAGATTTTTTTGTTATCTTAATTATTTTATTATTTAATTTTATTTTATTATTTAAGTATAATTCATTACAGAAAATATTTTCAACGTTTTTCACATGTTTCTATTATTATCTTTTCCACATTGTGCATTAAAGGCATTATCGACCTTTAACTTGGTAACTGATCTTACATCAAACTTTTCAAAAAATGATTACTATTTAGGTTTTTGTTACAAATTATCTGTGGTAACATTTGATTTAAGTCCATAAGGTATTTATTCTTATAAATAACTAACTCAATACAGGAAAATAAATGAACTACGTTCCCTTCTCAAGTTATATTATTTTCTGTCTACATGTAGGTAGGTACTTTACCTGTTCACAATACGTGAATAGAATATACATGCACACGGCGTATGTTTGAAATGATGTAATCAGGTGTCATGTGCATGTACTTTATTCTAAATATTTATTGACTCTTAAACTATTTTGCTCTCAAAACGTAACAATAGCTAAAACTACTTCGGCGCAATGGACCCGATAAAGAAATTCGCTTCGGCAGTCAACGTGTTATTAGAAAGCATATTGTTCATGAAAAAAATTATATTCTTCGAAGGAAACATCTTTTGATATTTCAAATATTACAAATCAAAAAGTTTTTATTAGGTATGAGTTTTATAAAAAAATGTCTCGTAATAAAATGCTCTGATTGGTATTTACACAAATAAGATTATGCAACAAAAAATTGTAATATGTTTTACAGAAAGCACAAAAAGGTAGAAAAATAATCAAAAAATTTCGAAATTATTAAAATATCTACTAACAGAAAAAGCTTGTAATTTTTTGTTCGGATTAACAATTTTCGGAAGAACTCAAGTGAAAAATTTTCCACATTTGCCACAACTTTTTTGAAAATTGTACTCACTATTTATGTCCCATTAAAAAATATACATTTTTTCTTCGGTAATCATATCGGTATACATAGTTTTTCCATAAATGGCATAATAAAAAAGTGTCCATTGTTTGTGCATAATTTTTTGGCATGGCGTTTTTATTCTTATTCTTTCAAAAAACTTCACCTTTAGACATTATATAAAAATATGTTTTTATGAAATTAGCACAAAACTCGGAAATAGGCTTTAAAATTTTTGAACTTAATTCTGAATCTTAATATATTCTTTAAATAATATGTTCTCTTTTCTTTATATTTAGAGTATTTTACTTTTAAAATTACTCATTTTAGTCGGCATCTAATTGTTATAGGTAAGTAGAAATTTCTTTGTGACAAAACGCGCATCACCCAAAGGTTTTTTTATTTGCAAATGTATACCTACAGTTTGTTCAGCGAATGTTCGGCCCTTCGTCACAACTCCCGTCCTTGCCTGACTCGTGAATATACGACCGATATCCGTCGTGTATTCACGAGTAAGACAAGGACGGGAGTTGTGACGTAGGGCCGAACATTCGCTGAACAAGCTGTACCTACATTGCGAGTCAAATTAAAGTGGCATCTTTTTAATTTTTTAACTCCACTATCAATTTTAAATAATTTCATGATCTATATCTAAATTTAACTATTTTCGAAATATTGAAGTTTTTAATTAAGATTTTAATTATTAGATGAAATATGATAATATGAATGTGTTTAATCAAATTTTAGAGTTTACGTTTTAATGCTTAATAAAATGTTTAATGTTATAATGCGTTACGTAATACCTTTTGTTAAAATGATATATCATGCTAAACAAAATATATTTATTTTATGAATGAAAAAATGAGTTTTATTGGTATATTTTTATTAAATTTAAAAAAAATACAAAATATGCGTGTCCTTCTAGTTGAAAATTTGCGTAGGTGCACTTGCAGCGAATGTGTAAAATTTATTTACTTTCGTAAGATGCGAGGTCTGTGATTTTTTTAAATTTGCGACCACTGCCCTTGTTCCTCGGTCCAGCCACCATCCTAATAATATATGAAGTCTTAAAAACATTAATGATTTTTAGCAAATAGCAATTTTTAAAAATAGCATACCTCATTTTTTGTTTTTCAGTTAAAAAAAATAACTTCACAGGCGTGCCCCAAGAGTTCAACTTTACCCAATGCAAACATTTTTGTACGGGTCAAAGAGTCACCCTGTACCTATATTATCACCCTAAAAAGTATAAATTTCTGATGTCATGTGAGAATAATAATGCATATCCTTCTTGGTGTCAGGTGTGGGGAGTCACAATATTGCCAGCAAGAAAATCTAGTGCACTAGTTTGGGCCTGTTCATATTTTTTTAATTATTGTATAAATTTGATAGAATGAAACCACAATAATTTTGATTTAGGTACTTCGGGTCTCAAACATGCAAAAATTCCTTACAAAACTCGCTTTTTTCCTGTCAAAAACTTTACAGAATCTCAAAATATATTCTACAATATGATTAGGTCAGTTTGAAATAGACATTGTGGTTTTTATCACTTCAAGTCCATCAATATGTATTTTATTTAATTTTTACTGTTTTTGTACGATTTTTGTTTGGGATCCAGTCCAAAGATTATTTAAACTTATAGTTGACTAAGATCTGTTTAAATTTGACGGTTAATTTAAGCCTGGAATATATACTCTAGGCCTAATCTGGATCTGCTTATTGCACTGCATTTAACTGATCATTATCATAATCCCTATGTTATTCAAAAAGCAAGTATTAACGCTTAATATAACCACTGCGAGTTATATCACATTTCCCTAATTTATTTTTTCGATGTTGTTCTTTTTTGTAATTATTCACAATTATGATTTTTGACGTCATTGACCACCCAGTAATTACAAAAAATTAGGTACTTACCTAGTTTCGGAAAAAAATGCATAAAACGAGATTCAAATACAAACTCTGATAGTTTTCGAAAAAAAGAAGCATAAAACGAGATTCAAGTACAAATGAAGACCTCGGTGCAAAAACCGGACAAGTCCATAGTTTATAAGTTTTGGGAAAATGAAAAAGAAACTCCCGGACTTGTCTGGCTCTTGCACCCAAGAATGCGAGCGGTCAAGTCCTAAAGCTATATATCAACGTTATTCTGCTTTGGACTTTGCTGATTCTTACACCAATCGATCGGCGATATTTTAATACATAAATGTAGTGGAAAAAGTCAATTTTACCCAAAAGTGGACTTGTCCGGTTTTTGCACCGAGGTCTTCAAATATTGTTTTACGCATTCTTGTCGAAAACTATCGATTTTCTTGTGACTTACTTCGCCCGAGTTGTCCCCTCTTAAAGTTCTCAAAAAATTGCCGGTTCTTGTTGCTGTAGCTCTAACTGGGGGAGATTCTATAATCGCAGTCCTTAACTTATTCCCTGCTTGAGATTCGAACGGGCGTCCCACAGACACTATTCCCGGCATAACAATGCGCCGCGTCGGCCGCTCTTTCTCTTCGTTCCCTCCGGTCCGTCCGGCGTAATAATTGAGTCCTCCGGGGGAAATTCGACCGGAGGCGGAGGCGGAGGCAGCGCGGAATGTTAATCGCGCCCGCGCATCGCCAGATTAGCGCGCCCGATAGCGCGCCGACGCAGACTGCACGGGTACGTCGACTTGCGGCTTGTTATGCTTCGACTATATTATACGCCGCCTGATGTTGTGCTGACAACAGCGAAAGGCCCTATTAGGACTGGACCAGGGACTCTTTAAAATAAGGGGACCCAGCATGTCGCACTCTATCACATAGGAAAAGTGAAGCCTTGAGGGGAAGTTTGTTTTCTGTCGACTCCAAGGAGACCACAAGGGGGCTGATACAAGGTTATGTTATATGTCAGTGTCCAACTGCCATCCAGGTTTTACCTATGTGACATGCCAGTGCCATAGATTCTAAAGGAGGCAAAATATTTCCCATCATAATTCACAATTTTTAAGTTTTCTAACTTCCGGATACTCAGATGTGTCAATTAAAGGTAATGCGGCTGCCTGCAGTAGTCCCAGTAATTGCAACCAGATTTTTCCTGTATCACCTTTAGTAATGCTACAATTACCATTACGTGGGTATTACGTAAGTAGGTAATTCAAAACAAAAATTGTATTTCCTTAATTTTAAATTATTAAGCAGGTAGATTCAGTCAGGTATTTTTTAAAGAGTTTATCTACGACTACGAGTTTGTGAGGTACCTTGAGAGAGAAATAAAATTACAAAAATTTTCTAATGAACACAGAGAAAAACTACTTCATTACAACTACTAGACGTACCTAATATTATTAGTCCATCCCGAAATCTGTGAAAATTCTTTGGGTAGATTCATTCAACAGGGGAAGAAAGGTTTTATGTGACATATGCCAGTGCCATAGATTCTAAAGGAGGCAAAATATTTCCCATCATAATTCACAATTTTTAAGTTTTCTAACCTCCGGATACTCAGATGAGTCAATTAAAGGTAATGCGGCCGCCTGCAGTAGTACCAGTAATTGCAACCAGATTTTTCCTGTATCACCTTTAGTAATCCTAAAATTCCCATTACGTGGGCATTACGTAAGTAGGTAGTTCAAAACAAAAATTGTATTTCGTAAATTTTAAATTATTAAGCAGGTATAGCTTCAGTCGGGTATTTTTTATAGACTTTATCTACGACTACGAGTTTGTGAGGTACCTTGGGAGAGAAATAAAATTACAGAAATTTTCTAATGAACACGGAGAAAAAATACATGATTACAACTACTAGACGTAATATTATTAGTCCATCCCGAAATCTGTGAAAGTTCTTTGGGAAGATTCATTCAACAAGGGAAGAAAGTTCACATATACATATTACAAATGGATTGAGGAACTTGGTAACAAGGTGCAAAAGCGACAAAATCTTAAATAAGCAAAATCGGCACTGATTTACCATACTAATTACTTAAATTCGTGGAAATAATTACTGGAAATCAATTTCAACTATAAAATAAATTTGTTTCATTTGACAGCTGCCATATTCTGGACTTGTAGACACAACATTGTCGAGTCTAATTATTAGAAATCATGGAAACCATTATTAATTTTTACTAACAATCAAAGTACCTGTTATATTCACAGATTCTCCAATAAAATGGCATACTTGGCATCATCGATAGAAAGCATTAGAATGAGGAAAGAAAAAAGAATGGAAAGTAAAGTCTCTGGACTGGACCAACACTAAAGTTAATCTGCCCGCTAATAGGATGTCCAGAAGTTTCTTCTGGAAAGGATATAAAATATATTTTTTAAATCGGCTATGAAAAGTCTCAAAATCGTCATTAAACGCTCAAAAATCGGCACTAAAGGAAGTCATTATTGTACATGTTTTTTTCTATAAGTACATAGTCCTTGGCGAGATTTGAGAACCCATAACGTCAGACAGACACGCCCGTCGCCTGTCAAACTTGGCCATAGATATTCAAAACCCGGATAATAAAATATCATGTATCTTAATTGCGGAATTGTTACGAATAACAACGTAATATTTCAATATGAGCAGTTCTGTGTGTGGGTTTGAACAACCATAATATTCTATAATGTAAGCTGCAAGAAGGCCAGATAATGCTAGCAGATCAATTGCACCGCCGGGCTCGATCTAAGTAGAGCGATATTGAAGGCGCAGCAACGGCGCGGTCAGCTCATGGATGGGTCATAATATAGTATATTTCCTAACAAGTGCGGAAAGTGCCACTTTTCCGCAAGCGATTACAGTTGGCTGAACGACGCGTAGCACGCACTTTAGTTTAGAAAGTGCTTTTCCACGCTAGTGCGGAAAAGTACTTTTCCGCACTAGCACGGAAAAGTGACACTTTCTAAACTAAAATGCGTGCGGAAAAGTGTACTTTTCAAACAAACAAACAAACTTTTCCGCACGCTTGTAGAAAAAAACTTTTTTCCAGATTCAAATAAAATATAATTTATATAGATAATACATGGGGCCGCGGTGGCGATGTTCGTAGCGTCGCCGAAAGATTGGCACTGAATTTTTTCTGCCTTCGATCGCCCTTGGTTTGAATTGAGGTCGAGGCACGTGCATGCGCATATTATTATTGCGCGTGTCTTTATATAAAAACACCGCTGATGGCCAATAAGAACGCTGGACAAATTGTGGATTCACGGTATTGTTTCCTAATCACTTTATTAGTGTGATTTACCATTCCTTATTCTTTGCTTATATACTCACTGGGATTACTACGATTTTCTAGGGATTTCCGTAGTATCTACTTGAACGAATGCTATTCTAGTTCTATCGGGAAAAGTCGGCCCTATTCGCAAAAATGAAAACGAAGACAAAATAATAATTGCTTCCTTACAAGCATTCAATTGCTTCTGGGGTATTCCTAGTTTGGAGTATTGTGAGGGTGAGAATTTATTAGGTATTATTATTGTTATTGTTATCTTTTCCGATACCAACTTCTCACTTAATAACAGTTATAGATGTCTGATAACTTTTTTATTTTGCAACTGATTTAATTATTTCAGTTTCATACTATAAGCAATAAGCACGTACGAAAGCGTAAGTCAAATAAAGTTTGAAGTTTGAGGTGCCCTGTTAGTTTGGTTGCTATACAGGGTGATTTATTCATAACTACATTAATTTTAACAGTGGGTAGGGAAAAATATCCTGAATGCGAAATCGCAATTAAAAAAATTCCAACTTTTTTCTTAAAGCCGGAATTAATTTTTTTCTAAACCGCATTTTTACCTATTTGGCCCCCTATTTGCAGCTGCCACTGACTTTCTTTCAGGGCGCATGAGGCATCGGCAGAGCATTGGACGACGCTTGCCGTCATGCGCGTCAGCATTGTTGCCAGATGTACGGAACTTCCATAAGTTTAAAGGAATGTTTCGGTACATAATTATTATTTGTATTGTAGGCGAATGTTCTGCAAAATTCATGCGGAAATTATGGCCAAAATGTTAACACTTAGGTTTAGGTACCTCTTGTAACGGTTAGTTTTGGCCTGAGACACCTTAAGGGATAAATGCCAACAAGAAAAATAAATGAAACGACTGCTTACGTGGCCTTTTGATTTTTGATGCTTTATTAAGTACTAAACTGGCTTACATGATTTCGTGGACCTTGACACCACCGAGGACGATCTTTTTCTTGATAGAACAAACTTCATTCACTTTCACTTCGCGCACTAATTTTTCCGCTCACTAGTTCACTGATAATCCTTTTTACTGCACGGAGACGCTCTTAGAGATGTGTTCTGTGGGTGTCCCTCTTTCTCTGAAATAAGAACGTCGACATTAGCCAACATATCTGGGGTCTAGTTGCTTAAACTTACCGTATACTTTCCGGTTGCATCCAACACGAACGACACACTTTTCTCAGTCCTTTCTTTCTCATTATGTTTTCTTATCATAGTTAAGGACTCATACCTATCTACAATAGAATCGAAATTTTTGAAACAGTTTCAGTATTTTCCAATCACTGTTTGTTGAAACTGTGTGCGTCTCGTGCTTGTAATGGCAAAAATAGCGTCTGTGGGTGTTCCGCTTCCTCTGAAATAAGAACGTCAACATTAGCGAACATATCTGGGGTCTAGTTGCTTAAACTTACCATGTACTTTCCGCTTAGGTCGTATCCAACACGAACGATACACCAGTCCTTTCTTTCTCGTTATGTTTTCTTGTCATAGTTAAGGACTCATACCTATTTCCAATAGAATCGAAATTTTTGAAACAGTTTCAGTATTTTCCAATCACTGTTTGTTGAAACTGTGTACCTCTCGTGCTTGTTATGGCAAAAATAGCGGTGAAAGTTCCCCACGATGTACCTACGCAGCCCAGTTTTTTTTTATTGTGAACACGAATCTGACCTTAGTTTTTTTTGCTCGGACGTAGTTTCCGAGAAAATGAATTTTCAAATTTCCTTTTCACATCTCACTTTTCACGGCGATATTTGTGGTTATAATCCGGTTGACTTTTTACTGTACGCAGCTCAAACTGATCACCAGACTATTTTGCACCTTTTGCAATATCGACACTTTGCGAAAACCCGCGGAAAAACAGGAAATAAGGTGGGTAATCTGTGTGTCCAAGATTAATTTTGCATTGTTTTCAGGCCGGTTGCCTATCCCTTATTTCTGTTCTGTTTTCTGTTTGCAGCCTGAAGTTAGCGACGTTTAATGTACCACCGATATTAATGGAAGTACCTAAACTGGAGCGCTTGTTCTCAAAATCCGCACGAGGGAATTTGGCATGATAAAAATACCGTCAATAGTCTCCAAATTAAAATCTGTGAAATACAAAAAAGAATCATGCATGACCTTTCTTTAAACTATGCGTTACGGCAATAGTTATAAGAAGAAACATTAAGAAATATTTTTGCCGTGTTTACGTAGGCTATTTTCGCCCGACATTCGGGGCGCGCTTAGTTTCTCATGATTATTTTTTGTATTTCACAAATTTGATTTGGAGTCTATTTACGGCCTTTTTAAGAGTATTTACCAACATTATGTTAGATTGTGGCACCTCTATCAACACCAATTTAAGTAATGTTAGGGTTAGGTATTGACAAAACTGGACCTATAAAAATGAATGTTTAAATTTTCGTTTCATTAACATTTTTATTTTTCTTCAAAATACCCACTTAAAAGTAGGAGGTTGTACCTACTTCTTTAAAAAAGGAAGGGTAATTCTTCATTACGTAAAGCATTGAATGCCAAATTCCCTCGTGCGGGTTTTGAGAACAAGTGCTCCATTTACTTCTCTTAATATCGGTGGTAATTTAAATCAGCGCCACACAAATGTCAGGCGTCAAAAACGCCGAAAAGAAGACAGCGTCATCGATTTTTCGCCCACTAGCCCGTTCCACCATCGGTCATAATTACATCCGTGTACCGATTTTATTATTTCTAAGGGTGTTTCTGGCATTTTTTGAGATACCATTCCACAGATTACCTCCTTTGGAGAGGGGTCATCTCCAGTTTTAATGAAAATCTCGGACCTCGAGGGTAAAGGGTTCTTCGCCCTCGGCGGAGTGTATTTCCGTTTTTAATTATTTTTCTAAGTAGGTACGTTCCCCCTACTTTTTGGGGATGCCATTCCACAATACATCCCGAGAGCGAATGTACACTTTGCCCTCGAGATCCGAGATTTTCCTTAAAACTGGAGACCAAAAAGTAGGGGGAACATAGGTACTTAGAAAAATTAAAAACGGAAATAGGTACATCCCGAGGGCGAATGGACCCCTGTCCCTCGAGATCCGAGATTTTCATTGAAACTGGAGATGACCCCTTTCCAAAGGAGGTAATCTGTGGAATGGTATCCCAAAAAATGCCAGAAACACCCTTAGAAAAAATAATATTGGTACACGGACTTTAATTATGATCGATGGTGGAACGGGCTAGTGAGCGAAAAATCGATGACGCTGTCTTTTCGGCGTTGACGCCGGCGCCATTGCGCTGGCGTTAGTGACGCTAACTTCACCTAAGCACCTAAGTAGTGGAGCGGAGGACAGCGGACAGGGCAATGCATAAATCTTGGATATTTTCTGTTTTTCCGCGGGTTTTCGCCAAGTGTCGATGTTGCAAAAGGTGCAAAATGGTCATTAGTTTGAGCTGTGTACAGTAAAAATTCACCCCGATTATAACCACAAATATCGCCGTAAAAAGTGAGGTGTCAAAGGGAAATTTGAAAATCCATTTTCTCGGAAACTACGTCGAGCACCAAAAACTAAGGTGTTCAGGAACCTCGAAAATAGGGGGGTAGCCAAAATTAAAAAAAAAACAGGCTGCGTATACACAGTGGGGAACTTACCAAAATTGTTTTAGAGATCGTGATTTGTGCAGTGAAAAGTGTAGTGACATTCTGAAGGAATATGTGTCAGTTAGATGCTGAATGCGGAAAGTCCAAGATGTGCTAACACTCTTTTATTGTCCCATGTCCCATTAACCAGAGGTAAATTCATAAACTGGATATTTTTTCTTATTTAAATTATGGCAACGAAACGGCAACGTCGCGGCCGGCGCCATGTTCCCACCAGAAAGCCTCATTCACATGCGTTCAGGTGCGCCTCGTTACGTGGGATTAGGGATAAATTGCCCCATTATTTAAACATGCAGCGAAAAAATTTTTTTTTGGCTCACCTCATGCGCTTTCCGGACATAAAATACATTACAAAATACATTGTTAGATATCAGCGCCATCTGTTTAGAAGGACATGAAGCCATAGCCGTGAGAAGTCTTGTAAATATGTCAGTCAACGATAAAACCTAAAGAAAATATATCTAGCAACATGACATTTAAGTTCTAATATTTTCCGCAACGATCCTTTTATAATCTGGTTCTGCTTAGAATAAAACACGAATTAGATATAGGAAAGAAAAAATCAATAATAATATCAATATTTGCCAGATTTAATAATAAGAGTGGCTTAAACGAGGATATTTCCTATAAGGACACGTTGTGTCGTCAACTAAAACGGCATCGGGGGCCATAGTCTTGTATCCATCAGGTGTTGTGTCGCTGTCTGGTGTATATTTGTAATTTTTAAGCGTGTTTTTTTTCGTACTTGTGGCTCTTCCGCAAACGACTAATATAATTATGGTTCTGTGCGCGCAAAGTGAATGTACAAGCAGAATTCTTGTGAACAAAAAGAAAGCATCACATATCAAAGGTTTACACAAAAAGCAGAATAATTGAAGCCTAGTTGAAAAAACTTTTTTGATAGTGTTTAACATTGGGATAATTGTTGACTTGTAAAGGTTTGCAATAGTCCGTACCATATTAATTCATTCTTTGCCCCGCCCCAGATATCGTTTTATTATGTTTGTCAGAATTACGGCTAATTACCTCACTGAATGGGTCATTAGGACAAAATCGATAAACAATTACCTACTTTGGCGCGCGGGCA
Source organism: Pseudeuparius sepicola (assembly GCA_963920635.1). Lineage (NCBI taxonomy): Eukaryota > Metazoa > Arthropoda > Insecta > Coleoptera > Anthribidae > Pseudeuparius > Pseudeuparius sepicola. The sequence continues at coordinate 103,660,616 of OY987299.1, read as the reverse complement.
AAAGTAAGTATGTACAGTCGCGGACAGTTGGTATCGAACGACCTGAAGAGGTTTCTCGTGGCTATCGTTACAGGGCGCGCGGAGACGGCAACATCGCGCTGGAGTCTGCAGCCGGCCGGTCTGCTAAAAATAGAACCATAAAATGCAAATTACAGCCTCCAGCCTCTCACAGCAAAGGAACAAAATTCGAGGAAAATGCAACTTTGTGCTGGTAATAATTCCAACCCCAGTGTTGGTATTTAATATTTCGTACTATTTTATCATGTTACTATACCGTCTAGTATTTATGATAATGAAATAAAAAAATAATAAATATCAAGGCTGAGATTAGAATCAACACCACAATAAAAGTTGCTTTTTCTCGAGTTTCCTTCCTTTGCTGCCAGCACCCTGTATTAATTAGGAATATGAAATTAGGTAAATCCATAGTCAATTTGAGCCACAATAGAATTCCGAAGAATTTCTCAAAAACAATAATTTAATATACAGGGTGTCTACTTTTAAACATATGCAAATTAATAAAATCTTTATTTTTGGAGATAATCCCTGAACATTCTTTGTGTGAAAGGCCTTCAAAAATCGCTTCTTTTAGCCTTCCTATCATTTTCAAAAGGCAAATCCAGGTCCGGCTACGATTTTTGAGTGTTTTTTTATTTAAAATCTACCAATACAGCGTTAATCAGGATCCCCCTAAAACCCCTTTATATACCAAATTTGAACAAAGAATTTAGAGAGAGATCTATTCTACAGGATGTCAAGGTTCAGCAAAATAGGAAATTTACAGGCATTTGGCGAGTCAAGTGTGCCATGGAATCCCGTCAAAATAGTTTAATTGTCAACAGAACCACTCAAAGTGTTGGTGTGCAAAGATTCAATACAGGGTATTTTTCTCTGCCCCATCTAAAAATGCTGAATTTTTATGACTTGACTCGCCAGAGATGCCTGAAGAGGTTTCTTTAAATTTCCTATTTTGCTCAATTTTGACATCCTGTAGAATAGAACTCTCTCTATATTTTTTGTTCAAATTTGGTATATAAAGGGTTTTCGACTGTCCTGATTGACGCTGTGGTGTCAGATTTTAAATAAAAAAATGGCTAAATGGTTTTTGTGAAAATCGGGGGAATAAAAAAATCGTAGCCGGCCCTGGATTTGCAATTTGAAAATGGCAGGATTGCTAAAATAAGCGGCTTTTGAAGTCCTTTCGGACAAAAAACAGATCAAGCGATTATCTCAAAAATTAAAGATTTCAAGGATTTCTATAATATGTTTAAAAGTAGATATGGGGGCTCTTAATATTAATTAGAAAATGTATGGCACAAAATTAATGGATTATCGGATTACCTGAGTTGAAATATTTTAGCATAGATATTTATATCTTTTTAAATAGGTATTTATTAATTATACCTACCTGCACTTAATATAACTAAATTTAGGGGATTAACTTAATAATTGTAATATTGAATTGGATGTAGATTTTGAAAATATCGATTATACCTGCTCCTAGCCCTTTGTATAAATACTAAGGTGGGTGGGCTAAAATTATTTAGTCAGTATCCTAATTCGAGAGAGTAACTAACAGTGTTCGTTATGCCTCGTTTGAGTGAATCCGTCAAGCACCGTATAATCGCCAAACTAGAAAATGGTTGGGCTATTTCCTGACTGGCCGAAGAATTTGGTGTATCTAAAAGCACCATTTTCAATATAAAGAAGAAATATGACGAAACCGGAAGCGTGGAAAACATACATAGAGGAGGAAATGTGAAAATTACGTCTGACCAACAAGATGAGCAACTAGCTAATTTTTGCCTTGCAAATCCGTTTAAATCCGCCGTTGAAGCAGTATCTGCAACACAATTTCCAGCAAGTGTTAGAACTGCCCGAAGGAGATTAGATGCAGCCAATCTGAAATCTCGCACGGCCAGCAACAAAATTCAGCTGACCGAGGCTAATAAGGAAGTCAGGTTGCAGATATGCCGAGAGTTTCAGCGTTTACCGCCACATTATTGGGAGAAGGTAATATTTAGCGACGAAAAGATCTTTCAAAGCCATTACAATGGCAAAGTGCGAGTATATAGACCTTCGGTGAGTTCAAGATATGACGAAAGATTTGTGTCACCCAGGAAAAGGAGTGGGCATTTTTCCGTCAACATATGGGCCTGGATAAGCTACCGTGGACCTGGCATTTGTTGGAGAATCGACGACCGCTTCACAGCAGCTCGCTATTGCGAGATACTCGAAGGCGGATTGTTACCAACTGCAACGGAAATGTATCCCGATGGCTCCGTTTTCCAGCATGATAACGCTCCTGTGCATACAGCAAGAATAGTTCGCGAATGGTTCACCGAAAACAACGTAGAAAAGTTGCAATGGCCGGCGAAGAGTCCTGACTTGAATCCCATTGAGAATGTGTGGGGCAGAATGGCGCGGACAATGGAGAACTTCGTACCCGAAAATAGGGAGGCACTTTGGCAGAAGATTCAACAAACGTGGGATCAAGTCGTAACCCATGATCTCTGCTGCCAACTCATAGATTCGATGAGCAGGAGAGTTCAGAAAGTCATCCTATCCCAAGGTGGGTATACTAAATATTAATATACATATAATATAATAATGGAAAATGCATTTGATTTCTTGCCTTTATTTAATTATGTTATAGTCATAAAGATTTTAATGGGTTTATAGTTTTTTCGGATTCTTCCTGTGTCGGTGGTTCTAATAAAACTTCGTAATCATTATATCCAGCTTGTGGAAGTCCTCAATCACCTGAAATTATTTTATTTTATCCAGGTAATCACATTGAGGTCCAGGGAGGTGTGTAAAGCTTGACACGTGTCCCTGCTGTGTGTCTTCTGATGTTATTGATAAAGGTATGCAATTTAAATAATAGAGAGTTATTGCAGAAATAAATAACGTCGCGCTCTTTTTTGACGTTATTTTGACATTTGAGCATGCGCAGTCGTAGTTTGACATAAGGTCGTCCATAATAAGGTTATTTTCCTTTATTTTTGTTTATTGTGTATACCATAATATACGTTATTTTTACCTTATTTGTCACAATTCTTAAAATAAATTCTGATTTGTCAGAAAACGCTAGTGTTCTGTGAAAGTAGGACTTAACCTAAAATGTTCGTTGCTTGTTTGCGTTTGCACCTTGTTTGTTTTCATTAGTCTTTCACCTTGGTGTTCCGTGGTTATTTGGCTGTTTTCCCAGTTTTTTCCGGAGCAAAATTATAAAAGCACATAATATTCTAGTGAAAGTGTAGAAATACAAAACAATAAAGTAAACGTAAACAAGCCCTTAATTTGGATACATAAATTACGACTTGCAATAACTATTGTCAGAATCATAAATAACGTATGAGAGTATTCAAATAAGGTCGTCTTAAATACTGCTTAATGCCAAAAACAGTTTCTGCAATAGCTCTCTATTAAGTTACAAGGGTAATTTTATGTCTGTGACCCCCTAATCTCATTTATCTGTTGAAGGGCATTTTATGAGAAACAATGGAGCATTGCAGCACCACGAAAACCAATTTATTAAAACTTCTGACCAATTTCTTCAAAAATAAGAAAAAATAAATAAAAGGGACACCCCTTTTATTTTATAATCATTTATGTTTAGGACTACGAGACCTAACAACTAAATGTTGGAACAAATACTTATTTTGCAAAGAAAAGAATAATTTATGAAAATCCTTTTAATTAACTTTTTTAATTCTAGGGTTATTAGCTAAATATATTTTTAGTGTTACTACATATTTTTTTATTATAACATAAAAATACATTTTTGTTGCAACGCAAAATATTTATTAACTTAATGTCTAAAACCGCTGACAACTATACTTAGTGTATTTGGAAATGAAAGGAGGCCATAAATATTGATTGAGAAGGAAAATTCGACCATTTCAGTGGCGTGCTCTTTTGCTAAAAATCTGATGAGGATAAATACGCAAATTAATATTCGGGCGAGTTATGTAGTATTTTATGACGGACTCTCGAGCCTCTGATAAAGAATTTGCATTTATATTTATAATAAGCCATAAACCTTCCTTTCATTTCCAAATACACTATGTATATACAGTATGTCCACAGAAGAGGTGTTGAATAGGAACACTTTCTTATCTTTAATTTTACCGCAAAAAGTTACTCTTGATAAAAACTTTGCTAACATTTCTTATGTGGAAATAAGTTGCTAGGAAAAGTTGTTCAAAAGTAAAGGATACTCCATACTACCAATTTTAGAAACAATTGGCACACTTTGATTTATTTGAAAAACTTTTTCGCTTTGGCCCTATCACTGCATTAAATATATTTTTTTTATGTAAGTAAGCTTATATAAGCATAATAAATATGGCAATTTTAGACGGCTAGGTGATGTTAAAAAATAAATCGGCATCCATAACCAACTTTTCACGCAATACAAAAAAAAACTCAAGTCGACAAAAATGTGAAAACAAAACTATCAATTTATTTAATTTTTTTTTGATCAAACAAGATCTTTAATATGAGAAAATTTGTCTTTAATTTGAATAACTGTTGATGTTTTTAATTGCTATTTCGACTTCACACTTTAAACAAATTAGCGGGAAAACTAGTACAAATTGTATGAAAATTTTCTTTTGTCAATGTTCTTGCGTGATCTAATTGCCGCTAATCTCCAATTAAAATTTTCCCTCGACTTTCAAAATAAATTGATTGTTTTCAGATTCTTGTTGATTTAAGTTTTTTTTGGTATTGCGCGAAAAGTTGGCCATGGATACCGACTTCTTTTTTTAACATTAACCAACTATCTAAAATTTACACGTTTTTGTTTCTTAAGATTTGTCAGTAGGGAGCCAAATAACTACTTTAATAAACTAAAACAATGGCCTTTAATAACTAAAACAATGGCCTCAACAGAGCCGAAGAGCCTGTGTAATTTTCAGAAACTATCTGAGCACCCAGTTGCATAAAGCTTCTCAGTGCCATCAATTTTCAATATAAAAGTTTTCTTCGGTATCTTAAAATAAATAGGTATGTTACGGCTATTTAATAATTTTGCTCAATTGGAGGTTTTTTTATATTGCGCGACAAGTTGACCATGGATGTTGATTACTTTTTCAGGGCCACTTAGCTGTCCAAAATTGTCACCTTTTTGTTTCTCATGTTTTTTTTGTAGGGCGCAAAATAAGCGAGGAAATCGCGGTGGTAGTTTAAAAAATCATACTGTATACTTGTGAACTGTTTTAATAAATAGTTTAATACTGATTCCTTATTTTTTTTAACCCTTTCGGTGACATCGGCTTAATCGCTTGCAAAGAATTCTCGGAACAAGACACCCGTTCGAACCATCCGATGCCGAAGGCGCGCGCTGTTGCCGTCTCCGCGCGCCCTGTAACGATAGCCACGAGAAACCTCTTCAGGTCGTTCGATACCAACTGTCCGCGACTGTACCTACTCGTCTACAAAACCGTTGGTCAGTGGTTCAAATCCACCGCAAAAGCAAAAGGAATATATTTTATTATCGCTACATTCTGCTTCTTCAATTTCGTCAGTGATTATCATTTTTGGAACTTGGGTAATGATTATTTTGAAATGTAATGTTCACAATATACCTACTCAAAAATATTAACCATAACCTGAATTATTGTGTCACAGAGAACGTTAAGGGTGAATATTTTTCATGGCTAACTTGATAACTTACAGAGGCCATAAATATGCAGAGCGGTGGCGATTAAAAAATCAATATAGTTAATTTAAATTTTAATTCAAAGGAAAACATAGAACTGGCGCTATTAGAACATATAGTAATTTTTACAACAAGGGCGCTAAACGGATATTATTTAGATAAACGATAAATATAATTTGGCAAATAATCATACTGGCAATTTGGAATAAAATAAATTCAACAGTTGTTTATGATTTTCTCACACGACAACACGCACCGGAGAAAAGCTAAAACGTGATCGATTGATTTAGACTTCATATCTCTCCTAGGATGGTCATGAAATCATATACAGTGTGTTTCGCTTTAAGTGACGACAATGGGGAACTTGAACAATTTTTTTTATTTCTGTAATATATTTACCTATCTATAGAAAGAGCACATGCGAAATATCAGCCCTCAAATCGCAATATTTAATTTGCAATAAATAATTCAAGCTGTGACCGCAAGCTATTCATTTGAGACGACACGAAAAGCGCGGGAATGTTTGTGATGTCCCACCGCTCGATCGATCGGAAGGCAGTGACAGGAGTGGCAGCTACACAGAATTAGAGAAGGAAAAATGAAAATTGAACGCTAAAATAAACAGTTCGGCGACCCATTTCCAGAGGGATCTGATGTAGGTAAAAAATAAGAACCGCCTAAAAGTCCAAATTTAACAAACACTTCTTTAACTGAATGGTGAGGCCACGGGACTAGTACCTAATTTGTAGTTCCCGGGTTCAATCGCACAAGAAGTTTTTTTTAATTATCACTGCATTCGACCTTTTATATTTATCACTGATTATCATTTTTAGTAAATTGGACAATGGTTATTATGGAGATTATTACTCACAATCTACTCCATAGTGTATTTAAATTCAAATTACTTATACCTACCTAATATGAAATTGTCAGTAGCAGGAAAAATGTAATACATTCTTCGATGCGTAAGCTCTTTTTGGCCGCGGAGAGCGTTTTAGGACCCGAGGCAACACGGGCGTTAAACAACCTCCTCGTAAATAACTATTTAATACAGCACACTCTTTTCAAACATTATCAACAATGTCAAGACTGAGATAGTCTATAATAAGACGGATAGGCAAGGATAGGGCGTTCTCGTTGCTCTTTCTAAACAAAGCGTGCATGGTGCTGTAGTTTTTATACATGTGCGGCCGCCCATATTAGTTTATACATGGTGCCGCCGCCCACCAGAGGCGCCCCCACCAACGAGATACTTGACGTCACAACTAAGGAGGGCGCGTTACAAGAATGATTTGAATTATGCAGTTTTTATTGGCAATAAATTACGTTTGAAAATAATATTTTTCAAATTGAATTTTTGTGCAAGTTCCCCATTCATTATTTGATAACTGGTCCGGCAATTTTCGAAAAAAATTTTTTTTAAAATATAGTATTTACTCCGAAAGCTCTACATCCTGGTATGCATTATTTTAAAATTCACCTTTTAACACCGGGTGTTCGCAACTTATGTGCAAAAAATGAAAAATACGACTTTTTGAGAGTGCCCTGCTTAAACGCTACTGAGTATCTTCATTGAATAAAAATGGTATCTTGCAAATATTAGATTGCCAATGGATTAAGGGTCACCTAGTGTATTCATTCACACAATATCATCCGCATATCTTATACAGAGTGTTCATATAATAAATACGGAAATATCGAAAAATCGGCCTGACAGTTTTGTTACTATATGCGACACGAAGTATTAAAAATAAGTCGATTTTTTATACTTCATCGCTAACCATTATTTTCACAAGAAAGTTCTAGGTATCGGTTAAATAATTTCCTTAGCCATGGACTCATCGACATAAACGAAGCGTCTACAGTTTGACATTTTATATTATTTGGCATGACGACTTATTTCTAAAACTTCCAGGCACATGTAGTAACAAAACCGCCGAGTTTTTTTTTCGATATTTCCGTATTTATTATGAACCCTCTGTATAAAACGATATTGTGCGAATGGATATACTAGGTGACCCCTAATCTATTGGCAATTTAATATTTGCAAGACACTCAGTAGCGTTTACACAGGACACTCTCAAAAAATCGATTTTTTCATTTTTTGCACTTCAGTTGTGAACACTTGGTATAAGTTAGGATATTAAAACTTGGGATTTGTGGGTTCCAGATGTGCCTAAATCGATAGAGGTATTTGTTTTTTCGTAAAAAAAATGCATAATATGCTTTCGCCATATTTTTCTATATAGTAGTAGGCTATGGAAAAGGCGAATCTTAAAATAATTATACACCAAGATGTAGAGCTTTCAGAGTACTATATTAAAAAAAAAAGTTTTCGAAAATCGACCTACCCGATATAAAATAATGAATTGTCGCCACTTAAAGTGAAACACACTGTATGTTTAGGGGAATTGCCCATCTCATCCATTCTGTGAAGATAAAGGGGAATATTAATGTGGGTGTAGAAAAAAATTATAATAACGAATAATAGTAAACCCCTAAACTCTATTCAAACTAAACACAAGTGAAACATAAACACAAGTTTTTGCATGGCTAGAGCGTGATACGCACGTGATCGGCTTGCTATTGGCTAGCCGGCAATAAAATTTGATCCGGCGGGCGCGTGCAGCGAGTCGGTGTTTCTTACAGAGGTGTATTGAGTTGCAAGTGGACCTTTATTTTTTCCGATATAATTCTTTCGCTGTTTATTAATTGTTGGAGTTACGATTTGTGTTAATAGTAGAAATTTGCAGGTAAGTGAATGAGTAGGTGTGCCATAAAAGTTTGTTTTTAAAGTTCCTAATACCGGGGCATATTATTTTAATATTTTATATTATAAAATTCATAGAGATCATCCTTAAGGCGGCCCTGCCTCGTATTAGCCCTCAGAATTGTTCACGTGCTTCCATCGTGTAAATGTTTACGCGCCACTTGCATTTAGTTTGCATAGAGTGTAGTGACATTAATTTTGACGTGTTTATTGCTGTCGCTTCTACTCGTCCCATAAAGTCGTTGAGATATTCTCTAATGAAAAGTTGGTTGTGTACCTACAATGTAACAACCTTTGCCTTCGCCTTCGCAACACCGCCACTGGCGTTGCTCGCACATTCCGGGCGTTTCCCCGACTCTCACTTTATAAATAATGCGACGGGCCCATAAATCGCGGCCAGCGCGTAATTTACAATGTGAATACGCCCGTACGGGTGCCGCGCCGGCTTGACTCGGGCGCTTTGTTCCGTCAAAACCGCGGCCGGGCAGATTCTGCGTTCGGTATTCTCGTCCTTGCCACTTGCCGCATCCTGTCGCTACTAGCTTTATAGTTGATTAAAGGGCAGGAGCTGCGGGAAGTGTGTATATGTTTTTCGGAGCCACAAAAAACTAAATTCCCTAAATTATCATTTATTTACTACACCACATCTAGGATAAGTAAAACCACGTTTTTAGCTCATCAAGATCAACAACTTCTTAATTTAGGTGTTTTCACCATTAAAATAACACTAACGATCTTCTTATGGTTATGGGTAGGTAGGTACAATAAATACCCAAATAACGCATGGAAATTGCTGATTCACTGTCTTCATATTTTTTGCTAACCTCCTATCGGTCAAGTGATAAAATGCGCGTGGTATTAGTTGTATTTAGCGTTTCGTGGACTGAGGTGCGTGAAATCTTGACATAATGGCGGCTTTTACGATAATAACGAATTAACTAATATCATAATATTTAGGTTATTACGGAGAATAACTCTCTTCAGGTTCATAGGAAGTATATACGAGTACAGAACTATTCCCGAATTGTCTCACCCCTAATAGGCACTTCCTTCCAATACATTAAAAAAAAATAAAATTATCACCAGGCAAGGACTAGCCGGAAAATTTAGTTAACTTCATAACATAGAAAAAAAAAGAAAAATTAAACACGACATCAGTCAAAGTGGTGAAATGGGGGTGCTGTTTAGGGGTTGCAACTGTGTTTTTTGCGATTTTCGGCGATACATTCGTAGCGGAAAATATCCTACACAAAAGTTGTACCTAGATTTTAGAAAAATCTAAAACTTTCATAAACCTAGGTACTTAAGGCATTTTTTAACCGACTTCAAAAAAGGAGGAGGGTATCAATGAGGTTGTATTTTTTAATTTTTTTATGTTTGTTACCTCGGAACTGCGTCATTTATAAACCGATTTGTACAATTCTTTCTTTATTTAAACGGGAATTACGATACGAGACCACGGCAATTGCTTTTTAAAAACAATTTATTAGAGAACGGAGTACAAGACTGGTTACATCTGGGGTTTTTACATCTTTTATAACATTAGAGAAGTGTTGAGTATACAAAATCATATTACACTTAATTTCTGGATTTGCTTCCTCTCGTGGGAACGTAACTCCTCCATCCCTTAGAAACGAGCACAGGGTGCGAGGTGATTTTAAATTGTTAATTGTTAAAATATTTCAAAATATATCTTTGTTATTTTCTTTTTCCTTTTGTTTTTTTATAATATGTTTTTGATAGAAAAATTTAATTAAAAATGAGAGTAAGGTTATTATTATTATGAGGTAAATCAATATAGTCCAGAAACTAAGTTTGTTAAAATGAATCGGTACTTCAGAAATATTTTCTAATTTTTCTTTTTGCAAATCTAAAGCATTTTTGATATTATTAAATTCATTTGTGTTTACAGAATTCAATTTAAAATTTCTAAAATTAACAATCAAATCAGAATGAACATTATTTTCGAAATTTAAACTAGGTAAAACAATATTTTTATAATTAATTTTTGAGCTTTGATAAATTCTAATATTAAAGTCATTCACTTGCACTTCACAGTTCACTTCCATTTCTAACACAAAGGTTCCGTTTAAGGGTAGTTTTTGTTCACTGGATCCGCAGAATAGGGTAGCTATAGTCTCTTTGGGGGCGATAATTAACCATTGATTGTTTTCCATCTTATGTACTCGGAGTTCGGGAACTTCTACAGGAATTTGTTGACACGACGTGGATTTTTTGATAAAATTTAAAAGACTGACTTCGCATGGAGCGTTAGTTTCTATTTTGGCTGGACTATGTTCATGGCACAGGTATTCTTCGGTGGTAATTTCTTGGCATTGCTTGTCCGTTGAGATATAATATTGCTCATTAAGGAGAAGGTATTTCTCTTGAGGAAGGATTAGTTTGAATTTATTGTTTTTCGAGGGAGTTGGTATAGGATAAAGTCGATAGTAGCTGTAATTTTCTTGAAGCACTAATGGAATTTCTATTATAAAGACTAATTGATTTCCTTTGCTGTAACTTTTTATGTTTACTATTTTTTCAAATAATAATATGTTTTCAGTAATAGTGTCAAAAGGTAATTTGAATTTGTACAAATGCTTCTTGATTGATTTTAATTCTATTAATAAATCTGGCGGCTCAATTATTGAATTGTGTAAGGTATTTAATTTTGAAAATGTTATTGCAACTTCAAGTTTTTCTAAAATGTCGTATATCGTCTGATATGCCAGTGATATCTGAGAGATTACCATATCTATTTCAAAATATCTGAAAACTTCTATAGTTTCTATACTGTTTGCTTTAATAACTTCTTCTACGTTTTTCAATCTAGCATCTAATACTTCCTCGTTATGGCTATGTAAATCTGTAGTATTCTTAAATTCGGTAATAGATCTTTCCAAAAGGGTTATTTGTTCTTTTACAAGAGTCTTCAATTTTTGTTCATTTTGTGAAAGTGTAAATAAAGCTGAATCATATTTTTGTGCGTCTGTTTGATCCAAGTTTCCAGTTATTGTTTTAATTAAAGTGCCTAAGGGATCAAGTATGCCTCTTTTCTTTCTTATTATTGGGTTTATTTGATTAATTTGTGAAATAATTTTGTTTTCCAAAACATTAATTAAGTTGTAGGAGTTATGAAATTCTTTTTTATAAGTAGATGAGTAATTAAAGCTATTCTTGAGTTCTGAAAACTTGCCATGAATAGTGTAAAATTGTTCAACTATTTTTGTTACATCAAAAGTTTGAATAAATGACCATTTATCAGTGGTGACTTTTGCATTTCCTAATTTTAAAGGTAGAAGTCCTGGATTTTCATTAAGGTTGTGAAATTTTGGCATTAAAGCTCCTGCTCCGATGACGAGCCTAAAACAGGAATTTTTAATTCTTTAATATGAACTACTAAAATTTTATTTTTCTTATTTTTTACTTTTACTTTATTATTTTCGAGAATTTCTAAAATTTCGTACGGTCCAATGAATTTATTTTCTTTTTTATTTCTTTGAATATTAGTTTTGTATACAGTCTGTCCTACTTTGAACTGGTACTGGTCTGGTCCCTGAGTGTTGTGTTTTCCAAGAACTTTTCTTTTGTGGTCTATAAGATTTTCGGAAACAGTTTCATAAAGATTTTTTAATTTATCTCTATGGGAACTTACGTAATCTGCATAAAACGAACTTTCTATTAGCAGTGAGGGGTCACGTGAATTTGTATGACCTAATGTTAATTCTAAAGGGGTGAACTTTGTTGAAGAATGAATAGAATTGTTATAGGCAATTATTGCGTAAGTCATTAGATTTGTTACAATTAGTCACGTCGCGTTTCATAGTAGGCCAGTAGTAATTTCTTTTAAGATGCTCTAAAGTTTCTGTTATTCCGCGGTGGTTGCATTTACCTTCGTGTTGAAATTTGATAACCATTAAGCGTTCGTCTTTTTCCTTAAGAGAATTTACTATTTTGGTGCATTTTATAAGTTTAAGAGTATTGGGATTAAAATTTGTGATATATACTTCATTAAATTCCTTATACATTGATTCATCGTGGAAATAAGTGTGATATGTCTTGTCAGAGGTTAAATAGTCTCTTAAAAATTCAAAGATAAGTTTTTTATTATTTTTTGGGAGAGATATATTTAAAACTTTTAAATGTTCAAAATTTTCGTGAACAACTTCTAATCTATTATAGGGGTTTGGATAAACTATTATCTGTTTATTTTTATTATTTATTATATCGTCGATTATGGGAATACCATCATTTAAACTAGATTGGTTACTAGTTGAATGAGGTGTAGCGAGTGTATCATCTACAGGAGTAAGTCGTCTTGGGAAATTTGGGGGTTTAATTTGAATGTCTTGTAAGATTCTAATTTTTGGGCTTGGTTTTGGCTTTTCTGCGATTAAAGAATTGGGATTCATGTCAGTAAAAGTGTCTTCGTCCTCGGTTAAGTCAATTGTTTCGAATTTTTTGTAAGCTTCGTCTGTTAAATCTTTTAAAAATTGTTCAATGTCTTGGTTTATTTCACCTGGATTATTAATTACACTTTCATTTTCTATGGCGTTAATTTTGATTCTAGATAAACAGTCAGCATTTGTGCTTTGTTTTCCTTTTTTATAAATTATGTCGTAGTCAAATTCTTCAAGTCTTAGTCTCCATCTAACTAATTTACAATTGGGTTCCTTGAGATTAAATAACCAGACAAGGGGACGGTGGTCAGTATAAATTTTGAATTTTCTACCAAAAAGATAGGGTCTAAAATATTTGCAACTCCACACAATTGACAAAAGTTCTTTCTCAATGGTGGAGTATTTTGTTTCACTGTCATTAAGAGTTCTGGATGCGTATGCAATTGGTCTGTCATTAGGAACGTCACCTTGTGATAGAACTGCACCTACGGCGTAGTTACTTGCGTCTGTCGTTAAAATGAATTGTTTTTCAAAATTTGGATACTGTAAAATAGGGGCATTGATAAGTAAATTTTTGCAATGTTCGAAAGATTTCATAAATTCGGGAGAGTGGACTACTTTAGAATTTTTCTTTAAACAAAGTGTCATTGGTTTTACAATTTTTGCAAAGTCTTTAATAAAACGTCTGTAATAGCCTAGTAAGCCTAAAAATGATTTAATGTCCTTCTGAGTATTGGGAATGGGAAAATTCTTTACAGCGGAAATTTTGTCTGGATTGGGTTTTACTCCGTCTGGGGTTATTAAATGTCCTAAATATAAAACTTCTGTACGTAAAAATTCTGACTTGTCGAGTTGTAACTTAAAATTGGATTCTCTGAGTCTAGTAAAAACTTGTCTAAGTCTGCTAATGTGTTCTTGAAGTGAGGTACTAAATATGACTATATCATCTAGATAAACTAAGCAAATTTCGTTTTGGAGCCCTCGGAGGACATTGTCCATAACCCGCTGAAAACTAGAGGGCGCGTTTTTTAAACCGAAAGGCATTCGTTTGAATTCGTAGTGTCCGTTTTCCGTGGAAAAAGCAGTTTTTGGTATGTCGTCTGGGTCCATTTCAATTTGGTGAAAACCACTAGCCAAATCTAATGTCGAAAAATATTGACTTTTACCTAACTTGTCTAAAATGTCTTGAGATATTGGGTAAGGGATATTTGTCATTAATAGTCCGTTCGTTAAGTTTCCTATAGTCTATAACCATTCGCCATTTGCGCTTTCCAGAAGCGTCCATTTTTTTTGGAACTATCCAAATGGGGCTAGACCATGGAGAAGTTGAGTCTTGGATGATACCTTGATCGAGTAATTTGGAAATTTGGGTTTTTACTTCATTTCTGTGAATTTCGGGATAACGATAACTTTTTGTAAAAATTGGAGATTCATTAGTTACATTAATTTTATGATGAATTTTGTTTGTGAAAGTTAAAGGAATTTTTTCGCAGTAAAATATATCTCTAAATTCAAAACAGAGTTTTCGAATAGCGTCTCGTTCTTCTTTGTTGCAGTGATCGAGTCTTAATTCTTTTAAATTTGATTTTAAAATATTGTCTTGGTCGGGTTCAAGTATTTCGTCAGTTTCCATTTTCTCGCAAAAATTAACATCACATATGTTTATTGGTTCAATTTCGAAGGGTTCGTCTAGTACAATTTTAACAGGATTTTCGTTTATATTGGTAATAGTAGTGATAGCAAAGTTATTTTTTATGTTTACGATAGCGCGAGGCATTTCTGTACCTTTTCCGAATTTAAAATAATCTAATATTCCAAAAGAATTTCGAATATCGCAATCTACTGGTATTTTGACAATTTGTTTTGTTCTAGGGGGTATAATAATTTGATAGGATTGAAAGGGTTCTAAAAGTTGAGGTGTACTATCGGCGTCGTTATTTGAGTAAATTATTGGAATGTCTGAATTTGGAGTTTTTAATCTTCTGCGCCTTAGTTTAATATTGGCATCTAATCTATCAATTAGATTGGCTCCGATGAGGCCATCAAATTTTTCAGAAAAGTTAAATAAATAAAATTTATGATATCCTGGAGTATTAAAAATTTTAAAAATTGGAATAACGGCGACTTCGTCATGGAAAGTACTTGCGTGTGCTGTCTGAATATTAAATATCTCATTTCTAATGAATTCTTTGTAAAACGTTTGTGCTATTCTAGGATTTAGTATGCTACGTGAGCTACCGGTATCTATGAGAAAATATGAGTCAATTTCTGGGATGTAAATATGAGGTAAGTCTTGGCGGATGTTATTTAAGTCGATTAAGACGGGTTGTCTTTCAAGTTGTCCTTGGTAAAATTTACGTGTTGTCCAGAGTTCATATCAGAGTTCGAGGTACTTTGTGAAAAGTCAGCGGAAAGCATGGGATCGCAATGTGAAATTTGAGGTAGGTAAGTCTCGTATGGATTCTGGGAATAATCAGTGTCATAATCGTGGGAAAAAGAATAACTGTCGTACTCAGGCGAGTAAAAGTTTTCGTAGAAATAATCGGGATATTGATTTTCGTCAATTTCAGTGATTGATGCTTCGGATTGATCGGGATTAATTTCGTGATTGAAAAGTTCTTCAAATTTAGAAACGTGTTTTGGATTATTGGTTCGAGATTGAGTGCTACTGGTTTCCATAGCTTCGGGTTGATTTGGGTTTCGTTGTTGTTGGTTTCGTAAAATTGCGCTTGTTCTTTGATTAGCAAAATAGGGGTGCTGTTGTGTTAAATATCGAGATTGGAAATTAGAAAAATTGGGTCTTTGCTGAGGTTGAAAATAAGGTGTGAAACGAGGTTGAAAATTAGGTCTAGTAGGAATAGTTGGTCTAAATTGGGGTTGTGTAGTTGGTCTAAATTGGGGTTGTGTAACTTGAGGTTGAAATATTGGGGGTCTAGGAAATATTCTTTGATTTGGAAAAGTAGGAAGTTGTGTTGGTGGTCTATTATAGAAAATTGGTGAGGAGGAAAATTGGGGTCTAGAAAAATTAGGTTTGTTAACTAGAAAAGGATTAATTCTTGGTTGGGGTTTATATACAGGGTGAGTCAAATTTTGGTTTTGTCCGGTACTCAGATATTTGAAATTTTCTTCTTCTACTACTAAAGATAAGGCTTTTTCTAATGAATCAGGAGATTTAAGTCGAACAACAAGTTGAGTTTGATAGGGAAGGCCATTGATAAATGTTTTTAAAGCAAAATCATCGTAATGTTTTATGGTAATAACTTTTTCGTTTGCATTAATATTCGTTAAATTTAACTTGGAAAAAAGTAAACTTCGTGCATCCTGGATCCTCATTCCAAATTGTAAAGGAGTTTCATTTCTTTGGGGTTTCATTGAAATTAAATCTTGTATCAAACAGTCTATACTACGTTGATCGGAGAAAGTATTAATTAAAGCATTTTTTATATCTGCCCAAGAAGTTATTTCTGATCTAGAACCTATTAAATCAGCTGCGCGATCTCTTAGTTTACTTAAAATGGTATCTAATAGACAATTATTTACAACATTTTCGGCATTTCTAGTGTCAAAGAAATTTCTGAGGAGATTTTCGCAAGAAGAGATAAATCTATTAAGCAAATTTGGGTTTCCGTCAAACAAGGGAATATTATCTGCTTGGTAACGTAGAAGAGGAACATTAACATTATCGGCTGGCATATTGATTTCGTTCTCAATATTTAAATTTAAAAAGAAATCAGCTAAACTTTCAATAATACTATCGCTCATAAACTAAAAATAATTGGGAAAATGGCTTCTTAAAAATACGAAAATTACAACTAAAAAATCAACTGTACAAAAGGAAATTGGCAAAAAGGATTAAGCAACTTACAAAAGCAGTGTGATGAAGCTCGATGTTTTCATTTGTTTCTTCTTATACCTAGTGCCTATAAGTCCCGGCGATGCTTGTCCAGGTACTCAGGACTTCGTATCCTAAGGTCCTAAGAGGAGAGTTGTCGAAGTTGGACTTCTCCCTAGGCGTTCTCTCCGTGGTTCGTCTCGGTTGTGGGTCTCTCGGTGTCCTGCAGGCGATGCTGTCCTTGCTGGATCCGTGGGGCCCGGTGTTCGGATCGATACCAATTTAACCGTTGATACAGCGCGATCGAATCTGCAACAGACTAACGACCGATTGGCAGCGTCCTACCGACTGCGCCAATTACGATACGAGACCACGGCAATTGCTTTTTAAAAACAATTTATTAGAGAACGGAGTACAAGACTGGTTACATCTGGGGTTTTTACATCTTTTATAACATTAGAGAAGTGTTGAGTATACAAAATCATATTACACTTAATTTCTGGATTTGTTTCCTCTCGTGGAAAC
This sequence comes from Pseudeuparius sepicola, assembly GCA_963920635.1. Classification (NCBI taxonomy): domain Eukaryota; kingdom Metazoa; phylum Arthropoda; class Insecta; order Coleoptera; family Anthribidae; genus Pseudeuparius; species Pseudeuparius sepicola. The sequence continues at coordinate 103,643,421 of OY987299.1, read as the reverse complement.
GTAACTCGGGTATACCTACAGAATGGTCCCATTTAAATTTGAAGAAAAAATTCCACCCCTAAGGGTGGACAAATAGGGGATGAAATTTTATATTGGATCGATTTCGACGATTCTCTTTTTATTACTTATTACTTTAGGAGTGGCCCCATTTAAATGTGAAGAAAAAGTCCCACTCGTAAGGGTGGAAAATAGGGGATGAAATTTCATATTGGACTAATAAAAATGAAATAAAAAAAATTACAAAAACAAATAATGCACATTTCAACTAAAATAGATTTAAATTCCTTGCCTTGACTGTCACCAAATACAAAGATAGCTCAATTTAGAAAGAGAAAAATATTTCTAAAATTTTAGTTGAAATGAGCATACGGGCAAATTTGTGAAGTCGGTTTTAATTTTTTTGTTCAATTTTTTTATCAACATAACATCAAATTTTCCGAGAAAATGGCGCAAAACCGATTTTTTGTTTTTTTTTTATTTTTTTCGCTCGTAAAACTCAATTTATATGAAACACTGTAAAAGTATATCTTTTTTTGCATTGAATAAGCCTATGACTTTAATGGTATCTGGAATTTTAACCGTTAAAATGTCTACTTTGAAATTGTACAATATATTTATATGTTTTTTTGAACCGCTTAAAATTGCGAAAAAAAATGCATCCTCATATTCTCGAATTGAAGACCCCCAAAGGCGTAAATTAGTCGGTTAGCCGTTAGTCTGCCTTAAGGTTGCATGATGTCGAATCTTACAACCCGCCCCACGAACATTGGTCATCTAAATATCGAAGGAGGTGGTAAATCTCTTAATTTAGGCGAGCGTATACCCCTATTATTTTGATGCACAGAAAATCAACTTGACCTCTCATCAAAAGTCGCCTGTTTGACACCTAGTGGAACCGTTTTGTCATATCATTGGGAACCCGAGTGGCACATTATTTGTTATTAACAAGAAACTGCCAAAATAAAACAAAAAATGAAAAAGAAAATGCTCCGGAAACTTCATTAGGTAAATTCAAGGGCGGTCATATCCATTTGCGAAGGGGAGGACATACCTGGATATGTACTCCTTTAGGCGGTTTTTAAGTACCTACTTTAACAGTAAAATTTCAATAAGGCGATATCACAAAAAAATATATTCCTCACAAAAATAACAAAAATAAAAAATATACAGGGTGAGTTTTTTTCGATGCCCACTATGGGGATCTCGGAAATTAGAACAAAGGTTAAATGGGGAAAGAATTGCAGTTTTGAATGCTCAATCTAATGCCCTTTTGGATTTTTAAAAAAGTTCATGGCTCACTAGATATTTTGAAAAGAGTGATTTTTTGCTATTTTATCAGATCTCTGTAGCTCCGTTATTTCTGATTATACAGAAAAACTGTAGAGACAAAAATTGTAGATAATTTTGGGCTTAAAAAGATAATCTTATCCAATTTTTTATGTTGTTTGTGGAATGTAAATCATAGTTGGCTGTGGCCTTATCAAATCGGCCATTTTTTGAGGTTTTTAAAAATATAATACTCGGCATAGTTATTATAAAAAATAAAATAGCTATGGCTAATTTTCTGATTTTTTTTAAATTTTCACATAGTCAGCCAAGGAATATTTTCATAATAATTATACGTACGTAATTATTACCTTCTATTTTATAATAAGACATACTTCAAACTTTCAAATATTTTATTTTTTGCTGGTGACAAAATGTAACAAAATAAAACAAAAATTATCATGTGTAGTCTTTCCAGTATTTGGACTAGGATCGGCGGTAATTAAACACACGCGTGCAGGAAAACTATATATTCTTGAACTTCACAGCGCAGCGGTCTATTATCGATTGACTCATGAAAACGTATTCTTACACAAGACACAAAAAGTACAAATAAGAAATAAACTGTGCATATGACGGTGATCTATAGGGTGATGCATTAATGTCTGAAGACGTGATACTCTGTGGATTGAGAGTATAGTCCACACATGATGGAGCTCCACCACATAATTAGTTACCCGTAAGAAATTACCTAGATCAGCTCTATCCAAATAGGTAGTTGGATAGGGAGAAATATACATATTTCCTGGCAGCCCCGATCCCCCGATTTGTCTGTTTTGGATTCCTTTTTGTGGGGAACAGTACAAAATAAAGTATGAGACAATTGTTGAATTAAGAGCAGCTGTTTTAGAAGCAGTTGCCAGTATTGACATTCGCTCTCTAAAAAAGGTGATCAATTCAGTTTTAAAAAGATGCAATATTTGCATAAATAATAATGGTGGATTGTTTGAACACCTTTTTTATTTTAAAAGGTGACCTTTTAAATTAATTTAAAATTATTTTGTTAAATTTTGTTACCAGCTAAAAACAAAATATTAGAAAGTTCGAAGTATGTCTAATTATAAAATAGAACGTAATTATGAAAATATTCCATGGCTGACTATGTGAAAATTTAAAAAAAATCAGAAAATTAGCCATTGCTATTTTATTTTTAATAATAACTATGCCGAGTATTATATTTTTGGAAAGCTCAAAGGCCACAGCCAACTATGATTTACATTTAAAAAAACACAAGTTTATGTCATATCTCAAAAATCACAAACAACAAAAAATTTGATTAGATTATCTTATTAAACCCAAAATTATCTACAATTTTTGTCTCTACAGTTTTTCTGTATAATCAGAAATAACGTAGCTACAGAGATCTGATGAAATAGCAAAAAATCACTCTTTTCAAAATATCTAGTGAGCCATGACCTTTTTAAAAAATCCAAAAGGGGCATTAGATTGAGCATTCAAAACTGCAATTCTGTCCCCATTTAACCTTTGTCCTAGCTCTGCTAGTTTCCGAGATCCCCATAGTGGGCATCGAAAAAAACTCACCCTGTATATTTTAAATAAAAATGATGTAAACAAAATTTGTTTGCATGTGCGTTGGTTATACAGGATGTTTCTAAATTATGGTGCCAACGTAATATGACAGATAGAAAATGTCATTTTGAATAAAAAGTGTCCTATAAACATAGGTCCTAAAATGCATAATAAGAAAGTTACAGGGTGATGAAAGTATATTTTGAAAAGCATCTTTATTGCAATAACTTCTACAGAAGTTATGCAATTTATATAAAACTTGGCGCAATTCTTTAGTAACTGAAATGCAACAATTTTGTGTAAAAACGATTTATTCCCATCGTCCATAGGCGGAGGGGCGGGGTAGCACAATGGGTTTTCTACTCATAACTTTTTTGAGGTTATCTTTTTGGACTCGCAGGTTCATCATTTTAGTGCGTCTTTTTATTTTGCAATAAAAGGGTATTCTTGTTTCATAACGATAAAATCAACCGTTTACGCTGAAATCGGCAAAATGTGCTCCAAAACACGTGTTAACTCCAAAATTCGAAAAATAAAATTTTCAACTACCGCTTTAAAATTTACAAACTAATTGTACTATTTAAAGTGACAAAAAATTCCCTATGAACTATGCATCAAAAATGTTTCTCTTTCAAAATGGAACTGATTGAACTCGACAAAATTTTGAAATCCATATTTCACCAAAACCAGTGATGTTTTATTCAATATCCATTAGGCATTTTTTCTTAATAAATAAAAAAATAATAAAATAATAATAAAATAATAAAACGGTTGATTTTATCGTTATGAAACAAGAGTACATTTTTGTTGCAAAATAAAAAGATGCACTAAAGTGATGAACCGGTGAGAAAAAAAAGATAACCTCAAAAAAGTTATGAGTAGACAACTCATTGTGCTACCCCGCCCCTCCGCCTCTGGTCGATGGGAATAAATCGTTTTTATGCAAAATTGTTGCACTTTAGTTAATAAAGAATTGCACTAAGTTTCATTTAAATTGCATAACTTCAGTAGAAGTTATTGCGATAAAGATGTTTTTCAAACTATACATTTATCACCCTGCAACTTTCTTATTATGCATTTTAAGACCCATATTTATAGGAAACTTTTTGTTCAAAATGACATTTTCTATCTGTAATATTATATTGGCACCATAATTTAGAAACACCCTGTATACAGTGTATCCACATATTGAGTTAACATAAGGCGTAAATAACAACAAATTTTCGAGTTGAAATTTGAGCTTCTGAGGATCAGCCCTGCTTGGTTTTAAACTAATTTGTGATATAATTTTACTTTCGAAAAATCACGTATGCCTTGGAAATTATGAAGAAACTAATTTTCCACCTCAGTAAAGTGCCTTTTTTGTAGATTTTACGGCAAGATGTTAGGAAACTTGTTCAGAATGAAAAGCTGAGTAGGTTTGCGAAATTTCGAAAGTCTAGGCCTATACTTTCATTTTTTGGCATTTTTCACACTTTTTTTAGAAAAGTGCATTTTGTGTAGTTTTTACATCAAAATATTATTAAGAAAACTTGTTGACAATAAAAAACTGGATAGGCGTGAAAATTTTCAAAAGCCTAAGTCAAAGTAGACCTAGGCTGTTGGAATTTTTCAGACCTATCCAGTTTTTCATTGATAACAAGATTTCTTAATAACCTTTTGATGTGAAAACTATTCGAAATTTCGCAAACCTACTCAGTTTTTCATTCTGAACAAGTTTCCTTAATAACATTTTGCCTACAAAAAGGGCACTTTACTGATGTGGAAAATTAGTTTCTTCATGATATCCAAGGTGATTTTTCGAAAGTAAAATCATAGTCAAGAAATCTCTGGACGCTGGTAAAATTATGTCACAAATTAGTTTCAAACCAAGCAGCGCTGATCTCCAGACGTTCAAATTTTAACTCGAATTTTTTTTGTTATTTACACTTTATGTGAACTCAATCCGTGGACACTGTAGGTTAGATAATATTAGTAATAATATATGTATCTATTTTTTATTTATTATTTTTTCATTTTATTACAGAGGGTCATAGCCCCCATGCCCCCCCCCCCTCCCTAAAACCACGCCTGGGTAAATTGGGTAAAAATAATCATTTTCTATATTTTGATATGTTTTCGAAAAACGCACCCTTTTCGAGCTACGGGCGATTTAATGTGCCAAAACGACTAAAAGTTGTCAACTTTAGAAATTCATATCTCAACTTCTACCAAAGCCTGCTGAACTTTCGGAAGCGCAAAATGTTCCTCGAGACTTGTACTTTCATGTGGTATTTTTTATATAGGTCACTTTTTGTTTTACCCGTTAAATTTGCAGTTGAATTTGCATTGAATTATCCAGTTTCGTTCAACAGGTTGAAGTATGTTACAATGAGTATATTCACAAAGGAAAACTTTTGTTTATATAATAAATTATTAAGAAAATGGATTCAACTAATAACTGCATAAAATATTAACATTTTATTAAATAATTTTGAATATTATTACATATCACTTATTTGTTTTATTTATAGGTGTTACGCATACTAGAAAATTTTAAAAACATGCAAGATACCGAATATCGATACCTCCCAAGAAGTATTATTGTGTATACGCGGTTGTAAGCCTGCCGTGGTTTCAGCACGGCCACAACTGAGCACTCCTCAAGTTGGTGGCGCTCCGAGGTCTGTACTTGTTCTATCCCCCATCCTACTCCAAAGAATGGATTGTTGCCATACTTCATAAAATATTAAAATATAAATATAAAAATATTAATTATTTATAGAAAATCGCAATTTTTATATCTTTCTATCTCATTTATATTTGAGCTTTATTACAAAATAACTCCATAGGCGTGCCCCAAGGGTTCAACTCTAAGCCTGGCTAAAATTTTTGTACGGGTCAAAAACTCACGATGTATTAAACCTGTAAGTATAAAGCCATTTATTCTGTGGTATAACAAAGAATAGCTGGCCATCTCCTATCTATAGCATTTTTGATATGTCTTTATGGGACTGTCACATAATATCTGCCACTCCGACTACACAGAAAAAAAGCTATCCACAGTTCCGTATCAACTAGCATAGTAGCGAAAGAGCGCTGCAAGGACACGCATACCGTTCGCGGGGCTCATGCACCTATTCACGCCATGTCGCGGCTACCAGTGCGCGTAAATTACGCACTGGCCGAGATTTATGGGCCCGTCGAATTATTTACAAAGTGCGCCGAGAACCGGGAAAACGGTCGGAGTCGTATGCGAAACGCAGTGACGTTTTTGTGGGGACGAATTAGAATGTCAGCCACCAATTATCCAATACCCTAAATGTTAGGTACGTTTGTTCCTATTGGGTGCAAATGCATAAAAAGTTAAGTATATTATTGCAATGCAAAATAAAACAATTTATAACTTATATTATAGATACTAAATTATATCAATTTTTTTCTCATGGCGTATACTCTCATTTGTATGTATTTAACTTACATAAAATTATTCTTGAATTAGAACAGTGCAAGTTAATATTCAAAATTACGCAAAAATGTAATCTTTAGCTCTATAGTTTAATCAGTTTAACACTATAGAACCCAATTAATAATAATAATAATAATAATATTTATTTAATTTCCAATTTACATCGTTAAGATATACAATTAGAATATTTAGGGTAAGTAAATAAAGAAATAGAAACTAAATCAAAATCATCATTACCTGTGCTTCTCGCTGTTCGACTTAAGTTAAAAAAAATTGTCTGTCTTAAGCAAAAGCAAAGCTGCCGAAGTATATCTATATATAGGTAAGGATATCAAAAAAAGTTATTAATTTATATAATTCTTGCCTGTAGAAAATTGAATTTGACCGGCATTAAAATTAAGATTCACATTTAATTTGAATATGATATTTGAAATTGAGATCGAAACGTTGTCATCGTTTATTATGGAACTATACTATACTAGTAAGTTTTGGCTAAATAAAGATAAAATTTTTGTTATTTCGGAGCCACCTAGTAATTTTATATTTGAGAGAACTGAAGAATGAAAAGGCTGTTTTTTTTTATTTCGGGAGGCAAACTGTTGTACATTTTATTCCCAACTATACAGGGTGATTTATTCATAAATACATTAATTTTAACCACGTCATCAGAGAGGTAGATATATGCCGAAAACGCAAAAAAAAATTTTTTACTGCATGTTTAAATAACGGGGCAATTTATCCCAAATCCCACGTAACGAGGCGCACCTGAACGCACGTAACTGCGACCCTATGGTGGAGCACATGGCACCGGCCGCGACGTTGCCGTTGCGTTATACGAAAAAATAAATGAGTTTATGAATTTACCTGGTTGCTGGGACAATAACAGGGTGTTAGCATACCTTTCCGCGTTCATCACCTTACTGACACATATTCCTCAAGATAACCTTTTCATTACACTTTTCACAGCACGCGCCATGGTATAACTAATACCAATACCTACTTTCCCAGTACCACGTGGATTTCACAAAAAATCGTAAATAACTATTTTCGATGGCGCTATACCCGAATCCGAAAAAAGTTTAGGTAGTAATCATCTATTTTATAAATTATACTGATTTGAAATTTTGGAAAGAGAGCCCTTCACCTTCAGGAATGTTTACCGCGTTGGGATTTTCGTATTTCTTAGTAACTTTTGATTAGGTTGGCAATTCACTCGCTGTAAATTTGGTTGCCTACCTTTTCGCGGCTAACTAAGATTTTAAATTTAAATTTACCGCGCTGGGATTTTCGCAATTTCTTAGTAACTTTTGATTAGATTGGCAATGAACTCGCTATAAATTTGGTTGCCTACCTTTTCGGGGCTAACTAAGATTTGAAATTTAAATAATAATAATTGAAGCTAAGTGTTTTTGAGGATTATGATAATTGTTTACTTTCACTACTTCTTCCTGATTTTTGGTGATTTTTTGTATACCTGTGTCCTTATGAAATTCAGCATGATCTTTTAGGTAATTATGTAATTTTGATAAAATTTTACTTTGCAATCCTTGCACTCCCCTTTTTTCTTTTAAATTTTTGGCTGCATATGAAAATCTGGGGTATCTTTTTTTCTGTTAGAACGGCAGAACCCACCGTCCCGAGTAGGCTACGACAAGGGCTGCTATGTGCACCTGAGGCTGTACATTCGTTTGCTGGGAGTCATCACGATAAGTGGCATAATATGCCCCATTGTTCCCGACTACCAAAATAAAGGGCGTATGCCCTCTTCGTTCGTTCTTTCTTCATACGGCAGTGTTCACCGTTGCTAAGTGCCACCATAAGGGCTGTATGCCCCCTTCTTTTTTCAAACGACAACGCCTATCGTTGCATTGCAGACTGGCACAGTAAGAGGCATATACCCACTTCTTGTTTTTGGTGATGGGCTCCACCTTATGAAAAAAGAAGGAAGCTTACTCCTTTATAATGGCAGACAAGAACGATGGGGGTGCACATACCAGTCCTTGTCGTAGCCTACTCGGGGCGACGGGTGCTGCCGAAAGTACAAAGAAGGGTGAACCGACTTGAAGATAGGGATCCTATAGGAAACATGATACACCAGATTTTCGTATGCAACTAAAAATTTAAAAGAAAAAATTGGGAAGTGCAAAGACTGCAAAGTACCATTTTACCAAAATTAGTTAAAAGATTCAGGGAGATGTAGTGAAAGTAAACAATTACCATAATCCTCAAAAACACTTACCTTGAATTATTTCAAATCTTAGTTAGCCGCGAAAAGGTAGGCTACCAAACTTACAAGCGCGGTAAACGTTCCTAGGCGTCACTTTCGAAAATTTGGAATAGACGTTTGCTACTTAAAACTTTTTCATATTCGTGTTTAGGGCCCTTGAAATCAGTTATTTATGAATTTTTGTGAAAATCAGTGTGGTGCCCGGAAAGTAAATAATTACCGCTATTTTTAACATCACAATTACACGCACGACGCACGACGCACGACGTCAACAAACAGCACTGGAGTAGTGGAGAATACTGAAACTGTTTCCGAAATTCAATAAGGCTTTTTTTTAAACTATTATTACTAATTACCACTGTCAAACGTGTCACTTGTCACTTGTCAAGTTATCGCCTAAAAGCGCTGCCGTCGGTTTCTCTCCTGGCGCCATCTCTCATAATAATTATTATTAACGTCGCAAAATTTTCGTTATTACAGGGTGGACCCAGATCGATCGATTATTCGCTGGGTGTACAATCATCTATTGGGATCACCCCTGCTTGTTTTAAGAACAATTTCTGCCAATTTTTTTCCGAAAATTAAGTAGGTGTTGACAGGAGCATAAATACTATTTTCTATGTTGGTAAACATCATTTTCTGAAAGAGATATCGAAAAATTTCATTAAAAGAAGTTGCTCAGAGTCAAGATTTATACCCGTATGTGAAGTTTGAAAACAATCGGCCTACTTTGGAGATGATCTTTGCTTTGGGTTTTTAATTTCATTACACTACCTAAACCATAACATTTAACTAAATAGATTCTTTATTCAAGGGTTAACATGTTTTCACAAAGTTCACAAACTTGAAGCACTGCAAAGCCAAACTGACAAACCAGAACAACTAGGTATCACTCAAGGGGTAGTAGATACAAAATGTAAAAACCCAAAGTAGGCCTATTATTTCAAACTTGACATACGGTGATAAATCTTGATTTTGAACAACTTTTTTTAATGAAATTTTTCGATATCTTTCAGAAAATGGTGTCTACTTACATAGAAAATAATATTTATGCTCCTGTCAACGCCTACTTAATTTTTCAGAAATAAAAATTTGGCAGAAATTGTTCTTAAAACAAGCAGGGGCGATCCCTAATAAATAAAATTTGAACTTCAAATTTTTTTGTCTTTTACACCTATCGAATAGTCGATCTGGGTCCGCCCTGTATAATAAAGATCTCTGTATCTCTCAGCCACTCATAGACTTCTGCTTATAAGTCTATGCAGCCACTTCATGTTCAAAAGCGAACTTTTACAGCGCGCTTTAAGACTCGATAACTAGCTTGCCTTTCCAACAGATGGCACAACCATACTACAAATTCGCGAATTCCAATTTGATCTGCGGCCAGTTCTCCATTGTGTTTATTCGGTACTGTTTAGTGGAACATTTTTGTTTTTTTTTTCAAAATGGTTCGCTACACAAATGTGGAATTAGTAGATATTATGCTGCTTTATGGGGAATGCCTGCAGAATGGCAATCAAGCTGCCGCGGAATATCGCCGAAAATTTCCGAATAGGCAGAATATTCCTAATCCACGGACTTTTGTTAGAATGGTCCAACGGGCTGGGATACCGGAATCTTGAAGGTTCAACGGGATAACGCAGGCAATTACGATGCAGATCAGCTGGATACAGTTGAGGATGTACTAGACATTCTGGAAGAATCTCCACAGACAAGTACAAGGACAATTGCCAGGAGATTAGGAATATCCCAGAATAAAGTAAACAAATGAAGTTTGTTTGTAAAACAGTAATAAGTAATACAATGTTCTCTAGGCATGGAGGATTGCAAAGGAAAACGGTCTGCACCCCTACCATTTTCAAAAGGTCCAAGCACTAGAACCAGATGATTTTCCGGCAAGAATGGAATATTGCACTTGGTTGAGAGACCAATGTGAGCAGAATATTAATTTTTTGAAGAATATTCTTTGGACTGACGAATGCTGTTTTACGCGTTCTGGCGTTTTTAACAGGTATGTAAATTTTAAAATTAAAATAAAAGAAATTGCTGTTAACGGCGCATTCACCAAAAATTTAATATTTTACAGTTTATTTTACTAACATAGTTTTGACAACAGTTTCTACTATATCTTCTCCTACAAACTTGTATAGGAATTGAATTTGTTTTTGGTTTTTATCCGTATAAAATTCGCAAACATTAATATGGTAGTGTTTATTAACTAAATAAAAATAAAATTTTAAATGTAGGCCAAATTAATTTTCTTTCATTTTTTTACAGCCACAACAGTCACATCTGGTCAGATGAAAACCCCCGTGCTATTCGTCGGTTTAACTTCCAGAGAAGGTTTTCGATAAAAGTTTGGGCAGGAATTTACCAGGATCGACTTGTCGGGCCTTACATTCTGCCAGAACGTTTAAATGGGCATAGTTACTTGGACTTTTTGAATCAATTATTTGACGATCTGCCACTTCAGGCCCTGCATGAAATGTGGTTCATGCATGATGGTGCTCCAGCTCATTTTGCCAGGCCTGTCCGAGAATTCTTAGACGCACAGTGTCCTAATCGATGGATTGGAAGGGGAGGCCCAGTGCGATGGCCAGCTCGGTCCCCAGATCTTAATCCCTTGGATTTTTGTATCTGGGGCTACATGAAGGCAATCGTATACGAAACGGAGCCTGAGGATCTGCATCAGCTACGTGCCCGAATCGACAATGCAGCTGAACAAATCCGCAACAAGCCCGGGCTATTTCCACGCATCCGTCGGTCGGCAATTAACCGAGTGAACTTGTGCATCGAGAATAATGGTGGCATATTCGAACAGCTGTTGTAAATTCATGGCAGTGATCGTGTTTTTGTGTTTGGTTACTTCGTTAAATTGGAGTTTTCCCGGCGTATGGGACCCACCTGGTCGTGGTCGTCGGGCTGAGTACCTCATCACCAAGCAATGGAGTGACTGAGGGAAACAAAGAGGTCCCAATAAATTCAACAATCAACTTTAGTGATAGTGATAGTGTAGTGTAATAAAGTAATAAACAAAAACAAAAAAAGTTCAGCATTTATCAAATCCGAGATAAAATCATTCACATATCAAGCACATCAGAGAGGTAAGCGTTAACATTTGTCCGTAATTGCATGCATTTTGGAAAACATTCTCCTACAATACAAATAATAGTGTACTTGAAACATTCCCTTAATTTTATGAAAGTTTCGTACATCTGGCAACGCGCACGATGGTAAGGTTAGTCACGCGTCGGCTGATGCATCATATGGGCTGGAATAAATCCAGTGGCAGTCGGAAATAAGGGGGCAAATGCGTAAAAATGCGGTTTCGAAAAAAAATAATTGCGGCTCTAAAAAAAAGTTAGAATTTTTTTAATTGCGATTTCGCATTCTGAGTATTTTTCCCTACCCACTGTTAAAATTAATGTAGTTATGAATAAATCACCCTGTATAATAACATTGCTGACCAATTTTTTTATTAGTAGGGGGAATTCTGATTGGTGCGTTTTGTTTTGTTCTAGTTAAATGACTATGTTCTAAAGGCGCGGTTAAAAGTCATTTAGATAAATTATGAATAATATTGGCCCAAGGACCGTTCCTTGTGGGATGCCATGCGTTATGGGAACTTCTTTGCTAATTACATTTTTTATTTTGACTCTCTGAGATCTACCGTCAAGGTAGCTTCTGAAGAGGTTAGCACTAAGGCCTCTGACACCAAATTTGTCTAGTTTATTTAGCAGAATTTCATGATTAACGGTGTCAAAGGCCTTAGCTAGATCCAAAAATATTCCTCCACATGGCCTTCCTTTGTCTAAAGCTTTATGTATTCCACCCACTAGGTAAGCTAATCTAAATTATAAATCTATAAGTCGGTGTATAATTTAAATATAATAATTTAAAATCTATCGATATATTATAGTTGCGAAAATAGCTAAGGCGTACTAATTGTTAAAACTCATAATGGTCCTGAATATTTTGAAATTCCATCCATGTAACGTGTGCTTATCTGGAAAAGAAGTTCCGCTGGTCATTTTTCTTTTTTTAAATTCCCTCGAAGTAAAACTAAGGTTCATCTTTTCCTAGGCAATTATTACAGTTCACTGTTACTGACATTATAAAGATATTTTAAGATCGTAGCGGGAGGTGTAGCTGAAAACAATGAAAATATAAAAGCTGACCCTCAGAGGAATATTTTGTTTTGTTGCGTTATGCTTTATGGATTTTTTTCTACTCCTATGCTAGTAACATACCTATTAAGTGACGGTTTAGGTTATAAGTAAGTTCATTGTTACGAACACTGATACGTAATGACTGACACGTAATGACTGACACGTAATAATAGTTATTTATGTACCAAGGCACTGAAGTTCAACTTTTTATGACTCATGTGGAGTTTAGTTGCTGAGGCCTCTGGCCGAGGCAAATAAACCACATGAGTCATAAAAAGAACTTCAGTGCCGAGGTACATATTATATTTTTCTTGAAATCGGAAAAAAAATGTTTTATTAGGCAAGAAAATAATAAATAAGGGATCACCCGTCCACGAACCGACTACGCGCGGCGTTGCTTGACTTTACCGATCGCTCTACCTAGCACAAGCATAATGATGTACGGCACCTTCTGACAGAAAAACCAAACTGCTGCTTCTTGTGCAGCTTACACAACAAATCTATTGTTTTTCAAATTTACTAAAATATGTATACTGAAGGATTGCGCTTCTATAGGAAACAATTTCGCAATGTGTACGAAAAGTTAAATGAGCCTTTATCGGCCGGGTTTTGAATATTTGGTCACTTTTGACGGGCGATTTCTCCGCGTCTGACGTTTGATGTTTACATCTCGCCAAGGCCTACTTATTGAAAAAAATCGTACAATAATGTAGCCCAATAATGGGCTACATTATTGTACGATTTCTGTGCTTTTAATGACGATTTTGGGACATTTTAATGCCGATTTCAAGAAAAAAAAAAATTACGTATCTGTTTTTAATTAAAACGCAATTATCACGGGTGCCTTATTAGCGCGGCATCCGCGTCACCATAGCAACTAACCAACATACTAATTGTTGCCTGACAGAAAATCAAAGTATAGTTTATCTATTATAATAGTTTTTCTTTCGTTGAAGAAAAATTATACTACAAAACTCGAGTTGTAAGCTTATTACATACTCGTGGAATTACAGCACTCGCCGCTGCGCAGCTCGTGCGCAACTTTTCCACTCATACGTAATAAGCTGTTTACAACTCTCGCTATGTAATATATTATTAGTTGCTTTACATTTAACATAGGTTTCTACCATTACGTATTTTATGTACGGGATTTGGGCGTCATATTTTATTCTAAGTTAATGTTTGACCTGCATATTGTTAGTGTAATTAATTCCTCCATGTAGATCCGTGAGACATTGCAACTACATGAATAGTTATGTCGATTTGTTTTCAATGTCACTGACAAAAATAAAGAAAGTACTATAACAGTTTATTTTTTGTCGGTGACGATATCTTCAATAGCACAAGTTATATACATAAAAAGGTGTTTTGATCTTGTTTCTTCGGATAAGCTCTTTTCAGTTTTTAATGTATTCATGTTTTTACTCTAATGGCACTAATGTGCGATATGCATTTTTTCTTTTTTATTGCCTATTAACAAAATGCAAGTAATAACCGTAATGGACGTATACCCATTACTTATTGTTTCCTTATTAATTTCTTGAATTCCTAAATAATAACACTAGTATGATGTATAATTTATAAGGTGCGACCTGTGTATTCATTTACTTTATGATTAATAGTGGATATTGTAGTAGGTCATCCATTGACCTGCCTGTATCCCTGTTGCCCAATAAATAAATAAATAAATCATAATACAGCAGTTTTCTTACTTTCTAAATTCATGGTTTTATAGAAAAATAATTTGAAAACCTACTGACAATAATTTTCGTTTATACATAAGAAGCCTTTGGCATCCAAACCAAAATGTTAGGCTTTGAAAAAATAACGGGGTCCCAAGACAGATCCTTGAGGCACACCACCCGAGATTGACAATAAATTAGAACAGCCATTCCCAGTTTCCACATACCGATAACGTTCCGTAAGTTAATCACTTAGAAGCATTATTGAAGCTTCTGAAAATTCAAAATATTCTAAAATATATAAAACAAAATGTCGTGGTTTATTATATGGTTGCACAATCTACCGAATCACAAAATGTAGAAAACAAAATATAGAAACTACAAAAGGTCGAAACACAAAAGGTCGAATCACACAACCTCGAATTACAAAAGGTCGCATCACAAAAGGTCGAATTACAAAAAGTCGAATCACAAAAGGTCGAATCACAAAGGTCGAAATGATAAAAACTATAATTATAATTTTTAGCGAGTAATTGAAAATTGTGAGTCGCTGGAACACCAATATTGTGGATTGGCGGAAAAAAGGTCGAAACACGCGGCAAAATATACAGGGTGTCTCATAAAAAAACTGTGACGCTCACTTTTGGCCTAAGATTTTTTGAAACAGCCTGTATCCCTTGCGCAAAAGATACAGGGCGTCTCAAACAACTGTGACGCTCACTTCTGGCCTATAAGCTGAAGTCAGTAGTAATGGGTACCACCTACTGACAATAATTTTTGTTTATACCGTTGAGTGATGAATTTATACATAGGTAAGAAGCGTTTGGCATCGGCGTATAACTGCAGTTTGCCTTTTTTGGCTCAAAATGTAGGTACTTTCTTTCAATTACTATTGAAGACCATCAATTATTACCTACAGAGTTTTAAAAATCCGACCTTTTGTGATTCGACCTGTTCTGTTTCGACCTTTTGTGTGCTGACCTTTTGTGATTCGACCACTTGTGATTCGACCTTTTTTCGACAATCGTTTATTATATCTAAATCCTTTCAATGAAAGACATACCTAATGAGTAAAAAAAGAGATTATACTTATCTAAAATGATTCAAATTTTTCTTTCTATGTTTCAGGCTCGACCTGTATTATTCTTGTACGTTTTGAATACAAAAACAAAAGGAAAGTCGGGAATACCCGTCTCAATCGCCGCCGCCGCTGACCCTGCACCCGAGGCCCACCGGTACCCTTTGAAGTCGGCCGCTCGGCGCGGTCCTAATTGAAAAGAAATGTACGCATCCAGTAGGCGTTTACTCATGCTCCCGGCTCAGCCATCGGCCGGTCGGGATTTATCTCGCTGACGGATTTCAGCACTCAGGTCGAACCCGGCCGAGCCGCCACGGTTTTTTGCAGTACTCCACGCGCACATTTGTCAGAATAAGCCCGCAAGGAAACCTGCGATCAATCTACACTCTTAAAGTATACGACAAGGAGTACATATACTTATAATTTTACCCCTTGGCACTGTGTACCTATGCAAATCTATAAGATGGCTTATTTTTTATGTTCAAGATCTTGTCTCTATCTTTACTTGAATAAGGGCTTTATTGTCTTAAATAATAATTGTTCAAGACCACGACAAGGCATCGGTTGTACCTATACAAATTAAAGCTAATTTGCCCGTTTAAAGCAAATTCTATTTTTAGTTTTAAAAGGCAATTGTGGCTATATTATGAAACGTTTTTACCATTACTGACTACTATTATTAGGTATGTAAAATTCAAAATTTGTTTCCATTAGAAGGACGAGGAATAGCATAAGGACATGCTGCATTAGTTTTATCTGCTCCGTTGCAATCCTATTCACCCAGTAAATTAACTGACTGAAATACTTGCGTAGCGAAGAAAATTTCCCGTTTGACCAAATGCGTGACGAGTGACAAGTTACTTGTCAGTAAGGTAACGACTAATGCGTTGAAAATACATCAAAGTCAACGTTCGAGAATGTCTTTTTAAACGTTGGATTAATTAAAAGAAATTTGATACGAAAACAGCTCTATACCTACTTACAATGTAGTGCGAATTTTTTTAAGCTATTTGTGCAAAAAAGTTAGGTATGTTGGGGAGACTTGTAGGCTATTTTACGCATAAAATTATGAGACCGTTTTTTTTTGTTTTTGCAGGGTATAAGATTGGGCCGAACTATGTAGATATATAATATGGGCGTATACTGTATAGGAAACGCCCTCAGCAATCACGATACTTTTGAGTTTTGATAGCATTTTTCAGCTCAAATAGAATCCAAATTTTTCTTACCTTTTCAGCTCGTATTGAATTTAATTCTAAATAAAATAAACACTCCTTGAGAACATTACTGTGTATCTATCTGTCACTGTTTCAGAGTAAACTTGTATTTACGTTAGCGTTAATAAAAAAAAATCAACTCGGACTGTTGCCCAAACAAGTCAAAACAAAAGTAGGTATAAAAAAATGTCTTTATATATCTAACTTTTTCAGTTATGTTAATAACTGGATGTCTAGTTTTACACAAATTTTTATTTTACACAAATATTTTATTTTAGGAGATTATCGTCTGAACTTTCTTTTGTTTGAACGACTTTAAAAAACCGCTTCTTTTGGACTTCTTATACCACTTTCAAAATGCAAATCCAGGGCCGACTACGATTTTCTTATACCCCTGATTTTTCCCGACAACCATTTAGGATTTTTATTTAATATCTGACACCACAGCGTTAATCAGGTCAACCCCGAACCGCCATATACCAAATAACAAAAAATGTGAGTGAGTTCCATTCTACAGAGTGCCAAATTTGGATTCCATCGCACACTTGACTCGTCAGACGCCTTTAAATTTCTATTTTGTTCAACTTTTACACCCTACAGAATGGAACTCCCTGTGTATTGTTCGTTTAAATTTGATGTCTAAGGGTTTTAGGGTCTCCTGATTAACGCTGTGGTGTCAGATTTTATATAAAAAATCGCCAAATGGTTTTCGTGAAAATCTGAGGATATAAAAAACGTTGCCCGTTCTGGAGTTGCATATTT
Organism: Pseudeuparius sepicola; assembly: GCA_963920635.1. Taxonomy (NCBI): domain Eukaryota; kingdom Metazoa; phylum Arthropoda; class Insecta; order Coleoptera; family Anthribidae; genus Pseudeuparius; species Pseudeuparius sepicola. Next base: position 103,625,982 of record OY987299.1, on the reverse strand, counting down.
TGAAAATGGCGGGAACGTCAAAAGAAAAGGTTTTTGACGGCCCTTCAAACAAAAAAAGTTCATTCAATTATCTACAAAAATTAGAATTTTATGGGTTTGTACAATGTAATAGACACCTTATTGTCTGTCAAAGACATCAAGGCTTTCGTTTTATAGATACAGGACTTCAAATAATTAATATAAATGCAAAATTAAATTCTAATTGTGATTCCTGTCGCCATTTGCTAGAGAAAAAATAAATTGAAACACAATGCAAAATTCACTGTTATATCAACATTTGGAGGGGGGGGGGGTCAAAGATGATGGCGACATGCTACCTTCTCCTTCATTGTACGACATAGTTTGCTTTATTTCGAGCAGCAGTGGATCTAAGTACGTATATACAGGGTGTCCGGAAATAAATGCACCAACTTGAAAAATTAAAAAGAAAAATGGAAAATATGACGAAAAGTTCATATGAACATGGGTCCGCAGATGTTTGGTTTTCGAGATGCAGGGTGTTGAAATTTAAATTTTATTTTCGATTTTTTTAAATAACTTTTTGAGACGACAAAATTTTCGTGCAAAATTTGATAGTCGGGGTTTTTTTGGGATGAGAAATCATAATTTGGTATTATTTTTGGTGCAATACGTAGAGGGCGCTGCGTACGCTATCATTATTTAATTTAATTTGCCCTAACTTTTTTGACAGTAAACTTTTACGACATTTTGTGAAAGTATCCTCTTCCCACACGTTTTCTAAGCAAAAAAGGTATACTTGGTGCATAACGCCAAAGGTGACCGTTTTCGAGAAATTTTCAAATTTCTGCATCGATGCAGGTGCATATCGACACTCGTATGCAATTAAATTCTAGGCGTTAATCATAGGTGCCTGGCGTTCGCAATAAACAAACACATTTATTTTTTGACAGTTTAATTAATTTGTTGTTGTTAGATTATCTTTTCTACTTTTTTCTCGAAAAACGGTGATATTATCCATGCAAGAAAAGGTTCAAATGCACCTGATGTATGGAGAGGCCCGTGGAAATTCACGTCTCGCGCGGAGACTGTGCTCTGACCGATTTCCCCAACGAATACTTCCATATCATTCAATGTTTTCACGTGTGCACCGGCAACTTATGGAAACGGGTTCTGTAAATGTAACAAAATCTAATGCAGGAAGACGTCGTTTGTTAACAGTGCAACAAGAAGAAAATATTTTGGATTTATTTGACGAAAACCCCGAAATAAGCATAAGACGGGCATCACTGCAACTTGGAATTCCTAAAATGCAAGTCCACAGTTTTATTAAACTGCAATTACTGCATCCTTCTAGTGTTCAAAAAGTACAGGAACTTAAACCAGAGGATTTACCACGAAGAAGAAATTTCTGCTTATGGGCTCTTCAACGTTATAACCAAAATCCGGATTTTGTAAACCGATTGCTCTTTACTGATGAGGCCTGTTTTACAAAAGATGGTGTACTGAATCTACACAACCTTCATTACTGGGCCATGGTAAATCCACACGTCGTAAGGCAGACTCGTTCGCAAGATAGATGTTCAGTCAATTGCTGGGCTGGAATCGTCGGAGATTACATCATTGGTCCACATTTCTTGCCCCCTCGGTTAAATGCTGAAACTTACCGGTATCTTTTGGAACATGAACTACCAATTCTTATGGAAGATATTCCCCTCGATATTAGACAGAGTTTATGGTTTATGCATGATGGTGCCCCACCACACCGAGGGCGGATCGTAACCGAATGGCTGAATGAAAATTATCCAAGACGTTGGATTGGTAACAATTCCCCCAACGCAGCATGGCCTCCCCGTTCTCCGGACTTAAACGCTATGGACTTTTCTTTCTGGGGGGCCATGAAGGATCGCGTCTATGCCGTGCCAATTAGAAATCGCGATCACTTACAACAACGAATCCTTGCCGCGGCTGAAGATATTAAACAGATACCCAACATTCATTGGAAAATACGTCAAAATTTTGTAAAACGTCTGCGGGTTTGTGTTCAACAAAACGGTTCCCACTTTGAACACGTTTTACGAAATTGGTTAATTTCACTTACCTAATAAAATTCAATTGTAAGAATCGAACTCTTAATAAAAGTTTCATGAAAATAATTTGTAACATTCATGGTTTCTTGTTTGCAATTTTCTATGAAATGCAGGTAAGTTTCCGAGTTTAGACTGGGGACATGAAACATGGTATGATAATGCCATCTTCCGATGATTCTAACCGAATTAATGTAGCAATTTTGTTTGTTCACCTTTTGGCGTAAATTTAAATGTGTTTGTTTATTGTGAACGCCAGGCACCTATGATTAACGCCTAGAATTTAATTGCATACGAGTGTCGATATGGCACCTGCATCGATGCAGAAATTTGAAAATTTCTCGAAAACGGTCCCCTTTGGCGTTATGCACCAAGTATACCTTTTTTGCTTAGAAAACGTGTAAGAAGAGGATACATTCACAAAATGTCGTAAAAGTTTACTGTCAAAAAAGTTAGGGCAAATTAAATTAAATAATGATAGCGTACGCAGCGCCCTCTACGTATTGCACCAAAAATAATACCAAATTATGATTTCTTATCCCAAAAAAACCCCGACTACCAAATTTTGCACGAAAATTTTGTCGTCTCAAAAAGTTATTTAAAAAAATCGAAAATAAAATTTAAATTTCAACACCCTGCATCTCGAAAACCAAACATCTGCGGACCCATGTTCATATGAACTTTTCGTCATATTTTCCATTTTTCTTTTTAATTTTTCGAGTTGGTGCATTTATTTCCGGACACCCTGTATATTATGATTTTGTGTAGTCAGAATTATGACTTTTATTTCTCATATTTATGAGTCTATTTCGGTCGTAATTTTCGTGCAAGGAATTCCAGGAATACGGGGCATTAATTTGGGGTAATTTGTTCCGTTGGGGGAATATTTTAGCCCCGATTAATGCGATTCGGGGCTTGCTACGGGGGATGTATCGAATTCTTGCGGCATTCCGGATACGGCCAGTTTACATAGACCCCATTAAATTATGTTTGTAGTTTGTGGCGAGGCGAGGCCCTCAGATTATCTACTGCCTACTGTTGTTTCAGTTCTTGGATTTCGGTTGTTCCGAATTACAACTCATGAAATTATAGACAATGATGATACTATTTGTAGATATACATATATATAGTTGAAGAATTATATGAGTTTTTCGGGCTCACTTTGAATACCATAAACCCCATTCAAACTACAGTAACGTGTCAACATTGTACCCTGCTTGAAATGTGACTGATTAAGTATCTAAAGGGCCTTACACACAGAGGAAAAACTCAAGACTTAACTGTACACCCTGCGCGGAGTGCAGTTAAAAAGTATGATGTGTGGGCAAATCTTTGGAATGCGCATTCAAGTCCGTCAATTTGATTTTTAGCCTGCGCAGTTTTAAAAACCGCACGGGAATGATGATATTGTGTGTGTGTGGCGACAAGTCATCGTGGCCTTCATTTTTTTGACTTTAGCGCGCGCCCAATAAGTTCTAGCGATAGTGTCGATATGAGTCGATATGAGTCTCTTTTTAAAAATAAATAATAATGCCGGCAATAATGCAATTCCTTCAACAGATAAATATGGTAATATTCATGGCGTTTCGTTAGCCACTCCTTTCTCTACCGGAATAGACGATTTCTTTACTTACATTTTAATATTAACGAAGGAATAATAAGAAGGGCATCTAATGCTGAGATTTCGAGCCAGATTTCTACGTCCCGGCCAATTTCTTTAGGACGACTTAATCAACGAGAAACCGCATCAAGTCGTCCTAAAGCAATATAGACCGGGATCTATCGGCACTGAGATCTATGTTCCGGATAATTACCTTAGAATGACATAATCGATGAGAAACCGCATCGCGTGTTGACATCTCGCTTTGCTTTAATTTATGACCTTGGAAAAAATTCTTCTCCAATTAAGTATATTTTTTACTTCAAGAACACAAACCGTGTTTCCTTGTATGGTGCCAATACATTTTTGAAAAAATAAACTTATTAACAGATAAGGGCCAGCCGGTAAATTTAGTCGTAACAAAAAGAAAAACAAAAATTAAACACGACAACACGACATCAGTCGAAATTGTGAAATGGGGGTGCTGTTTACACAGTAAAAAAATTGGTGTAAATCCTCTTCGTGTAAGTGGTGAAAGAAATTTGGTGAAAATTTGACACGAAAATTGGTGGATTCCAAATATATTAACCAAACCTCATTTGGTAAAAGTCACACTACAACAAAACACACCACGCGGTGTTCCTTAACACCATTCGGTGTCCCTTAGCACTAAGCTGTGTCAAATTGAACGTATTAACACCAGTTCGTGTTAGGTAGATGATGAGAGAGGGAAGGTATTTCACCAGTTATGGGTGTAAAATCTTAGGCAATCGAAGCCATGGCATCAGTTGTTTATCGAACGTGTTGCGCGATGGAGCTTATCAGTTTGTGTGAAAGTATGTAAGTAAAGTAAAATTTCATAGTGAGTCAGATAGATTAAAACGACAGGCGAATCTGCAGATGTGACTATATACGAAAGGTACTGTGTGATAGCCGAGGTGATAGCCCCCAACCTATACTCATCGACTGTGTTGATATATGAGTTTGTTCTCACCGACATTGCAGAAACCAGTCGCGAATCTGATTGACGGATTTTAAATTATCTGACTGTTCTGATTGTTTTGATTCCTGCTGATTGGCTCCGACTTAGTTCGGACCTGCTTGTGCTTGTGAGACAGCCTGATATGAGTTTGTTCTCACCGAAATCAGAGACCAGTAGCGAATTTGACGGATTTTAAATTATCTTACTGTTCTGATTGTTTTGATTCCTGCTGATTGGCTTCGAGTTAGTTTGGACCTCTGCTTGTGCTAGTGAGAACAGGCCTATCTAACTAAATCGCTGTGTCGCAACGTTTGAAGTTTCTTTTTGTCTCACACGGACAATTCTGTAAGGCAACAGTTACTTAATATGTATGAGAATTTGTACGAAATAGTTTGGTCGCATCAAATTGTACGAATTTGAAAGAAAATGCGCTTTTGCAGTACCTATAAGTATAAATAACCTCCTAACATAAAGCATTTCTTGTGTTTGTGGTTAGGTACACTTTTCTTACGAATTCGTACGTTATTATATAAGTATAAAACTTTTTTATAACTAAATATTTTTGGCTGTGATAATGAATATTTATTTATGCTTTAAGAAAGAAAATACCTATTGATATTTTTATAACTATTTGTAAGGAATCGTTCATATATTTTGGAACTGAAATAAAGTATTTTCTTTACTTATATTACCGTTTATTATTTCTTACAAATAATTTAAATTTAAGGCCAAGCACATATTATGCCTGGTTCATACAGCTTCTTTTTCTTGTAGTTTTATTTTATTTTTACAAGTAACACATTTTCTTAATTTGAATTTATCAATGACATTTGAAATTTCTTTAAAATAAAGTACATGTAAAACTTTAAGAGGGAAAGAAGAAGAAAAGGGGAATACCAAATAAATTAAATTACACCATTTTTACTAAATTGCGTCTAAAAGTTACACAACACGGTGTTAATCTTAAATACCAAATAAATTAAATTACACCATTTTGACCAAATTGCGTGTAAAAGTTACACAACACGGTGTTAATCTTACACAACGCCGTGTTAAATATTCACACCACCATAGTTCTTATTGACACCAGAAGATTTGGTGAAATTGACCAAAAAAGAAGGTGTGAAATTTACCAGATATGGTGTGGACTTAGATAGACCATTTTTCGTGTCAAATTTAACACCGGATTTTTTACTGTGTAGGGGTTGAAACTGTTTTTTTTTTTGGATTTTCGGCGAAACGTGACCTCCTAGTGGAAAATGTCCTGCACAAAAGTTGAAGATATTTAAAAAAATTATAGCTTGTAAATTTAGCGTCCAGCTCAGACTAAACCAAAATACCTGCTCTAATAAAGGAAACGGAGTAAGTACACTATGACGTGCATGTGCGCCACTACTTTTGGCGCGGAGTGTACGGTCCGCCGGTGCACGGGCCCCGACGTGAATGATATAAAAGGGGCGTTACCATGGTAACCGAATTCCGCCAATCGGGGCGGCCATCATTTCATATAGCGCACTGCGACGGAGCCTGCTCTGCAGCCGTCCCGGCCTCTTGCAGGAATCGTTCTGTTTTTCAGCGTAGTAGTTTGTCAGTCCAGGCTCGGATTCAGAATTTTTCGACGCGAGCTGTATTTTATACTTTGAATAAAAAAAAACAGGAGGAGGAAGCGTATTTGGGACCAACGGTTCACACACCAGAATACAGGATGATTTTTTTAGGTCTACCACCGCCATTCTCTCGCTTATTTTACGCCCTACAAAAAAAAACGTAAGAAACAAAAATGTTGCAATTTTGGACAGCTAAGTGGTGCTGCAGAGGAAATAGGCATCCATGGCCAACTTGTCGCGCAATATTAATAAAACCTCAAATTGAGCAAAACTATTAATAGCCGTGGAATGTTTATTTTAATCATTTAAGAGATCGCAGTTATTAGCCATGAAATTAAGTAGGATTTTTGATAGTTAAGCTAGATCATCTCTTACTTACATTAGTAAATCAAAATTATAACAAAATTCATTTTTACTTTTTCGTCTAACCAGGATGTAGGTATACAGGGTGACCCTATTTCGAGTCTATGCATGGGGATCTTGGTTATCTAAAGAGATACGAGGTCGGTTGAATTGGGGCGAAGTTGCGGAATTTGATGCCGAGTAACATGGTAAAAAAATTTGGGTGGCCCTTTTCGTTTTGAAAATAATGCGAAAAACTTAAAATTGTCGTTTTCGTTTTTATTTTTTTAAACGAAAACTATAAGGGGCTGGGCATTTCTAACTTAATCAATATTAAAGCACTTTTTTACAAGGAATCCAATTATGGGCTCGAATTTTTTTGTCGCCTCCCTGGACAAATATAATATATGACGTTCAACTTAAATTTTTCTTATGGGCGCCATATTAGATTTTTGCATTTTTGAAAAGAAGATTTTTTCTGGTTAAAATGATATTTTTATGTCACACATTACGTTTACCTTGTTTTTCTTGCCGTATCTAATATAATAATTTTTGCATAGAGTGCCTTGGAAACATAAGCCCCAGAGTGGTTCCAGGAAGGGTTACAACACCGCTGTGGCCCTCACAAGTGTTATCGACGACATAATAATAGCACGTGATAAGGGTAAAGACTGTGCATTGGTTTTGTTAGATTATTCTAAGGCCTTCGACAAAATAAATCATAAATTATTATTTACAAAATTAAAGTACTATGGCTTTCTCGACGGGCCTTTATCATTAATTAAATCATATTTTCTCAACAGAACGCAATTTATTCCAAGTCTCAATAAATACTCTATCCCAAATTATACATACTCCGGAGTTCCACAAGGATCAATTTTGGGTCCATTAAAGTTTTTAATTTATACATCAGATATTATTTTAAAATCTGTGAAACAATGTAAGGTTCATGCATATGCTGATGATACGCAAATATATGTCGATTTCGAAAAGGGTAGTTATCAAGAGGCTTCTGTTCAAATATAAACTAAAAAAATGCACTCCAGCCGGCTGGAGAGCATTTTTTTCAATTGATATCCTTTACCTGACATGCCACTAAAACATCCTTTATATTTATAATTACAGGTACTAAAAATCTTTCTGAGTACCTATAACATTTTATTAATTTTCCGATAAAACTTAGAAAATAAACATCTGTATCGACACAATATTATACCAAAACAAAAACTAGATCTCTTGTAATATACTTACCAAAAATACGAAATAATAAGGTATAGCATTAGGAAATATGATTTTTTTTAAAGAAAGTGTGGGATAATATAATAGTTAGTTTCCCTCATTCTGGAGTTACCTATATACCAAAGATCATAATATCATGATCTTTGCCTATACTCCGGAGTACTCAAAGCTTCGCACCTGAAAGCGATTCCAAAGTTGATTCGCGCACATGTACTAATAGGCCCTTATACATATAGGAGGTAGGTACGTATCTTACTATAGGCCATTATTATACAGGGTGTTTCATTAATATGGTAAAAAAATGAAACTGGGAGTAGAGGAGACCAAAATATGACTATTGAGTGCAACATCGCTTATACCAATGTTGATGGTTAAAAAGATACAGGGCGTTCAAAGTTAAAATTTTATTTGCAAATTTCTTAATAACTTCGACAGTTTTTATGATATCAGCTTGAAAATTGGTACATTAGGGTTTTTTAGGATGGCAAACACATTTTTTTTATCAGTTTTAATGTAGTCCCTAGTCCCACTTACTCCCTTAGAATTATTAAAAATACGCACAACTTTTTTGTCCGTCAATAATCGAGATTTTTGATCAAACATTTATTAAACTACGTTACCTCTCGAACAAAAAAGTATTCTTGGCAAAAGTCGAAAAACCTTACCGTTTTCACGATAAGCCCGATTTTAACTATGCGGAAGTCAAAAATAAATTCAAATAAGTTTTTCAAGAAAAAACAAGTAGGCGTAGAATCGAAGCATGTATTGTATTGACGTCGGAGGTAGGCATTTCCAACAATTTTTACAATTCATATCATAAAAACTGTCGAAGTTATTAAGAAATTTGCAAATAAAATTTTAACTTTGAACGCCCTGTATCTTTTTAACCATCAACAGTTGTATAAGCGATGTTGCGCTCAATAGTCATATTTTGGTCCCCTTTAGTCCCAGTTTCATTTTTTTGCCATATTAATGAAACACTATATAAATTATAGTATACTTTTTCAATTTTGATCCCCACGTAATTTTTCCACTCAGTTTTTTGCATCAAAATACTAAAACTGAATTTCTTGGTCCCAAAAATATATAAAACGACATATCACTTTATTTTCATTTAATTTTTATACAATATTAGGTATTGGAAATACTCCTTGCTAAAAGTTATGTTCTTCTTATAAAATGAAGTATCATAAGTAATATAGTAATATATTTTAACCCGTATTTCCACACCTTCGCGTTGCCTATTTTTCCGAAAAGTAATTTTAACCCTGTTTTAGGCAAGATTATAATTATTTTAAACCGTTTTAGAGATTTTTTTAATTTTTTGTAGAGACAATTCTGTGACAAGTGATAAAATATGTAGAAGTAAAAATTGACGATATTTCCAATGCATGTTTTTAAAATCTTTTGATATGAAATTTAAAGATTTTATAATTCCAGGTAGGAAATCCCATAACTCAGCTCAGTTGTAGGAGGTTATCAGTAACTTATTTAGGTATACAGTGCTATTCATAAAGTTTGCACCAAATGGGAAAACTTTGTATTATTCTATTTTTTGAAAATATGATTTTGGGATATGTTGGCACATGTCTTCTTTACACTATTGCGCCTAAAGAAGGTCATGACGTCACAGCCCATGCCTGTCAAATTTGACATTTAAAATAAAAAAATGGGAAAAATCAGGTTTGCCTTGAAAATATCCTAAAAAGTTATTAAGAAAATGTGTTTGTATTGTATTATTTTGCCTATATTCCAATTTTCAGAAGGATATTAGAATATTCGTGTTTCTTACTTGATATTCCTGGTATTGAAACTGAATCCATAAAATTCGATAGAAAACTGTACCTACCTTATAATTCTGTTTCACTGAATTTCGAAAAATGGATGCTTTTGATGTAAAAATATTACAACACTGGCCCAGGGAATAAACTTATCTTAAAATGAAAAAGTCCTTGCACCAAGATTGCATTCTTACAGAATAGCTATTTTAAAAAATCTCATGTTTCTCCTTAACTTTGCATTGAAATTTATTTATATTGTTATGGTTTAGTAAGATGGCAACCACTAATTAATTTCTTCGGATACTTGCAGGAAAAATATCGAGTAGGTACCTACCGATTTGAAGAGAAATAATTAAGAAAAAACGAACATCGTGATATCCTTCTGAAAATTTGCATAGGGCACAATAATGGAATACAAACACATTTTCTTAATCACTTTTTCCGATATTTTCAAGGCAAACCAGATTTTTTCCAATTTTTTATTTTAAATGTCAAATTTGACAGGCATGGGCTGTAACGTCACACAAATTGCATTTATTTACCTACCTTTCGTTTTGTAGAATGGGAGTGCCTTACAGAGACAAGTTTAGTATTCTTCAATGATTTTTATAGGCTATAATAGTATTCCAAACTGTAAAAATAATCTAAACAAATGGCTTTATCCGGAGACATTCTGAAAATTACTACCGCTACAAACTTAGCATTTTTTCCATACCTTACAAAAAACCTAACAGACATTTCAAACATTTTCACACTGATGCGGCACATTAAGGCAGCAACTACTAAAAATTCCACATGGATTTTTGGAATATCCTCGGAAGTGCCCTAATTATTTTGTTCTTAACATAGTGCGAGTAGTTCAGATGATTTCGTAAATAGTTGCCATTTCATTTCAGAGAGCTGTCGCGTATTCGGCATTTTTTAGAGGAGCTTCAACACTTCAACATGAGAAGTGAGTTTTGACTACTATATATAGCAAAAATACTTAAGTGAGAATTCTGCGAATTCTTGATTCTTTAAAGAGGGAAAAGGATAAGCTTTACAAAACTGAAATGTGAGCTTTACAGAAATGAAATATGATTAAAGTTATTTCCCTCTGAATCGCGCATGTGCTGAGTTAGAATGGTTCGAAAGTTTTAGGTAGGGTACAGCAGCTACCTCAAATATGACTGCTACAATACCTTAATCAATGCTGCTACGTTAACGTTAAATAGGTATCGTTTACTTCGAATCACAGGGTATTAATATTTCAATTAAAAGCTCCTATATTTTTAAAGATAAGTACTAAGTTAAGTACATATTAAAGCGTGATTACAATTTTATTCAAACGAAACAAATTATATAGAAAAGAGGTGATGTACAGGGTGTCCCGGTTTCGACACGTTTGCAGGCTAGCTCCCTTATTTTTACATAGAGACATTGCAATTTGTTTGGATATTTATATTGGGATTATTTTTTGTCAATTTAAATAGGCTTGGACTATTCAAATTTGGAATTTATTTTCGATATGTTGTAATTTGGTAAACCCAGAACTATAAATGATGTGGTTTTTTTTTTCAAAATAGGGTCCCATTAGCTTCTTACTACGTACGCCCGTCCGTTTAAAAACTGTGAATTGATCAAATTATTAGGTTAGGCAAATTAGAACATTGTGTTTATCCAAAACCCATACCAAATTTGAGCACGATATTTAAAAGAACACAAATTCTTTAAAAAACATACCTACACAAACTGTGAATCTAAAAAAGGGCCCCTATGTTTATAGGGGCGTACGCAGAAAAAGTGTAGGTACCTACATCACCTCCCCTTTGACGTCGAAATGAAAGATGGTATAAGAAAACTTACGTTATTCTTGTCACAGGAATCAATACATTCTCCTACTTGCAGGGCCGTGTTAAGGGGGGGGGGCGAAGGGGGTGTTCGCCCCGGGCGCCCTATTCAAGGGGGCGCCAAAATCAACAAAGGCGCTAGTACTAATAATTTACTGCTTCAAAAAACATTAAAATTTTTTTAAATTTTTCAGTTACCTACCTACCGATTTTTATTTTTTTAGGACGATGATTTCGCATACAACTACTGAAATCTTTGTAAGTTGTGAATTCGGAACTTGTGTACGTCTACCGATGTCTATGTCGTTGTGGAATATTTTATTTGATTTCGCTATTCTTCCCGAGACGACGCGGTGGCGGCCGGCGCTTGACGATTTGACGTTGACGCGAATCGTTGTAAAAAGGATTGTTCTGTAAATAAAGAACCCCCAAACGAGCAACGTGTTAGTTAAATAGAGGAATCAATATCGACATAGATTTTTGGTTTCTGGATACCAATCGTAAATTAGTTGGCAAGTACAATAACAATAAGTACTTGTACATTCATATTAGCTGAATCCTGAATCTGTAGCATCTAAGGAAACCCTCTTCTGTTTTAATGAAGACTTGGTTTTGTTAAACTTGAATTTTAATATTATCGCTCAATTCTGGATATGGCAAATATCAAACGTACTAAATTTTCGTATCTTGTAAATTGTAAAAATGTTCTTTCTGGTATATGCCAGGAAACCCTCTTCTGTTTTAATGAAGACTTTGTTTTGTTAAACTTGAATTTTAATATTATCGCTCAATTCTGGATATGGCAAATATCAAACGTACTAAATTTTCGTATCTTGTAAATTGTAAAAATGTTCTTTCTGGTATATGCCAGGTAAATATTTAAAGTCCCTAGAATTCTGTAAGCGGCGGCCATATTGATATTATTGATAGGTACCTAACAGAGGAGAGGACCGCAATCAACAGAATTTAGTTAGGTTAGAACCATATATAATATCAATTTAATTTAATTAATATATCAATTTGATTTAATTAATATAATTTTTATTTTGGGGGGGGGGGGCGCCAAAAAAGAACTTTGCCCCGGGCAAATGTTTACCTTAACACGGCCCTGCCTACTTGGATACCCAATATCTATACCTATAAATTATTGCAAATTGCAATCATCTTCACTGGCAAACTTGGTATTATTAGCAGGGTCTAATTGCAGTAGGTATAGGTATAACATTAATACAATTTTGTCACTTTTAAGGTCGTTTGACAGTCTATATACCAAGGAATAGTGAATTGTTTGTGATACTTACATACATTGGTAAGCTTTACAAAAGTTTATTCATTTGTAAGCTTCAGACAAAGAATCCTCAAAACGGAATAATAACATTATTATTTCCAACAAGGCAGCAAACAAATTTGAATATATTTTTTAAATTCCTATCCAACTAGTGGCTTTAGCAGAGGCACAGTTACGTGAAATAAATAAAAAAACTAAATCTGGGTAAATTCAAGGATGGTAATGTAGGTATTAGCTAACAGACGGTGCTTATACCTACTTAATTACCATATAGTGTGAACCATATGGCTTTCTTACGTCAACCGCAGACCAGTTTTAAATCTACCCCCAAATAAATATATTTTTTCTTGGCAAACGAACGTAAAAGGAGAAGAGACGCTCACTCGGTGCTTCCCCTTTTTGCCGAATATGCGCAGAATCCCCTCGACAGCGGCGCGAAGCGCTGATGCCTGCGAGAAGTACGTGTTAATTAGCCTCGGCGAGAAACGTCCTTATTAACTTTACACTCGTTGGAAATGTTAATTAGATCGGCTTATTTAAATGCCGCGGGGCGACGTTTCGTATTTGTCGGGCCGACCTGAGAATATGGTGGCCGGGCCCCGGATCCGCCATGGCGTGCGGCCAACGTGCAAGATTGTAGTCCTGCGAGATTTCGAAAAAACTGCGTCTACTCGAGAAATGCAGACGTGGCGTGTATAAGTAAGTACGGCGGTGGAGAAAAAGTGGCTTGAATTTCTGGACGTTACCAGATTATTACTCAGATTGCAGAGTGCGTATAGAGGTACCTATAGATAGGTACCTACTTCATTAGAGCCTCGCCGGGATAAGGAAGATTTGGTAGATACGGCTATACGAAGCTATACCGTTGAATGAAGGAATTATTAAGAAATGCAGCCTTATACGGGACGCAATGAGGCCGAAAACGCGGCCCGAAAAGCGTCCGAGATAAAAAGCTTCCGAGACAGTTAGCCCGTTGCAAAGGGATTGGTGTTCTCAAAAACGTAAACAAGTTGTAAAAATCCGTGGTCGCTAGGCTGCTAGAGCGAGTGGGGCCAACAAGGGGCTTCAGGGTAAGCACACGCTGACCGGCCTCGCAATTTTATATGGGCGCTGCGCCTCTTATTATTCCTCACTCAACGGCTATACCTACCCGATAGAGAAGCTATTTCGTGGAATTTGCCAAATACAAAATGAATTTAATTTAATCATACAAACGTAAACGTAAAAATGGTGGTATAAGTTTGAACACTTGCAATGATATTTCCTGGTTTGTGTTTGCTGTTGCGTTAGGTACTTCTTTATTGACGTTATATTATGCACAAAATATTTGTTTTTTCAATACATTATTTTCATTATTTCAACTTTTCTATCAATGAAAGCCTTAAAAAGTTACCTTTCAAAATGTCCTGCACAAAAAATTTGTTTTTTCAATACATTATTTCGGGGTATTGAGTTAGAAGTAGGTCATATTTCTCTGATACATCCTGTAGATGTAAAGAGTTCTCCACCACTCCCAACCATGTATCTTTTCCAGCTTTTTTCAGTGGCGGCTCGTGGGTTAATGCACAAGAGTGGCTGCGTTTTGAAAAGAACACACTCTATGGTCAATTAAATTAAAATAGGTGGGTACCGAGGTGTATGGGTACTTACTTTCTGCATGGGCTTTTTCATTTTTTATTTTTAGTAGAAATTACGTATTTTTGCATTATTAATAAGTAATATAAAAGGTGCATAAAACAATAATTCCCGTTTTTAAGATGTTAATAACGTTCTTGTCGTACACATTTCTATATAAAAGTGTCGCGTAAAATTGGAGTTGCAACTTTTTCAGATTGAGGTAATTGCAAATCCTAATAATTTTTATTTCAACTTTTCTGTCAATGAAAGTCTTAAAAAGTTAGGTTTCAAAATGTCCTGCACGCAGCTTTTCATTTTGTTTAGGTACCGACTTAGAATACGCGAGGCGCGACGCACAGCCCACATAGAGAGAAGTTTTTTAAAGGACGCGGTGACGCGTGCAACAGCTCTCTCAGACTCTAGAAAAAGTTGATAGGAATTCAAAATTAGTCCTTTGGATCTACTTGCAAAAATATGCACAGCCATGTCGATATAGATTGGTAATAATGTCAAAAGGACGCAAGGCCGACGATACAATGGAGGACCTTATTAATAAGGTATGCACAAATTTTTCTGAAAAACTTGAGAAGAAGATCGATCATAAACTCGATGAACTAGAGAAACGGCTTGACCATAAACTGGAGAAGATAAGTGATAACATAAAGTCAGTTGGAGGGTTAGCCAACGAGAACAAATCCAGAATTAAATCTCTTGAATTGAGATGTGATTCCCTGGAACAAGAAACGAAAAAATGCTCTCTTAGATTTGTGGGCATCGAGGAAACTAAATGTGATGAAGATTTACTTAAGCTGATAATTAATATAATTCGAACTAAATTGAATGTGGCATGTACGCCAGCTGATATTGCAAATATTTATCGCATTGGCAAGCCGCAAGATTCAAGAGCTAAATCTCGTGCTATTCTGGTTCAATTTTTAAATTTTCTGAAGAAAGAAGAGGTCTATGGCGCCAAGAAGAGATTCAAAAATTCAAACGTTACAATTTACGAAGATCTTACTAAATCGAGATATGAAGTTCTTATAGAAGCTAAAAGAAAATTTGGCAAGAAACACGCATGGACTATTAATGGAAAGGTTTTCGCTTGGGACGTTAATTTACAAAAGAAAATACTGCTATCCGCATCGACAGAGGCTGAAGATTAATCGACGAGGAACACCTATGGTACTCGATAAATAACTGCGTTTTTTTTTTACTTGATAAGAATTTTTGTGTGGTTTCTTTTCCGCCTGGCGATAGTAAAGGTTTGCTTTATGTTTATGTTTAGATATGTATAATACGCCTGCCTTTTCTTATGGATAAAATATATTTCCTTTAAATAAAAAGTTCACTTTTCTAGACAATATGCTTGAATACTGAAAATACTGAATAATGTACTTAGTTCTTGGTTCTTTGACACTTTATGGAGCTTCAGAAGTAACGGCTAGATATAATTATTATGACACAACAAAATTATTTTTCATTTGCTCATTTTAATATACGCTCTTGTGGCACAGGCTTTGATTTGTTTGCTGATTTTTTAACTCAACAGTCGATAGACGTCATGGGGCTCTCAGAGACGTGGTTAAATAAAAATTTTTCAGATCAATCTCTACACATTCCTCATTATCAGCTGTTAAGAAATGACAGGGATTCCAGAGGAGGGGGGGTGGCTTTTTATATTAAAAGATCCATTAAATTTAAAAGATTGGAGGTCTCAGTTCAGGGAAACACTTGCTTGGAGCAACTTTGGATTTATGCGAAAGTCAATGGTAAGAAAGTTTGCTTTGCTACAATTTATAGACCTCCTAATGCCAATTTGTTACATAGTATCGATCAGCTTGAAAACTCGTTAATTGCATTTTTGCCAATGTGCGATTTAATTTTTTTGGGCGGAGACTTTAACATAGATATGTCTGTCAGTACCAACGCTACAAAATTATTTAATGGTCTGTTGAAAAAATATAATTTATACCAGATCGTTGATAATCCAATCAGGTAAAACAAGTACTCTTATAGATCTACTGATAACATCAAAAAAAGACGCAGTTCACAAAGTAGATGTTCTGAAAATGGACGACATCTCGGATCATTCATTAGTTCCATGTGATATTAAACTAAAAAAACAAAAAAATCCAACTTTTTTCCACACTTATCGTGATTTTTCTGACTTTGACTTTGATGATTTTTCTATGGAACTTCATTATACGAACTGGTCTGTTATTTATTCCTATAGAGATGCGAATGATATGGTTGATTTTATTAATGCAAATATAAATAGACTCTTTGATATTTATGCACCATATAAGAATGTAAGAATTTCAAAAGCTCCAGCACCTTGGCTGACTGATAATTTAAGACTGATAATGAAACTTCGAGACCAAGCGTTAACAAAATATAAGAAATATAAAACAGACCAATCCTGGCAACATTATAAAGAACTACGTAATTTTGTGAATCACTCAGTCAAACAAGAGAAAAAGGGCTATTTACGTTATAAATTTAATTCAGACCCAAAACAGTTTTGGAAAGCTCTTAAATATCTAAATATAGGTAAAAGTAAGCAATCAAATGATACAATAGAGGTTAGTCCTGACGAATTTAATAATTTTTTTATAAATAGTGCGCCAAATATCTTTCACGATGATAATCATAGTGACATTGTTGATAGGTACAATGATTCACTCTATAGCGATTCTTTGCAAAAATTTACCTTCACTCATGTGACGGGGGATAAAGTGAATAAAATTCTGGCGTCGCTAAAAAGTCACGCTTCTGGTTCAGATGGTATTAATTTAAAAATGTTGTCACTGTTGTTCCCAGAACTTACCGAGTACATCACATTTATAATAAACTTTTGTCTTGAATCTGGAGTTTTTCCGAAAGCATGGAAATTTTCGAATGTAATTCCTTTGCCCAAGGTAGGAACTCCCTCCGAGAAGTCTCACTATAGACCAGTTAGTGTGCTGCCTACATTATCTAAAGTATTGGAGAAGGTAGTAGCCGAGCAATTGAACCAGTACCTAAATAAAAATGATATACTACCTACTTCACAGTCGGGATTTCGTTCGGGTTTTAGTACAACTACAGCCTTATTGAAACTTACAGATGACATATTTTCTGCAAATGATAATGGTATGCATACTTGTCTTGTGATGCTTGATTTCAGTAAAGCTTTCGATACCCTTAATCATGAATTACTTTGCAGAAAGTTGTCTTATTTTGGGGTGAGTGGGTTGGCTGGAAAGTTTTTTACGAGTTATCTTCGAGGTCGTTTTCAAAGAGTAACTATTGGCAAGAGCTATTCTGAGTATTTACCGGTAACCAGAGGAGTTCCCCAGGGAAGTGTCTTAGGACCTCTTCTTTATATAATCTATACTGCAGATTTCCATCTTTACCTTAAATTTTGCTCTATGCATATGTTTGCCGACGATTCGCAGATTTATTGTTCGTTTAAAGAAGAAGAGGTTCAACGTGCCACAATACAAATAAATGAAGATCTGAGTACTCTGGAAAAAGTAACCAAAGCACATCATCTCTCTTTGAATGACACAAAATCGGAAGTCATGTTATTTGGAAAGAACAGGAACCGCGTATTAGATAATCAAAGCTTCGTCATCAGTATTAAGGGTAACCGCCTACAATTTACAGATTCGTGTAAAAATTTAGGGCTTTTCCTGGATAACGATTTGCGATTTACTTACCATGTTAATCAAATTGTCAAGAAATGTTTTATTATGCTTAAGCAACTTTACATGAACAAATTTTATTTGGACACTACTATTAAGCTGAGGTTATGCGATGTTCTTGTTGTATCCTGTATTTCTTATTGCAGTCTTGTTTATTGGCCCGCACTGACGGAGACAAATAGGAGGAGCCTTCAGAAAATACAAAACGCGTGCCTAAGATTTTCATATAATCTGCGCAAGTATGACCATATATCGGATAAGTTCAGAGAATCACATTGGTTAAACTTGGACGAGAGATTTCAAGTTCAAATGGCATGTCTAATTTTTAAAATAGAGAAGTTTAAAATACCTTTGTATCTATTCAGCAAGTTAACGAAATGTGCAGATATTCGCACTCATCCAAGTCGACACCCCTCTCTTTATGTAGTTCCTAAACATTCAACATCTCAATATCAGCAATCTTTCTCATATGTCGCTGTAAAAATTTTTAATAATTTACCCCAGAGTCTTAAATCTACGTGTTCTTTGAGCACCTTTAAAATGAAAATTAAAGCGTTTTTGAGAAATAATCGTCATTAGCCTGTGTGCATTTGAGCACGGAAAAAAATTTTGTATATGATTTTGCATTTATTTTGTAGTTATTTCTTAATTATGTATATTCTGTTCGTAGGTATTAGTTTACATGTCATGGTTATTATGAGATTTTTTTTTATAAGTATTTTGCACAGATGGTTGCGTGGAAGAGCATTTGTATGAACGCCGCCATCATTGAAAATGTATTTGTCACTATGCTTATACCAATGAATAAAGACACTATTATTATTATTATTATTATTTTATTCTTATTACGCTTAAATCCAGATACCATTAACGTTGTTTTTGCACTCGACGCGCGTTTTCGTAACCAAGTTATAGCATCATCAGGAGATGATTAATACTGTTAAGGTTCCAAACTGAATAGGTTCCAAATTCCCAACTTGGCCATGATATTTTATTGACTAATTAAAATGCCAACGTTTCGACACTAATTTGTGTCATCACCATGCTAAAAAAACATTTCTACGTAAAAGGTAAGAAACATTATTAGGAAAAAATATTTTCAATTATAAAATACTTCTTAAAGCCACATTTAGGAAAATCGGCTTACCTTAATTTCTTATTTTCGAAAATGCCTGGGAAAAAAGTAAAAGTAAGAAGGTTATACTAAATTCTGGCATTCAGAACTATTTTTATTTGCACTTTCTCCATTTTCGTATCTTGTACGAGAAATGGTTTTCATCCACCAGAAATTAACGAAAATCTTGAAAGTGTGGACTACCTATATTATGCAATTTAGTACCAAAGTGTAATTTTTAATTCATAACAACTTATCTTAATAAGAAAGCTTTACCTGCTTTAAATTTAAAATCACAAAAATCGGCAAAATAAAATAAAAAAGTTGAACGTGGTCGTTTTAATATCTAGGACCCTGTATACACCATTGGTAGAATTACATGATTTTTTGTAGACAAACTTTGACAATTATTTGTAGAGAAAGTCATTTGGGAACAAAAAGTTCCTAAAACATGGGTGTATAAACCTTTTATAAAGAACCCCAGGAAGGAGCATATTTGGGTTTAACGTGGGACCGGGATGGTGTATAGTGTGTAGTGTGTGCATATAGCGGGATGTTATTTCCGGGTTCACAGTGGCGTGTACCTTGAGTAGGTATACCTTGAAAAAGAAACAAGTTTATACAAACTAATCGAGGCAGAAATCCTCGTTTTTCGTGAAATTTGTACGTACAGGCGCGGCCTGATAAATGTTTCCACTAGGCATGGGAAATGAGCAAGAAATCAAGAATTTCGGGTAAGTGCGGCAACGTTGCGCCTATTCTAACGAGAGGCTAAAAGCCACTTTGGGTTCCACGATTTCATTGGTCGACTCAATGGTTTAGTTAATCACTTATCTGAAGAACATAATATGGTAATTATGGAACATACCGTATGCACCGCGCGATTTTCTTGAAATTTTGGCTACCCCCCATTTTCGAGGTCCCTGAACACGAATCTGACCTCTATAATGGAGATGAATTCAGCTCAAACTGATCACCACCTTATTTTGCACCTTTTGCAACATCGAAACTTCGCAAATACCCGCGGAAAAACCGATATTTTGAAAGATTTGTGCCGTGTCTACGTCCGGCCCGGCTGCTGTTTTCGCCCGACATTTGGCGCGCGGGTATTCGCGAAGTTTCGATGTTGCGAAAGGCGCAAAATAGGGTGGTGATTAGTTTGAGCTGCATACAGTAAAAATTCATCCGGATTTGACGTTATTTCTTAATTCATTTGCATAATTTATGTCACAACGCGCTATTTAATATACAAGACTAGAGGCTTTATATTCAGGTAACCTTGAGTCGACCAATGAAATCGTGGAACCCAAAGTGGGTTTTAGCGTCTTGTCAATTTTACGGCCGTCACTTACGACTTTGAGGTTATGGCTGGCTTTCAAACCGCAAGCGAGGGGAGGGGTAATTGCAACGTTGTCAGTTGAACAGTTCAACTCCTTTGCAACCGCACGTATTGGAACGATTTCAAGGGCCGCGCCTGTACAGTAGTGTACAGGGTGGTTCATTATAAATTGACACCCCCCTTAACTTGTTAGTTTTTGAGGTTAGAAAAAGTTTTTGACAACAGTTTTAGATACTAATACAAAGTTTTTTGTGACGCTATTGGACCGTGTAGAGTGTGTTCTAGAAAGCCGTGGCAGACATAACTTATGTTTTTTTTAACTGTAACACCTTATATATTTTTGCATTTTTTAAATCTGCTCATCAAGGCAATCAAAATAATATTAAACTTTGTGGCATTATCTTTTTCCGTTTTTGAAAAATTCCGTGTTCAAATTTTATACTAAATTTATTTAACTCGAATTTGTGGATCTCGTGATAAAGATAGACGATCAATGTAATAACGAAAAATATTTGTTTTAAACAAGAGAGTAACATAGTTAAACTCCAAAATGTTTAGGAGCTTTTACGATTTTCCGGAAATTCTTTATTTCGAAAATATAATCAGTAAAATTTAAAAAGGCTCCTAAACATTTTGGTGTTTCACTATATTACTCTCTTGTTTAAAACAAATATTTTTTGTTATTACATCGATCATCTACCTTTATCACGAGATCCACAAATTCGATTTAAATAAAATTAGTATAAAATTTGAAAACGGAATTTTTCAAAAACGGAAAAAGATAATGCCACAAAGTTTAATATCATTTTAATTTCCTTGATGAACAGATTTCAAAAATGCAAAAATATATAGGGTGTTCCATTTAAAAAAACATAAGTTATGTCTGCCACAGCTTTCTAGAACACACTGTACACAGTTCAATAGCGTCACAAAAAACTTTGTATTAGTTTCTAAAACTTTTGTAAAAAACTTTTTTTCTAACCTGAAAAACTAGCAACTTAAGGGGGGTGTCAATTTATAATGAACCACCCTGTACAATATACACAGTTTAGGAATTCTTGACAATAGCAAAGAAAATGGTATGCGTAGTACCATTTCCTTTGACAATAGGTATATCAATTATAGAGCAATTCTAATTTTAAATTTCCAATTATGAAGAAGTAGAAAGTAGATAACTACACAAACGCCTCTGCCACTTGGTGCAAGACCTCAAAAGTTAATATAAATTAAAAATTACTTACACATGGATTATTATGATTTAGTTTTGGCAGTCAGGGAAAAGCCACAAGATGCACAGCTAAGCGTAATAATAACTCGAAAAATCATCGAAGCACCACATACTGGAACCTTTCACCGTGTCAGATATCAAAATATTGTGTCAAAACTTGGTTCCTACACAGGGCGATTTTCGTCTCACGTAGTTTATAACGACTATAGAGCTTTGAATCCTTCCTGGGGTTCTTTATTCAAAGATATAAACCCTTAGTTTTCCAAATATAGAGCGTTTAAAAAATAATTAGTTCCATATTTTATTTTTTGGCTCTGGAACGAAATGGTGTGTATCGAGTTGAAACTTGGCATGTAGTAAGGCTCACAGGTACGTGGAAGAACCGCTCATTTAAAAAAAAGTAAGAAACGCTAAAACACACCATCTAATTTTGGGATTACAATACCACCTATACCATGCATGAAAATGATTTTTTTTAAATGTCACATAAAGTAAGACACCCACGAAAATTTTACAAGAGACTCTTTCTCTTAGAAACAGGTGGTGGAAATTAAAAAACGATCCTAACTTTTTCAAAAGCCATTGGCCCATTGGCGTAGAAATTATGTTTAAAATGCATAGATATCAGCATATTTGTGGGCCTTAGAGACTTGTTACTTACATATCTACAAAGTTTGAATAAAATATGAAAATAATTACGGTTATAAACGCTCTGTACCAGTATTTTTTGCAGTTGATATAACATAATAAGTACATAGGTACTTCTGTTTACAAAGTTTAATCTCAAAATATAACATCTGCAATCTGCAAGTTTTTTACAAGACAGTTTCACACAGCACAAATATAAATGTAAGGCAAAATTCCGACACTTTTTATGACGTCAAAATCGGTTCATGTTCCCGAACAATTTATTGATTGAACATTTGCCATTTATTACCAATTATTCACTTGGAAATTCCATTAGATGCAACTTCTCTATTATCGAAAACTTTAAATTTGGTAGCACCTCTCCGTCAAAATACGAAACCCTTCTACAGCTTTTTAATTTTTGGGCTATTTTATTAATCTCCGTTCCTTCATCTCATGTCCCATCATGTATAGGAATTATGGTATTAGCACATTTAAAAGAGTGTCACAGTTAAAAGAAAATATATTATTCTTTTAACTGTGACATTTAGGTAGTACTCGTAGGTATCATACTTGTTGTATTATGCGATCTCGATGTTTATGGTTCTTCATTTCTTTCTTTATCGATGGCGCACGGACCAAAAGAAAAAAATTACAAAAAGTGGATTCAAGACAAATCTGCGCATCGGCGGTGGAACGACGGACGATCCATCGTCCCCTAATTGATCCGTCCGGCCGCTATTTGTTCTGGGTACCGATAGCGAAGGCCGGCGACCGGCTGCTTCATCTGATGGTACCTACTACCTACCGGTACCGGTGGAACTAAGTATTCATTGTACCTATTTCACTTTTGAAACATCTGTATCTGTACGAGGAGATGCTTGGTGTGATGATTCTGTAGCAAGGCTTCTTTTATATTTCTTAGTTTATCCAAACATATTGTTCTGAAATCTGAGCCCGCGTCCAGGGCCGTAACCCAGGCAGAGCAAACGACTTTCCTGTCAGGCCAATACACATTTGTGCAGTAAGTAAGAATCTCATTTTTTCTCTCATAGAAGAGACAAACAAAGCTAACAAAGTTATATTTTTCATATTATTATTATCAATGACAATAACACTGAACACACTTAGTGATATGGAAGTAAAAAGAAAAGTTAGTGTTCATAAAATTTTTGCGACCCCTTATAAATAAGGTATCATTTTCTTTGAAAGGGCCACATTACATTTATAATTTTCGCAAACATTTTAACATTTTTCTGGCCAGTGTCGTATAGTTAAATTGAAATTAGTTTAACGGTGGAGCCATAAGTAGTATTAAAGTAAAGTGCGGACAAAGTGTTGAGTGCCCGGGCATGTGTAGGCTAAGTTGCATTTTGTAAACCTATAAATTCGAGCTCTGCTCCACAGCTTTTTGTCTTGATCTGTAGTAGTAAATGCGAGAAGCCGAAGGATCTTTATTCTGAAGACTCGTCCAACAACCCCTGATCTTCAAGTTCTGTAGCAAGCAGCTCCTGGATTAAACCCGTGGCAGCCAAGATTCCAGCAACTATATACAGAGAAAGACTATACTGCCCACCAGAGGACCTTGGCCTGCGACCATCATTTGGTAAGAGTCGAGTATTCCTTGGATCCCCCATTTGTACTCTATTCCCTGTAATTTTTAAGATATGTTGATGATATTTTTGATTTATGTAATTTTTTGATATTTTTGACAATTTTAAAGTAATTCTGAGTACTTTTGATAATAGTTTGAAATACTTTTGATTAGCGATAATGAGAGTCTTTCGAATTTATTTTCTAGTCTAATTTAGACGAACAAAATAGTTTCGTTGAAGTTAACCAAGTTATCGAAACAAGTATCTAATAAAGAAGAAACTAACACAATGCCGAACACTAAGATGTATGTGGGAATAGAGTATAGGTTTGATGATCAGTTTTTGCAAAATTATTTGGTTAGAACGGTTCAAACAAAGCTCACTGGAAGAGCTGTGTAATTGTTAATGGGTTACCGCAATGAATTAGATTCATTCAGTTTTGCAATGTATAAATTATATAAATTCATTTAACTATATACAATCTCTGGTAATATCGCGGAACAATTTTCAGCTGCATAATTTTAACAGTGAAAAACCTGGACCAACACTGTATTAAAGACCTGTGTATAGCGTTGTTTCTTCTTCTTTTCTTTAAGAAAAGCCAGTCTAAAAAGCAAGCGAGAGTAGGTACTTTTCTATCTTTTGGTTTGAGTTTGAAATAATGTCCACGACTAGTTGTAATGTATAATGTAGGTAAGTAAGCATATAGAACACATTCGATTTTTCACTTTATTCATTTTAAACAAAAATTTTCGCTTTGCAATCATTCCTGAGAGCATTTGTCGTTAGCAAGTTCATATAACAATTAATTGTTTCTGTAAGATTGTAAGACTGTAAGACTCGGGCACATAGTGAACGGGTTTAATATTATTTCGTTCATATAAAGCAGGCCATTCCAGAGGAGTTGTTACTCCTCCGGCATTTCCACTACAGTACCATCAAAAATAGCCCTTGCAAAGTGCAAGAGGACGCGCCTAATGGCCGCGGGCTGAAGGCAGATTTATGGCTGATTATTTTGGGCGTTCGTCGGCAGCGTGATCGGCTTGGCAGCGTTGTCAGCAATTCGCTGCCAAACGTAAGGATTGATTGACGTACGCGGAATTCCGCTGGCTTATCTCCGGCGAACGCGGCCGCCGAAAGAATGCGTTTCGGATGCGACTGGCCCAATGCATATATAAATAAATATTTTATTTCGGTGTTATTACATGAGGACCCGGCATACCTGTGCCATCTAGAAAGATGTTTTGCGTACATACACACCCATGATGTCATGATCACTTGCTAGTTCGTTGCGACTAGACCTGCTTCTTGATTTGTTTTCGGCCTTTGGATATTCCATGTAGGTTGTTGCAATGCTAGTTCAGGCCCTGCGATGTTATGAATCTATAGTTGTTGTTCTGTTAGCACCTGTCTGTGCTTCGACTCTTTCAGTTGGTTTCGTTGCTTCTATTTGTTCAAATCATTTCTAAGTTTTAATTTGTTTCTACCGTAAGTATAATAGTAATGATAATTCTCACCCTGGCAATACTCAAAATAGGAGTACTCCAGAAGAAACTGAATGCTTGTACGGGGGAAGGGGGCAATTACTATTATTTTCGTTGCCATTTTCGGCTAAGGCCGACTTTTCCCGATAGAACTATAGTACAGCTTTCGCTCAATTACTACGTAAAACCCTAGAAAACCGTAGTAATTCTATATACTAAAATCGAGTAACTCTTACGCCTGACGTAAATAAAAGCATGTGATCGATGACGTTCCGTGAAATAAGGCAATTGGTCAATAGACAATAACGATACCGCGAAATGAGAGTGACTAATTTTATTATTTTGGGAAAAATATCATTGTACAAGATGTCTTCGTCAAATGACGAAGAAGCAGCAGTAGCGGCGTTATATTATTTAAGAAGAAAGCGAAGACGCAGATTTTGGATTCACCCGTATATTACTAATAACGCTTAATAACGCACACCGAACAGCTTTCATTTGCGCAAGAGAATTATCCTGGAATAGTCGGATAAATAATGATATAACAAAGATGTAAGATTGCTTTAGCAGCCTCCGTGGCGATGTTAGTACAAGCCCCGAATTGGGGATGTGCTGACTGAAGCTGCAAATGTGCTGTTGGCTCCTGCCTGGACTTCATTTGCTGCTTTCCAAATCATTCCTATCTTTTTGAGTTGTTTGATGTTACACCGTACTGATGATTGCCAAATAGCATGAAACACGTGTATGCGGTTACTAGTTTCTTTTTTGTTTTCTAACTTTGAGTGATTATGCTCATTATCACTTTTCTTGTGATAATGATATACCTCATATTACTGGGATATTTTTCAATTATTTATGCAAATCTAATGTTATTTTGTTAATAGTATAGGTACATGTAGGTATGTATATTCACAGTCGCAAGAAGACTCCTCCACGAAGTCGCGCGAGACCAGTTTCTTTTACTCAGCGTCGCGATCGTGGTTCCTTGCTAAGAAGGTCTCCATTAGAAATGATTTGCCGCGACTGCAAAGATACATCGCATAGCGGTATCGTCGCATTCGCGATTATTGCTAGTGTGATTGCCGGCTTATAAATTCTTTAGGATTGGCCTTAATACGAGCAGTAAACCTAAGTTGAAAATAGCGAAAAATTATCCATATTAGAAAAGGTTATACAATAAATTCTACCAGAGATTATCACGAGGAAATAATGACGGCCGATGTATTTGAAGAATATTTTCAGCAAATGATAGAGCGGATACCAAATAATTCCATACTAGTGAAGAAGCTTCCAACGAGTTCTTGGAGAAATGCGAATATTATTAACGAGAAGAGGCTGCAATTTGAAGAAGGAATTGTCAAAAAAGAACTTTTAAAAATAGCCAGGCTACATAGGTCAGGATTTAAGAAGTATGCTACCATTGTGAGTTTAACACCATAGAGCTTATATGGGCCCAAATGAAAGGACATGTTGCAACACATAACTGGACATTGTTACTGCAGACAGTTGGCGAAATGCGATGCATGTTATTGCGGAAGAAAATAAAATGTGGAAATTGAGCCTCTTATTATTGCCTTATAGAACATTGTATAATATTATTTTAATAAATAAAATTCTCATCTATATGTAAAATTGTATTGCCAACATTATTATAAATAGTTTGTTTTATTAGTGTCCATAATTTAATATTTTTGCAAAATGGTTGATGGGTTAGTTTTAGAAATAGGAAAAACGATAATATATGAATAAACTTTTTATTCTCCTTACCTGTATGGCGTATTATGGTGTGTGCCACTTATTTGAAGAATGTTAACTTAGAATTTAGTAATTATTGTTCTTGATTTCTGACTCCAAAAATAATAAGTAGGAATACTCTTTAATCTGCTGTGGTTCTTCTTTTATTATATATATATATATATATATATATAATTACAAGAAAAGGTGATAATGGGCAAGCACTCAAAGTTAACAAAAAGAAAAAACTAGTAACCGCATACACGTGTTACATTTACACTCGCTAATCTTACATCCTTATATATATATATATATATATATATATATATATATATATATATATATATATATATATATATATATATATATATATATATATATATAATTACAAGAAAAGGTGATAATGGGCAAGCACTCAAAGTTAACAAAAAGAAAAAACTAGTAACCGCATACACGTGTTACATTTACACTCGCTAATCTTACATCCTTATATATATATATATATATATATATATATATGACTGAAGCTGCAAATGTGCTGTTGGCTCCTGCCTGGACTTCATTTGTTGCTTCCCAAATCATGCCTATCTTTTGATTTGGTTAATGTTACACCGTACTGATGATTGCCAAATAGCATGAAACACGTGTATGCGGTTACTAGTTTTTTCCTTTTGTTAACTTTGAGTGTTTGCCCATTATCACCTTTTCTTGTAATTGTTACATTTACACTCGCTAATCTTACATCCTTATATATATATATATATATATATATATCCCTAGCAACACGTTTTCAAGGAATATCTTATTTTATCAACAATGATAATATTAAACAATAATTATAATACCTGTCGATTCAAACAAGCACCACAACCTGTCCCTTAATCCAAACAAACCATTTTACAACCGACCCTCCGCCTGTGGCTTATAATTTCCTTTATTAGCGTTTGATTCCCTATTGTTATTTGGAGATTACGGCGTGCGCTCAAGGAAGAACGCAGATAAATACATTGAACAAATGGCAAAGCTTTTTGTCGGACCAAGTAGTCTCTTGAATTTATAATGAGGGCAGCGTGCTATCAATTCTATTTGAATAGAGTTATACCTACCTATACTGTTGCCTATTAATTATTCGTTTTAACAAAGATTGAATATTCGATTTTGAAAGGTCTATAGTCTAATTATTTTAAAGTGTCGGTAAGTGTAAACAGAATTATGTGAACGGCTGAATTGCACAAGGTCGCATTAGGGAAATTCAGAGTGTGCGGATGCCCATTTTGATATCTTTTCTTGGTAGAGAAATACGAGTTGGAATTGCTACATTTTTATCTACAATCTCTGTATCTGAGTATAACATTTTAAAATGAAGCCACGTCCAAAAAAATAATATAATAAACATAATATAAGCTTTCCACTTCGCATAGCGAATAATTTAACCGAGTGCGCTCCTGTGTTCAGCACGCAGCGTGTATACAACGCCTGACCAATGTGTAGTTCGTCGATCGTCGCTGATGACGAGGTAATCACGATGTGACTAGTGTGTTCACTTCTCTTTAACGTAAATAGACTTTAGGCATATTGTCTCTAATATTGTTATTTTTCTTTGTAAAATATCGAAAAGAGTAATTGCAAAACAAACCTTATCGTTATATTATGTAAAGTGTATTAGTAAAGTAAAGTATTTTGCAACTAAAATTTTGAGCTTGCAACTGGGATCTTTGTCTCCGGTATTTTAATATAATATAACAACAATTTAGGGATTTCCTATAAATCATAAATCTACAACTTCATCTTCCCAATACTCGTATAATTACAATTTATGCATATCAATGTTAAATTTTAGCGAATGCCTACTTTATTTTGCAAAAAGTTCTAATTTCAAGCCTCTACAAAACTAAAGCTTGGACGGGAAATAATTTTTATTAGAAACAATTACATAGGTACTTTGTAGTGACAAAGGAACACAACGGCACAACATTGAACGGCAAATGAACTGTAGACATTTGACCCATTATTAGACACCATATCTTAAACTAAAAATTCATGCCTGAGAATAATTGAAAATAAAAGAATAATTAAATTTTATTAGCAACTAAATTGCAAAAATAGAAAAGGCCTTTCAGTTGAAAATATATGGTTCCGGAAATGCGATCGAGCTGGCACGCTATTGATAATAGAAAGAATAATAACTTATATATATATAGTTGATTAATATAAAATATGCTAAATTGAAGCGCTATCTATCAACATCTCCTGTCCATTCTGCCTATTTAAAAAGCTCTTATGATATTGATATTAGGACTCTCGACTCTCTAAAGTAACAGTTTCATTCCGATTTTCCAGACCTTCAGATCGCCTCTAAGGTTTGTGAACACAGCGCTACGTTGTAAAAGAACAATTTTGCGATTTTTTAGAGTTAGTTATCGTGGCACCTCAGCTGTCAGAAACTGTTCACACCAAATTATTAATATTTCTTGAACTTTTTCTATAACCACAGTTGTTGAGCACTTCTCAGATAATCGTTCGCGTTGATATTCGGGGTCCATGAACCACGCCACGTTCTATCGAAGGGTTGAAGTGGCGACGGAGCGGAGTAAATGGGGCGGGGGCTAAAGTTAATAAACGGGCGGGCCGAGGGCGCCGTATACCAGAAAATTTAGAATTGGCCTCAGAGCGTTCCGCATCGATCAACCTAGCAGGAACAAAAGCGGTCCCTATCATGCTGAGGAAAGGGGTGCAAATGGTGAGCCGCGATATTTACCGCAAAACATTGAAAATACTGCAGAATTTCAAGATAAAATTCACTTCTATGAATTATTTAATTCAGGAAAATTTTTGTAAGCTAACAGTAATGATAAACTTATAACACAAGACCATATTACAGTTTAAGCTATAGTTTTTCTTCGTAGAAGGTCTTCAATGAGAAGGTTTTATACTGAGTTACCTGCGTCCTCTGTTTTTGAGTCTTCAATGGCACTTTTAATCCTCATTTGTTTCAGCCTAACAACCAACTTTTCTATGGCTATGGCCAACCTGTAAAGGCATTATTATAGAGGCACTTGTTTAACGCTGAATCCACTGGCAGATTTGTTACCTCTTCGCAATTTCCAATTATGAAGAGGTACAAAAAATGCGAAAGGGGAAAAACTTGAAGAGGTAGAAACAATCGGACTAAGCCAGTGGATTCAACATTAGAAAGTGTCTATACAGGGCGTCCCATGACGAATTGCTGCGATCGATTTCTCGGCAAATAGACATTGGAAAATTTTGCAGTTTGGGTGCAACTCGCCTAAAATATTTTCAAATGGTGGCGCACTTCCGGTTAAATCGGAAGTTGATGCAACTTTCTTACTTTAAATAGGACATCCTAATTAATATTGTATTATTAAATTCTACCCAAAATTCCTTTACCTGTATACCTAATGTCCTATATCTACATCAAACCGTTTTTGACATATTTTAAATTGTATGTCAAAAATAGCAGGCCTATTATTTAATTTGTGTTGGTTTCCTTGTAGAAAAAGGGACCTACTTTAGGGTAACCTGACATTCTGATAATAAATAAATACAGGGTGATCAAAACTATAATTAAAAATTAAATTGAGATAATCGTTAAAGGCCATTTTTTCAAATGGAACCTCCCATTTTTATTATTTTCTCTTATTTAGCATTAAAAATAAGTGTGACTTTGTATAAGTTTGTCTATTCCAAAAAGCTGCAAAATTTTTAAGTCTTTTTTTCGAGAAATCAATCGTGGCAGTTCGTCATGGGACACCCTGTACATAATTCGTTTACCACTTAGCCATATCTCTGCTATTAAGGGAAGTACAAGCTGGACAAAAATTGAAAGTGGCGCCGAAACAAATGACGATTGAAAAAATTTACAAACACTTATAAGTTTGTCAGAGAAAAAGAGGACGGGGATGCGTTTTCGTTTTTTTTAGTGCTTATATAACAGATACCCCATGCGGACTTTCGGCCACCCTGTACTCACATAATATTTACTCCACATAGCTTTTTTATTTTTCGCCTTATAAAAAAATGATAAGAGATACAAACAATTCTATTAAATTTTCCTGGGCATTACCAGGGGGGACGTTTTATATACAGTTGTACCAAACAAACTTTAGTATATTTTTTTCTAATGGAACTCCTTTTATATTCTTACATTTATGAAATCTGTTCATCTTCATGGTTAAAACGATGTCTTTATGACTTTATTACTATTATCTTTTACCGTTTTGAATTTTTTTCTTTTTTTTTTATCTTTTACCGTTTTGAAATTTTATACTAAATCTAGTATTCAACTTGAATTTGCGGATCTCATGATGAAAATAGACGATCGATGCAATAACAAAAAATGTTTCTAAACCAATCAAATGTGAAATTAAAATACCTAAAATTTGTTTTATTTTGATATTTGATTCGATGGTCTATCTTTATTACAAATTCAAACCAAAGTTTGGTTAGTATCTAGGCAACGCCATGGACAACGTCACCCCTGATACTTCCGTTAGACATATTTCCTGCAACATTTTATTTGTATTTACCATTTGTGCGAGAAATAAAAAAGGGGTGAATAAAATGTATAATATTCGAAATGAATGAAAAAGGAATGAAATGAAACAAAATCAATTGAGTTTTTCTAAACGGACTTCTCCGGCATTGGATATTTGTATTTACCATTTGTGCGAGAAATAAAAAAGGGGTGAATGTGAATAACTTGTATAATATTTGAAATGAATGAAAAATGAATTAGAAGAAATAATATCAATTTAGTTTTTCTAAACGGACTTCTCCGGCACTGGATATCAGTCATGATGAGACAACAAAGGCAAGCCGGGACGGACCATATGAATTTAAAGGCTTTGTCGTTTTGGAAATTAGAATATGGGTGAAGTAGGAATTGAAGACAGCCTCCTCCCTTATATTCAAAAGAGGAGTCTATTATTTCGTTACAATACTTCTTCTATTATAGAAGCTCTTAGTTTGCCAAACGAAACATCTTAATAAGACAAACCGTGGCATCTCTCAGCCCATATAGCCTCGTCCAACCTCAAAGCGGAAAAATGGTCCCTGCGACATGTGTCCACAATTTATTTCCGAAACAGCAGATGTCGAAATAAACGACGGTCATTTTTTAAACTGAAAGAAATGATTAAAGGGATAATAAATGATTATTAGTAGAGGGAGATTCGGCAGATAGGCGCGCTGGCAGGCCGTGTTTGATGTTCGGTTTCGGCCGGGCCGAGATAGATGGGTTCATTTGGCGTACAGATCATTCTGGACGGGGACTTGGACTTGGAGATAGAGTAAAAAGCTGACCGCTGACGCAATGTGCTTCTAATTAGTACTAATGCACCGAAAAAGATCAATAAAGGACAAAGCCGAGGCGGTGCTACACCTGCATCTAAACGCGTGAGACACTATAGCAAACATATCTACTAATTAAGTAAGTTAATGGCGGTGATAAAGTGCTCACTTAGTTTTACAGAGTAATCAAAATTGTTCACGGTAAGAGCTGATATATGTATATACAAAGATGCAATAGGAACACGGAACACCATTCTCAATGGATATCTGGAAGGAATACCTAATTAGATATTACTATATAACAACCTTGGTGACAGCACCCTTGAAGTTTAACACCTCTCGTTTTTTTTCTGGTTCTTGTTCTTTGTCCTATAAGTATTAGGAGTTGTTCTGTCTTTATTTATAAAACTCAAATTGCCCCATAGGTATACAAGATTAATGTGAAAAAGAAGTTTATTTATGCCGTTTTTGGCACGCACGAAAATAAAGCGTGAATGTTTATGTTTTCCTTAATGCGATAAATTTCGATATATTACCCTTGCACGTCATGGTACAGCGCAATGGCATTTTACAAAGGATGAGCGCTTTTGAACTCGTTCGTGTAGTTGTGTCTGGGGAAAATTAAGTAAATTTGTAAATGTTTGACAGTGCAGATAATTATTTAGTGCAGCTGCACAAGAAACCTTACGGAAATTGAGAAGTTGAATCGATTCCGTAATGTAAAAATCTAATTTACAACAAAACATTTTTATCTGTAT
The DNA here is from genome assembly GCA_963920635.1 of Pseudeuparius sepicola. Taxonomy (NCBI): domain Eukaryota; kingdom Metazoa; phylum Arthropoda; class Insecta; order Coleoptera; family Anthribidae; genus Pseudeuparius; species Pseudeuparius sepicola. Next base: position 103,592,777 of record OY987299.1, on the reverse strand, counting down.
ACAGGGTGAGTCTGAAATAACTGGCATCCTTTTTTTGGGTAAGAGAGATGGTCATTTGTTTTTAAGCTATACCTAAAGGCCCAAAATAAGGAACCAAAACTTGAAAAATTTTCAGGTGATGAGCAACTAGGTACCTACCTAGTAGTTAGCTGTGTTTTGATTAAAAACATAAATAAAATAAATGTTTACTTCGAAACCTAAGAAAATACTTTACTAAATTTGTGAAAAATTACAGCACATGGTGGAATACTCTTATTCAAATACCTACTACCTACGATAACCTATGACAATACAATAATAGATATTCAACCTAAAAATGCAGCAAAAATTCAAGGAAATATTCCTTGGGTCAAAATAAAAAAATCTATAAACGTATATCCAGAATTGCTTCAGAATTGCTTCATTTACAAAATAAAGTTAAAGTTTTGTAAAAAAGGTTTTTTATTACTACACAGGGTGTTCACTTTTAAGTGGACACAAATCAATAAAAAATTGATTTGTTGGGATATTTTCAATTTTTTTTTATACAAAGATCTTTAAAATGCGCAACTTCTTACGTGAACACATTTGTCAAATTGCAATTCCAGGGCCGGCTAAGATTTTTTTTAAACCCTAATTTTCACAAAATCTATTTAGGCATTTTTTTATTTAAAATCTGACCATACAACGTTAATTAGAACCCTCTAAAACCCTTAAGTTCAAAATTTGAACTAAAAATATACAGGGAGTTCGGTTTTAGAGCGCCTTAAAGTTGCGCAAAGTAGTGATTTCGAGGGCCCCTGGAGAGTCAAGCGTGCCACGGAATGATTTTAAAACAATTGAAGAATTAACAGGACCACCCAAAGTATTGATGGACGAGACTGCAAGAAAAAATAATACAGGAAGTTTTTCTCTACCGCTGCTGAAAGTTCAGACTTTATCGAATTTTATTCTGATCAAGTTTGCCGTGCTTTTTGAAACAAAGTTACTAATAACTACAACAAAAAATAAATGAAGCTTGCGATTCCGTAACAATAGATGAGTTAAGACGAGTAATAACAAAAAACGTCTTGAAAATGTATTAGGTACGTTAGAAGGCGGTTATGTTGAAAAAACCCAGATAGTTTAAGATCTAAATATTTTGTTTGTTATTTTATTGTTAAGATTAAATAAATTTTGTTATTAGTAACTTTGTTTCAAAAAGCACGGCAAACTTGATCAGAATAAAATTCGAAAAAAGTCTGAACTTTCAGCAGCGGTAGAGAAAAAAATCCTGTATTATTTTTTCTTGCAGTCTCATCCATCAATACTTTGGGTGGTCCTGTTAATTCTTCAATTATTGTTTTAAAATCATACTTTGCGCAACTTTAAGGCGCTGTAAAACCGAACTCCCTGTATATTTTTAGTTCAAATTTTGAACTTAAGGGTTTTAGAGGGTCCTAATTAACGCTGTATGGTCAGATTTTAAATAAAAAAATGCCTAAATAGATTTTGTGAAAATCGGGGTTTAAGAAAAACTTAGCCGGCCCTGGAATTGCAATTTGACAAATGTGTTCACGTAGAAAGTTGCGCATTTTGAAGACCTATGTATCAAAAAAAAAAATTTGAAAATATCCCAACAAATCAATTTTTTATTGATTTGTGTCCACTTAAAAGTGAAAGAAATGTAAGAAATGCTTGGGATGATTTCATTAAAATTTTTAGAGTTTCTTAATAATTTTATGGGGTGTCTTTTAGACATATTAGATAGTCCAAGAGCCGGCCGCATATGATTTCAACTCTCATAAGCTTATAGAATAAGATGTTATGTCAAATGTAGAGAGTATATTTCTTTTCTTGAAGTGAGTAGGTTGTCTCAGATAATATGGGCCCGATCATTGTTATTTAAAGAAGTTGTGGATAATTTTTATTTTTTTAATAAATATTTACTACTTTTTCGCAAAAATCTTTTGACAAATTCGAAAAGTGCCGTTCTAAAAATCGAAGAAGATGGTAAATTTCTTAATTGGGTCTTGTACTTTCCTCCAGTACTAAAAGAAACCTCGAAAATCCGATATTTAACCAAAAAATGTCCCGACTCTCGATTTCCATAAGTTTCGAGAAACGGGACGGCTGTAGAATTAGCGAAATTGACGCGAAATCCTGAGGAACCGCTTTTATAAATTGCGTGTTTTTTCCCATTTTTTAATTTTTCGGGGGCACCGGAAACATCAGCACCTCCCCTGAAGACTTGAGGGAAGCTTTAAAAATTCCGACGCCAGAGCCTCGAGCCGAAATAACTTAGCAGTAGCTTGTCGAAAAAGGGCAATTTCTGACAGTTTACGGACTTTGGCTTTTAGGTGACGGGAAATGCCGGCCAATCACGTAAAAAAAGATGCGGCCCACCTGTGTGGGTCGTTTTTTTCGCCGAAAATCCTTAATATCTGGAAAACGAGAAATATTTACCTGAAAAAGTTTCTTGAAATATGTTGACCCGTTCTCCGGCCATCTCTCCGTACCGTCAGATCTCCCGAAAAACGCGTTTTAAATAGTATATTTCCTAACAAGTGCGGAAAGTGGCACTTTTCCGCACGCGATTGCAGTTGGCTGAACGACGCGTAGCGGAGTTCAGCCAAGAAATCGAGTGTGGAAAAGACACTTTCCGCAAGAGTTAGGAACACTATTTTTTCTACAAGCGTGCGGAAAAGTAAGACACTTTTCCGCACGCATTTACTTTTCCGCACGCATTTTGGTTTAGAAAGTGTAACTTTTCCGCACTAGTGCGTAAAAGTAGTGCGGAAAAGTGTACTCTTCCGCACGCTAGTAGAAAAAAAATTCCTGTGCATCAAGCGGTATATGGCACTGGCTGTATAGCGGGACTTCGCACACAACTCGCGGTCTCGAGGTCCAGACTTGACCCCATCTTTCGCGCCGTATTTAATAGCGGAGGATTTTCGGGGCCCCTGAAAATACGCCTATGGGATTTCTAAAAGACCAAGGGACCCTTTTTTTATTGTTGCTCCATGGGCCTTCTTTCCGATGGTACCTATTTTGTTATATAATCATATGAGAGTAGATTTGCCGGAAAATTGACCGCAACTTCTTTAAATAACAATGATCGGGCCCATATAAATTGATGCAATCTACTCGCTTCAAGTAATGAAATATACTCTCTACATTTTAGACAATATCTTATTCTATAAGCTTATGGGAGTTGAAATCATGCAGCCGGCTCTCGTACTAAGAGTTGATCCAGAAATTCCAGGAGCGTGTCCACGAGGCTGGTCGCTTGGAATTTTACACAAAAATAATAACGTACTTAGTTATTAGTTTCTTGCAATTTTCATAACCTGCTTGTATAAAGTAGATGAGTCACGCTAATAGACAAATAAGCCGGTTTTATTTTGCTTCTACATTAGCGGGTCGGGGAGAAGAAGACGAGGTAATATATTTAGATACATTGACATTTCTTAAATTCAGTCTTTCCTATTTTGTAATGCATAATAAATAGTTTTTTGATAGACTTGTATATCGAATAAATGCTTTGAAATACTTGTATATTTACAAAATAACCTAAATCGAATCATAAAAATTGGAAACCTTGAATGAGTTGCGTTTGGTAATGTAGTAATGTATATATGTAGGTATATCGTTGTATACGAAAAAAATCAAGGGACAAATTAGATATACCTATTTTTAGTTGATTTATTCAAAACAATTCTTAAATTGTAATAAAAAACGATTTTTTTACAAAACTTTAACACCCTGTATTTCGGTAATGAAGCAATTCTGGACATAATGTTTTTCTTATTTTGACCCAAGGAATATTCCTTTAAATTTTTGCCGCATGTTTAGGAAATACCCTGTATATTTGAATATGAATAGATTGAGATGACATTTTGGTCTGTGAATAAAATAAATATATCTATATTATCAAAACCGAATCAAGTCGGGGATAAGATATATGATATATGAAAGATGGAGTTTCATAATTGATTTATCAAGAATCGCCGAACAGACAACCTTAACTTATAAACTTAAAAAGATAATGCTACTGCTGTGTCAATATTATAAACTACCCAAATCCCAAGATTTTCCTACCGAAGCAGGCGAACAATAATTGCCCAACGATCGGCGACAATGACTGCGAGGCTCGCCATAAATATCCAGGTCCGGTCTAGGGCCGGTCGTACGGCGGCGGCACCTTCAGTCGGCATGTAGCCGGCCCAATTTACAGACATTCCGCCCGGTGTCGGTAAATTTCGGCCGCGGAGCGGGGAAGAAGCAGCAAACAGAAGAAGAAGCATCCGCAGAAGAAGAAGGAGGCCGCGGCGGCGATCGGAGGCGGAGATAAAGCGGAGGGACGCGCGCGTCGGTTTTTTTGGTGCCGGCTCTATACAGGTTGTCTCAAGGATGAGGTTTATTTACTTAAACCTATCTACTGCGTAGATAGACCAGCAGAGCATGCGCGGGGCACGCCACATTAAGACCCACGATACAAACTTTCTAACCCTGTGTAATTAGTTTATTCTTACTGTACCTCTGGAGCTATATAGATAGGGTCAAATAATATAATATTACAATTCCTACATCTATAGGTACACCGAAATCCCAGCACTCCGAATTCTCGCCAGAGCGACTTTTCAATTCGTAATTTTGTCATATTCTTGTCCTCTTTACAATGTTGAGCAAGGTCCTCAACCAGATATATAAGTATAAACGCAGAATGCCATTCTACAAGGTAGTAACCGAAGACAAAATATGACTAGACTAATAATAACAAATTCAACATACAATACCAAATCAAAACAAATAAGTAGGTAGGTATTTGTTTAGGTGCATGGGCCGATTAAGATTCAGATCGAATTACGTGAAACGTGAAACAGTTTATATTGCCAATTATTTAAAAATAGCCCGGAAGAATTTTTGGAATCCAAGAAAGTAAATTATGATTGCCAATGAATCGTTTGTATGGTACGGGCTGTAGGTAAACATTCCGTATGGACTGCGGCCATGGCAATACTGCATTGGGCATTCCACGCAGTCCGAGCATTCGTGGAGATGTCCGAAATTCCACTTAAAAATCGAGGATTCCAGTAGTTTCTGGACAGCAGGCCCAGGCCCTGCCGGTAGGTATACTCACTGCTGTAAATTCCCACACCCGAGAGAAAATCTCAGCTTTATAAACATAAAATGAACTTTACTTGAATGTCTTTGTTTTGAGAAAACTATCGAAAATCTGTATAAGGTGATCGGGGCTGGACTGGGCTAGAAAAACTGCCCGCTCGCTCATTAGACCTATATACCGGCCCTTTTTTAAAACTACTTCTACTAGGTTATTCTATGTTGTAACAGAGCTGGAGAGAAATTGTTTTTAAAATAAGATTCAGTTTTGTTAACTAAATAGTTAATTTTTGTTTTATCAGGTTTACAGTGCAGAATTTGGACTGAAAATTTGAATATCTGTCAAAAGTACAGTGGCAGAAGTAAAAAAAGGACTGTAAAGAAAAATAGAAGAAACACTGTTTAATGCATCTATAAGCAAAAAAATAATAATTAAACTAAGTAATGACACTGTTCATAATTTGTATCTGTAAATGCTTTAAATTTAAAGGCGCATATTTATAACGTAAACGAATAGGCATTTCAAGGACAAATATTTAGAACGAGCTGTAGAAAATCCCAAAATCTTTGGAGTTACAAGCTGTAGCAGGGTTAGTTTATAGGAAAATTTGTTTTAAAAAATTAAACTTAGTAATGACACGATTCATAATTTATATCTGTCAATGCTTTAAAGGCACATATTTATAACGTAAACGTAGGCATTTCAAGGACAAATATTTAAAACAAGCTATAGAAAATCCCAAAATCTTTGGAATTACAAGCTGTAGCAAGGTTAGTTTATAGGAAGGTTAGGACATTCCCCCACCCTTAAGCAAAACCAAAGGCAGCTCCCCACCATCGGCAACATTGCGCGACGGTGCCGCCTCTACCAACTCTTCTTCTTCTTTTCACAGCTTGATTCCAGTGGCGCATCATAAGAGGTTAACGCAGTTACCGAAAGTTAGAAAAAAAATACCGAGACATTTCAAAAGGGAAAATAGCCAAACCAAGTTAAGAATTTTTGCGTATAGTAAAGTAAATAGGAAACAATAACGAAAAGAAGAAGGGTAAAAATAGGAAACAAGCCTTTGACTGCAAGCGTCAAATGAGTAGGTATGTCAAAAACGTCTGTGTGCGCCTATGGTGCGCCTATGACGCGTTAAGCGTTAAATGTTTAGAGAGTTACTAAATCGCCAATTCACGTGTATACCCCGATTGCTGTAAGAAGTCCCGATTTTGTCAGATGACATTCTCCACAAAATTCCTAGCAATTTTCTGTTAACCATGGGTATAACAGTGGTATATGTGTCTCAACCAGTTAATGACGTCACTCATTGATTTATGATGTGAAAAGTTACCCAAGTGATACGAAAAAATGAACATAATAAACTAATGCAATCACGATTATAACTCTACAAATAAAAATAACTATGACTACACCTCATTTTAATAATAATTTCAAACGTCATGGAAACACTTTCATTTTGGTATTTTGGTATAATCAGCTACTTGCGGCGGCGTCTATGGTGCGTACTCAGGCAAATTTTATTTTGGTGTTGTGAAGTGACCGTGAAGGTTTTCCGGATCGTTCAAAAGGGTTCAAACTTTGGGCAGTGAAAATATTTGCGGGTTTTGTACGTTTCGTGAGTTTTACCATTATCTGTGTTGTTCTTGGTCGTGTTATTAATAGTTATTCATTGTGCAAATGGGCTCGTTACTGACCTGGACTTCGACTCGGTTGCATTTTTTGCTGCATTGATGCCAACTTAGGATGGCGAAATTACCAATTGACAGTCCCAGTAAGGACCAACTTAAATTCACCTTTTCGTCCCCTTGCCTCTGCCCCCTCCCTTCCAAGTCGTCGAATGTGATAACCTTTTTATAAACTAACCTTGAGCTGCAATAAATATTTTCAAATTCGGAAAATGCTTATATATACGTCACCTAGTCTGTCCCTGAATGTGACCCACATTTCAACTTGACAAACCTTGTAGCACCTGTCGAATATTTCAAATGTTGTCCATGGCTATTAATCTGCAAACGTTCAATTGTATTCTCAACGATATCGTATAAATTGATGTACTTTTGTTTGCATGTATCTATATCACCACACCAGAGAAATTATGGCCTATACGTCAACAAAAAGTGTGGTGCTGCTGGCGGCGTTGCCGATTCTGTTTCTCATAGAACCGTTCGCGGTCAAGCGGGCATTATTATTTTCTCAAATATATCTATAACCTTATGAATTAGCTTTATCAGGCTATTAGAGTTCCCGGTTTTAAAGTGGAGTACGATCTGGAAAGGATTGAAAGACCGAGAATTTTATTCGTGTCAATATGGGGAAAAGATGCACGATCCGGTAACAAGGCACCAGCATTCGACCGTTGACCTGCTTGTCGCGCCATCTCTTAGAAAGTATAGTAGCAACTAATCTAAGTTGTGCTTGCGCACGTGACAAGAAGCCTACTTCCTTCAGTGCACGATATAAACCATTAGGTACATTAGACGAGACTTCTATGGCGTAGATACGTACAAATTAATTTTTTAGAAATGTGAGGTATAAAAATCGGCAAATTTATGATTTTTTATAGCATTACGGCGACCATGGTAAGTTCTACATTATACAAACGAATTACAAATGTAGGTAGTTTGAGTTTTTCGAATATATAGCATGTCTACTTACTTCTGTCTGTCAATGATTATATTATTTACATCATCACTGCTTCTGTTCTCCTCGGGCGTCCGAATAAAAGTCCTAGTTAGCTGCTGAGGATCGGCTTTGTTTCCAGATCTTTTGTTTGTGTGTTCTATTCTTAATTCTTTTACACGTCGCCGATTTGAATATAAATGCCGGTGGACGGCGGTCCCTCTCAGACACAATCGGATTCCGCCGATTCTAGACCTCTGCTAAAAATAGGCAGATCATCGATAAATCGTTAACGGCCGTTGATCGACGCCGATCGTAAATCTCGGCGTCCAAGGACCGTATAAATCCAACGCAGCCGGATGCTAAATGCCACCAGATCGTTCGATGTACGCAAATAAACCATCATTCGCGTGCCAATGCGTTTCTACGACTCACTTCGTTTGATTGGATTCGTCATTTCTCCAAACCTAGTTTAAAACACAACAGAAATTTTAAGCTGTTTTTTTAACGCGGTCTAGAATTAGCAAGAGGAATTCTTCAGAGTTCAACACCAAATACCACGCATGCTTATATAAAAAGTATAAAAAAAGGTCTTAACATTTTCAGTTTAAGGTGGTCTTCTATTTTGAATCAAAACCGCGCCAATTCATTTATATAAATTTCTGCTTCCGAAATTTCTACACTACACCAACTACCGCTATTATCTACATCTTACCTTTGGCCCTAGTATGTTGTTAGATTTTTGCAAGACAATCAATAATATATTTCCAAGTTTCATAGACACAGATTAACTATTTCCAATGTTTCATAAACATACATTAGCCTAAAAATTTTGTTCATAATTAATATATCTATGGAAATAAAGATTCACTAGACCCTAATTTAATGGGGTGTGTCGTGGACCTCCATTTGGTATAAATAAGGTTAATATGAACTCAAACACAATAATTACATACCCCCGAGAAGAACATAATAAAAAAAAGAGAAAAATCAACGTAATGATCTTAGTAGCATGGATGAAACTACAGAGATTTCCAGGGTGTCAAGGTTGGTGTTTTTGCTATTTTACAAATTGATAACATTTTTGTAGATAGGTTCGTATAATTAAACCTGTTTTTTTTTATCTATTTTATTATTTGATTAATTTAAAATTTTATGGAAAGTTTCTCTAGGGACTTTCAGAATCCATTTTTTAAGAGTTTTTTTGAAAATGTGCATTTGCGTTGTACATTTAATTTCAGGTGGCAAAACACAAATACATTCGTGGTGATAAATAGTTGAAAGATCTTTGTCCTAATTTTTTATTTGCTTTCTGAGTGATATTTTGTTTGTTTCTTCTGTCATGATTATGTGCTATGGCGATGAGGTTATTTTTACTTTTTTGTTGTAAGTTAAGAATTTTATACACATACAATTGTCGCAGATCAAATAACTTTATTTCATCTAATAGCAGCTCAGTGGGGTAGAATCTTCCCTTTCCTAGTATTAACTTAAAAAAGTATTTTTGTATGATTTCCAGTTTTTTTTATATTAGTGTTGTAGACTCCACCCCATCCCGAGATGCCATATTGCAAAAGTGATTCCACCAGTGAGTAATAGACCACTTTTAGTTGGTTTACAGATAAAAACTTTTTTAAATATTTAAATTTATACAGTATTTTTCTCAGCTTTTTTACTAACTCCAAGACATGATCTTTCCAACTTAGATGCCGGTCCACCACTACTCCGAGGTATTTAATCGAGTTTGTTTCGCATATATTGAATTTGTCGTTTATTAATATTTCACGGTATTGCGGGATATTCCTTTTGCTGCAGCTAAAAGGAACATAGTAGGTTTTCTCAAAATTTACAGTGAGGCTCATGGTGTCAAACCAGTTTTTAACCGTAACTAAATAGTGTTGGGCTAACTGCTTTACTTCGTTCCAAGTTTGTCCAGAAAATTGTATAACAGTGTCATCTGCAAATGAACTTATATTACCTGACAACGGAAGATGCAATAAGCCATTTAGATAAATTGTAAAGAGTAACGGCCCCAGTACTGTTCCCTGTGGCACTCCGTAGTCTAATTTTGCTGGGGCGCTTAAATGCTCACTTACTTTAACCGTTTGAGTTCTTTCACTCAGGTAGGTTTTAATTAGTTTCAGTGCTGTTCAATACTGTTGAACGATGAATATCATCCATGTCTTCATCTGTGTGATTCCTTCAAAGAATGCACAAGGTTTGGATTTAAGAATAAAAAAGGTTCAAAAGAATGAATTTCATGATTTTATCAAATTGACAATGTACCTATAGGGACATATTTATATTTATTGTGCTTGCATTTTGCCGCAACTGTTAAGTTTGACATATAAGAAAAAAAAAACTACAAAAATGCCACTTATTTGTCAACATATCTGAAAAATTTATCGTCTTGGGTAGACATACTTTAAAATATAAACAATTTTGTTGTGATACATGTTATATCAGAAAATACGCTAACTAATCACAGAAACTACGTCTCAAATAAATACGTTATATCACGCTTCTTAAATTTCTGCAAACTTCGACTTCTTCTATTACACAGACTCCACATCCGTTCTAAGACTCTCTGGAAAAATCTCGCGCTTCTAGCATTTCCCTTACCAAGCACCAAAAGGCTATAAAAGCCTCTGATGCCATTCGGCGGTAACATTAACAGTTAACACACAAAACAAACAATCATTATTATTAGCATTACTCGTTCAGTTCAGACCAATCTAAAAAACATTCATTGTTCAGTCCAGTTCAATTGTAAAAAAAAGGTTCTTGTAATAATTATTAAATAAAAACCAAGTGAAAAAATAATTTTTTAAAAAGTTATTTGCCGCTCGGTCCGCGTAACATACATGTTGAATGTAGAAAACGTCAAAATAATTGTAAAGTAATAATTACATGTATGCACACACAAAACTTGGATATTTAAACAAATAAGGTGCGTTTTATAGTCAAGTCACATCGGAAACTTCTTTTCAAATAGAAATTCGTGAACGTGTAGTCATTACTTTACAATTAATTTGATGTCTTCTCTTATTTGATACAAAAATGAATGTTGTTGAAAGTTCGCGAAAGTTGAATATGGATAAAGAATTGCAAGGGAAACAGTTTTTTCTAATATGTTCTTCGATATTTAGACAAATAAGTAGAGTTTTAGATTTTTTTTAAATGAAATTTGTCACACTGTATCTTTTTTAAATACTGTAAATCGACGTTGGGCTATTTTTGATTAAAATATACAGGGTGATTCAGTTTTATTCTGCGACACTTTAACAGGTGATAGAAAACCAAAAAATAACCTCACTTTCTTCTATAGACTATATCATTTTAAGGCCTTATAAAAAAGTTACAGGGTGTTAAAGTTGTAAGAAATATGTGGAATTTATTGAATATTTACCAAACTAGTTGAGATATTTAAGTCATATTTGGTACACGTTATAACGGTATAGGTTAGCATAAAACCTGTTAATATCAAACACCTTGAAGAACCAGTGGCGTAGAAGTGGGTAATTAGTATAAAATTGTTTCTTGAAAAAAATGAACCACCTTGTATAGCAATAAAATGTATTCAATTTCTTAGGTAAATTTTAATTTTAAACAAAAACGTTCTATTATAATTTTTTCATATGTGTCATGGTTTCATAGCAAATTTGATTTTTTCGTATTATTTCGGGGTACTTCTGAAAAATTTATTTAAAAATTATTTCTTAAATGTATTAGACCCTGTATCTTCAAAAGTATAGCCTTAAATAGGTAAGTTTATTGGAAAAAGTTACTTCATTTCAAGCAGCAAACACATTATTTTCACTTTAAGTGATACTTGTGGAGCAAATTTTTTAGATAATTTTTCAGAAATACCCCGAAATAATACAAAAAATCAAATTTGCCACGAAACCATGACACATAAAAAAAATTACCAAGAGGGCATTTTTGTTTAAAATTAAAATTTACATAAGAAATTTAATACATTTTATTGCTATACAAGGTGGATCATTTTTTTCTAAAAACAATTATACTAAACCTACTTCTACGCCACTGGTTGTTCAAGGTGTTTGATATTAACAGGTTTTATGCTAACCCATGCCGTTATGACGTGTACCAAATATGACTTAAATATCTCAACTAGTTTAGTAAATATTCAATAAAGACCACATGTTTCTTAAAATTTTAACACCCTGGAACTTTTTAATTAGGCCTTACTTAAAATGATATAGTTTATAAAAGAAAGTGCGGTTATTTTTTGGTTTTCTATCACACCTAGAGCCGGCCCTGGAGGGGTTAGACCAGTGGCTGTTGAAGTTGAAATAATAGCTTTAAGGTTTAAAAAAACCTACTATTTTTAAATGGTTTTTAATAAAAAAAAGTGACACAGGTTTAAGTTGAACAAGTTCAACATTAAAACTTTAAAAATATTAAATATCAATTATAATAATAGCTGAATATTCTTACAAGTCTGGAAATAAAGATTTTTCCGTGCGGGCGTGACAAATTCCCGTGTGAGGCGCAGCCGAACACGGGAAGTCATGCAAGCACGGAAAAATCTATTTCTGGACGTGTAATGAACGATATTTTTTATTATACTTCTTTGAAAACGGAAACTTAAAAGATTTTATCGGCATATTATAATAAATTTAATTGACAAAAAATAAACAATGCAAACAATATAGTGTTTGGTATGTATGATGCGTTTCCATATGGTTACTCTCAAATTATTTCAAAGGTGCTTTGTTGTAAATTAGTTATTGTCAGATAAGGTGAATAAAACGTCAAAAATATTACAGAAATGTATCTAAATATTGAAACACTTACGAATTAAAATAGAAAATAGGTACATGTTAAATATCAGAGAGCATATAGAGTTTCTTAAATTTAGTTTACTTTGCTGTATATTTATATTTTAAAGCCATATATTCGGTATTTTTATTCAGCGCACGGAAAGTTTTTCCATGCGCTGTTTCCGTGCGCTAGCCCGAAAAACTCCATCTTTCATTATTGCTAAAACAGATGAAAATAAGGTGTTTTCAAAGAAATATAATAAAAAAAGATTTTTCGCGCCACTTGCCTAACTGAACCTTTCATAAAAATAATAAATAAATCTTCAAATACAAATTAGTACTAATCTATTCATAAAAGAGACTCTGGAAATCCCCTATTCTCCTAACCCATGGCGCACGCAGCCATGCACCACCGTTCACCGTTTACTGTTGTCCAGTGTTGCCAGTTATCTTTTATTTTATTTGAAAGCATATTCTGATTATTAAATTCGGAACTGCACTGATCCAAAAATTATGTTTTGTGGGCAGTTTTCGGGCGGGTTTCCATGCTCTACTGGAAAACCAGTTTAATAAATGATTACACTCACTGATGCTCAGGGAGCTCGTTCTAGTGATGGTGCAAAAGCATAAAAAATGGTGGTATTTCGGTGAGCTCGTTCTAGTGATGGTGCAAAAGCATAAAAAATGGTGGTATTTCGGGGGGGGGGGGGGTTGAACCCCCAAACCCCCCCCTCAGATACGGCCCTATAGAGGTAACTATAGAGATTTGACCCGTAGTTGTGATATTTTGACGTCCCCTACCTACTCTCGCGAGATTGCCCCATACTTACTGGACACATAGGAAATGACAATAATTCAAATCACGTAGTTTCCGAGTTGACGAGGAGTCAAAATTTGCAGCATTATTTTTTTTATCGTCCAGAACGATAGATTCTCCATTTAATCTGATGGCATATGTAAGCTTATTCCGTTCTACATCAACACGAATCCCTGGACCAGATGTGCAGTCCCCTAATTGCATATAAATTAAAATAAAATGTTTAATAAACCATAAACGTCGCTTAAAAATGATTTAAGGGCCTGGCTTGTTTCCGCACATCATTCATTAGTGAACACAAATTCTCGGCTCCTTTTTTCTTCTGATTTTGACACTCCGTCTTAAGTGACGATTATGCGCATGTGTCAAGCAGTAATTCAAGACCGAGGAACAAAGTTCCTTTCAGAAAGAACGTCTTGTCGAATCTCGAAGTAAATAAAGATTAACGAAATATTTTTTGTGAATATTTTATTTAGTTGTCCCACCTTTTAAGGTAGGCTTGTAGAAAAAGTTATTCTAAGAGGATTTTTTTTATAAACATTGGCTCGCAAATTATGTTTGACACAAGTAAGGTATACTAAGTATGAAAAAGCTATGGAAAAAACGCGTCTTATTCTAATTTGTGCATACCTCGAGGAACTATTTATCAACATTTGGTACAGTAATTTAACTTCTAACTAGCTATTCTAAGTGCAAAATTAACGAAAATTAACTTAAGTCAGTATTGCCTAGCCTATTATTGTAATAGGTCTATTAAATTCGGGTGCATTCTATTACGCCATTAAATTCTACCCCAAATCGAGATATTACCTACATTTTCACACTTTTTCAGTGTTTTTTTGGGATTTGTACCTAGCTTATTATGATTATTTAAAAATTTGTATTTGTTAAATTGTTTCTTTGCCTTAACGCATCGACCAACGTTTCGGCGACTGGCAAAAAAAAGAAGAATTGACTCTTAATATAACCCGTTTGTTCGACCTAACCTTGATGTAAAATAACTTTGGTGCTTAGTGTTCTTTATATACAGGGTGTTTCAGAAAAACTTTGAATAATTTCTGGAGCAACCAGAACTTCAAAAATAAAAATGAAATTCTTATTGACCACGTGTCTATCGCTTTTTGCTTCTTAGATACAGGGCGTCCAAACTTACTTTTTAAAGTTGAATATTGACCATATCTTCTACTTTATACTAGGTATATTATTGAAATTTGACACTGCTGTTTTTTTGGGGATGGAAAATAATCTGAAAATGTCAATTTATACATATCTCACAGTGTGCGCCACTTGGACTATTTTTGGGCTCGTATTTTTACTCGTAACTTTTTGAGGTTATCTTTTTGGCTTTGCAGGTCCATTATTTTCGTGCATCTTCTCGTTCTGCAACAAAAAGGTACTCTTGTTTCATAACGATAATATCAACCGTTTGCGCGTTGAAATTGGCAAAAAGTACTCCAAAACACCTGTTAACTTTAGCATTCTAAACATAAAATTTTCACCTACCGCTTTCAAATTTTACAGATCAACTGTACCATTTAGAGCGAGGAAAAAATCCCTATGAACGATGTAGGTACCAAAAATTATTCGTTTTCAAAATGGAAAGGATTGAATGCGACAATATTTTGACACCCTATTTCAAGGAAACCAATATAGTGTTTTGATAAATGTCTATTTGGCATTTTTTCATCATTTTCAATGTAGGTACAGTGGGCCTTTAACATTTGAAAACGGTAGGTGAAAATTTTATGTTTCGAAAGTTAGGAGTTAACGGGTGTTTTGGAGCACGTTTCGCCAATTGCAAGTACCTTTTTGTTGCAGAACGAAGAGATACACTAAAATGATGATCTGCAAAACAAAAAAGATAACCTCAAAAAAGTTACAAGTCAAAATACAAGCCAAAAATAGTGCAAGTGGAGCCCTCTGTGAGATACGTAGAAATTGACATTTTCAGATTATTTTCCATCCCGAAAAACACAGCGCGCCAAATTTCAATAATGTACCTAGTATAAAGTAGAAGATACGGTCAATATTCAATTTTAAAACGTAAACTTATCAATGAAACTAAAAACGATAGATAAGAATTTTATTTTTATTTTTTGAAGCTCTGTATGCTCCAGAAGTTATGCCAGGTTTTTCTGAAACATCCTGTTTACAGGGTGAGTTTTTTCATGATCAGTATGGTGATCTCGGAAACTAGCGGAGATAGAAATAAGGTTAAATGGGGAAAGAATTGCAGTTTTGTGGGCCCAATTTACCGCGCCTTGTGGATTTTTGAAAATAGGTATGGTTTACTAGATATTTTGAAAAAACGAAAAAAGTGTAGGTAAATACCAAAATTGGAGGGATTTCCGTTATTTTTCTGAATAACCATGTCGAGTACTATATCGTTGGAAAGCTCTAAAATTGACAGATTTTTTGAAGTCATGGTCAACTATGGTTTCCGTTTAAAAAACACAAGTTTGTGTCATATCTCGAAAATGACAGCTGTCACGGAAATTATAGAACATGATAACCGCATTGGGGACACAAATCACTCCAAATTTGGTTTTTACATTTTTTATCTAAAATCAGAAACAACGAAGCTAGATTGGAATAAATCGCAAAAATTTCGGTTTTTCGAAATATCTAGTAAGCTATGCCTTTTATCAAAAATCCACAAGGCGCGTTAAATTGGGCCCACAAAACTGAAATTCTTTCAACATTTAACCTTCCTTCTATCTCCGCTAGTTTCCGAGATCCCCATACTGATCATAAAAAAACTCACCCTGTATACTACCTAACATAACCTTTACATATTTTCTGCCATACAACCATTTCCTACCTAATCCTAACACAAATAAACAAAAGCGCCCCAAAAGCACTAACAGCCTGTAATAAATAATAACTTTGTTCTTTTTTTATTATACAACAAGGAGCGTGTATATTCATTCAAATAAAATGGAGAAGTAAGTGCATTGCTAATATTTATTATTGCTAATACCTGTATCTATATCTATACTATAAATAGTTATTATGCTATTACCTACTTTTAATAGCTAATAACTATATATTATTCAAAACCCACAAAAACATCCAAAATGTCAAATATGCGCGTGAGCTTATCTTATATACTTAAGTTATCTGTTGTAGTCTCATGGCGTTGACTGACGTATTAATAAGACTTCTCATGGCTATAGCTTCATATTCTGAAAAGTAGATGGCGGCTATGGTCAAGAATGTATTTTGCATGGTATTTTGTCTCCGGGAAGCGCATGGTGAGCCAGAGAACTGTCAAACACGACAGCCGTGAGCAGTCTTTATTAATACGTCAGTCAACGCTCATGGGTCTCATAGGCCTAAGTTTTTTCTAGTGTGACCCCATCTCAATTGAAAAAAAAAATCGGTAGAGGTTGACGAAAGAGTATTCACATCTTCTTATCTATGTATTTCGCAATGTTTCCACCAAATTGAGATGCGCCACCCCGAAGGGCACGGCCCGGCCCGGTACCGGTACCCATACCGGCACGTCGTCGGCCCTACGACTGCGCCCCAACGCCGTATCGCGCGGGCAGATCTAGGCAGTTGTCGCCTGTCACCGGCACTAACGAGGGTATGCCGCAGGGCACCCTGCTGCGACTACCGGCCGCAGTCTCTATTATTATTGATTGCCCCGATGAGTCGCCCATTGTGTTCCCACGTCGGATGGGATTAGGCCGCCCATCCCCGATGTAAACTATTAATAAGTGGTGTCAATCGCGACCGCGGAGGGTAGGTATTTTGGCGCCGGCGCGATCACTGATAACCTGTATTCCTGCGGGAAATGGTAACCTTTGTATATAACGTATAAAATGGTTTATCCTTAGATGACTTGATAATAAGGATAAGAATGCAAATTCCGAAACCTGCCTATACGAGTTAAGTTGTTCAAGATACAACAACTATATTAAAATCAACCTGGCGTAAATAAAAGTACGTGTTCGATGACTTTCCTCGAAATAAGGCGATTGGTCAATATGCCATAAAATATCAAAGCGCCTGGCAACAGGGATGTATTCGAGAGCAAAAGTGTATTTATGCGGTTTTATCTTGTTGTTTTCAGCTACTTAGACACTGCCACAAATTTTTCCCAAATATTTTGACAAAAACAATAATTGTAAAAGTGCCTCAGTGCGGCTCTGGCGAATATATCAACGCACACGCTCTGGTTTACATCAGGCGTAAGAGTTACTCGATTTTAGTATAGACATATTTTGCGCAGTTTGAAAGTTTTATGTACCTAATTTGGAAAAAAAATAGCCCGTTTCTTATGGATAGTAATAAATCTCACATTTACACTGCAAAATTCCTTATTTGTATTTTCTATAATTTATTCAGGTTTTCTGACTACTACTGCGTTTTCGTGAAATTATTGGGCAGCCGCTGTTTATTCACAGGTGCATACCAATGGCACATTTGTTGATTGGTTTCAATATTTAAAATTTAGAATCCTTTATGAGAGTCACCTCGTACATACAGTGTGGATAGGAATTGTGGAATATTGCTTATATTTTTTAAAATATTCCTCATATCAAAAACATGTTTTAATAAGAGTGTTAGGAGAAGTTATTTCCCGTTTAGTGATATCAAGCAATCTTTCGTAGCACAAAAAATGTGAATGCCATGGTAACCGATTTAATTTTTTAAATTGCACCTTATACTTTTTTTGGTGAAAATTGACACATTGGAACTTTCTGAATACGATACAATACAATTTTAATGGGGTCGCATAAGAAAAAAATACAAAAAAAAATAAGTTTTCTATTATGCTATTGGCAATGCCAAAATCCGAACAATGCGAAACTATCACTAGCTGTGTAACTGTATACATTGTTACAATAAACGTACCTACTTTTTTACTCAATTTTCTGTGTACTTAAGTACTTAGTATGTGAACCTGTATTCTTTCCGTTTCACTTAATTCAAGCGCCATTTTAACTTACTAAGTACTTAAGTACATAGAAAATTGAGTAAAAAAGTACGTTTACTGTAACAATGCACAAAATTACAAGCAACTGACAGCTAGTGACAGTTTCCCATATTGTTCTGATTTTGGCATGGCTAACTTGATGTTAATAATTATTTTGATAAACATTGTCAATAGCATAACAGAAAACTTTTTTTTGTATTTTTTTTCTTATGCGACCCCATTAAAATTGAATTGTATCGTATTCAGAAAGTTCCAATGTATCAATTTTCACCAAAAAAAGTATATAATGCCATTTAAAAAAAATCAAGTCGGTTACCATGGCAACCACATTTTTTGTGCTACGAAAGATTGCTTGATATTACTAAACGGGGAATAATTTCCCCTAACACTTTTATTAAAACATGTTTTTGATATGAGGAATATTTTAAGAAATAAAAGCAATATTCCACAATTTCTATCCACACTGTACACAAATCCATAAAATCTTTATGTTTGGAGAAAATCGCCTGACCTTTTTTGTTGTGAAAGGTCTTTAAAAACCGCTTCTTTTGACCTTCCTTCCATTTTCAAAATGCAAATCCAGGGGCAGCTACGATTTTGTTATGCCCCGATTTTCTCGAAAACTATTTAGCGATTTTTTCATTTAATCTAACACAACAGCATTAAGAACACTCCACACTCATACACCAAATTTGAGTAAAAAATATAGAGAGAGTAGATAGTTACATTCTGCACAGTGCCAAAGTCGAGTAAAATAGGTTTTTTAAAGGTATCTGGCAAGTCAAGTGTGCTATGGAATCCCCTCAAAACAGTTGAATGGTCGACAGGATCACTCAGTGTTGGTGTGCAAAAAAGATCCAATGCAAAATATACATGTCTTTCTCTCAAAAATTGAGTACCTATATCAAAACCGCCCCAGACACTATAAACGAACTTAGTCTAAAAAATACAGAAGCCTGCCAGTCAGTAAGTTCATATGAGTTGTTATAGTGGCTGTTGTGACACAGCAGGAAACGCACAGAAAATGTATCATCTTAGACAGTGACTTTCTTTATAAAGGTCTAATAATGGGTGCGTTTAAGACGACAAAGCGATTGCAATCGCTTGCAAGCGGAGTGATGCTTGCGCGCTTTGATCGGTTTCGCTAGATTTCAGCGGATTGCAAAATTAGCAAGCGTAAAAATTTTGCGCTTGGTCGCTCGCGATTGCTATAAGCGGTTTATTCTAACCTTACTTTGTTCTGTCAGTTCCCTTTATTGACTTTATTTATGTTATTTTGGTCTGGTGAAAGCCGTTGTAAAATTTCGATTTCGTGATTTACTTTTTTGAGGCTGTGTTTGAACTTATTTTATTTTTATATCTCGACATTTCGGGCGCTAACTTTACTGTCATAAAATAGCCGTTTAACGAAATGCTAGCGCTAGCAAACTAAAGTAGAAAGCGCTGCAATCTAAGCGCTTGGTATGATTGGGAGTCTTAAACGCAACCAATTTAAATTGTTTTTTTGTTGGTTTGCATTTTGTAAAAAAATAAATTACATTTGTGTTTATTAATATTTTATCAATAATTAGAAAGCACTTTTGACCCGTATAAAGTATCATAAAAATTCAGCCATTTGAGATGGTCCAGAGAAAAATACCCTGTAAATTTTTATATGGAATTTTTGCACACCAACACTTTAAGTGGTCCTGTTGGCTATTCAGCTGTTTGAGGAGATTTCATGGTACACTTGACTCGCCAGATGCCTTTAAAATTCCTACTTTGCTCAACTTTGACTCACTGAAGAATAAAACTCCCTTTATATATATTTTTAAAATTTGGTATATGGGGGTTCTGAGGTGTCCTGATTTAAGCTGTGGGGTCAGATTTTAAATGAAAAATCGCTAAATGGTTTTCCTTTAAAAGAAGACACCCTGTAGGTATGTATATGGAAAAAAACATTTATAATTATAGTACAAGAGCTCGTAACAAAAATGTGCAATAGATTTAGGAATTGAACAATTTAGAGTCAGCACGTCAGATATGGGAACACCTGTCGGTGCCGCGTTAGGAAAGATGTAAAATTAGTTGGTATATCCCCAAAGTGTTTTGGAAAAGCTCAAAATTCATCTATAAATGCAATGAATAACTCGAAAAAGATAGTACTTAAAACTTAATTTTCATAGAGTCGATAATAGAAGTTAGGATGACAAGCACGCGCGTCTTGTGATAATTATTTACGGGTTTGTGTTTACGTTTAGTGATTCCTCATCGTCTTTTGAAGACTCAAACGAGTAAAATTGCTGTAACTGCCAAGTCTCACTATAGGCGGAAGGGGAACGGTCCAACTATCTATAAATAAAGACTTGATTTTACTTGATCTGTTAGTGTGTCTGTTTCTGTTGGTTTCTTTTGGTTCTGGTGAAAATGCAACCTGGTATAATCAGTATTGTGATTTTTTCAAAATGGCCGCCACTCCAAGATGGCGGATTACCTATTTCTTCACAAGCTATACTTGACATAGGTATTAAATGATAGGGTTTGACGACAGCTCTTTACAGATCACAAGAGCACTACATGTAAGTATGAATTATACAACAAACATAAAAGACTCGCAAAATAGTAACACACGAAAAACATAGGATGTATAAAAGTGAAATACAATAGGGCGGTTAATAATAAATGCTTATAACTATTTTGACAATAAATTAAAAAATTTAATGATAATAAATTATAACTATTTTGATAATAGTTATTAGCATTTATATATTTTTCATGTGTTTTTATGTTCGTTGTATAATTCATACATGTAATGTTATTGTGGCCTGAACCGGTCGCTATTTCGATATAAAAAAATAAAAGTACTGTGAGACATAGCCTTATTATTCATTTCTTTCGTATATAAAATAAAACTCACTCTGGTATACTCGTTACTGTTAAATCCAATATGACGGATGCCCCAAGATAGCGGACTAAATTTCTTTACCACTCTTCTGACATGGGAATCAAATAGGAATTAAAAAGTACAAAAATAAAATAAAAGATAAAGACCTTTTTAAAAACAAGGTTTTATTTAAGCCATGTACTAAAACGAATAAAATAAGTTTAGGTTCCTAAAAAATGGAACGGTGTAGGCGATTTTTGAAATGTACCTATCTCCATTCAGGGCCGCGATGGCCATGTTTGGAGCATTGCTAACTATTTAGGCTGCATAATAATATGTTTTTCTGTCTCCGATCGACCATGGTTCAAATCGAGGTTGAGGCAGACTATATACATATAGCGACAATACCTATGCTCTTAATCTTATTGCCGGAGCTATAGCTTGTAAATAAAACAAAAAATGTATGAAGTGACAAAAACTCCTATCCTTATCCCTATCACCCATAAAGCAGAATCTTCTAGTTTTGTTTACCCATATAGGTAAGAATAAAGAAAATAGAGTTTCAAGCCCAAGCTTTTCGGATGGCGAGAGGGAAATGTATCGCGCATTTCAAACTTTTCAGCTATATCATTGCACTGGCAAGCAAGCAGCTATTATTGTTATTATTTTGTCCACATATCACGATAATATAAAGACCCTTCTATCAGGATCAATGATGAGTTTATGCAGACGGTATAGATAGTTTTTAGTGGTAGTGGTACCGTCCAATCCCTTTGAGCCCTCTACCGCGCCGCCCGCTCCCGTCTTTACCGCGCCGCGCGGCCGCCGGCAAAAAGACCGCCTTTATTTTCTCACGGGCCGGCTGGCAAAAACGGCGGCCGGCCGGGCCAATAAAACGAAACGGCCGTCGGTCGGCCGGCTAGAGATGTTTTCGCCGGGCCGGCGGCGGCGGCCCGACCGGTACCGGTATTGCCCCGGCGCGGCGCGGCGGCGGCGGCGGCGGCGGCGGATCGTTTTTTCCGCGCCGGCCGCTATCGCCGCCGCCCATCTAGTACCCTTTTACACCCGTATAAATCGTATCGCGGTATCAGATCGCCGCGCAAAAGGAATTCCCGCGTTTACGGCGGAATCAAAACGCAGGCGCGCTGCCGTTGGCCCGTCATAAATTTTCATTAGGCGCGCGGGCGCGCTTTTCGACAGCGCCGAGTGTCCGCGCCCGGCCGATATCAGATCGAGATGTGTTCAGATTTTCGGGAAACACAATCGATTTCGTTTGTGAACAAGAGTTTATCAATCCGACCGATAGATTTACACAACAATGCAAACCGAACCTTATATAAGTTTACAGGGAAATCTATTTGAATTTGAAACAAATTAACAAAACCGCTGCAAATAGAATCATCGTTTCCATATGACATTTTTAAATGCGTTATACTTGATATCACGAATAATCATCCCTGCGTCACAATGGTCGACAATGGAAATTGCATTATTGGCCATTGCGACGCAGGGATGAAGATTCACTTTATGTAATACCTACAGTAATATCTTTAGATATACTAAAATCAAATAATTCATACGCTTGATGTAAACAAGAACGTGTGCGTTGACATATTCGCCAGAGCCGCACTGAGGCACGACCTTTATTTAATTTTACTTTTACAATTGTGTACATCAAAATAATTCGAAAAAAATTATTGGCTTAATTAAAATGATTCAAAACATCGATAAAATTATTTGTGGCAGTGTCTAAATAGCTGAAAACAACAAGATAAAACCGCATAAATACGCTTTTGCGATCGAGTACGTCCCTGTTGCCACAACGCGCTGATATTTTATGGCCTATTAACCAATTGTCTTATTTTGCGGAACGACATCGAACACGTGCTCTTATTTAGGTACGCCAGGCCTAGGAGTTACTTGATTTTGGTATTGTAAATTCTACTATTTTAGACTAACCTCAGAGCAATAAAACGCACAAAAAATATTACATAGGCCAATGAATTGCCGCAAATTGTTTGGGCTAAAATAATATGGCTTTTCATATGCCATATGGCTTTTCATATGCCATATGGCTTTTCATATGCCATATGGCTTTTCTTATGCCATATTTAATTTATTTAATCAAGATAAGGAATACATATAGGTAGTATAGAGATAAATTTGAATTTTTTCTTTGATCTTCAATTACTAAAACTTTCTTATCATTATCTGTTTTCAAATTGTTTACTAAATTTATTTAATTTGAAATTGTGGGTCTCGTGATTAAGACAGACGATCAATAAAATAACAAAAATAATTTGTTTTGATGAAGAAAATAAGTTAATAAAATTCCAAAATATTTAGAAGCTTTCAGATTTTTTTTTCAGGAAGATCTTAAAAACTCCCAAACATTGGGATTTTGGTTCAAACAAATATTTTTATTGCATTGCATCTTCATAACGAGATCCACAATTTCAAGTTAAATAATTTTTTAAATTTATAAAAAAAAATCAAAAACGGAAAAAATTCTGATACAAAGTTTTATATCATTTTTATTGTTTTGACAAGCAGATTTCAAAAAGGCAAACATATACACAGGGTGTTCAGATTTGATACGTAACACCCCTGTAAAATTGTAATGTTATGCATGCTTTGATGATTTTTGTATGTGGAAGTGTCCTTATACGAACTTGTGGATATCGTCATGGTGGCATCACTGTTCCACGGACTGCTATGATTTTTTTTTTCGATGCGATTTATTGGAAAATGCTAATTCTTTTATTCGAAATCTTGCTACGGAGCTTTATTCAGCACCCACTGAAACCTAAATGGGAAAATTTAATTTTTTTATTTTCAATTAACAATTAGGAAATAGCTGAAAATCGAGCAAACTTATTCAAAACTGCCCAACAAGGTCGTATTATTAAATAAGACGGCATAAAGTACTTCGTTTTATCTTTTTAAAATAATGCTTAAATATTCAATATTTTTTAAGTATGATTTTTTCTAGACGATATGTCAAAAATGCTGTTAGCGATTTTTTCTAGAAAATCTGGCAACGTAGCTTTAATCAGCACTTCCTGAAACCCAAATATCCCAAATTTTATGAATTTACCTCGCCAACTAACGCTTCTATAGGACCTTAGAGTTGGTAAAATTGTTTTTTTTTAATTTTAAATTAAAAATCAGGAATTATTTGACATATTTGAAAATTGAATAAACTTAATCGAAATATCGCAAAAATGTCTCACTTATAAAGAAAACGGAAAACACACACCATTCTACCATTTTAAAATAATACTTAAATATGGCAGATCACAGCAAATATGCCATATTATAGGTATTATTTTAAAACAGTACGATAATGTTCTTTTTCTGTTTTCTTTATTAGTGGGACATTTTTAGGATGTTTGGGTTAAAAGTTTACCCGAATTTCCAATATTTCCATAGCATTCCTGATTTTTAATTGAAAATAAAAAAAAAACAATTTTCCCAACTTTGAGGCCCTATAACTTTTTTTTCACTCTAAACTTCCTTACTACGTTTACATGGAGTTTGGAATCGAATTCGGTGTAATGCAGTTTGTTGTTTTCATAAATGGTAAATGTGGCGTTAAATCCCGAAAATAAGAAAATTTATTTTGAGATTCAAATCAATCTCAAAATCTCTTCACGCGGTTTTCAATAATTCTAGAAACATATTCAAATCGATTTCAATACTATGTGTAAACGTAGTGAGACCGCGATCTAAATACTATAATCCTCGTAATTGAAAACCATAGTGCATTTATCACCTGCGGTTCGTGCGCGCAACTTTCCCATTCATGAAAAAAGTACTACTTTATGCACTTGTTGCATAAATAACTACTTTATAATTATCGACATGAGAGATATTACATCTTTAATAAAAAAAAAACAGTTTGCGTACTCTTAGGAACAAGAGCTCGAAAGAGTACGCAGTGCTGGATTTAAGATTATACGCGCTAAAAAAAATTCAAATGACAACAATATATTATTCTTGACATAAGTCACATATTATAAAGACCCCATGTCCGAGGTAGTTGGTACAGTCCAAAGTCTATAGACTTTGGGTACAGTCTTCGTGCCACCATGCACCTCATGAATCACACTTAATCCATTCTGAAATGCTCTAGTGTTCCCTGCAGAGAGGACAGTTGAACAATATATAGTCAAGCATTCACAGGGTAAGATACTCCTTATAGCAAAGATGCCAAAAAATTATAAAAATATGTATAAAATTGGTTAATTGCCTATAATTCGTCGAATCTTTTACGGAGCACCACGCGACTATAATCAAAACTTGTTGTCAATTGAAGGCGTCTACACTGAATAGCGACCTCTATCCGAATAGCATTGGAACTGATAAAAAATGCCAGTGCGTACTCTTAGGTGACCTAACCCTACCATTTTAAAAGTATAGCTTTGGTTTGCCACGAATTTGCAAAACACCATGTATACAATTTCTTACTATCCCAGAAAACTGCAAACTGCACCCTGTACCTAAATACTAAGTGAAATGTGAAATGTAATACCGAAATGCTACTCGCGGAAAAATTGGGGTGATTCCGTCGCGCGAGTTAATGGTCGGGAGCGTAACGCGGTCTTTTTAAAAAATTATTTATTGAACATAAAGTTACAATACAAAGTATAGAATAAGAATGAGGTATACAATATAGCAAAGTCCCGCTTTTATAGGGGACGCTTCGGCGGTGTCTTCTTGTGCAGCGTCAGCGCTTCTTCGGGATCGGTGGTGACATAATTCCTCCCTCCGCAGAACCAACTCTAGGGCACCGTAGGAGTTGGATATCCCCTGGTTGTGGAACTTCTTTCTTCTCTTTGTTACGTCTTCTTGATTTCCATCTTCTGTAGCCGTAATAAATCGCTGGTAAAATCAATAAACCATAAATAATAATTGTCCAAAGGCTTGGTATATAGTGAACTTTAGTAAAAGTAAGTTCGGGGTTGTTTTGAAGAACTTCTGTCTTTAATTCTTGAAGTTGGTCAAGTTGCAGATTTTCTAATTCGAAGTCTAAGTTGAGCGTCGTATTGCTTTTTAATTGCATTTCTAGTTTTGGAAAGAGTACTGGGTTTTCGATTAAACTTGTTTCTTGTTCATTTATTATTTTTTCTCGATTCGTCGACAGCTTACAATTTATTGGAATCTTGAACAGGTGAGAGCCGATGAGTTGTAGCGTTTCTTCTTGATTATTGCAACTCAGTTTAACTGTTACAATTTTTGGAAATAGACCAATGTATTGATTGGTTTCGCCAAGTTGTTTGATAACTGGTTTACTAATGGTAATGTCGAACTCTTTGCATGTAGTTATACTTCTTGAAGTGAGGAGTTGAATTCCACAAGGTGCGTCTTGTCGGATTTCTTCTAGGTCCAGTTTTTTACAAACGTAGTCTTGGGACTTCGTTCTTGAGCATGCCTTACTCGTAAAGCGTAGTGCAATTTATTTTTTAATAGGAATTTGTTTTTTTGGAAAAACTGTCTTAAAATGACTCTCCGAAAATATAGGAGTAGAGAATAAATGAAAGTATTCAAAATCAAAAGGGAAAGTAATAGGGATTTTTTATAAATAAGTGATTTTGTTATTTAGAATATAACATTCAATATTAATTAGACTTTCAAAAAGTAAAATATTTTCTAAAGAAATTTTTAATGGGAATTGTTCAGGTTTTAAGAATTTTTGAAGTTTAAGAAGTTCCTTGTAAAAGTCTGATGTGTTAATGATGCTTGGATGCATAATTTTTAATTTGGAAAAGACGATTGAATTTTCAATATCTTGTAAAATTGAATTGATAATTCCGTAAAGATTTATTACTTGATTTGTAATATCTTTGATAAAGATCGAGTTTTCTCTATAAGCTTCTTTTTGGACAATTGTTGAAATTTGTTTTATTTTGGATTCAAGTAAAAGTTCATTGTGTTTTATTTGTTCAATAGTGTTCAATTTGTCGATAACTTCTGTCGATATTGAATTCTGACTTTGTTTATGTTTTCGAAACGTTCGCCGTCTGAAGCATCCAAATTTCCAGTCACTGCCTTGAATATAGAGCCTAAACCGTTTATTAACCCTCTTTTATGTCTACGAGCATATGGCAAAATTTCTTCTACTTTAATATGTACTTTTGATCTAGTAAGATTTAATATTTTGAAATAATTAGAGATTTCGAGTTTGTAGCCATCATTCGAATTAATTAAGTTTTCAATCTGATTGGATTTATGATCCAATTCTTCAATTTCAGTAATCAAAGGGTTCAAGTCGTAAAAATGAATTAAAGTGTGGGTGTATTCTTGAATTTTCGCGTTTCCTAATTTTAAAGGTAGCATTCCAAAATTTTGGTCCAGATTTCTTATTTCGATTTTTTCTTGAAGTCCGAAGACTAGCAAGGGTAAGCTAAAAGAGAAAAATATGAAATTAATTTTGAGAGTTTGCAAAGGTATAGGTTTTCTTTAGTGGGCGTTTAAGGTTATCCATATGCACTTTATCTTGGGTGTCCGTTGACACAGTTTTGCGAGCGGTATCTACAGTAACAGCTGTTGTGGGTTTATTGAATTTGTTAGCATTTTTCTGCCTAATGTTTTTCTTGGTATATACCCGTTGTTGTTCGCTAAACAACTTTGGATCATCGCGATTTCGATTGATCTTTTCTATCAAATTTTGTTTGTTTTGAGACAGAGTTTCATTTATTTTAGAGTACATTAATTTGGTTCTGTCTTTATGGGAATTAATATAATCATTCGTCAATAGTTGATCTATATTTATGTCAAAAATGTTTTCATCGCTAATATGGCCGTTTAATACGTCTATTGGTTTGAATTTGGTGGCCGAATGGATTGAGTGATTATAGGCTAGTATAGCATACGTCATTTTTAAAGATACTGGTGTTTTTAAGAATCCTTGCGTATTAAGTAAACGTATGTGTTCGATTAAAGTCGAATGTAAACGTTCGATCATACAATTGGACTGTGGATGGTTGGGAGAACAGAAATGAATTTTAATTTTGTGTAGACTCAAAAGTTCGTTTATTACAGAGTTTTTAAATTCGGTACCATTATCAGTTATTATTGTCGTTGGTACTCCATGGTGAGAAAAGAACTGAATTAGATTATCTACTATTTCGCTTGAAACTAATGACTTTAATGGGTATGCTTGAGCGTATTTTGAAAAACTATCTATAATTGTTAAGAATTTTATTTGTTCTAAAGTGAATGTGTCCATATGGATAATTTCGAAAGGTTTACTAGCGGTTGGTGTTATATTCATTTGCATTCTTACAGGGTGTCTTTCATACTTGCACTGTTGGCATAATTCACAATCATTAATAAAGGTTTGAATTGAATTTTTTAGTTGCGGCCAATAGTATTTTACTTTTATTCTTTGTTCTGTTTCATCTATTCCACGATGATTGGTTTTACTTTCATGGTAATTTTTTATGATATCGAAAATATCGTTTTTATTGGTGACATCAATAAGTTTTATTGTGCAACGTTTTAATTTCAGAGAGGGCCATTTAAAGTGTTGTCTAACAGTTTCGCAGAAAGGTTCGTATATGTCTGGATTTTCAAAATAAAGATGATATTGGACATTGGGTAACAAATACTCTTTAACAAAGTTAGTTACATCTGATTCAAAATCATTTTTGGAAATTTGAACTTCTATTCTTCTTTTCTTTTCAAAAAGAATTTTAATTTTTGGTTTGGCAGGGGAATGAAAAACGCTATAAATTATTACTTGATGAGAACCGTAATTTACAGGGGTTTCTGAAATAGGAATGCCGACAATTGGGTGATTTTCTGCATTAGAATGGACTGTTTCATTTTCATCAACATTTTCGTTTGTGCTTTCATCAATATCTAAAATATCGTTATCGGGTTGGACTTGAGTAGATAAAGTGACTAAATTTTGAGATTGATTTTCGTTTTCTAGTTCCTCATTAAATCTGTGAATATAATCAAAAATATTTTGGGCATTATCGCTTGACTTAGTTTCTTTTGTGTTTATTTCGATACGAGACAAAGCGTCTGCGTTCGTATTTAGTTTTCCTTTTTTGTATATGATGTTATAATCATATTCATCCAATTTAATCCGCCATCTTAACAATTTTGAACTTGGGTCTTTAAGAGAAAACAGCCATTGAAGGGGCTTGTGGTCAGTAATTATATTAAATTTTCTGCCGTATAAATACGGTCGAAAATATTTAGTTGACCAGACGATACAGAGCAATTCTTTCTCAATGGTACTGTAGTTTTGCTCGGATTCGTTCAACGTTCGCGACGCATAGGCGATTGGTAGATCTTTACCAATAGGGCCTTGAGATAATACGGCGCCTAAAGCAACGTTACTGGCGTCAGTTGTCAAATTGAACGGTTTTGAAAAATCCGGATATTGTAAAATTGGCGAATTAGTTAACAGATTTTTACAAGTTTCGAAACATGATATAAATTCTTGATCGTGAATAATTTTAGCGTTCTTTTTTAAGCATTTTGTTAGGGGTTTTGTGACTTTTGCAAACGATGGAATGAACCTTCGGTAGTAACCGACTAGTCCGAGGAAACCTTTGATTTCTTTTGTAGATTTGGGAATAGGATATTGTTTTATTGCCACGATTTTGGAAGGATTAGGCTTCACGCCTTCTGTTGTGACTACATGTCCTAGATAACCTACCTCTTTACGTAAGAATTCGGATTTATCTACCTGAAGTTTTAAGTTTGCCTCTCTAAATCTATCAAATACTGATTTTAAACGATCTATGTGCTCTTGTAAACTCGTCGAAAAAATTATAACATCATCCAAATATACCAGGCACATTTCGTTTTGGATACCCCGTAGTATATTATCCATTATTCGCTGAAAGGAAGCCGGCGCATTCTTTAAACCGAATGGCATACGAAGGTATTCATAATGACCGGTTTCACAACTAAAGGCAGTTTTTGGGATGTCATTTTCTTCCATTTGAATCTGATGGAAGCCGCTTGCTAAGTCGAGAGTACTGAAATACTGGCAACGACCCAGTTTGTCCAAAAGATCAGTAATGTTCGGCAGTGGGTACCGATCATCGATAGTCTTTTCATTAAGACGTCGATAATCCACTACAACACGCCACTTTTGTTTGCCAGTCGCATCTATCTTTTTGGGCACAACCCAAATAGGTGATGACCATGGCGAACTACTGTGCCGAATGATATTTTGGTCAAACATTTTTTCGATTTGATTTTCGACTTCTTTTTTGTGAATATAGGGATAACGATAAGACTTTGTGTATATGGGTGATTCATCCGTTAATTTTATTTGATGTTAAATTTTATTAGTGAAAGTTAAAGTTGAGTTTTCGTTGTAAAATATATCAGAATATTGAGATAATAAATTAATCAATGCTTCTTTTTCTTCGGAGTTTAGATGATCAAGCCTAAGTTTTGATATATCGAGATTAGGTGTGGGTTCGAAATTTTGAGTGTTAAAATTATTCAGATCAATATTTTTTAGACAATTTTGATCAAATATTTCAACTTCTAAAGGTTCCGAGAAATTTAGCATCACCTCTTTATCAGTCGGGTTTAGAATTGTAGTTATCGCATAACCGTTCTTAGAAGTTGTCAGCGACTCTTGGATTTCGCAATCTTGTACCTTTTGGTGTGGAATTACAATATCTCCGTTTTCTGCGGTAGTTTTAATTTTTATAACTTGTTTACAACGAGGAGCTACTGCTATCAGGTTTAGCGTTTTATGTAGTTACGTGGGCGAGCGTAACAAATTTGTTTTTAAAAAGATGTTTATTGGCAAAAGTTACAAGAGAGACTGTCGTAATAGAACATGTTTTAGTATATATAATATTAAAAGTGTCTTCTCAGCATGTAGCGTCTTCTTTCCAGAAACATGGCATATGTGTTCATGTAACTCCTCCGGCCCTACTGGGAAGCATATTCTTTAGGATGTGGTTCCCAAAAGTTAAATGATGATTTCTTCTCGGGTTTCCTTTTGTTTTGGGTTAATAGAAAATTTTTGAAAATGTTTTTTAATTAATTTGAGCAAGAGTAGTAATAAATCAATTAATATTATAATGAAAATAAAAATTGTAAAAATGTTAATTTTCTTTGTTTCAAGTGGTGACGACATGTCTTCTAAAATCTTCTTCTGTTCTTCAAGGGTGTCTTGAATACTTCTTGTTTCTTCTAAGTTGATTTTGTTGAGGCTGAGTTCTGGCAGACCTAGCTTCTTCGGGATGCTAGTGAGGTTTTTACTCGAAAAGTTTATAGAGGGTAAAGATACTTTTATAAAGGGTAGTTTGCTAGTTTTATAGCTTTGTAATATTATCGAATTTAATTTTAAAGTGCAATCGGAAAACAGTTCAACTAAGTAACTTCCTTGTAGTGGTGTATTATTTGGTACTGAGTTTTTACAGGAACTAACAGCTATTCGCTTTGACGGAACAGTTATTAGCCATTTATTTTTGACAACTTTGGCTATCTCAACTTTTTGGATAGTAGTCTTGAAGGGAGAACAGTTCGTTAAATTTTTGAATGATATTAATTGCACCTCGCAAGGAGCGTCATCATCAACATGCGTAGGACTAACTTCTTCACAAATGTACTTGGTTTCTTCAATTTTCTTGCAGATTTTGTCCATGGAAACATACTTTTCATTGTTAAGTGCAAGGATTGGTTTATAAGGTAGGCAAAAGTAAAAATCGGGTTCATTATTTTTTGGGATTGGTAATGGTAGGATTTTGTAATATTGGTATAACTCTGATTCAACCAAGGGTATTTCTAAAATAAATGTGATACTGAACTCTTTTGAGTAGCTTTTAATTTCAATAAGTTTTTCGAAATTCAAAATATTATCAATAGTTGGTGAAAGAGGTACTTTGCCTAACTTTAAATATTTTTCAGATTCTTTTATTTCTAATAACAAGTCTATAGGATTTATGATTGAGTTATGTAAAGTATTCAATTTTGCAAAAGAAACTGCTACTTCCATTCTATCAAATATATTGTAGATATTTTGGTATATATTAGTAAGTTGATGAATCAAAATATGAATTTGAAAATAATTGAAGTCATCTAGTTGGGCTTGAGCGAATTTCTCGAGAGCTTCTCGTATTTGATTAATTTTAAATTCTATTTGTTTTTGGTTGTGAGTTACGTTTGTCACTGTTTCCTCAAATTTCTTAATGGTAGATTTTAATAACGTAATTTGACTGAAGGCAACACCCTTTAATTCGTTTTGATTTTCTTGTAAGTTTTTTATCTGCATGTCATATTTTTGGCTATCTTCTTGATCTAAATTTCCTGTAATACATTTAATGAGAGATCCCAAAGGATTAAGTAAGCCTCTTTTCTGTCTAGTTACATTTTGAATAGGATTTATTCGATTTATTTGTAAATCGATCTGCTTTTCTAATGCAAACAAATATGAAAATGAATTATTGTATTCGTCACCATAGTGTCCAATTTTACTTTTAATGTCATTATTAAGTTTATACACTTGATTTTTTATTTCTAAATATCTTGAAACTACTGGGGCTAAGTCGTATACTTGAACAAGTGGCCAGTGATTAGATACAATTTGTGTCGTTCCTAACTTGTATGGGAAGAGTCCGGGATAGGAGTTGAGGTTATGGAAGTTTGTGTCGGTTGCGTCGATGGTCCAGGTCCATCTGTAACAACGTGTTTTATTTTAGTCTCGTTTTTGTGTGTAATCTCTGTCTTGTTTGTTTTTGGGTTTTGTATTTCAATTTTTCCGTTTTCGAGAATTTTTGTAACCAAATAGGGGCCTGTAAATTTGGATTTTAATTTCGCTGACCTCGGATCCACTTGTTTAAAAACCTGAGTGCCTACTGTAATTTCAGCGGCTGTCTTACTACTGTTTCGCTTGTTAATTATATTTTCCTTTTTGTCAACACAGTCGGAATGAATTTTATCATAAAGCGCTTTCGTGTTATTCTGATGATTGTTAACATATTCCGTGAAAACTTGAGCGGGTATAAGTGACATCGGATCGCGAGAGTCTGTATGACCTGAGATTATTTCAAAAGGCGTGTGATTAGTATGAGAATGAATTGTGCTATTGTAAGCTATTATTGCGTATGTCATTAAGGTCGGTATATCAGATGTTTTGTCCTTTTCTCTAAGAATTCGAAGGTGCTCAATTAGGGTTGAATGTAGTCTTTCTATTGGGGAGTTTGACTCATGATGACGGGGGGTGGTGAAATGTACTTTTATATTATGAGTTTTCAATAAGTCATCTAAAACGTCGTTTTTAAATTCTGAGCCGTTATCACAAACAATTAGCTTTGGAATTCCGTGGAATGAAAAGAAATGAACTAGTTGTTGGCAGGCCGATATTGCTGTTCCAAAGTATGGTAAAGCTTGAGCAAATTTCGAAAATTTGTCTATTAAAGTTAGAAATTTATATTTTCCTGTAATAAATGTGTCAATATGTAATATTTCGAAAGGCCTAGAAGGGGTTTGAGTCAAAACTAGGGGTTCATTAGGAGGTCTTCTATTGTATTTTGACCGTTGACATATTTCGCATTGATTTATGTACTTAGAAATATCGGATTTTTGAGATTTCCAATAGTAATTTTGTTTTAAAAATTTATAAGTTTCGTCGATTCCACGAAGATTTGTCTTGCCTTCGTGTTTGTATTTTATAAGCATCTGTCTCTCTTCCGGTTTAACATTATTAATAAGTTTGGTACATTCGATAAGTTTGCAATTTTGAAAATGTGTATTAAGTGATTCTTGGAAGTAAGGCCGTAATTCTTTAGAATGAAAGTAAATATACATGGTTTTGTTACTTATGTATTCTCTTAAAAATTTTGTTATCTCATTAATATTGGTAGGTAAGGTTGCATAAATGATATGGTGGTCGTCAAAATTTTCTTGTTCAATTTTTGAGTATAACTCGTAGGGTGATTTTTTGATAATCATCTGGTTTGGTCGATTGTTAATAATTTCGTCTAATATTGGGATATTGGTCGTAGTTTCGGGGGCATTGATACTATGCGCAGTGGCATCAGTAGTCGGTGGTCGTATTTGTATATTTTGCAAAATTCTTATTTTTTGTTTGGGGTTTTCAGGTAAGGTAAATTTTTGTAAATCATTCATTATTTCGTTAATTTCTTGCTTGTCAATATCATTCTGTTTTAAAGATTCGTCTAAGTCAGTAGTTAAGTCTGAAGTTGGGGAAGGATTAGGTAAAAATTTTGATTCTTGGCGCAAACATTCATCTATGTCAAAGTCTATGTCTCCGGCATTATTAAAGGTAGATTGGGTTTCTATTGCATTTAACTGAATTCTAGAAAGGGCATCTGCATTGGAATTTTGTTTTCCTTTTTTATATATAATTTGGTAATCGAACTCTTCAAGTTTGAGGCGCCATCTGACTAATTTGGAGTTAGGTTCTTTCAGATTAAAGAGCCAAACGAGAGGGCGATGATCTGTGTATATAAAGAATTTTCTACCGTATAGATAAGGCCTAAAATACTTGCATGACCATAAAATTCCGAGTAATTCACGCTCAATAGTCGAATATTTTTGTTCCGTATTGTTGAGGGTGCGTGATGCGTATGCGATTGGCGAATCGTTAGGCGGGGTTCCTTGTGACAGGACTGCTCCTAATGCTACACTAGAGGCATCTGTTGTTAGAACGAAGGGTTTGTCAAATTCTGGATATTTTAAAATAGGGGCATTTATCAGCAAATCTTTTAAATGATTAAAAGCTTCGATAAATTTCGGAGAGTGATCTACTTTACGGTTTTTCTTGAGGCATTCAGTTAAGGGTTTACTAATTTTGGAAAAATCTTTGATAAACTTACGGTAGTAACCAGCTAAACCTAAAAATGACTTAATTTCTTTTTGCGTACGGGGTATAGGAAAATCTTTAACTGCCTTAATTTTATCCGGGTTGGGCTTAACTCCGTCAGTGGTAATTTGGTGTCCTAAATAAGCTACTTCTTTATGTAAAAATTCCGATTTGTCCAGTTGGACTTTAAAGTTTGATTCTCTAAGGCGTTGGAAAACTGATTTTAGTCTGTCTATATGTTCTTGTAAAGATGTCGAGAAAATTATAATGTCGTCGAGGTACACTAAACATGTTTCGTTTTGTAATCCGCGCAGAACATTATTTACAACCCTTTGGAACGTAGAGGGTGAGTTTTTAAGTCCAAATGGCATTCTTTTGAATTCAAAATGACCGGTGTCTGTAGAAAATGCTGTTTTTGGGATGTCGTCCGGTGACATTTCTATTTGGTGAAAGCCGTTCGCCAAATCGAGTGTCGAGAAGTATTGGGCTTTTCCGAGTTTGTCTAGAATGTCCGAAATGTTTGGTAATGGAAATTTGTCGTCAATTGTCTTGTCATTAAGTTTGCGATAGTCAATCACAATCCTCCATTTTCGTTTTCCTGATGCGTCCATTTTTTTTGGTACTACCCAAATGGGGCTACTCCACGGGGAATTTGAATGTTGGATTATGCCGTTAGATAACATTTTGCTAATTTGCGTTTTGACTTCTTGTCTGTGAATTTCGGGGTATCGATATGTTTTTGTGAAAATGGGAGATTCGTCAGTCAATTTAATTTTGTGTTTTATTTGGTTCGTGAATGTCAAAGGAGTATTTTCTACATAAAAAATATCTCGGTATTCGAAACATAATTTTCGAATTGCGTCATATTCTTCTTGATTACAGTGACTTAAGCGTAAATTTTTTAAATTCTGTTTTTGTAGTTGTTCAATATGGTCGTCTAGATCTTGGTCAGTTTCCATTTTTTCGAAAAAATTTATTTCAGCTTCATTGATTAGTACAATATCAAAGGGCTTAAGAAATTTAATTTTGATTGGATTTTCCGAAATATTAGTAACAAAGGTAGTAGCGAATGAATCTACAATATTGCAAACTGCTTCAGGCATTTCTGCTTTTCCAAAATTTGTGTAAGGTAAGATACAAGTGCCAGAAATTTTATTTACGGGTACTTTTATTTTTTGTACGCTTCGGGGCTGTATAATTATTTCTAATGTCGTGAAATTTGCATTTATGAAATTTGAAACGATATATTCAGTGTTATTTAAGGGAATAGCTACATAAGGCGTAACTAGATAGTCACAACGTAAATCGATATTTGACATAATTTTATGTTTTAAGAAATCGGTGCCAAATAATCCTGCATAATTTTTTGAAAAATCAAATAAATAAAATTTATGGTTTCCATTCATTTGAAATGAGTAAAAAACTGGAATTTCCATCGCTTCGTTATGTATGGATCTAGCGTGGGCTGTTTTTACACAAAAAGGTTCTTCGAAAATAAAATCTGTAAAGTATTGATGAGCTAATTCGGGATTAATAAAACTTCTTGAACTACCTGTGTCTATTAAAAAATTTGCGTTTAGTTCGGGGAGATAAACGTAAGGTAAGGTGGTTTCGTCGGTATTATTTAGATAAATTACGTTGTAGGGTTTTGGTTCGGAGTTATCTGAAAATTTTCGTTTTCAGTTGTTTTGTCTGAGGGTTGGGAAAACTCGGTATATTCGTCAAAATTCGGGTGTTCTGGGTAATATAAAAATTGGGATAATTCGTCATTTTCGTAGTAGTTTCCGTCAGGAATTTGAGGTTCAATTTGTAGGGTTGTTTCGGTACTCTCTACGGGGTCAATAACCTGGTTATAGCATTCTTCAGAAATAAAATTTTGATGTAAAACTGTATTTCCTGTTGTAGTGTCCATTGGTTCGTTTTTAGTTATTCGAGTAATTTTAGAGAAAGGTTTTGGAAAATTTTGAGGGGATCTTTGAAATTGATTCGGTTGATACTGATTTGATTGGTATTGATTTGGTTGATACTGAGGTCTAAAATTGGGATTTTGAAATCTTTGCATAGTGGATGGTGAATTAAAATTTCTATATTGGTTATTATAAGATGGTGAAGGGATATTTTTTGGTGGAAATTGAGGTTGTACGTTAGGTCGGGGATAATTAGAAAAAGTCGTTGGTTGGTACGTTGGTGGTCTTGGATAAGATTGGGTACTTGTAGAAGGTTGTAATCTCATGTTAGGTCGTGAATTTTGAAAATTAGGAACTATTTTAGTTTGTGGAATTTGTGAACGATTTTTGTAATATAAAAAGTTTTCTTCTTCTCGGACGAAAGCCATAGCTTGCTCCAAGGAATCGGGATTTTTTAATCTTACTATAAGCTGTAAATGATAATTGAGTCCATTGATAAAAGTTTTGAGAATAAGAGCTTCATACTGAGTTATTTTCAAAAGTTTTACGTTTGCTGTATCGTTAGAAGCATTAATTTTAGAGACCAGTAGACTTCTAGCGTCTTGTAATTTTAAGCCAAAATTATGATTGTTTTCATTTTTATCGGGTCTTAAAGATATAATATCTTGTATAATACAGTCCTCTGTTCTTTGATCAGAAAAAGTGACAATTAGGGCATTTTTAATAAGTTCCCAAGAATTAAGTTCTACTCGAGAAGCTATTAAGTCAGCTGCTCTTCCAACTAGCTTACTTATGACAGTATCAAACAGACAAACATTTATCGGTGCGAGAGGGGTTGTAGCATTTTGATGGTTGGTGAGAAAGTTTTCAACGCAACGAATAAATCTGTTAATTTGTTTAGGGTTTCCGTCGAATCGAGGAATGTTGTCGGCTTGGTACCTTATCATTTGATAGTCTGGGTTTGCCATAGTACTTGAAATTGTTGAATTTACTGGGTTAGAAGTAGGAATATTTTCAATTTCCGAAAGTTGGAGAGTGTTAAACAAATTTGCTAAATCTAAAAGTTCGTCCAGATTGGCGAAACAGAAATATAAACAATATATACAAAAAGGGGTTAATATGAATTTTGTTTTAGGATTCACTTACAATGCTAAGATGAAGATGTTTTTCTTCATGGAAATCTTCTTTTTCTTCTTAACCTACGGGTGCAATAGGAAAAACGATGCTGTCTTCTCCCTGCGGTGACCAAAAGGGTTGTAGGACGATGCTGTTCCTGGGGTCCCCTGGTCTGTTGAGCCGTCTTGTAAGAGCCAAGTCCACACCTTTCGGTTTCCACTGTTTTTAACCGAAGATTCGGAACCGATCGCGAGTCGATATCTATCGATAGGTCGAAAAAGGCAACAGTGGTCCGCACGACTGCGCCAGTTACGTGGGCGAGCGTAACAAATTTGTTTTTAAAAAGATGTTTATTGGCAAAAGTTACAAGAGAGACTGTCGTAATAGAACATGTTTTAGTATATATAATATTAAAAGTGTCTTCTCAGCATGTAGCGTCTTCTTTCCAGAAACATGGCATATGTGTTCATGTAACTATGTTTAGTGTAATAGAAGTACATTTTAATTTTTGTATAGGGTGTTACAATAAATTTATCCACATAGTCTAATTTTGATTGCAATAATAAAATATTGTCTAGTCCGATTAAACCATCAAAAAGTTCGTGAAATTTGAATAAGTAGAACTTTAATAGTCTTGGTTCAGGCAGATTAAAACATTTTGAAGCGGGGATCATGACACTATGATCGTGCGAAGATGTTTGCAAAGCGGTTACGATAATAAATGGGTCATACTGTAAATTTTTCGAAAAAAATTTGAAAACTAAATCTGGGTTCAAAAATGAGCGGGATGCTCCGGTGTCAATTAATAATTTTAGGTTATTTTCGGGCCAATAAATGTAAGAAAGTTTACTTTTGTCTAAATTATTTAGCGAAATAATTTCAGGTTTTTTAGTCATAGAATTCGAGTCAGGCGGTTCCGGTAAAGGTGGCAAATCTTTCGAAGGATTCATTAAACTATTAGGGGGTTTGGTTAAAGGAGTTAAAAATGGAGTTTTAGTTATGGGTTTCGAATCGTAAGGAGTTTCATTGGAAATTGTGGAGTCGTGGACAGATAAGGGCATTTTTAAGTGGTTGGAAGTGTGTGGCAGGGAATAGGAAAATTTTCGTCATTGTGATCATTATCATTGTGGTCATTATGGTCGAGCGGATTTTCGTAATCAAAATTTTCTTGTTCGTTATTTGTTTCAACTTGAACGTTAAAATGTGAAATTTCAGATTGATATTGATTTTCAGTTTCATATAAATTGGAAATATCATAAAGATCATCGTCATTGTTTTCTTCGTTGATTTCAGTATTGTAAATTTCTTCGATAATAGGTTGTTGACGAGGGCGATAGGAGGTAGAAGGGCGATAGGACGTAGAAGGGCGATAGGAAGTAGAAGGTTGGTAAGGCTTTTTATAACTTAGGTGAGTGGTGGTAGACATTGGCGTTGGTTTTGGAAATTGTCTATTTTGGTTTGGTCTGAACACATTCGAATTTTGTGAATTTTGCATTTGCGGTTTGCCAAATACTTGTGAGTTAGTCGGGAATCTTTGATTAGCGATTGGTTTTGGCTGAATATTGATTGGCTGC
Source organism: Pseudeuparius sepicola (assembly GCA_963920635.1). Taxonomy (NCBI): domain Eukaryota; kingdom Metazoa; phylum Arthropoda; class Insecta; order Coleoptera; family Anthribidae; genus Pseudeuparius; species Pseudeuparius sepicola. The sequence continues at coordinate 103,553,244 of OY987299.1, read as the reverse complement.
GACGGAAAACCGGGATTCATCGGAAAACGACATGGCTGAGGATTGTTAAATTGTACAGGTGGAAATTTGGGAATAACTTAATTTTGAGGGCTATTTAGCTGAAATTGTAATTTTGGAAATGGTGCATTTATTTTAGATTTCATAACATCACTGGCACTGGTCATATTTTGAAAATATTTTATATTGTCTTCTTGAGTTACTAATTGCAAAGCTTCGTTTAAATTTGTGGGGCGCATACAACGTATGGTAGTCCCAAGTGGTTCCTTTAAACCGGACAAAAATGTTTTGAGAGCTAAATTGTTATAAAGGGTTCTTTTGAGAATTTTTGCTTCTTGAGTGTCTTCGTGAATATCAACATAGTTAATAATTAAATTTAGGAGTTGTAGAATTCTATCATAAAATTGCTGCGGTCTTTCGTTATGTTGTTGTCGCAACATAACCAAATCCCTGTTGAGACAAGCTTCGTCTCTTTGATCAGCGAAATGACGATACAGTGTTTCCTTGATATCATTCCAGCAAGTGATAGTTTGAATATTTACAATAAGTTTAGCATTTCCACTTAGTTTCTCAATTAAAGAATGCATCAGATAAACATTTTGAAAACATGTTGGGTTTTTAGTGTCAAAAAATTGATTTACTATTGATTCGCAAACAGTCAAATATCGATTTAATTCGGTTGGGTTACCGTCAAATTCGGGAACACATTTTAAAAATTCGGGTTTGAATGGAGTGGTCATTTTTTGTGATTTTTGAGAAATATTTTCGAATAAAACTTCTGGTCGATCAAAATTTTGGATTTCAGTTTCAGTAAGTTCGTTTGAGTCACTTGAAGACAAAGACAAATTGGCAAGATCTTCGACAAATTTATCAAAAGACATCAAAATTGCACTTACATTAAGAGATGAGCAATTTTGGCCATCTGAAGTCTGGGTTCGGCGATGTGGTCCTCTTCCAAAGCTTCTGATTGGTCCGTGCGGGAAACAGACGATTTTGTTCTGACCGGCGACGGTTCGATAATCGATCAATCGTTGATACTATCTCGCGGCACGTTCGATACGCGGCGTTTCGATTATCCGGAAGACTGCGACAGTTAATGGTCGGGAGCGTAAACGCGGTCTTTTTAAAAAATTATTTATTGAACATAAAGTTACAATACAAAGTATAGAATAAGAATGAGGTATACAATATAGCAAAGTCCCGCTTTTATAGGGGACGCTTCGGCGGTGTCTTCTTGTGCAGCGTCAGCGCTTCTTCGGGATCGGTGGTGACATAATTCGCGTTGAGCTATGTGAATTATTCTAAACAACAAATATTGTAGTTAGGTATACTGGGAGGCTCGCGTTCGGATCATGTCATGTTTCCGGATAAATTTAGTTTCCACTTTCTTTCCCTGCGAACTTTTAAGGCCCATTACGGCGACACAAAAACAAACACGTCTCGGTGCGCGCCGAAAGGGCACGCCGGTCACATGCGCCACTAAATCATCGGCCCCCGGCCCCGACGGGCCAGGCGGGCTGACGGGCAGGCCCTGGCGGAAGCGCGGGGCTTCCCTCGCGCAGCTGTCGCCCGCCGGGCGCTGCGGGGAAAACGCGGAGGTCCTGAATTATTCAATTCAGCGCACTCCAAATAGATTCCGGATTCCCGTGTCGCTTTTCCGACCGGCGAGTTGAAGGGATGGCTAAGTGACAAGCGACGGCAGCACCGTACTCCCTTGGAATGCGCCGACGCAGTATATGACGAAAAATAACTCGGCATTTAGTTTCGCAGCAAAAGCATTTTTTCGACATCAGACTAATTTTGTAACATTCCGCAGTCGGTTTTAGTACCGACTAAAAGTATCAGTTGAATAAGGCTCTTTCTTCCATCGCTATTGAAAAATACACTCATTATAAGTACCTACATTCGAAATAATTGCCCCTAGGTATACCCGTAAGGGGACAAAGGTAGGTATGTAGTTTCAATACTGGGCTATGTCTTAAAGCTAGCTACATAGGTTTTCAGATGACTCTGTGCACTTGAAGTTTTATTACATGATAAAGGTTTGATTCTTGCCGACAAACTGAAGCCTGGTCGTCAGAACTCGGTCTGGAAGCATGTGTATGTGTACTGATGTGTTCTCGGATTGAGTAAACAAGAAGAGCGACTGTTTTTTTATATTTTTGACCTTTACAGAAAAACTATTCTTCATAAAAACTTTTGCTTGCGAAATAAATAAGATTTGCGTATACCTGTTACTTCTGATAGACAGTGCGGCCAAAAATCTGTCAGTTCATGATATAAGTAATTATAGAAAAAAGAGTTCAGTTCGAAATTATCGCGAGATCCACAAATTCAAGTTTAAAGACAGAAAATTTCAAAAAACGGATATTCTCGTAGTAAAATGAGAATTTCAGGAAAATCTTAAAAACTCCTAAACATATTGGGATTTTATTATGTTATTTGTGGAGCGCAGAAGTTGAAAATCTCATCATTGGAGTTGCTTCTTCAACAGTAAGTTACTGGGTACAAGACACAAAAGGCTTATTGATGGAACTACTGAATTAGCTTCTCCATGATTACCTTCATCGCAGTCTATATCCTCCAAGTGCAATGTGTCCGTACTATTTATGATACGTCTCGTTTCCATTTATTGCTTGCCGAGTTTTCAGATATTACTCGACCTTCCATGGAACCACGTCCAGTACGCTATTCAACAGTTCATCACATTTGCACAACGGTCGTCCTGGCTGCCTCGCTCCTGACCGCCTTGTAGCAGCAAAGCAAGGCTTCGACAACATGATTAGTACAGGCGTAGCCCGCCCGTCTGAAAGAACCTGGAGTTCAGCTCTTCATTTAGTTGCGAAACAAGAAAATGCCTGGCGTCCCTGTGGTCACTACCGCGTTCCAAACGCATGCACGGTACCAGACAACTACCCTGTTTGCCATATATTGCAGATTTCTCGAGCCATCTACATGGTTGCAAGATTTTTTCTAAGCTAGATCTTGTTAAAGTTTACCATTTAATGCCAGTCAACCCAGAGGATATCCAGAAAAGTGCGATTATTACCCCATTTGGCCTGCGTACGAATTTCCGCTTATGAGTTTTGGACTGCGAAATGCCGCTGCCACATTCCAACGATTCATGAATGAGGTAACTCGTAGACTATACTTCTGTTTTCCTTACCTAGACGACGTAGTGGGGGCCTCGAATACAGAATCTGACCATGAAACCATCGAATATTATTTCAGCGATTCTCTGAACACGGGGCGTTGCCAAATGCAGGTAAATGCATGTTTGGTGTATCAGACTTGACTTTCTTGGGTTACAGAATAATTTGTGATGGAATTCTACCACCATCAAAGCCCTACAGTCAAGGAGGGTTCATGCAAAAGCAGACGTGTCCATTTTTTACAAACTTGAGAAAAGCGGCAAAAACTGATTTGTCAAAAGTCGGTTGATTTGAGAAAAAATGGTTTAAACATATCTGTATGAGAGGATCTCACCAATATATTAAAGAAAGATATTTCCAAAAACAAATGTATTTCTGCGAGATATTTAACAGAAAAAAATGGATATATGTCTCCTTTTGCATGAACACAACGCATCTCGAATTTTCAGTTCCCATATTTTTGGTTTTGGATTTTTCTTTCTACTACCTACGTGAATACTGCCAACTGTAGTTTCCAACACAAGTCTTGTTTCGTTTGCCACTTATCCGCCGACTAAACAAACAGCTGATTAATGGCGTGATCTATTCGGCAAAACAAGAATCATAAACCGATGAAAATTGTGTGGAGATATGTCTTGTTTTGAAATAAAACTGTTATAACTCAAGAAACACATGAAATGGGTTTTGTTTTCTTTTGATTAGTTTTAAATTCCATTCGGATATGTCTTTGTTTTGATTGAACTTTGTAGGTTTAAATGAAAAATAACTGTGGATTTGTCTGGTTTTGCGAGAATATCAATAAGGCAATCCCTAGAAATCGTACCAAAGAGTATACATTTGGTAATAAATCGATTTGTCTTAGAAATAGACTTCTGCTTTTGCATGAACCCTCCTCAGTCGTGCCCGGTGCCAAATACGACCCGTGAACTTCAACGATTTCTTGGTGTAATCAGTTTTTACAGGAGATTCTCACCTGAGGCTGCTGCGATCCAAGCTCCGTTGCATGCTGCCCTCCCTCTCTGGTCCTAAACTTCGACCTTCACACCCATTGCAGCTGCATCAGAACCTACAGATATACATTGGAAGCAAGCAAGCATATAGACTGGCTCGAGCAACGAGCAACCCTTCTTTCCCACCTGAATTCTTCAGCAAACCTTGCCCTAGTTACAGATGCATCCCAAATAGCCCTAGGATTAGTAGTAGGCGAAGTATTAGACTATTTTGAGACTAGGGGTAGAGAGAATTATACAAATTTGATTGATTTGTTGCATTTTGACTTTTGTCTTTAATAGAAAAAAAAACTAATAATAAGGGTATAGTTTTGTACTATAACCAAACTAGAAATGTTGTGTTCAAACCCAGAATTTAAGAAGAGAATTATTCGTTAATAATTTGTATTTAAATTTATTTAAAACACAGCAAATATCTACTTGTTCTGTTCTGTCTCAGTTGATAGATATTTAGAAGCTTATAACTTCATGTTTCAAGGAATTCAACAAATATTTCGATTTTGCCGAAATCCATAAACAAACATTCTTTCTATGATTACTAAACTTATGGCGTCGCATTCCGAACGTTCCAAATTATTTATACAGGAGATACCATCATTACTAATATTTCAAAATTAAAATAAACATTGTTTTCATGCAGCAACGCCCACGTTTAACGGAAAAATGTCCAGTATCTATGTATTATCGACGCTTCAATAGGTTTGCTGACGGCAGTATGATAAATTAAAAATAAAGATTTGCATTATATTTGCATAAGAGGAAATGCGAAATTTGCGGAACTGAAAAGCACCCGTATATTATTACATTGAATTTGCATGTTTTGCCAACAGTTGCAATGCCATATTATTCTCGAACCATTGACCTCGATATATAGTTTCTCAGTAATGCGAAGAATTAAGACAATTAAATGCTACCCGAAATAGCGTTGCTTTGCATATTTTTTATGAAACATGATTACAAATAATACCAGTGACTATAGAATAATACTGATAAAACCTAGCAAACTTTCCAAGACCTGTTGGGGATGTGAACTATTTTTTAAAGATACAGAAAGTGACCTATCTAGCTTCATCGGAGTATAAAATGAACCAGAAAAAGTTATTACCTATCAGTTGAAGATTATCCATCGCACCGCAAACAATACTTACCTACACTTCTTTATTTTTACCGCTTTTATAAAGTATATAATAAGAATACGTATACACGAGTGTATTAAAACTGCGAGCTTTGGGGTACGTGTAATTAAAAAATTTAAAATGAAGTATTTTAACTGCAAAGTAAGTCTTTAATCCACTTGATTTTACAGAAATAGTAGCATAAAGCATGATTGCTATAGAACAGTTGAACTTACTATTCATTATTGACTTGATACGGCAAACAGAAAAAAAAAGTACAACCAGATTTTATATCTATAATAGACTTTCTATGTTTCGTACTTACATTATTCTTAAATTAAATACCTACCTATTTTTAAGGTCCATTAACCCAACTTTATTATTCCGGTAAGCAGGTATTCGTGATAAATATAAGGTCATTTTTAGTTTTAAATTTATATAATAATAAAAAAAGGCTCAAATGTTCAAATCTGAAATGGAAGGTCAAAAAAACTATATGTTAAATTTCTAAAAAAACAACTATGTGTAGATAAAGAAACTGATTGCAGCCAAACTTGAGTAAGTGAAAGCTGGCCCAACACTATCATTGTCGGTCCAGATGATACAGTAAACATATCGGCTGATTATTGAACTTTGCAGCTTTCCAAAAAGACAAGGTGATTAAGATAGGTACAATATAAAAATATATTAAAATACCATAGAAATAAAACGAAAAAAAAAAAATACCTTCTTTAAGTAGGTACTCGTATTTGCAGTAAACGTTTCATTGAGAGTAACTTCATAGATAATTTTGGGCAGCGTAAATATACTCAAACACTGACAACATACCCAATAATATTCAAAATATCACAGTGGTTTTCTGTTTTCCAAGGCATCCTAGAAAATTCAACTTTAAATTATTAACAATAGCGGTATGCCAGTTTAAATGTAAAATATTTCCACTATTTGAAATAATATTTTGGTACGTATGAGAGAGACCTTTTCTTCGTAAGTGTAAATAACAATGTGTTTACCGACAATATGCGTTGTTTAATTTCCAAAGCATTCTGGATGGTATGCTTCAGCCAATAAGAATAAATGCAAAAAAAATGCAAATAGAGGCAAAACTATTGATTTTAGGTATGTACCTATATAGTTGTTTAGTCAAAGTCGTTAGTCGACATACAATTATTATTATTATTATAAGTATTATTTGAAAAAATGAGTTTTTGATATTTTTTCATAAGAGAGTTGTAGACTAATCTTTGATCACTCTGTATAATCAATATGAAAATTACTGCCTTCTTATATAGTAGCATACAACCTTCCCACTATAATAAAGCGCGGACAAAATTTGAACTTTTGCAACTGTCTTGAAGTTAGGGAGAATTTTTACAACTCCCGCAAATGTTAAAAATTTTAAAAAGGGTTGAATATCTCCTAAACTATGAGGTTTAAGTATGCAGTTCGTTAGACAAACTGACATTAAAATTTATCGGGGATTCCTAATATGTAATAATATACAGAGTGTTCTGTTTGACATAAGGAAGTTTCCGTCAACTTCCGGTATGACCGGAAGTTGAAGAAAGTTGAAAATATTTTCGTTCAAGTGACCGGGTCCGATAACCTAAGTATAAAATTTTTGTGGATAGAGGATAGCGGGATGAGGACAAGTAACACTATCTGTATGTTCAGATTATGCCGACGTATCGACGTTTATTTTGCGCCTTCTTCGGGGCTTATCAATTTTACAGATAGGTATGTAGTCAACATATTAAAATAAAAAACTCTTAAAATTATCAACAAAGGAATACACAGGTGACAGATTAAACGATAATTTCTCCAGACCGGAAACGTACTGCCATGCCAAGCAAGTTAACAGTTGTTTTAACCAATCGTTTAATCTGTCACCTGTGTATTCCCTTGTTGATAATTTTAAGAGTTTTTTTATTTTAATATGTCGACTACATGTCTGTAAACTTGATAAGCCCTGAAGAAGACGCAAAATAAACGTCGAAACGTCGGCATAATCTGAACATACAGATAGTGTTACTTGTCCTCACCCCGCTATCCTCTATCCACTCAATTTGAAGGACGTTAAATCTAGTACTATAAAATTTTTCTGATACTTATTCCGTTCGGTTCTCCAGATACTTTTAATGTACGGTTTTCGCGCCGCACCCTGTATTTTATAGTGCACAAAGTTCGTAAGTGTAAATTCGAATGCAGCTAATGCTACTCTATAAGAGATGGCGCGGCAATAGGGTCGAACTTTGACACCAACGGCCAGGTGTTAGTATATAGTTGCCGGATTGTGCATCTTTTCCCCGTTGGTACAGATAACAGTAAAGTTGCTTAAGCTAAGTTCATACATTCGTATAAGCTGCGGTAGCGATTATTTGCACAATAAAATCGCAAAAGCTGCACTTAGTTCATATATATACCCGCGAATAATTTTTTGGACATTTATGGAATTTTAATAAACATATATAAAAGAGAAACAAATAACGTAACCACCATAACATAACCTAAAACATAATCGGAACGAAATGGGAGTTCTTGCGCATGCGCCGACGTTAATTTGAGAAATTCGCAAAACTTAAACAAAAGTCTACCCGGAAATATTGGCAGTCCAAATTAACCATTTTCGCAATTAGCGATTCGCGACTGTATGAACTCTACAATTCTGCATTCCAGCGCCACCTATTACCGAGAAGACTAACAGAATTCTAAAGACTATTTTACCTACTGCGTCTGTGCAGATTATGTATAAGGAGGCAGAACATTTGAAAATTTGCTCTACAAATAACATTGGAATACATTTCTTGTAGTCAATATGCTGTTTCATTATTTTTGTTTCATATCGTTCCAATTTTAGTCAATTTCCGTTAACTGTTTTTTTCACCTTCGCGCACTTTTCAAGACTAATGTCACAGACCACGGAAACTTCACAGACCTATGGATACTTTATCGATGGCGAGAGGGACGTAAAAAATTAAATTTCATTTTCGTTAAAAATTGCTCCGTAGGCGAAAATCTGTACAATTTTCAAGGTCAACTCTAATATGAACATAAAATTTTACGTCAATATTATCAATTTTTGCTAATTATGCGGGCTCATAATCATTTGTGCAGTAAGCAAGTATAGGTACTGTTTCCTTTCATAGAAGAGAGTGGTAACAAAGTTCTATTTTATTGTCGATTTATAATTTACAAAAATTCAGGTATTTTCAATAACAACACTCTGAACACCCTTTTGTCATATGCCATTTGGAGGTAAAAATAAAAGTTAATGCTCATAGTGCCCTATAATTTACTTATTATATTCTTTCAAAGGGCCATATTATGTCTATAATATTTGCAAATATTTTTCTGACCAGTGTAGTAGGTAGTAGGAAAAGATAAATTTAAATTTGGTTGAAGGTGGGGCAATGATAATTATTATTTTTTAAGCGGGTATCTAGATGTATCTGCTTGCTACAATCTGCCGCAGGCTAAATTTTTTTATAGAAAAAAGTATAATAGAAGTTATAATAGATTAAAAAACTACATCATCATTATGTTTTTTTATTTCGACAGTTGATAGTTGAAAAATTCAACCTTGATTTCTTGTTAAGTCGAAAGTGTGACTGTTAATAATTTTGACGATTTCTTACTTAGTTTGTCCTATTTTATTATTTTGAATTAGTAATTAGGAATTACAGACACCCCAAATTGTCCACATTCTTTGTGCCTTTTTATATTATTAAATATGTCGTTACCAACAACCAAAAGTTTTGACCTATGCTCCAGTGGTAGGTAACCAAATTATATTAAAATTTTAAAAGTATTTATCTTGAAAGGTTTCCGAAAAAATGGCTTTTGGTGAGTTAGATACATGATCAAAACTTGGGCACTTCTTTCTGTATAACTTAAAGGCCTATAATAGTTATCTACGGATGTTGTCTATCCACGGGCTTCTTTTGGAGTACTTCGATATACCTATTATACAGAGTGTCCCATTTTGGGTGTTTTTCTCAAAAATCTCGGTTATTATTAAAGCTAGAGGGTTGCGGTCTTCACGTCACTGTACTACTTTTTTGACAGGAATTTGGTGGACCAATCAGATTTTAGATAAGTTTTATAGTTTCCGCGCATTGGCGCAGGACTGAAATTTTCGATTTTTTGGAAACCTCTCCTGGCTACAACTTATATACTTATATATCGACAAATTTAATCAACTATTTTTATAGATTTTTTGGCGTAGAATCGAATGGAATAATTAGTTTTTTGGTAGCGTTAATAGTTTTTGAGATATGAACCAAAGTTATATTTTTTTTTAAATGGAAACCATAGTTCATATCACAAAAACTATTAACGCTACCAAAAAACTAATTATTCCATTCGATTCTACGCCAAAAAATCTATAAAATTAGTTGATTAAATTTGTCGATATATATAAGTTGTAGCCAGGAGAGAGGTTTCCAAAAAATCGAAAATTTCAGTCCTGCGCCAATGCGCGGAAACTATAAAACTTATCTAAAATCTGTAAAAGTAGTATAGTGACGTGAAAACCGCAACCCTCTAGCTTTAATAATAACCGAGATTTATTGATTTTTAATCCTTCGGCAAATTCAAAATGTACAAAAATAGAAGCCTTTCAAAGTACTATGGTGGTATGGGTATGCACCGCACACATGTCATGGGACAAGCTGTAAATATATACGCAAATTTCTTACGATTGTAGAAAATTTCCTACCGTTTAATTTTTATTGGAAAATAAAGGAGATTAATAATGAAAACCATCTTAAGTGGGACATCCTCCTGTATATTATCAAATTATTGAAAAGCCTACAAATGAATTGCCCCGAAAATGGACTAATTTCGATTTGAATGATATTATAATAATAATAAAAAATTTAGGCTTTGTATCGAGTTTAATCTAGTAAGTTCTCTCATAAAACGGCAACAACACGAAGTAAATCTTCTTTATGTGTTCGGTGTTTCTAATTTGAATTCACGCTACCCGACACCGTCGGCGAACAAACAGTTTTTGGAGCACCCCATAACTCATCCATACCACAAACAGCGATAATTAAGAAACGTAAACCGGCGACGTCAAGTAGCAGTTGATAGGAGAAAGCGTAAAAGAACTCTCCCTTTTTGTCTCGAGCGTATACCCCCAGTTAAAAATATATCCTGACAAAAGTCGGGAATCCGATTCGTGCTAAAAATAAGCCACAAAGCCGTAACAAGCAAAGCGAAGGCAATACCATCAATTACCACGTGATTTACCACCTTAATTGATACGGCTCCACCAAGAAGGAGGCTTTTTTCCGTATTTATTGGTCCCGCGGCCCCCGCCGCATAAATTGAGATTATAAAGAGGAAAAGCTCGGCTTAGCTGCAAACCAAACGGTTTTTTTAGACCAAGGGGAATTTTAGTACACCTATATCCAAAAGTTAGATATTATATCCATTCATCTATCCATATACTATGTGTTATGCTTCTGGGGTACTTCTAGTTTGGAGTATTGGGAGGGTGAGAATCATTATTATTATTATTATATCTACACATAAACTTGGGAAATTATTGCTTCTGGCAAGTAGGTAATGACTATTACTGAAAAAAAAATAGTAAAGTTTTGTAGATATTGGATTATAACGTAAACTTAAACAAATAAGAGTAGGTTCCTAATTATTCATGTATAAAAGCAATGAATGTATATACCTATCTTAAAGGATTGGTGGTACAGGTACAGGACAGGGGCATTCAAGATTTGACCCTCTTAATTTTGTTATTTTTTTACCATAGCAAAAAATGGTAAACAAAAAACTGTAGGAAATTTTCCTGCTAATCTATTGGGACTGGTGGTATATACCGGTACCAACGATATATAGGACCAGATACATTATCAAAGAAAACTTGTTTTGTTTCATGATTTTAAAAAGATGTTATTGTTGGCACATTGAATGTTTTCAATGTTCTGATACGATTTAAATTATTTTGTAAATATAAGTATCTCAAAACATATATACGACATACAAGTCTATCAAAAAAACTATATATTATTCATTACAAAATAAGAAAGACTAAATTTAAGAAATGCCAATATAAACAAATTACCTCGTCTTCTTCCCCTCGACCCGCTAATGTAGAAGCAAAACAAAACAGTGTTATTTGTATTGCCGTATAAGCCATCTATCTATTCCTATATATCATTGATTGGTACAGTGTACATGTACATACATCAACTTTGCATCAAACATCGAAGGAGTTATTATCATTATGCGTTTTAAAAATACACATTTTTATTGGTTTTTACAGTAGTGTTTGATATAAAAGAGATTTTCCGAAGTTACGGGTATAGGTAGGTAATATTATAATTTTTCAGAAATGTCGTGTCTCTAGATATTAAAAAATGGTAAGCAACTTAACGCTTTATGACATAATAATAATTTATTTCACTGCATTTCAAAATATGGATGGTTTTTATATAAAAATATTAAAACACCCCCCAGGGAATGAACTTGGCTTAAAATTAAAATGTCTTTGCACCAATATTTAGTTGTTACACATATTTTATTTTCTCTTAATTTTGCGTAGAAATTTAGTTGTGTTGTTATAATTTGGTAAGAGATCAACCGGTAAATAAGTATCCTGGGTTATTTCAATAATTAAGAAAGAAACGGCATCCACAATAATACATCACGAAAAAATTTTCTTAATAACTTACTCAACTCGATTTCATTTTAAATGTCAAATTTTGCAGGCATGGTCTGTGAAGTCACGTCTCTTTTTAGGCGCAAGTAATCCAAAATAGCCTGAAATAAGTTTTAAAAGAATTTAACAATAAGAATTTTTCTCATTTATTGCAAACAACTCTGTTTGTTGACAGAAAAAAGTGCTCATTTTACCTATATCTATATATACTACTCATATTTGATTTTATTCCATACATTCTGGCCGTATATAGTATTTAGTAATCTTGTAAGCAACTCAAATACCCATTTTCTTAGCGCACATTCTCCGAAGGCAATCAATGTCACGGTGCCGTATCGCGCCTCTAAAAGTTGCCTCGCAAATTTTTTTCTTCGCTAATGAAACCCTGAGAAGCCCCCTGCCTCCCGCTTAATAAATTTATGGTTATGAAGTCGGTCGGTGTTTCTGCTGCCAGTTTATTAGATCCTGGAAATTTTAATATAGGTGATCCTGCAGTCAAGTACTCGTTAACTTTTAATATAACCCTAAAGATATTAATCTTTAGCTACCGGCTTTTAGGCAAATGAAGTAGGCAGAGACGCAACAACGAGGGAGTGTTTTACCACCAACGGTTTGAAATTAGAGGAATAAAAATAGACATATCCTATATGTATATCCATTTTATAGATTGATGATCCATTATAGACCGTCAGACAGTGACAGATTTTCCTTACTGATTTTCTCATTTATGCCTTGGAGAGGGTTGAATTAAGGGTTGGCAGATCACACAAAAATGACTTAATTCAACCCTTTTTCCACACGCTACACTTATGCCTTTGGGTTTTCGAGGTCGGAATAATATAATAAATCATACGATGAACATGGCATAAGTGGGAATTAGTACCTTTTTTTCTGTTATGAAAAATCGAATTTTCCATATGTTTTCCCCGGGGGCCAAACTTAAAATTACTTATAATTACCCAGCATCGATTTACCTTTCAACCCTCTCCAAGGCATTAATGAGAAAATCAGTAAGGAAAATCTGTAACTGTCTGACGGTCTATTATCTCAAAAAAGAAACGTCGACCAGAAAATCAAAAATACCATGATGTAGCCCAGAAGAATTTTAATTAAGTTTGTTTTTCAATATTCTCGCAAAAATGACACCAGAAAGTTTGTTTTTCAATATTCTCGCAAAAATGACACCAGAAAAAATAAAATATAATTTTAAAAAATTCGGGTTTTCTTAAATATCTCAGCAACCTATGAAAATATTTGAACCCAAAGGCGCAACTTTGGCCCATTTGATCGACTTCGTATCTATCAAGGTTTTCGAGATCCCCTTGTTGAGAACCGAAACTGAATCACCCTGTATACGTCTGTGATAGTAGGTATAGCTGATTACCAAATGAGGAAGAGAAAAATTATGGTCTCTTCCCATGTCAAGTTAAATAAAAGTGAATCGAGAACTAATTATTATTATTGTTTATCAATTCATCAATTATTCGTCAGATACCTTCTCATGGGTTTACCATCAATTATGAAATCCTATACCTCTTTCGGGGGCGATGTTAAGTTTCAGAATAAACGGGAAGATTTTCATTAGCTTATATTTTATTTTTTCCCATAAATCACAAAACATGCCGAAATATTGAGAAAAAAGTTCGATAATTTTTGTTGGAATTTTTTGAAAAACAGTCTAATTTATTACCGTTTTGATTTTACAATTTCGATCCATTTCTTCTTTTTACTAATATTTTACATCATATTATCAAGAAATTAATATCAGTGTTACCCTCAGACAAATACATAGACTAATAGTTCAATACAACACAGACCCTGCCAAGATAAAAAAATGTTTAGTAACATTATTTTTCTGAGTTAGTAACAGAAACTGATTTGGACAGAAGGTACCTAGTTAATAGTGGTGTGCGAATATATAGGGACTTCCTGATTTAACCCATATAGCAGATGCATGTTGTTTGAAGTGAGCCACCCAGCCGAACGGGCTGTGGCAGCAAACAAAATACAAATCTTAATACAAAATGTGTAAACAGCACGCCCTAAAACGCACTATCGCACCGCTTAATAATAATAATAATTCTCACCCTACTCCAAACTAGGAGTGCCCCAGAAGCAACTGAATGCTTGTCCGGGGGAGGGGGTCAATTACTATTATTTTATCTTGGTCATGACGAAAATTATTTTGTCTTCATTAGAACGAAAATGCCACCATTAACTTGGATACACACGTTAATTCTGTTAGTGATCGATCTACGAATACGAATAACGGACAAATAATCCATATCCAAGATTATTTCCGATTTCTCAAATTCATGATTATAACCATAGAAGAATCTACTACTTCTTCTATGTCATAACGAACTGCCAAAGATCCCTTGTCACGAAGGCCGTGAACCAGTTCACACAAAAGTTGCCGGATTTTGCACGTTCGAAACCCATCTTCGATACCATTTAGTAGCAGCCTGATGTGCATTTTGCAAGTAAGAGATGCTCTTAGTATTTCTTATTTCTTCAGATTGACCTTCAAAAATAACAAAAAATATCCAACATATCTTGGAAACTGCTTCGGGAAAAAGAAACAACTACTGTGGCTATGAAAGGGCCAAAATCCCCAAAAAAATGGCCGAGGAAAAATTCTCTGCGTGGCATCTCCTACTCTCACCGGCAAAGTTAAAACCTTAACCACTTGCATTATTCCTCTTTTTAGATGGTCTTACCATGAAAAAATTTCAGATCAAGGTAATAAAAACCAGTCTGGAGGGTTGCTTTTTAATTTTAATAAAGTGCAATTACATGCCTGCCGGTGAAAGACTGAGGGAGGTGGGGGAGCCAGGAGCCAGTGAAGGGGGTGGAACTCTCGACTCTCTGCGAAAGTGTAGGTAAATAAATTACGCCAACGATCAGGGACCCGGTGTTTCCGCCAATGGTATGAAATAATATCATTAGAAGTATATACCATATACTGGCACAGAATAAATAGCGCTACCGTATAGGCTATATATTCTGTGATACTGGGTAATTCCATCATGATGTAAAATTTTAAACACATATAGTGGGAGAGGCCCACTAATAAAGGACTGAGTATCTCGTGGCAAACAACTTGTGTCGGCCCAGGGAAAATCAATGCACTAATTACTGGTCGCGCATTTTTGGGTATCAAAAAAGGAAAAAAAATGATTGAGATTGCAAAAAGGTGATAAATTAATCCCATGCCGTATTTATCGTCACACCAGAAAACAGTTTCAAAAAAAAAAAAAATAAAAACCCGAGAAAAATAATTATCGAACTTTTAGGTTTTTCCTCAATATTTCGACATTTTTTGAGATTTATGAGAATAAGTAAAAAAATAAATTTATATATATAAATAAATAAATTTAAATAAATTTAATATATTTATATATACATATGTTGGTGCAATTCGCAACAACGCGCCGGTAGTTGCAGGCCTCCATGCCAGTCAGAAGCGCCGTTAATTAGGGGTTTAAATGCACTTCTGAAAATATTTTTTAATTTGTTTTTTATTTATTTCAGAACTTTTTAATTTCGGATTCGTATTACGCTAATTTTTATACACCTGTGGTTAAAATTTTTTATATCATGACTGAATCGCCCTGTATACTTGTATAATTATTTAGTTCCAATCCCAACAAGTTCGATTGGGATAACACTTCGGTACCTGACCCCCCTCCTAGGAATTGCGGATGCGGTTAAAACCTGTGATTTTTTAAGCGTATAACCACCATGAGCGTGACGGGTGTCAAAGACAGACATAAAAATCTGACAGACACAGAAAAGCAGACGTCGTATACGGATTTATACAGTGTGGATAGAAATTGTGGAATATTGCTTATATTTCTTAAAATATTCCTCATATCAAAAACATGTTTGAATAAAAGTGTTATAGGGGAAATTATTTCCCGTTTAGTGATATCAAGCAATCTTTTGTAGCACAAAAAATGTGGTGGCCATGGTAACCCATTTAATTTTCTTAAATGGCACCATATACTTTTTTTGGTGAAAATTGATACATTGGAACTTTCTGAATACGATAGAATACAATTTTAATGGGGTCGCATAAGAAAAACATACAAAAAAATAAGTTTTCTATTATGCTATTTTCAATGTTTATCAAAATAATTATTAACATCAAGTTAGCCATGCCAAAATCAGAACAATGCGAAACTGTCACTAGCTGTGTAACTGTGTACAGGGTGTTCACGAAATATTGGAGACCCCCCTTAACTTTCTTATTTTTGACCCGAGGAAAAAGTGTTTTATATGAAAGTTTTAGAAAATTTTCTCGACTTTCCAACGCCGTTTTCAGAAAAAAAATCGAACGTCACGTTTTCAAGATAGAGACCTAACTTGTATTTTTTTTAATGGAACTCCCTCTATGTTATTGAATTTTTAGATTCTACGCTTCATTCGGATTAGAACGATATATAATTTAATATGTTTTATATAACTTTTGTCTTAGAAAATTGCATTTTAAAACAGGATTTCACAAAAACTAAGATGGCCATGAAACTAGAACTAACACATTTAAGAATATTTTTGATTTGATTTGAAAATCACAAAAACAACAGAAAAGCATATAAATTTTACTACACATACAAAATATATAACAAAGTATAACAATAATAATATTTTTCATAAGAACTGTTCGAATTGTAATCCGTTCACTTGGAGGCATGAGTGATATCTCTTTTTCATATTATTAATACTTGTTAATATTATATCTTGTTTGTTATTTAAAAAATGTATTCGTTCGACAATTTTCCCTTGCAGTTCTTCTATATTTTTATTAGGATCTTTGTAACAACGGATACATTTTTTAAATAACAATCAAGATATAATATTAACAAGTATTAATAGTTTGAAAAAGAGATATCGCTCATGCCTCCAAGTGAACGGATTACAATACGAACAGTTCTTATGAAAAAATATTGTTATTGTTATAGTTTGTTATATATTTTGGTTGTGTAATAAAATTTATAAGCTTTTCTGTTGTGTTTTTATGATTTTTTCTCTTGGAACAAATCAAAACTTTCCTAAATGTGTTAGTTCTAGTTTCATGGCCACCTTAGTTTTTGTGTAATCCTGTTTTAAAATGCAATAATTTGCTACGACAAAAGTTATATAAAACATATTAAATATATATATCGTTGTAATCTGAATGAAGCGTAGAATCTAAAAATTCAACAACATACAGGGTGTTCCATTTAAAAAAACACAAGTTAGGTCTCTATCTTGAAAACGCGACGTTCGATTTTCTTTCTTACTTGGGCTTTGGAAAGTTAAGAAAATTTTCTAAAACTTTCATATACAACACTTTTTCCTCTGGTCAAAAATAAGAAAGTTAAGGGGGGTCTCCAATATTTCGTACTAATAAACGTACTTTTTTACTCAATTTTCTGTGTACTTAAGTATGTTACCTTGTATTCTTTCCGTTTCACTTAATTCAAGCGCCATTATAACTTACTAAGTACTTAAGTACACAGAAAATTGAGTAAAAAAAGTACGTTTACTGTAACAATGGACACAATTACAAGCAACTGACAGCTAGTGACAGTTTCCCATTGTTTTGATTTTGGCTTGGCTAACTTGATGTTAATAATTATTTTGTTAAACATTGTCAATAGCATAATAGAAAACTTATTTTTTTGTATTTTTTTCTTATGCGACCCCATTAAAATTGTATTGTATCGTATTCAGAAAGTTACAATGACTACGTTTATCTCGACGCGTTCGATCCGATTGAGAGAGGTTTGAATTCACCGGAGCGGACTCAAATAGACGGCGTAAACACTACAGATTGAAATTCAATTATATTTAAAATTTCAAGTCAAGCCGCTATTTCCAAACAGAAGTTGGCCAGAATGTGCCCCAACCTACTGTGGAATAAGTATAATAAGTTAATGTCCCTAGAGAGGATTGAAAATCGTAGGATTCAATACTGATTATGTAAACGTAGAATTATCAAAGATTTGACATAACTCAATCGGATCCATTTCAATCCGATCGAGTTGTCACGAGATAAACGTAGTCTATGTATCAATTTTCACCAAAAAACGTATATGGTGCCATTTAAAAAAAAATTAAGTCGGTTACCATGGCAACCGCATTTTTTTGTGCTAAGTACGAAAGATTGCTTGATATCACTAAACGGGAAATAATTTCCCCTAACACTTTTATTAAAACAAGTTTTTCATATATGAATATTTTAAGAAATATAAGCAATATTCCACAATTTCTATCTACACTGTATGAAGGAAAAATTAAAAAATCATCTTGTCACGTTAAATCATTGAGCCATTCATCGTATTGTTTATATACTTACCGCGCAAGGCGCCCTTTGTATTCTCGAGAAAGAAGCATCTACTAACTCGACTCTTTGCCTGCATCCATCTTACCGACAAAGTACTCCCATCCCGGCGGCAATTATTTAAAGAGGAACCGCATTTCTCCGCTATACGCGTCCATAATGTCTTCAACGCACCGATAAATCACGATTTTGAGACAATCGGTCCCGAAATAGCGGGGGCACCCCTGCGCGTTGTGTCGTCTACGCGCGGACGACCAGAATACCGCGTTGTTTTCCCGAATTGTTGTTTTGTGGAAACGGAAATACGCCTCGGGCCCATAAAGCCCGTATTAATTGCTTTAGGGGGTTATAATTTTCGGAGGATCGTGCCACTTCAAAAGACAACGCACGTGTTAATAGCGGGCCCGATTTTTTGGAGAGGCCGTTTCGGCAAGAAATATGGGAATCGAGCGATGGAAAAAAAGCGGGGAATTTCTGGGAACAGGTATACAAACGGGCACTTAAAACTGAAAATTTACGAGGAAAATACACGGGGGCACAAGAAACCGCTCCTTACCTATAGGTACCTAAATATATGCTTATACCTAATATGAACATGGAAGGGGCTGAGTCGGAGCTTCATACTTGATCTGTTCTAAGTAACATACAGAGGGTACCAAGTAAAAGCGCAGGGCATATGCGCGGTTTTTGAAAAATCGTTAACACTTTTTGGATCGTATGTGATTTTTGTAAAGCCCACATCCTCCCCTCGAAGCCATCTATTATATTTTTTTGGATCCCAGGTCCCAGGTTAATGTGTCCACGCCTTATAATTCAGCGCATGCGCGGTTTTTGAAAACCGCCGGCTCACGTCCATTTTGGTTAGGAATTTCATTTTTATAGAGTAGGTAGGTACTCCCTCTTCTATATTACTATTTTTTAATACGACCATACCATTGGAATGCCCTTATATTTAGGAATACGGGGGTCTAAATTTCAAATCCGATGGCTACCGAAAGCTTTCCAATTAATGGGTGGGCTTTACGAAAATCAATAAATAAAATTAATGGCGTGCATATTTTTTCTACTTACGTCAGTGGCGAGTGGCGTAACGCGAGGGGCTCCTACCAATCAGGCAAAAAAGCACTAAACAATGCTAGATAAAAACAATGCTACAGAGGAAACATATCATGGTGATGTAACTTTACAATTTTCTATGCCTCAGTCTCAGTTAAATTATCTGTCCTTAAAATTTCTAAAAAATTCGCCTGCGGCGCATTTTAATAAGCAAACTCCTCCTTTTAATTCCTGCTTTTAAAAATCAATAATCATTATAAACCCACCAGGAAATAAATTTCTATAGGTAGATACCTGCTTATCTACATAATATTCTACATTTATTTGGCCCTTTGAGGGGACATGTTAATTTATAGGAAAGTGACAATAAATTTATAGGCACTAGCTTATATTTTTACTTCCACTTCACTCAAGGAATATCTCTCGGGCTTTTATGTAAAAGAAAAAAAGAGTACCTACTTCTTGCATTTACTGCACAGTTAAATTATTATTATGGTTGCTATGGTTAAAAAAAGAAACAAATACAATCAGTTGACTTGCATAATATTTTTTGCCAATATTAGGTAACATAATTTTTTTAGTTCATTTAAAATGTTTGATCTTGAAAATTTGAAAATTTTCGCCAGCGGCGCAATCCTTGACAATAAACAATGAACTTCTTTTTCCCATCGACAAAGTCTATCCAAAGTCTAGAGAATACTAGAGAATACTATAAGTCGGCGCACTCGGCCTTGTGTAAACAAACGTTTCCCCCTTGCCCTCTCCCGCTCCCTCGGCCCGCCGTCATCGGAGTACGGCGATCGATATCTTATTTAATAAGAAAATAAGCTTATAGACCGGGAGATAGTGTCAGATTTTTGGACGTGATTTTACTTAATATGCCTTTCATAGGGCATTATGTTGCGTATATTCTCACAATAATAAGGTATGAATCACAGAGTCATCCTGGGTTCTTCATAATGGAAAAATGAGTTTTCATTTATTCGAAAAATATGCGTTTTGATATGATTTTAGTTAGGCTGCCATGTGTTTTATAATGAAGTTCAAAATAGAAAATTGCTCGGAAAACCATAGGCATACCGTTAGCGTGTGTTCGAAAGGGCTATTATTGCCATGTGAACTTGTATTTTAATAATTAATTTTTCCACGTTTCTAAACTGGCTGCCAATGATAAGTATGCAAGTTCTTGTTATGAAACTGCTGAAGAAAAGATGGCATACCGTTTGCGCATATTCAAGTACACTTTACATCGAATAAATCGTTTAAATTATTAAATAACATTCAATTTAAACAGTACTTGGACAAGCGCAAAAGGTATGCCATCCTTTTTTCAGCATTTTCATAACAAGCACTTGCATACTTCTCCTTGGCACCTTGGCTGTTCAGAAACGTGGAAAAACTAATTATTAAAATACAAGTTCACGTGACAATAATAGCCCTTTGGACCCACGCTAACGGTATGCCTATGGTTTTCCGAGGAATTTTCTATTTTGAACTTCATTATTAAAATAATAGTAACATTGTCAACCAGCCCTCCCTGACAATAATTTCTGGTTGCGCCACTGACTTACGTTAGTATAATGTTTTGCTAAAATGCAATAATCTTCCTTCATCCCGAGATCCACAAATAATTAAAGCTTAATAAATGTAGTAAACACTTCGAAAATCCAACATTTAAAAAACGATAATAAAACTATAACAATTAGGTAGGTATATCAAATTAACCGCAATGAGAGCATATATCTATATCTATTTATTTCAAAAATGCAAAAATATCAAGATATAGTATTTCTAGTCACTTGAAACAGCATAAAACACTCTAATTGGCGTCACAACAAGAATATATAGGACCAAGCGTCACGCAGTTTATAATATTGTCAAAAGGTCTCTAAAAACCATATCGATTGTAACTATTTACCCAAGTATGTCCTAAGATCTGTGAAACTATGGCACGCCTATCCACCGCATTTCGCTGCACAAGTGGCCGGCCGTCAAACAGTGTTTTTACTACAATATCTATCGTCTCTGTCTTCTTCATCTCTTTTTACTACTAATACTAGATGCGCTTTAATATGGGTAAAAAAGTGTTTTGTCTCGTATTTTATTGCGGAGGCGCCTGTTCTCGAATTGAAAAATGTTTCACACTCGAAAAATATAGGTTGCAGGGGGGCATCAAATATAAGTACTGGAAGAGTCTGTATCAGTGGCGTATATAGAAATTTGTTTAGAGTGAGGAAGTTGGCAACATTTTCAGTAGGTATAGGTAGAAATAGTAGTAAATAATTTATAATATTTTTATTTAAAATTCTCCTTCTTTGCGAGTATGACCTTTGACAATCTACATGAGTTTTATTTTTTATTTAACGGCCCTTGCCACGAAATGGAAAATCGGTGTGGCTTCTGCGCCTTGTGTGATAATTCAACATATTTTGTTCTATTTAACCGGCGTTGCGTAGTATTTCTCCTTGAGAAGTTATACGGAAAGCTCCATTCTAATGGGATGCACTGGCATTCCAGCCATTTAGAGTTTTGCATAGATAAGATAGAACGACGTAATTGCGGTTGCGTCGACTACAAAGCCGCTGATTTATTAACAGCCTCATTTGAATACGGTTTTTAATAAACGATGAAGGCGAGCTTTGTATAGTGCGCTTCGTACTTTTCACGAGGGGCTTTCCAGATACCTATGGGTACGAGTAACGAGTTTTTTTGCCATGGGAAAAGCATATATAATAATTTCTGACCTACCACAAGGCGCTGATTTCGAATGGCTTGTTAAAATGCAAATTTTGCAATTACCTAAATAGAACAGCACTTAACGGGAAAATCATATCGCTAGTTTTATTATAGCTGAATAGGTAGTTACAAGCCTAGGATAAAAGTGAGTAGATATACTATCTATAATAAGTACCTGCTACTAGTGTACACTTCAATATGTAAATAGTGGGCCAATGATGAGTATACTTTTCTGTCTTTAGGGGTTTAGTTATCTTCCAATTAAGTTGGTTTGATGTTGCCATTCAATAAACGATTCAATTGTTAATACACAGTGATGATACACTGAATTAAATAGCTTGCTGGAGCTATGGAATATTTTTAAACAATATTGGAAGTTATATATTTTTTTATGAAAAATAATTTCACTACAATCTGTAATAACAGTCACAATTTCTTTGGATCGCCACAGATTGTGCTTTTTTTGTTGAGCAAACAAAGAGGGTCTCGGATTGTGATACCCCTGCAACTTTGCCTGGCCTTCAGTCCATGTTGGATGAACCCTCGAAGCAATATTTGCAGACACCTGCTTTATTTGATGTTCAATTACGTGCGGCCAGAGGGGTGCGGATTAATAAAACGGGATTAATAAGGGGGCCATTCGTCATATCGTGCTACCCCGCATAATGCCTTGCGCGCACTCTAGTCGAGAGTTCTAATCGGAATTTTATTCATGAGTCCACGGTCGGACACTGGATGAATCGAATTAATGGCTTAATGCGAGTTTATTGAAATTTGTGACAGATATCATTACGACTTTTAACAAATAGGGTCTTCCGGATTAATTGCGCAAGTGCACTCGTTTAGTTATTACAAAAGAAGAGGGTAATATATTGGATGCAAGTAGATTAAAAGTCATCGAACACCTGCTATAGCTTCTTAACTCCTAACCCAAGTATAACGCATCAGGGATATATTTAAAGAATGTTCCGATAATCGACTGCACGATCAGTAACATACTCGCCAATAAATTAAAATTATGTTCTTATTGTAAACTGTTTTTACAACATACTTACTCAGTTTGAAGTATTTCAGATAAAGGTTAAAGAGAGTAGGCGTTTAGGTACAGGGAAACATTTCCTATGAACTCATCATTCCAGTTAGTACCTACCTAATAATCATTGTCTTGCCTTGGCTAAAGACCAACAACTTGATAGATTTAAAAAAAATTAACTTCACTGGAGACTGGAGATAAAATACACAGTTATCATTTATCAATTCTTTAGTCGCTTTTTTAGAAATACCCCGATATGACTGAAAAAATAAAATTTGCCATGAAACCGTATAACTCAAAGCAGAGTATGCCAAGATGACATTAATCTACATAAAAAACCAATACTTTACAAGGTGAGACATTATCTTTCTGCTACCCTGAACCAAAAGTGAACATAAATACAGTGAAAAACTTCAGGAAATTTATGATCTAAATCCTTAATTTTGAGCCGATGATCAAGTTCAGCAGTACGATGAAAAGTAATTCACTTTGTCTATGATCCTTAAGTTCATAAAAACGATGAACAGCATACATAAATTTGAAGAATACGTTTTCGTCGATACCATGTAAATAGTTTAATTAATGTAATGATTATTATTTCATTGTTAAAATGAACTATAACATTAATTTGAGGAGTGCAGGTTCATTGTTGTTTTGAACGCAATCATTGTTTCAATAAACGGATTTTACTAATTTAATGTACCTATAAAATAATCCAGTTATTGACTTTTTTCACTAATTTAATGTGAGGAATCTTAATAATAGCAATCGGTCCTTGCCGCTAAAGGATGCTTTGAAATCCATGTCGATCTAAAAAAAGGAAACGAGAAATATAAATATAGTTATATGTACATATATACAGTGTGTTTACTTAAGTTGAAAGCATGTGGAAAAAAATTGTATTATTAATTTTACGAAAAGTAAAAAGTTCTGCTGTGCAAGAAAATGATATTAAACTATTATTAAAACTTGATATAGCATATAGAGGAAAGTGAAAAATTAAAAAGTCAAAAGCGGTAATAAAATACCTACATGGTTTCCCCAGATCGAGTTAACGATAGGTGTGAAATGCAAAAAATTGTCGGGTTGAAATTTGAGTTTCTGGGGATCAGAAATAAATTATTTTTATTTTATTCCGATTGTGGCAAGTCGCCTGATTCGATTCGAAATATACTTCGCGGATTCTACGACAGAATAGGTTATTGTTTAGCTGAGAATGGGAAATATTTTAAACACTTGCTAGCATGAATATTGTTATTTTTTTTATTATTGTTTAGAGAATGGAAATGTCCACACGTTAAATATTAATAAAAAAACATAATTTATTTCTAAAAATTTTGGTTTGTTCTGCGTACCGACTTTAATATAACCTTAAAATGAATACCCATACTGTATAATTTTGTTCAACAACGGATTAACTACAATAAAATTTGATTTTTTTAACTTTATATACCTATATAGGATAAAAGCCATATTAACTCTTACCGTTATAATCAAAATAAGCACTCACTATACACACATACATTATTACAATTTTCAAAGTGCGAACCGTCAACCGAGAAACACCGCAATTAGTACTTCTGTTTGCAAAAACTAGCTTTTCTGCAGCGTCTATAGAAGTAGGTACACCAGACACCAGTGTGTGTTTTCTGGTCTGTCCTAATATTTTGTTCCTGTTATTAATGAACCGGTACATAAATATAATGTAAAGTGTTCATTGAATTAATGACATTGGTTGTTCTTACAATGTATAGGTAGGTACCGTTCATTAGTCGATTTTTTAAAAATAATAATTAATATAATGAATATGTCATTAATATAAGGAACATTATATTTATTCATTAAAGTTTCAGCATTAAAACGAAAAACGCGTTCATTGTTCCACTGAACACGTTCTTTTTTTTTTAATGAAAACATTACATTAATTTAATAACCAGGTATTCGTTATGTTGATGAGCGTAGATTCATATTATTAAAAATCGGAGTAGGTATTTATTAACCTATGATTGACAAATCATTACAATAATGAACTTCATTGCCTCAATAAAACAATAGTTAATAATCGCCGTTCATTGACATTATGGACTATGGACAGTATTTTTTCAGTGTAATTACCCACCTCTCCGCTACTGGTAGTTTATAATGTATCAAATATGACTAAAATATCTCAACTAGTTTGGTAAATATTCAAATATTCGATTATTTTTCGAAAAAAAGTAAATATCATATTACTTTATATTAAAAAAAAACTAACAGTTTTCGAAATGCGTATCCGAATTTGAAAAAATCCGCTGAAGGATTCCTGAGGTGAAATGTGGTACATTCCTGTTTTCCTAATGTATATTAAATTCGGCTCAGTTTTTTTGTGCTCCCCTTCTGAAGAAAATCCTGAATCCGCCCCTGATACATTTTAAATGAAAACGGTGAATTTCATGCCTATCTTTTTTATTTGTTTATTAATGTTACACGTACTGATGATTGCCGAAACATGTGTATGCGATTGCTACTTTTTTGTTTGTTTTGATTTGAGCGACCCATTACCATTTTTTCTTCTAAAATATAGGTATCTATTATTTCGAAAATTTCAGTACCTAACACTTCAATAGCTCTTAACATTTTACAATTTTAACGTTTTTTGTTATTTTATCAATCACCTGTCTTTTGCACGAGATCAACAAATTCAAGTTAATAGTTATTTATGTACCAAGGCACTGAAGTTCAACTTTTTATGACTCATGTGGGGTTTAGTTGCTGAGGCCTCTGGCCGAGGCGTACGGCACCTTCTGACAGAAAAACCAAACTGCTGCTTCTTGTGCAGCCTACCTTCATATATTTCTGAGGTGTCCAGTATCAAATTTGGACACACTGTATATATTGTATTACGGTATATTAGCGTGTATTGTGGTATATTACCGTATATTATGGTATATTATGGCATATTTGTTATGGTATATTAGAATACTAATGACAAGGTTTCCAGTAAAATATTTGCTACTAATAACAGAATAGTTGACACACATATATTTGCAAACAGTTCCCCCCTGCCTCCCATTCAACTTTGTCCTGGTTCCAGCCAGGATGGAGGATCGCTCCCCAGCCTCGAACAAAGGGACCGCATCTCCAAGGCAGCGGAGGCGGGAGGAGTATTGATTATCCTCCGATAATGCGTGTTGGGGGCTCTCACTTAATTTAATTAATCCAGGCGGCTCCTTGATGAAGCAAATATCCCAAGTCGGCCCAAGAACACTTCATATCGGTTCACGATTTCTCCAAGTCGAAATTAGGGTAGGAGAAGGGGGCGACAAAGAGTCTGCTTAGCCTTTTACGCATCTGCGATACTAAAGTGAAAATACTTCAGCTTCTCTGCGCTCATAATCTTGAGGTGTGTTTCAGCTTGATACAATATAAAACCGTTTCTAAAATGTATAAATAAATTGAAATAAAATTTTAATTTCTTGCATGGTGCATGCCGACTAAATTCAAAATTTATCAGTCAGAATTTTTGTCTGAAAATTGGCCCATAGGGGTAGAATAAAATTACACGCAACTTTTTTGAATAACTTTTTTCGATAAAATCACAAATAAAGCGTCTTTTGACCATTTATTAAATTAAATGTCATTTTTGACAGTTATGTCAAATGACGTCACGGCGTTTAATGATCTCATTTCGAATCTTTTAGAAAGCAGAGATGATCGCCCCAGAGTAGTTTCATCTTAGCCCAAAAATAAAAAAAAATCCCATATGCTTCCAACTTTTTGGCGGGCACTGTATATGTATGTATAACTCGTAAACGGTAGAAGATACGTAAAAATTGATAAGAACTAAATTTGTTCGTCTGCTCATGCAGAATAGAAAATGTTCTATGCACATTTTGCGTATGAGCCCTCTGGAAGGAGTTATTCTTGATGGAAGGAATAAATGTCTTGTATGGCGGCCATCTTATATTTATGACGTCATAAAAACCAAACACAGCAACCCGAAGGTAAACACCCGGTACTACAGCATTACGTAGCATATAATAAAGCGATTCCACATAGTCGCAAGCTCCCTTCACAAAAGGTCCCACGGAAAACATTATGCTCCTGTACTATAGTCCATATGGGTCCACCCTGTATAAGTAGGGTACTGGTAGCTTTTTTTTTCTTTATGGGTGCATGGGCCCCACTGCCCCTGTTTAGTCGCCTCCCCTGGACAGAGCGACACATAGACACGTATACCTGATACCCAGTTAAAAAAGAAAAAATATCAGTAGGTTTATATACACTTCTTATTTCAAATATCTCTACCAAAACGACTCTCAAACCATCAACAAATTACGCACGTCCATATTACTAATTTTTTCCCGCAGCCACTCTGTCCGGCGGTCGCCGCTCTGTATACCGATCAGGCCTTTGGAACCGTATCGATCCGCCATAGAGGCAAAAAGGCCAAAAAGGGTCCCGAGGCATTCCGTGGGTACCATTAGCGCTGGCCGAACTCTGATGTCAGCTCACTCTCTTCACTTTCAATGACCAATAAAAATTCCGTTTTTCTGCAAGTCGCGCTTTTGCCGTCAATATAATAGCCTACCAGCAGGTATAGCTATAAAAGTACTTAGATGATTTTTCTTGTGGTGCATTAAGGAAGCTCCCCAATTGTCGCAATAAAGGGTCCCCTTTACGTGAAAAAGTCGACAGAGGAGGATATAACAAGACTTTAATAGACGATTGACTGTACCTACTTATAGAGCAATCGACAAAGTTAAAAGGGCGCACAGCAGGTGAAAAAAAAGTTCGCAAATTTAAAAAATCTAATATCAACAAAAAAATAAAAATATACTTTCGGAAATGTAATGAGAATGAGTCGAATGGCGCTTAATGACTGACCGAACTGGTAAACATATTGTACATTTATTGCCTAAAAAATGAGGAAATATTGAGAAATTTTCGATAGGTAGTTTTTTCTGGAGTTTCTCACCTATAAGCACAAAATACAACATTTTTCTTACCCTTGTGACCGTTTCCAGATTTTTAAGAAATTATGTTCAGCATTTCGTAACCACCGTAGGAACGCTTTTTGTCTCAATTTTCTCCTTCATTTTCAGGCAATAACACGCACTTATACACACAATAATAAAGGCATACGTCACATTTCCACGTGTCTCGCTTCGTCCCGTATAATTAGTTTTGGCAAATTACCACTTAATTGCTTTGTAAGCATTTCATATTGTGGCTGCTGGCTCCGATTTATGTGCTCGTAAAATAGACGGTGGGCGGGCTCCTAATGTAATTTTTAAATAGAAGGACCAAATAAAGCTGCCTCGTAAAGCACGAAAGGTCTGGCACATGACAACAAATCGTATTTCATCTTTGGGCTTTGGAAGCTTCTGTTTTCGGCTGTTAGGGATGTGCATTTGCACTGGATAAACTGAACTATTGGGGGAAATAACCCCTAATCAATTCATAATATTATTCATCATCTATTTTTTTATTAACAATACATTTTTTACACTCTTTAAAACTTTTTTTTATTGTTGTTGTGTTTGTTGAAGCAAACCATGTTACCTACTTACTTTATAATCACATACAATTTTCTAAAGATGTAAATATGCAAAATAAGGAGAAAATATGAGGCCATGTTTGGTGCCCGACAATCCGCCTATAAATCGATCAAAAAACAATACTTGCAAATAATTTAAAACTATAAAAAAAAGTCAATATAATACTGATATAATAAATTGTGGGTATTAAACACTAGAATCATCTCGCATACTTTAATCAAAATGTGGTCGTCCCATTTGAAAAAAAGTTATGGCCTCTTCCAAATAACAAAAAATGGAGATCATAATTGAACACCCTGTATACCTAAATTCACTGTATAGGGGTACTAGCAGTTATCCCCATATAACTTAACTTCGGAAAGTATGTAGCGGAAACCAGAATATCACTGATAATTCAAATGTCTGCAATTACGGGAAATATCCAATAACTCGGCAACCCCGCACCCGATCTTCAAAAACGAACAAGCGATAAAATTCTCTTTTAAAAGTGGGTAACATAGTGTATAGAAAATAGGGCCATGTGTTGCAAGCAACTTTTGCACGAAACCTTTTTTCCGTAGCTTCTCAAATTCTCGTGATAACGGGAAAGGACATGATATGTTGCCCCACCCTGTACCTAAATTTATGAACATTTCGTGCAATAGGCTTTTTGATTTACAAAAACTTGTCGCAATTTAGCATTGAATTATCTTAACGAAAACCTAAACTTATTTTATTCGTTTTAGCACATGGTTTAAATAAAAGCTTGTTTAAAAAAATATATTTTTTATTTTATTTTGTGTTTTGTAGTACCTATTTGATTCCCATGTCAGGAGGGTGGTAAAGAAAGTTAGTTCGCCATCTTGGGAGATCAGTCATATTGGATTTAGTATGACGTCACTTACCTTATCATTTTGTAAAAAAATCACAAATCGCACAATACTGAGTATACTTAGATTGCATTTTCACCAGAGCCAAAAGTGTGTGCAGCGTGCAGCTCGATCGGTTGGGTGGAAGTGGCTTCAAATTCAGTTGCAAGATTTCAGTACTTACACACACACAAACACACCCATTAACAAAGCAAGTTAAATAAAAACTCGTAAAACGTCCCTTTATCTCTTTAACGAGCAACATCATTTGTCATTTGTATAAAGCCTATAAGGCCTATTGGCTTCAATCGTCATATAATTTTGACCCCCCTACTATCTCTTGTTTGGGGATTTCCCATTCCCAACGAATCACACTATAGACGTTTAGTTTTTCTTTCACTTTTCCAAACGATGACGATATTGAATTTTTCAGAGGATTTTTAATAATTTGGAATTATTAAGAACCAGATATACTTATAGCAAAGTCTAGAGAATACTATTCTCTAGACAGTGGCGTGCAAGCCACACCCGCAGACCCCGCGGTGCGGGGGGGGGCAAGTTACCAAGGGCCCCGGGACCCACAGTAGTACTCATTGTTTCGCTGCTCATTAATCTCTCTTTTACCATTGTCGCTCTGTGTGTAACCAACCTTCTGACCCTGACCAGGACCACAACCACAAATCATAGATAATATTTAGGTTTTAGCACAGAAAATATAGTTCCACAACAGAAAGCTCCTTAATAGCTGTCAAATGGACTCCAACTACAGACTCCAAAAACAAGCAGATTGCATTTCTTAACAAATGATATTTTCCTAAAATATAATCTTCCCAATTCGTAGATTATCCAACATTTAATAGTGGACCTCAATATCAATGCATTTGGAAAATATTAAGCTTCAAAGTTGGAGTCCATTTGACAGCTGTCATTAAGGAGCTCTCTGTTCTTAATATATTGTCTGTGGTTTTAGGTTAGAGCAAGAGCAGAGATATACAGGTTGTAACTTAAGTATGTTAAAATATTTCAGGGAGATGGTCCTCAGCTAATTCTAAGAAAAAAAGTTCATATAAACATGTGTCCAAAAATTCTTCGAATTTGATATAAGGGGTGTTAAAATTCTCTAAAAAAATCGTCTTTTTCCCATAATTTCTTTATTTGTAGAGCTTTTTTAACCAAATTTGGTACAAATCATATTTGGCTAAAACCTTTTAAAATGTGTTATTTTCAACCTCTACATTCACCAGTAGCGGAGATATGGGTAAATCGGAAGACAAATTCAAGAAGAAAGTTAATACGGCCCTGTACGAAATTAAAGTAGGTAGCAATTTTGGATGGAGCATTTGTTTCTGAACAAAAAGTGTTTCTTTTTGTGTCTATCTCCGTTTCGTGGCAAATTAGATTTTTTAAATTTATTTAATGGTACTTGCAAAAAACGTCAGGTATTTAAAAAGCGTAGGGAAAGGATCAGGACTTTGTTCTCAATTAAAAACTGAATTTTGGAGGTTTCAAGGCAACATAACTAATTTTAACTCGAAATAATAATGAAAAAGTTTTGAGAAAAGACTTTTTTTAGACAATTTTTGTACACGTCATGTTTATATGAACTTTTGTTGTTAAAATTGGCTGAGGATCACGACCCTGAAATATTTTAACGTAGGTACTTAAATTACACCCTGTATATCTCTGAGCTAGGATCACTGTATAAATCCGCAGTCGCCGGTCGCAGTGGCAGTTGTGGTACTGGTATAATCGGACTATTAAATTATTATTTATTCGTGTTTAGTGCTTAATAAAATATCGAGGAAATGGTTACAAAATTTAACATCGATACGAATTTGTGCAGAGTTTATTTTAATAAAAAAAAATTTGCAAGTATTTTACTGGAACAGTAGAAAGGTCTTTTTCAAAATAAAAACTAATAAAGCCATTTTTGCGATCGAAAATGGTTAACGAAAGACTAATAATTTCCCTCCCTTATCAGTATAAGAGAATGAAAGGGCTAGCAGCTTGGATTTGGACAACATTGCCAAACAGTTTTTCAGTTTGAAACGGCATTTATAGTTATTTATTGTTAGGGTATAATATTTTTGTATTTTATGTTCATATGGAATAAATCAGTTTAATTTGTTTCCGTATTTTTTGTGATTTGTGACAAAAGGGGCCCCGCGTCTAGTTGTGCGGGGGGGGGCAGAATATCTCTGCACGCTACTGTCTCTAGACTTTGCTTATAGGTATAGAACGGTTAAAAACTACGCTAAGTTGCAAGTTACAGAGGCAGTGAATCAAAACATTGGCCATACCACGTGATCGCGATGTAACCTATTCTCTTATTGGTCTGGCCGTCGTAAAATCTCAAGTGTTTAGGCGACGAGTGGAATGCAAGGCCGGCTCTTCCCTCAGTCGAGTTTGTTTAAATCTACTGCCTCTGTAACTTGGATAGACTATAAGTAACTAACCAGCGCATATAGGGGCATAGCGCTACCCCTATAAAACCTGACCTTATAATATTTAATTTTAGCGGCTTTCCGGTCGCAAAAGAAATCGGAAAAATGTGATATTTCGGTATTTGAAATTATATTATTCAACTCGACCAAATACTTTCCAGAAATATTGAGAGATTGTTTAAAATGCCTAAAATCAGCTCAAAATAATTAATTTTCTATGCAAACCTGAAAATCATAAACTTATATATTAGTTCACTGAAAATAATGAGCAGTGGCGTCGCGTGACTTCAGAAACAGAGGGGGCACATTAATTTTTTTTCTCAAGACAATTAACACCATTTCAATACTTTTTATCGCAATTTTATTTTACCTGGAACAAAAATGGTAAAAAGAAAGCAATAATTGCTCATTTATTTTTATAGATGGCAAATGTCCGAGCATTTATTATTTTGAGCAGGACACTTTTAAAAATGGTGCCATTCGATTGCTTGTGAAAAGACCTTTAAAACAAGACCCCATATGTATGACTTTTGATTAAAAAAGTATAAAGTAAAACAAAAATAAAAAAAATAAAATATGTAAATTTAAAAAAATGTTTCTAGTTACAGACTGAAGACAGATTTAGAAGACCCATCGCGTAGGTACATGTAGGATGTAGGTTAGTTAGGTTAGCAATAAATAAAATATTCCAGTAATGTTAAAATTTAAAATTATTAAAATAGATACCTATAGTATAAAAATAATTCTTCGTAAACATTTTGTTTTTATTTTGTTCATTATTATAAAAAACATAGGCGGGTAGTACCTATCAAGGGTAACAAAAGTTGAAAAGTTTAAGAACATAAAATAAAAAATATATAACATTACGACAATTGTGTCATTTCTAGCAATCTGCTCATCAATACAGTTTTTTAATGTATTATAATATTCTTTGTTCAGCAAGGAAGTTGCTATTTGCTTTCGAGATGGTGGATTGTATGTCGTTCTTAGCAATTTCAGGAAGTTTTTGAAATGTGAATTTTCGACGAAAAGAAATGATATTCCACCGGAATATTTTGCTTGTGCTAATGCTTCATTTGCAGCATAAAAACCATCTGTTAGAACAGAATCAATATAGCTCACCAAGGAACTAGTGGAAGTACCAGAAGAGGATAGTTTGCTTTCAGTTTTGATCTGAAATTCAACGCAGTAATTATAATTATTGAAATAAAATTACCTAAATTAATTAACAATGAGAGCTATATTCAATATTCAATAAGTACCTACATCTACATCAGAAATACTTATTTTTACATTTTTATTACTAAACCTAAATAACTTCTTTATCTGTACTTGAGCCACAGCTTACCGTTAGGGTAAGCTGTACTGGAGCCACAGCTTACCGTTAGGGTAAGCTGTACTGGAGCCTTTGAACATTGAATTAAATGTTTTCTAATTCTTCCTGCATGGGCAAAATATTCAGCTGTACAAAGTTCACAAATACCATATTTTAATTTTTGGTCACTTCTTTTCTTGAAGTAATTCCAGACTATTGAATTTTGTTTGACCATTTTGCAAAGTATAGGTACACAGTTCGCAATATTCTAGGTTAGAATTAGAAACGGTTCTGTAATTTTATAGGTTATAAATGGAGTTTTTTTTATAAATGCCCATAAATTCTCATAAATGACCATAAATGCTCACAAGTGACCAGAAATTCTCATTAATTCTCTAACTGACGACATTTATATAAATGATCATAAATGCTCCAAAACTGCTCAACAGTGACCAAAAATTGCAAGACACTTTTAAAAATGTCCTGCTCATAAATGCTCAAATGCCTCTGGTCATAAATGCTCCAGTCATCTATATTTATTTTCATATTTTTTAATAAACCAACGAGAGAAATATATGAAACAAAAACAAAAAAAATACTTCCAAAATAAAACAACTTGTACTGTCACTGCCAGGGGGGCCCCTGGCCCCCCCGACGCGACGCCACTGATAATGAGAAACCTTAAAGTGTACCTGATATTTATGTGCTTGGGAACTCGTGCAATCTATACACTTCCTCTATGGCTGGTACGGCAGTAGCAATCCTCGATGAAGCCATAAAACCATTCCGAGGCGCATTAAGGCACCCGTGAAGGGGTGTACCCCGAACAAATCGCACCCCCACAAATTGGCATCGTTCCCATGCCGCTAACGATGTCACATGTGGTTTGGTCGTTTTTAATTAGGGCGACACTGTCGTCTGTCTTCCGCAACTGTCGCTTCCTGGTCGTGCGTATAGGTACTATTATAGGTACCCGCATACACGTCATAATAATGTGGCGGTCAGAGATTTGGAAAACTGATTTTGTTGGCGCAAAATAAATTAAAATGGATATCTGCAGAGGAAGTTAGTATAGACAAGTTAACTTTTATTAAGTAGGATAAGCTATATGTCACATGACTGGTACATTATAGGTACTATGGCAAACATTAATTGGCACAAGGCAAGTCCAAACTATTTTTTAACAGTAGGTATGTTTTATATATAATATTATATGCCTATAGTATAGACAGTAACGGTAGAGTTCGGCAATAGCATATTCTTAATTTTGGACACAAAAAACATAAATTTTGAAATTTTATTAATTATTTGGCCTTATATAGGAACATCACATAGAGCCTTGTCGAAATAGTTATGGAACACCCTGCATATACCACCATAATGTTCAAATTAATGTAAGTAGTGCCCTATAAATATATATCTCTTAAAGTGCAAAGGCACTTTTCCTAAGTAGTTACTCAGAGAGCTGGTAAAGGCCACAACTAATATCTTTATAAAAAATCTTAAAAGATCGTATCTTAAATCCTAACATACGGTATGTTTTCAAGAAACCTAGGTATATATATATATATTGGGAAAATCAGACCTTGTAACTTTGTTTACCTACTTCTGTATGATATAGGGCGATATTTTACTAATATTGTTTTTTTTTTGCGCCAGGAAAAAACTGATTAAATTTCTGTTATTCTCCTATATGAATTTATTAAAAGACTTTGCCAGGTTCCTATAAGAGGTCTTTCTAAGACGGTTGTCTTAAATAAATCTGACCTGAACATTTTTGTATATAGACATCTAATACACATCCGAGCTTACTATTAGAGAAAACATAGTTCCACAATCACTACAAAAGGCAGTAGAAAATAACATGGCATTAAAGAAATGGCATCTGTCAAATGGACTCTATATTTCTATTTTTCTGGAATCATTTTTTTATACCAAGTTGTAATATAAGTATCTGAGGTTATAATGTAGTGGTCAATACAACCAATCAGAAAATAATGTACCTAAGCTTAAAGAACTTTCTGCAGTCTTTCCTTACTTAGAGTTTTCAAGATAAAGATAAAGATTTAAAAGACAAAAAAGTGTTGAAATTTGAGCTTCTGGGTTTCAGCCTTGCTTGTTTTGAAACAAAGTTGAGACATAATTTTAGTTGTAAATAAACAATTGACACTCTTCTTATAAGTCCTTCAAACAAACAAACTGGCAAAAGTTTTCGATTTTTAGCACTTGGTCCTAAGGGTTTGTGCATTTAAAACCGAATCGCCCAGTGTACGGTAGAATTCACTTGTTGTACAACCTGATGTAGGTACACTGACATAGTTGTCACGATTTTCTATAAATCGAAAAAAAAAAGCACTTGTTCATGAAGAATTTAATTATGCATCTACTGTTTATAATATAATGTTTAAACTTTTCTGAAAAATTAAAATTTATTTAAAAAAACTCAGGTGGCATGTGCGCTAAAGGTGCCTCCTAGCGGCTACAGTAAACATGACCATATCAGGCCATGCATGAAAATTTTTCTGCCAATCCCTAGAGGTACCATGGCTGAATGAAATCGACCAATTCGTTCAAAAGTTATGACCAAAAAAACTAAGCCACTTTTTAAAGGCCCAGTTGTCCTTAATTTTAAGCTTTGAGTAAAACAAAAAACACGCTCCTCTTATTTGTTTGCTCTTATTATGGTTACCCAAGTATAGGGTGGCACTCACTTCTGGAACACCCTGTGCATCTGTTTATAACTATATAACTAATATAACGACCACATATCCATTTTTACTATATATTAAAAAAACACTAATAAGTATGTAGATATAGTTATATTTTACCCCATTTAACTTTTTTATTTATTGTCCTAGAAAAACAATGCTACTTCAATGCACTGTTTTTTAAAATAGAATTCTCTATATATTTTTATTTTTGAAATCTACCTATTTTTGCGATTCCAGCGATATACAGGGTGTCCAACTTTAAAACTGTACAAATCAGTAAAATCTTCATTTTTGGAGATAATCGCCTAAACTTTTTTTTGTTTGAATGGGCTTCAAAAACCGCTTCTTTTGACCTTCCTGCCATTTTCAAAATACAAATCCAGGGCCAGCTGCGATTTTTTTATATTTTCATTTCGATTTTCACTAAAACCATTTAGCGATTTTTTTATTTAAAATCTGACTACACAGCGTTAATCAGAACTTCCCAAAACCCCTATATACCAAATTTGAATAAAATATATACAGGGAATTCTTATCTGTCCATCTCAAATTACTGAATTTTTGGAACTTTATACGGGTCAAAAATCGAGTAGGTATATCAAAACCGCTCCACACACTACAAACGAACTAGATCTAAAAAATACAGAAGCCTGCCAGTCAGTAAGTCCTTATCAGTTCGGGTGGCTGGTTTAACACAACAGGAAACGCACAGAAAATGTCTCATCTTAAGACAGTGACTTTGTTGAGAAAGGTCCAATAATTTAAATTGTTTTTATTTGTTAGTTGGCATTTGGACAGAAATACATTACTTTTGTGTTTATCAATATTTTTGCAATGATTCCAGAGCACTCTTGATCCGTATAAGTTTCATAAAATTTCAGAATTTTGAGATGCCTCAGAGAAAAATACTCTGTATAATTTTGTAGTAATTCTTTTCACACCAACATTTTGAGTGGTCCTGTTGGCCATTCAACTGTTTTGAAGGGATTCCATGGCACAGTTGAATCGCTAGATGGCTTTAAAATTCCTATTTGGGTCAACTTTGACATCCTACAGAATGGAACTCTCTGTATATTTTGTGTTCAAATTTGGTATATGGGGGTTTTGGGGTGTTCTGATTAACGCTGTGGGGTCAGATTTTAAATAAATAAATCGATAAATGGTTTTCATGAAAATAAGGGGTATAAAAAAATCTCAGCCAGCCCTGGATTTGCATTTTGAAAATGGCAGGAAGGTCAAAAGAAGCGGTTTTTGAAGGCCTTTCAAACAAAAAAAGTTTAGGCGATAATCTCCAAAAATGAAGAGTTTACGGATTTGTACAGTTTTAAAGTTGGACACCCTGTATATAAAAGATGATATATACTTGGTGTAGCTGTTTAGAAGATATTCGACCTTGAAACTTATTTTGCACTTTTGATACCCTTTCCGGGCACACTTTATGTAGAAGAAAATATTAAGTACAAATGACGTCGAGCCTTTGCCCTTAAAATATGGCTGCATTTCTGCATATTCCATATTTGATATAGGTACCTAGAACCTCCCACCTGTTGATTTAATAAACAAATTACGTTAAATTTAAAACAATAATAATTATTGAACGAAAATTTGGTTTAATTCTATGACATTAGATATGTCTCAAGTTACAAAACGGGCAAAAAGAAAGCCATGATACAACCAACAAAAAAGAAAGCGTTATCTGATAGATAAGGACATATTGTTTTGTTTCAAGGCCAACTGAAAATGCTAACGAGAAATAAATCCAAATAATTAATATTTTAAAAACCGCCAGAGAAATACCAAGTGTAATGCCCTTTTTAGCATTAGAAGATGAGCCTATAATATTATATGGGGTATTCTATTAAAAAACACTAGTAGGTACAGTGGCGTAACTACGGAAGAGTAGGCCCGTGTTCAAAATTTCAAGTGGGCCCCTGTGATTTTTTATGTTTGAAAGTGCTGTAACAATGACAAACATTGTACAGGATGTCCCATTTTCGATAGTTTTTGCAGGTTATATTTATATTTTGAAATTCTTACCTCCTAGAAGAATAAACCGTGTACAAGAGTCGTTTTTTTACCATTTCAACAAGTTAGCGTATATAACGGATATAGGGGGGGTGCCTTTAAATGGCAAATTTTAAAAACCACCTTGTATTTAAAAAAACTAAGGAGGCCGGCTGAAAATTATGTATACGGGCCTTTCTTTTTATGAAAAAGTAGGTCAGTGTCCAGAAAACTCCCTATTTCTAAAAATAACCGAGATAGCTCGCAAAAGTATCGAAAATGGAACACCCTGTAGGTGCATAGAGAATAATCTAACTTAAATTTTGTATTGACCAACAGTAAAAATTATGCGCATTGCTCACTGGACGCCCCAAGCATACTGCGAGAACACAAAAACTGAAGATAAAATTATCTGTCTCAGTATGTCTAATTTAAAAACCCTTTATCTGAGAGATAAGGACATATTGTTTTGTTTCAAGGCCAACGGAAAATGCTAACGAGAAATAAATTCAAATAATTAATATTTTAAAAACCACCAGAGAAATACCAAGTATAATGTACCTACATTAAAAAGCCCTTTTTAGCACTAGAAGATGAGCCTATAATATTATATGGGGTATTCTATTAAAAAGCACTAGTAGGTATAGTTTGCCGGACGTAAGTGGAGTACCCTGTATAATAATTATTTTTCACATAATGGTTAAAAGTACACTTTTCTGTCTAAAACTTTTTTATTTCACATTTTTTATAGTTAAAAAATAAAGAAGTCAAGGGAGGTTAAAAACAACTCTGAACACCCTGTACATACCTGCAATAAAAAATTTTTATGGTTAATAACGATACATCAAGAAATTATTCCAATAGTACCTACTCGTTGAGGATATATTTAGAGAATAGATAATAATGTGGTTATAATATCCCACAGAGTGAAGCTAGCATGTGGCCAACACTTGAACGGATCTTCCAGGGGTTGGGCGGTGCCACACGTGCATTAATCAAGGGTAGATATCAAAGGGCGCTTCCCTTTCCATATTCGACTTGATGGATGATCGCCTTGATTTGGAATTCTATACGTCGTTAGCGCAGAACACGGAAGCCAAACCGAAGCCGAAGGTCGCAACTTTTTGCTCACTGCCGAGGATGGGATAATTAATGTATTTTTGTGTTAGCGGCAGCGCGTCGCAACCGCAACGGCGGCTTTTCTAGCGTGTGGAATGTTTCGTTTAAAAAAGATATCGTGTCCACTTATTGCATATAATTTCATCCAGTTGCTGACTCAATCGTGAAACAACTTTACACACACGATGATGTTTTTAGGACTACCACCGCGATTTTCTCGGTTATTTTACGCGCTACAAAAAAAAAGAAACAAAAATGTGGCAATTTTGGACAACTAAGTGGTACTGCAAAAGAAATCGGCATCCACGGACAACTTGTCGGGCAATATAAAAAAAATCAAATTGAGCAAAACTATTAATATAGGCGTGGTCTTTATTTTAAGAGACAGAGGAAAACTTTTGTATTGAAAATTGATGGCACTGAGAAGTTTTATCCATCCAGGTGCTCCGATAGTTTCATCAAATTACACAGGGTCTTCGGCTCTCTTGAGACTATAAAAATTTTTGGCGATTTGAATTTTTTTTAGTATACAGCACGAAAAGTTGGGCATAGAGGCCCATTTCTTTTTTAACGTCGCCTCGGTGACCAAAATTGCCATATTTGGTTTTTTCTCTTTTTCTTTTCTTCTTTTCGCCATACATACATACAAACACTCGTTTAAAGCTTTCAAGTGGCCTGGAGCATAATATATAAGTATGCAAGAATTATGCAACGAGTGTTGATGAAGAAAACGTCATCGCTAAAATGATTTCATTTTGATATATTTTTATATCAGAATTTATATTGTTTAAGAGCCTTAAACATGGACTCTTTGGTTCTTATTGAACCTTGTTCTCAACATCAAACCAGAACTTTGTTTGGTACCTAAGCCCAATAATTGGTCGGCATGCCTATATGTATATTTTGTTGGAACATCTCTTTATTGCAGTTGTACCTACTTAGGTATACACCGTATACCTATATCTAAACGAGGAATGTGCATTTGCTTAATGAAACAGTCAAAGAGAAACACATACAATTAAGATGTATAGATATTGCTTTTTTGCGAAGTATTCACTTCGCAAATCCAGATGCAGATAGCAGTTTGAAAAGTTGTAACGCCGCGTTCAGGAATGTTCTTCGCGTTCCTAGAACCGAATGTTATTTGTGTTACAACTATAAATAAAACATTTATTTTTATCTCAATTACTTTAATACTTAACATCAGACTTGCGTGTTTATATTTACAATCATCTGATAATAAGGAACATTTAACATTTTAAAACAAGCCGCGCGCGTGCGCGCTCGAAATTCACAGTTCGCGGATTCATTTCTCCGTCTCTCACGTTTTCACATTCGCAGTGTTTGTACTTTTTTACATTTTACACTATCAACGAGGATCACATCACCGTGACACTGTTATCACTTCATGAACTAGATTTGCGGGCACTGGTGCGTGTCCGTGGCGGTAGTTAGAACCAGTACAGGTCTTTCGAAGAGTCTTGGACCTGTGCTTCGAGACCTGGAACAAAAAGAAAAGTAATCAGGCGTTGCCATTGTGCAATAGATATAGTCAACAATTATAATAATATAAAAGTGATTAAATAAGTGCTAAATAGGTCAAAAGTATCTAAGCTTATTTATTGATATACAGGTACGTTATTGTTTATTATCTTAAAATAACATTAAATTAATCTTAACAGTTTCAAACAATACTTATTTAGTGACAAAAAGGTATGTAACAGACCAACAGATTTTAAACCATACAGAATCGTAGAAGAAGAAGAGCGCCTAGGTTGACAGAAGTATAACCTAACCTTTGTGTTTTGTACTGGAACCCGTCAGTTCGCGGTTTATTTTTTAAAGTTTTTCATCATAACTTTTTCGAGAGAACAATTCCATTTGTTTCTAGAAACGGAAGTAGTCACTGACGTCCGAAGGTTATAAATAAGGCTTGACAGGGAATTTCGAGGCTTTTTCCTCTCTGTTCTTCAAGCGACTATTTTAGTTTCGGTAATCGGTGAGATTGCGCACTCTTGATATTGTTTTATTTTTCGAATCATCTTTGATCATCGTGCTCATTTTCGAGCGGTTTAGTGTGAAAATCTTCTCTGGCGATTTAATCGACCGTGCTGTGCTAATATTCTGGTATTATTTTCATGTACCAACATCGAGGTTCTTTGGGTTGGTTTACGGCGAGCCTTGCCGTGTTGAGCGATTGGTGACGGAGGAACAAGGGTTTAACGAGCAGTTTGGGGTCCCTGCTACGGCTACACAGGAATCTGGGGTGAGTATTTTTTCAAATATTTCTTAGAAATTTTGGCTTTGCCACCTTTTATGAAAAAATATCTCATCTCCCAGATTTGCTGTTTCTTTGTGGACCCACAGCTGTCTTATCACCCTACTCGTACCTTTTTATATTACCTCTATCTTACCTTTTGTTAAATTGTTTGATGAATTAAAATTTTGTTGTGAAAGATAGCACAACGTATAAAGCATAGCGCACGGTTTTGTTAATCTTGTATTTTATGCGTATCCTTTCACACTAGATCAGCTGTTAGCAAGTACCGTTACTTGTCGGTTGCTAAATATTTAAATTGCTCCTTATATATTACTTATTTCATTTTTTTTGGGAACAGAGAGGAGCCGAAGATTTTTCTTGTAAAACTTAATTTAAGTGTAAGGGAAATCTACGAAAGCGTAGAAGGGCCACCTTGTAAATATTTTTTTTCCCGAACTAAATTCCGACTTACATCTCGGAATTCCGACTTATACATCTCGGAATTCCGACTTATACATCTCGGAATTCCGACTTATAAGTCGGAATAAGGTCATTCCGACTTACAACTCGGAATTCCGACTTACAAGTCGGAATAAGGTCATTCCGACTTACAAGTCGGAATTCCGACTTATAAGTCGGAATTCGACAGTTAGTACCTAATAGGTTAGGTTAAATTATTCTAGACGCACCAATCCGCGTTTGAAAAAATTTTGCGGACAAAACTACCCCCTGCATCCCTTTAAGGAAAAAAATTGATAACTCCATTGTTTCTGCTCCGAATTTCGCCGTTTTTACTTATAAGTCGGAATTCCGACTTACATCTCGGAATTCCGACTTATAAGTCGGAATAAGGTCATTCCGACTTACAAGTCGGAATTCCGACTTATAAGTCGTAATTCGACAGTTAGTACCTAATAGGTTAGGTTAAATTATTCTAGACGCACCAATCCGCGTTTGAAAAAATTTGGCGGACAAAACTACCCCCTGCATCCCTTTAAGGAAAAAAATTGATAACTCCATTGTTTCTGCTCCGAATTTCGCCGTTTTCACAAGAACGTTCAAAAGAGTCTCAGAAGTGAAAAAATTGCCAGGCAAAAAACTACCCCTTCCCAGCCCCGAAGTTGTTTTTGGTCGAGTCCTGGCCATTTTCAGCAAGGACGTTCAAAATTATCCCAGATGCATCAATCTGCGGTTGAAAAAATTTGCCGGACAAAACTACCCCCTACACCCCTTTAGGGAAACATTTGATAACTCCATAACAGAAAACCTGAAATAATATTCGGATTCGCCATAAAATTCTCCTTTAAATTTTACTTTTAGCTGAAAAATAACAACCAGTGCAGTGGACCGCCCTTTACAACTTTTATATTGAACTTTGGTTTCTGAAGTCAAAAATAAAAATATAGGGTGACATAACAAGATAGCAATTACCTACTACCTAATCTTTGCTACTACCCGTAGCCTAAAGTCGGAGGGTAAAATTATTGTTTACAGGCCCATAAAAACTACTATTTTATATTTTAACGAAAAATCAGGTTGTCCACAATAAAAAAGTAAAGTTTTTTTTCGCCTTCCAAAGATCTACAAAACTGGACCTCGTCCGTCAACACATATTATTTACAGCAGTGAACGTGCCCTAGGGTTCATTTCGCTAGACAGAGGGTGTGTATTTTGATATTTGGGAACGAAATGCGAACAAACTTTCTAACTTAGAACACAGAACTAATGGAAACAGAGATCTATTTTCTTTTCTTTTTTTGTAATCCAGGGCCATCTTGGCTCAAGGAACGATAGAAAAAAAAGTGCTAGATTTTAGAGCGGCGTACAAGCGTATTAAGTTTTAAAAAATAGTACTAGATTCTAGTACGAACGTACTGACAGTGGTAATACCAAAGTCTAGAGAATACTATAAGTCGGCTCACTTCT
Organism: Pseudeuparius sepicola; assembly: GCA_963920635.1. Classification (NCBI taxonomy): domain Eukaryota; kingdom Metazoa; phylum Arthropoda; class Insecta; order Coleoptera; family Anthribidae; genus Pseudeuparius; species Pseudeuparius sepicola. The sequence continues at coordinate 103,509,968 of OY987299.1, read as the reverse complement.
TTGTTCTCTCGGAAAAAACAACATTTTTTTGCGGCTGGTCGTAAATCAGCCTCGAACCGCTCTCGGCTATACTGTGTAAGCTTATTTTCTTATTAAATAAGATATCGATCGCCGTACTCCGATGACGGCGGGCCGAGGGAGCGGGAGAGGGCAAGGGGGAAACGTTTGTTTATACAAGGCCGAGTGCCCCGACTTATAGTATTCTCTAGACTTTGGTAATACTGCTAAGGAGAGAACCATCGATAAAAATATTATATCATTATTGGATCTAGGTACCTTTTTCTTTTTCCGGCGCAGAATACTGTAGTATCTGCATATTTTGTGGTGGTAGAATACAGTGGCGGCTCTACAAGTTCGGCAGGGTCGGCCGGGCCCGCACCCTGTCTTAAGTATGCCTTATAAGTATGTATAGCCACGCGTTTATGGAATTATACAGGGTGTTTCAAAACCATGCGGCACCCTTTCAGGGGCGTACTTTACTCGTTAAAATAAGACGGAAAGTTCATATTAACATGGGTTTAAAAACTATTCGTTACGAATATGCAGGGTGATTAAACATTCAAAAAAATAACAATTAACAAGCTTTAATGCTATTATTTTTATGCCTTAGCGCCTTATTAGTAACAAAAATTACATACTCCTACTGCCATTCCATTTGAAAATCATTTCGTTTAGTTAAAATAATCATTGTTACATAATATACCCCGATTACTGTAAGAAGTCCCGATTTTGTCAGATGACATTCTCCACAAAATCCATAGGAATTTTCTGTTAACCACGGGTATAATATGTGTTTCACTCATTGATTTATGATCTGAAAAGTTACCCAAGTGATACGAAAAAGGAGCATAATAAAAATAAAAACCCTATTGCAATCACGATTATACCGCTACAAATAAAAATAACTATGACTACAACTCATTTCAATAGTAATTTCAAACGTCATTTTGGTATTTTGGTATAATCTGCTTGCGGCAGCGTCTATGGTGCGGGCAAATTTTGTTTCGTTGTGAAAGTGACAATGAAAGTTTTCCGGATCGTTCAAAGTGATTCACACTTTGGGCAGTGAAAATATTCGCGGGTTTTGTACGTTTCGTGAGTTTTACCGTTATCTGTGTTGTTCTTGTTTTGTTTCTTTTCGCGCGTGTTATTAGTAGTTATATTCATTGTGCAAATGGGCTCGTTACTGACCTGAACTTATGACCCGGTTGCATTTTTTTGCTCCATTGATGCCAACTTAGGTTGTCGAAATTACCAATTGACAGTCCCAGTAAGGACTCTTAACAAAATTTGACTATAATACTTCAATCCGAAAAAGCGTCCAAAAAGACCGAAAACTCAAATTTTCCGCAAAAGGGAGAGAGATATGAAAAAAATTAAATTCCAAACTGTATGGTTTATTCAACAACATAATAAATTGTTGTATTGTACAGGGCCATAGTATTTTTTTGTTTAATTTATGGTACCGATTACCCTTAGCTCAGCCACTGGGTACTTTAGAGACCTGATATTATCATTTCTTATGTCACCCTATGATGGTTTTATTGTGTACCAAATTTGGTTATATAAAGAAAAATCGATATTTTTTGGAAGTTTAATCACCCTGTATCTTCGTAACGAAGAGTTTTTGGACCCATGTTAATATGAACTTTTCGTCTTATTTTAATGAGTAAAGTAGACCCTTAAAAGGGTGCCGCATAGTTTTGAAACAATATTTCAGAAATTCAAAATGCATTCTCCATTTTTAGCAGGGACCTTCAAAATTATTCCAGACGCACTCATCAATCCGCGGTTGAAAAAATTTGCCGGACAAAACTACCCCCTGCATCCCTTTAGGAAAAAAAAAATGATAACTACATTTTTTCTGGTCCGATTTTCGCCGTTTTCACAAGGACGTTGAAAAAGTCTTATAAGTAAAAAACTACCCTTTCCCACCGCCGAAGTTGTTTTTAGTCGGATCTTCGCCATTTTCAGCAAGGACGTTCAAAATTATTACAGATGCGCCAATCCGCGGTTGAAAAAATTTGCCGGACAAAACTACCCCTGCATCCCTTTAGGAAAAAAATGATAACTCTATTGTTTCTGGTCCGATTTTCGTCGTTTTCACAAGGAAGTTAAAAAAAGTCTCAGAAGTAAAAATATATTGCCGGAAAAACTACCCCTTCCCACCCCCCAAGTTGTTCGCCATGTTCGCCAGTTACAGCAAGAACGTTCAAAATTATTCCAGACGCACCAATCAGTGGTTGAAAAAATTTGCCGGATAAAAACTACCCCTGCATCCCCCAAAAATTTGTTTTTGAATTCTGAGACTTTAGAATCACCTGGTGAAAAGGCGACAATCTGGCCAGAAAAAATAGAGTTATCAAATGTTTCCCTAAAGGGGTGTAGGGGGTAGTTTTGTCCGGCAAATTTTTTCAACCTCGGATTGATGCATCTGGGATAATTTTGAACGTCCTTGCTGAAAATGGCCAGGACTCGACCAAAAACAACTTCGGGACTGGGAAGGGGTAGTTTTTTGCCTGGCAATTTTTTCACTTCTGAGACTCTTTTGAATGTTCTTGTGAAAATGGCGAAATTCTGAGCAGAAACAATGGAATTATCAATTTTTTTCCTTAAAGGGATGCAGGGGGTAGTTTTGTCCGGGTAGTTTTTTCAAACGCGGATTGGTGCGTCTAGAATAATTTAACCTAACCTATTAGGTACTGACTGTCGAATTCCGACTTATAAGTCGGAATTCCGACTTGTAAGTCGGAATGACCTTATTCCGACTTATAAGTCAGAATTCCGACTTGTAAGTCGGAATTCCGAGTTGTAAGTCGGAATGACATTATTCCGACTTATAAGTCGGAATTCCGAGATGTAAGTCAGAATTCCGACTTATAAGTCGGAATTCCGACTTATAAGTCGGAATTTAGTTCGGGAAAAAATATTTACAAGGTGGCCCTTCTACGCTTTCGTAGAAATCAACGTCATTGGACGTTCTTTAAAACTTTAACAAGTTATTGTTATATATTTTTTTCTACGTCAAGAATATCCTTTTTCAATCATTTATCGAGTCATTTGTATTCATTCATTTGAGCTATCATTTACTGTGCACAGATTTTTCATCACTGTTCGTAAATTTAACATTAATTTAACTTTAATATCTTCACTTTGTAAAAGCACAGGATTTACTTGTTGCGTGCTGGAACGTATGCTGTTTCGATTTTTACCCTTTCATGTAACACCGAGGGACAAGAGGAGGTAACAACCTCAACTACCCTTGCCACAAGTGGTGATACTCGGTCGACGACTAGGCTTGTTCATCTGTCTCAGCACACCCAGGTTTCCGGCACAAAGATCACGACCTTGCTTTCCCGAGAGCTAGCTGCGGAAGCTGTCTACCTCGAGGAGCCTGGATTCCCGGTGGTTGACCAGTCACCACAGCCAAAACTAATTGAAGTATCCCTATCGACAGTGATCGTCCAAAGTTACAAGACTCTTTTACTTCGAAACAGCATTTCATTGTAGTAAATGAATGTCTCCAAATTTAACATAACTTTTTTATCAATTTAGTCTAATTGTAAAAAGCTTAAATAATTATTGACAGCTGTACTTCTCCATCTCAGTTCTCAACGGAACATTAAAATTTGTAAAATATTATTGTCTGTTTTATTTGAACTCCTCCTTTTAGGCTCAGTCTTTTAAGGCCCATTCTTTCAACAAATTAAAATAAGTACAAAGTATACCCTTAGGGGTTATACATTAAGATGCTACTAAATGAAATAAAATTGTTTGATCTGCAACAATTCTATATACGTATAACATTCTTACCCTGCAACAAAAAAGTAAAACAACCTAATTGACATCGCAGACAATCATGATACGATGTATAGAAACCATAAACAAAACGCCAACAATCTATTTATCACCACGAATGTATAGTATTATAAATAGTGTAACTAAATTCATAATAATAAAATAGTTCAATAATTATATTCGAATCTACATACAAAACATTTATTAACTTCAAAATTGGCTAAAGCACCAACCTTGTCACCCGGGGAGTTTCTTTTTACTTTTTTACTTATACAAAATAGAAATTCACCTCATACCCCCTTAAATAATTATTATACACTGTGTCCGGGATAAGAATGAACAGCATGGGGATATTGCAAACGGTGAGAGATAGGGCAACGGTTAAATGGGAAAAAAGTTGCCCAATTTTGAGGTCAATAAAATGGCACAAACAGATTTTTTCTTTTTCGTTTTCGAGTTATTTTGAAAAAAGTAAAATTTTGCGTTTTCGATTTTATTTTTTTCTGAAGTTATCACAGATAGAGAAAAAAGAAAAGCACTTTCTTATGGCACTTTTTAACGGGCCTTAAGATGGCGTTTTTAGATTTGTTCTACAATGTTTCGTTTTTGAGAAACCATCTTCAACTTAATTTTTTTAAATACGGACCTGGATTTTTTTTTTAGATTTTGAAAGCACTTTTCATTGCCAATACCATGATGTATGACACGAAATATTTTTAAAATGATTTGAGACAATTATACTGAAAATTCCTTTTTTTAATTCATTTTTGTCTAATGCGGCCCTGTATTTAATAATAAGGAGTCTAAATATTAATCAGTATTGACAACAATTTAACTTACAGTTTATTTTTACTTCCAAAACTTAATATTTTTAAATTTTACGGCCCTGCGTCTGGTAAAGTGTTTTCCTCTGTTGTTGTACAGCAAACAGTGTCGCATTGTGTTTTGGAGAAAATTCTTCGCTTTTCCTAATTGCGAGAAGAAAGCTTTAAGCCAACGTAATAAATAACTTTTGCCATTTATTAATTGCAAAAATACATTCGTTCGGCCTCTATACTATTTCTGTGACACAAGATATAACATGCTGACATGTTAAATTTGTCGTCATTTGAAAAAGCACTCTCCATTTGTAATGAAATAAATTGTTAACTAAATGATACAGTGGGAGTTATGACAAATTACAAGGGATTGGTTTCGTTGTTTCAAAGCTTTCTAGGTGGAGGATTTTTATTTATTTTTTATTATCGTATGTGCCGTCCTTTTTTCAGTTCTCCAATTGAAAGATAAGTTGTAAGTTAAATTTTTGACAATATTGATTAATATTTAGACTTCTTATTATTAAATACAGGGCTGCATTAGAAAAAAATTAATGGAAAAAAGAATTTTCAGTATAATTGTCTCAAAACATTTTAAAAATATTGCTTGTCATACATCATGGTATTTGCAATGAAAAGTGCTTTCAAAATCTGCAAAAAAAACATCCAGGTCCGCATTTAAAAAAATTAAGTTGAAGATGGTTTCTCAAAAACGAGACGTTGTAGAACAAATCTAAAAACGCCATCTTAAGGCCCGTTAAAAAGTGCCATAAGAAAGTGCATTTCTTTTTTCTCTATCTGTGACAGCAACTTCAGAAAAAAATAAAATCGAAAACGCAAAATTTTACTTTTTTTCAAAATAACTCAAAAACGAAAAAATATATTAGAAATCTGGTTGTGCCATTTTACTGACCTCGAAATTGCGCAACTTTTTCCCCATTTAACCGTTGCCCTATCTCTCACCGTTTGCAATATCCCCATGCTGTTCATTCTTATCCGGGACACAGTGTCGACTAAATTGATTGGTTTTGATTATGTTTATGTAACTTTATAAATAAAATGAGACCTTGTTGAAACTCCTATAAACCCTCCAAATCCAATAATTATTATTACAAATAATAGTTATTTCTTTCTTCAGTGCCGAGGCACATATTATATTTTTTTTAAATCGAAAAAAAAAGTTTTATTAGGCGAAAAAATAATCATAAGGGATCACCCGTCCATGAACCGACTACGCGCGGTGTTGCTTGGCTTTGACGATCGCTCTACCTAGTTAGTTACAGTTATAGTTAGTTACAACATCTCTTTATTTCCTACTAAATTTAGACAAGGGTGTTAATTTACTGTCTTGCTTTACAATGCTTTGTTGCTCTTGTTTGACAGCTCTACTTAGGTCAAATATGATGAGACACGGCACTTTCTGACAGAAAATCCAAACTGCTGCCTGTTGTGCAGCCTCCATATAAAATAGATTAATATTTAAACCTACTAAAATATTTATACTGAAAGATTGCGCTGCTATAAATAACAATTTCGCAATGTGTACGAAAAGTTACCTAAATGGGATTTATTGGCCAGGTTTTGAATATTTGGCCACTTTTGACGGGCGATGGCTCCACGTCTGACGATTGATGTTTACATCACGCCAAGGCCTACTTATTGAAAAAATCGTACAATAATGGGTTACTTCAGTGCCGATTTCTGAGGTTTTAATGATGATTTTGAGACACTTCACTGCCGATTTCAAGAAAACGTTATTTCTTATTGTACGTAATACTTCCCACCGGGTGCTTGAAAAAAATTATACTGCTATACTATTAAAGTCGAGCAACTCTTACGCCTGGCGTAAACAAGAGCACGTGCGTTGAGATATTCGCCAGGGCCGCACTGAGGCACGACCTTCATCGTGTCATTTTATTGGTTCATATTGGCAGACGTTGAATTCTCATGATAATACTACTTAGTTGATTTAACAATAATACCATTAATACCAGTAGTAAATTGTAATACAAATGTCAGAAATACTCATCTTTTTGACAAAGATCAAATACTGTAGTATAATGTAGGTACTACTGATAACTCTTTTTAATTTTATATTTTCTTTATAGGTAATCATTAATTATTTCCTGCTGAAACTTTAACAAAAACATAATTTGAATCTTTTAGATCTGGATAAAGAAAGGGGTTTCACGATTGTGGTTACTAACTGTTGTTGGCTTTAAATTACCAAATGTTTATTGTAAATTAATTAAAATAGGGAAAGTGTCAACGTTCTTTTGAGAACTAACTCAGCAGAGGAATACTGATGAAGGTCTTCCTTTACTGAGGTTCTGATAATAAAATTATCATCTTTTCATCGATTTATATTTCCTGCTGACTGAAAGAGCAGCTTTTATTGTTCTGTGTAATCTCTCTTACATGCCATTTCTAAATTCTGAGAATAAAGTTGATTCAATTTGTGAACCTTGATCATGTTGTGACGGTGTCACAAGGGCGATTTTAAATTATTGAAAGGACAGGGAATAGGTTGCCCACATTGCTCGGCATTCGCGTTTTTGCACACCTGTTTTGTTTGGTACTCGCCCAGGAAGCGCTCACGGGTGACGCGAGATTGATCGTTGCCGCTTACGAGCATGCATATTTTCACTTTTAGCCATCGCTAGTCGTTCTTTGTTCGTTTTCCGGAGGTCCTGGTCTGAATGTTGTTCGAAGTTATTTCTCGTATTGTTTCGATCTGATTGACAGGTTGAGGTAATGATAGCCGTTTGACGCTGTTGACGTTGTTTTGACATTCTGGCAGAATTGACACTATTTTGAAATTCGATATTGTTGACGCAGATTTTGATGACTTGTGACATCAGCTGTTTCCGTTTCCGTCGACGTAAGAGGGGAGAGACCGCGTGGTTGTTGGACTCCGATTCATTCGGTCGTCGGCAGTTGAATTGAAAAGGTCGTTTGTTGGTGGCTTATAAGTGGAAGTGATTTTTAGTAATTCGCTATTTGGAATTCCTAAAGGAACACCCACATTGAAGACATTGGGAATACTGGTAATTGTTGCAGTTTTGGTTCTTCGGGGTTCCGCCAGTTTCTGGGATATAGATAGCCACCCACGACTTGTTACTATGCCGTTTTATTTTTCCATCTGACTGAATCACCTCATCTGAAATAGAACCAGGTTATTGAGCGTCCACAACAATCGCAGGGTCATTTTATTGGGTCATCTTGAAGATATTACATAGTAACCGCCAAGGTTAATTGGATTCAACCACGAAGGGGTTGATTGGTTGTTTTTTTTGGAAGGAAAACCCTTAACCAGAGGTAAGTTTTCTTGGACGACCTTGTGAGGTGTTTGACAGGACATTTTTGTTTCAGGGTTTTTTTTTGGGCCAGTTTTTTGTGGACCAGTCTTTTTTGTATGTTGGACATATGCGTTTGCTTAGGACCTGTGTTATCTTTTGGAGCTTGGACACCAACGCCTATAGAGCCAGCTCATGTATTTTCTTTTGGAATCTGGAGTGTGGTCATTGACAGCTGAGACCCACATGAATTTATCTTTTTGAGAACGTCGTATCCTGCCATCGGACCATTCTGAACTGTCATCGAAGATTAATGGAGGACATCGTGGTTTGGAAGACCCAACGACAGCTAAGTCTTGCTATATTTTACTTGTACTTTTATTATGTCCTAATTAGGATAGCTGAATTCAATACATGTACATTTGAGAGCGTACACTGTTGTCACACATTATTACGTTGTATCTACTACTGTTATTGCGGACGTTATGTTATTATATTTTTTTCGTACGTTGTGATTTGTAGAGTACGTCGTGTGAACCGTACGTGTACACGTTTGGGGATTTAAATCGGCTTGTAAGAACGATATACTTATGTTATAGCACAGAATAACTATTCTGTGGTTATAGTAAGGCACGTAGGGTGCGTAACTGTGAATTTGTTTATCAAGTAAAAATATAGTAGGCAAGTGAAATGAATATAAACTGTTGTCGCAAACCACTAGTAGAATAAACGATATAAATCTAGGAAGACGTAGCTTTTCTTGTTTTTGGCTTAGTACGAGTATAGGCACGTTAAACAAAACAAGGGGCGCCCGTATTTTTTTTTGCAGTTTGTTATACTGTTAACCCAGCCCGTCTCCACTGTCTAAAAGCTGGCGGCCGTGTTGTGCTCGTAAAATCTGCTCAGGGAGGTAGCGAACATCTCTCGTGAGTCTTCGAGGTTTATTCTATCTACATTATTTGTTTATTTATATGTTATATTGTTTTTTTTTAAACGCCACAATTTGTTTAGATATAGAGTAAACCAAAACGTGGAAAATAGTGTGTAAACAGGGTTTTAGCTACGCATAGTGTGCGCAGAAATATTGGATATGGGATAAGCTTCTGTCCAACAAATGATTCTTTCGGTAACAGTAATAATGTATGTACGTACAGGGTGTGTCAAGGAAGAAGCCCACCCCCCTTACCTTTTTAATTTTTCAAGATAGAAAAAAAACGTTTCAATTGTAAGTTGTAGGGAACTTCTATACAGGGTGTCACAAAAAAGTAGGGCAAACCAAACTTGTAGTTTTTTTTATGAAATCCACGATTTTTTCTGAGTCTGGAAATATTTCTTTGTTATATACCTAGTTGTGTTACTTGTTTGAAAGTTACAAAGTGTTGAAATATCGATTTTGGGAAGTTGCATCGATGGTAAAAACATGCAGTAGTGTGACAGATAATAAACAATAAATAAATGCTTGGGCATATCTAAGCATTTTTCTTTCGAAGCCACGGGCTACTTTGATGGTGGAAAAAATAATCTTTATCACTTTATGCCATTGAAATTTTAGCATTATTAGTTTGAATTTAAAATTAGTATGGTATCTATGAAAGTTTTTAGTTTATGTGACATAACTAAAGTAGCTTAAATAAAAAAGAAAACAACAAAACATTTTACGATCGATGCAACTTCCCAAAAATCGATATTTCAACACTCTCTAACTTTCAAACGAGTGACACAAATATTATGACATTCATACGAGTATATTTTCGGAATCGGAAAAAATCGTAGATTTCAATAATATAAAAATATACAGGGTATATGTATAAAAACGGTTGACACTAAGGGGAGATATTTCCTTGACACACCCAGTATAACCACCTGAACGAGCAAGGGGTCCTAGGTCCTACTAAATCCAGAAGAATAAGTTCAAAACGGCCTAACTTGACAATGTAACCGACATATTTAGTCCACTTTGTTGCCCTAACTTCTGGGTAAATGAAACTTCTTGTTGTAAGAAAGAATTAGAGTTAATTTTTTGATTCCTAGAAGTAAAAATAATAGTTCCTCATCAGAGTCTTGAGCTTGTTGTATAGTATTGATATATGTACCTATCTATTTTAATTGAATCAAAAGAAGAAATATCAGCTAAGTATACAATTTTATATCGTTGAGAGAAGGAATATCTCAACGGTTATACTTACCTTTTATATACTGAATATTTAAAGTAAATTGAGCAAGACATTCTAAAGTGAGAGGTTTATGTCCTATGCTAGGAAATGTCGAAAATGTTTAATTGCGAAATATAAATGAATGTTGAATATATTTTGTTTGAAACAGAGAAAGTTTTTTGACAAATAAGCAATATTGTTGACAGTCTGTTCTAGAACTACACCAAAAGAAGTATTACTTAGAAGCAGTTTACCTTTGTGACAAGGCTGTGATAGAATTGTAACATTGGTATGTAAATTTTTCACATTTTCAAAACAATTTTACAACCTTCTAACCAATAGGAAGATTGTTTAATTTTACAATTTTCTAATTCACTTGAGAACTTGAGCAGTTTGGTAGATATATTATGAACCTGTGGTAGTAATTGACAATAGCTACCTTACAAGGTGTCTACTTTTAAGTGTATACAAATCGATAAAAAATGTATTTTGTGAGATATTTTCAAAAACCTTTTTTTGTTCGAAAGGTATTCAAAAAACGCTTCTTTTGACGTTTTTACTTTTGTCAAAATGCAAATCCAGGGACGGCTACGATTTTTTTATACCCCGATTTTCACAAAAACCATTTAGCGATTTTTTTATTTAAAATCTGACACAACAGCGTTAATCAGGACACCTCAAAACCCCCATATCCTAAATTTGAACAAAAAATGTAGAGGGTGTTCGGTTCTACACCGTGTTAAAGTTGAGCAAAAAATTTTTAAAGACATCTGGCTAGCCAAGTGTGCCGTGGAATCCCTTCAAAACAGTTGCATGGTCAACAGGGCCACTCAAAATGTTGGTGTGAAAAGATTTACTACAAAAATATACAGGGTATTTTTCTCTGAGCCATCTCAAAATTCTGAATTTTTATTAAACTTTATACTGATCAGGAGTGCTCTGGAATCATTGAAAAAATATTAATAAACACAAAAGTAATTTATTTATTTACAAAATGCCAACCAACAAATAAAAACAATTTAAATTATTGGGCCTTTCTCAACAAAGTCACTGTCTAAGATGATACATTTTCTGTGCATTTCCTGTTGTGACACACCAGCCACCTTAACTGATATCGACTTACTGACTGGCAGGCTTCTGTATTTTTTAGATTTAGTTCGTTTAGTAGGTATGTGGAGCGGTTTTGATAAAGGTACTCGATTTTTGACTCGTATAAAGTTACAAAAAATTCAGTAATTTGAGATGGCACAGATAAGGGCACTCGTATATTTCGTATTGAACCTTTGCACACCAACAACTTGAGTGCTCCTGTTGACCATTCAACTGTTTTGAAGGGGATTCCATGGCACACTTGACTTGGCAGATGCCTTTAAAATTCCTATTTTGCTCAACTTTGACACCCTGCATGCATATTGGAACTCCCTGTATATTGTTTATTCGAATTTGGTATACCTATAAGGGTTTTGTGATGTTCTGATTAACGCTACGGGGTCCGATTTTAAATAAAAAAAATCGCTAAAAGGTTTTCGCGAAAATCGGGGGTATAAAAAAATCGCAGCCGGCCCTGGATTTGCATTTTGAAAATGGCAGGAAGGTCAAAAGAAGCAGTGTTTGAAGGCCTTTCAAACAAAAAAAGGTTTTTGAAAATATCTCACAAAATACATTTTTTATCGATTTGTATACACTTAAAAGTAGACACCCTGTATATAAAGGGTTATAATTGCTTAAGGGTTTTTGGTTCAGGAACATTTTTAATGAGGTCTACAGTGTGTCCGCGTTTGCTTGTAGACATTCTCGAAATCTAGAGACGAGTAAAATTTAGCATTAAGTATATATATTTTTTAGATGATGTCCCACAGACACTTTTGTTTATTTTTTTATTTTTATTTCGATTGGGTGATTATTCCATGGCTAACTATGATTTTTTAAATGACCAATTTTCAGGATATCATATTAGGCATTCTTTTAGGTATAAAAATTTAAAAAAATAAAAAAATATATATTCAAAGAAAAATCGGAAGTGGCCGGTTGAATGCTTAGGTACAGATTATTATGCGGTTGGAAGCATCTATCCAAATCTTCAGCTTCCCCAATCACGCAATAGTCGCCCTGGTTTCGCGCCGTCCGTCCAGCAGTTATCCCCCCTACCCCGGGGCCGTCCCCCCGCGGCGCCCCCGATCGATACGCGCGTCCGCCTGACCGCTCGGCCAATGGCGCGCCGCCGCCGGATGACCGCCGCTGCCCCCGGCCCCCCCTCTCCTCCCCTCCGCCCGCCGCAACATGGCGGGGCCCTTCGCGGAACCGACCCGGCCGCCCCGTGATGAGAATACGCGCGGCCGGCCGAGGGGGACAGACGAGGGGGGCAGTGGCGTGCGTGGCAATTCGCACTGTAATAACTAGGGGAAGCCACGGGGACACGGGCGTAGCCAAGGGGGGGGGGGTTTCGGGGGTTCAAACCCCCCCCTAAATAAGCAAAATATTACCTAATATTATACCGAAAAAATACGAGGAGTGAAGAGTTAAATTAATATTACGTTTGAATATATTATGTAGTAATAGTAGCGCCTAGCGCCATCTTTTGACGAGACGCACACAGTTGCAGCCGAACTATTTTGTATTGTAGGGACACTTTGCGTTGTTTCTCGATTATTCGCCACGCCCCTCGGTCGAAATGAGCGGAACTTTGTGGAAGTTCGTGGAAGTTTCTGGACGGCTACTGGGCTGCTATATAAGCGGCGCCGCGGCGCGTGACCGCGCTTACGGCAGTATTGTTCCATGCGAACTCGAAGCGAATAAAAGTGAAAAGTGGTGAACGAATAGTGAAGAGAATTAAGTGTACCGTGTAAGTGAGTAATTTTAGTGCGCTGTTATTCGATGACCTTGTTAAGGATAGATACGTGAATCATTATTACTGTCGAAAAATGGAGGGGATAAAAGGAAGGGTGATAAACTTAAAGGTATGGACTACTGGAAAAAGTGGTGTAGTCAAGGTCAAGGGGTTTCTAATAAAGAAACAAATTTGGATTTAGCTATCAAAGCTTCAGCTACCTTGCATGCTGATAAGAAGACTGCCTACCCCGAAATCTAGTTTGGAATGCCTAGATATGTGCGATAAAAACCTTTATCCTAATATTTACACATTACTACAAATCTTGGCTACCATTCCTGTATCCACTGCTACCCCAGAAAGGTCTTTCTCGAGCCTAAGGAGACTGAAAAACTATTTACGAAACACTACAAGTGAAAACAGACTTAATGGTTTGGCTCTAATGAACATTCACTATGGAACAGAAATTCATGCAGATGAAGTAGTGGATATATTTAAAAGAAAAAGCCGAAGATTTCTTCTTTAATGGTTTTAGATTTAGCGCAGAGGAACGAAATTAATTTATCCATTTCATTTAAAGTTAAGAACTTTATAAATATGTCGTAGTTTTTCGGATGAATATATATATATTAAATTTCATGTAAGTATATTTTTGTTGTTTTATTTACTTCTCAAACTAAACCCCCCCCCCCCCAAAACTAAATCCTGGCTACGCCCGTGCACGGGGACACTAGGTATATCGATAGCAGAGGTACTGATCCTACTTCATGGGTTAGATGAGTTGAGAAGGGACAGAAATTTGCTCTCTACTTTTCTCTACGAGCTGTAGGTCTAGGGCCTATATATTGTGAGTCGCATGCCATATCCCTCTTTGGACACTCCATCAGAATAGGAACCTGGAACCTGAACCTGAATTACGGGCGTGAGCGGATATAATTACCACTGTATACTAACTACTCGTAGTACCTACCTATATCTAGGGGAGACCGGGGGTATCTAAGATGTATAATAAACGTTCTTTTTTCGAAATTAATAAATGTTATCTATACTGATGCAATTTATAACTTCGTCAAATTGAGCCTATATAAAATTGCGCTGTCTATATTTTTCGGCGACACGCCGTAATCGACGAAATATCGCAAACACGCGTTTGAAAATGGTCCGACGACAGATCGTGTCTATAGAGTGTATTTGTTTCAGACAATATGAGTCTGGTCTGATCTAGTTGGATCACACATTAAAGGCCTACATCTCTGTCCATCCATCCATGCCAATCAATCCATCTTTTGATAGAGAAGATAACTTTGGTTGATGTATACAATCTGGAACCTATAATTCGTAGATATCTATAGTTATGCGTCTTCTGAATGCAAGTTCAGGAATTAACTCAGTGACAGTGACGTAGGTATAATAGAAATTTGTTTTGGAGTGGGAGGCAAAGTATTTAATGATTTTTTATAGGTTTAGGCACTTGGTTGCCAAATTTTTTTAAAAATGTTAAGGAAAAATACTTAAAAGGAAATCCTAAAACCTGGGAAAATAGGAAAATTTTGAGGGGCGCGGCCTTCCCCGTGCACCCTCGACGCTGCGCCCCTAGAAAAAGTGTCATGCTGATACCGAACTACAATAATTGTGGCAGGGGCCAGTTCCTTATAATATGTATATAGAAATTTGAAACAAAATCACAAAATCTTTAGTTTTACAATGCAAAACGATCCTTGTGGGTAAGATGACCACCGATCACCGCATGTTAACTTAAAAACTATACCTACTAGGTATACCTATACTGCCCGTCTAGGATCTAACAACGTTAATAAAGTCTCTGGCATGGCAAATGTGGAGCCGATGATGTTATTTGTTTACATAGTGTTTTTATGTGATTTTGATCTAAGGTAAATTGGCTAAAACAATAATTAGTGTAACATCTGTCTGTAACATATATACAGTGCCCGCCAAAAAGTCTGCACCATATGGGAAAATTTTTTAATAAATAACTTACGGAAAATTTGTTTGCGGCATCAGGTTTTGCTTGCTCTAGAACCAAAATTGACATAATCAAATGTTGTGACGTAGTCTCTTTTATATGTCAAATTTGACATTAATGAAAAAAATGTCCGAAAAATGGGCTTATTTAACCGAATTTCGAAAAAAGTCATAAGAAAAATATGTTTCTTTCGCAATTTTATACCCTATGCAAAATTTCAAGAGCCTACTACGATTTTCATATTTTACCCTTTGTTGGATATTATTGGACATAATATTTTAAATTTTCTAGATATTTCTGATCAGATCAGCATGACAGAAATATTTGTGTGTTTTTACAACCATTTACTATAGAAAGAAGTTTGTAAATCGAATTTATGTGTTTATCTGTAAAAATGAGATCAGTTTTGCACCAAGCGTGCTTCTTCAACAAGCCCTCATTTTAATTTTTTGCAAAAAAAAGGAAAAGAAGGATATTTAGACCGTAAACTAAGTATTATGCAGTATGTATTCAGTCAATGAGTGTTTTAAATTACATAGGATCGACTTTTATGGATTAACAAATACGGAAGGGAAGGGCAACAAAGGGCAAAATATAAAAATCGTAGTAGGCTCTTGAAATTTTGCATGAGGCTATAAAATTGCGAAGGAAACATATTTTTCTTATGACTTTTTTCGAAATTCGGTTAAATAAGCCCATTTTCGGAAATTTTTTTCATTAATGTCCAATTTGACATATAAAAAAGACTACGTCACAACATTTGATTATGTCAATTTTGGTTCTAGAGCAACCTGATGCCGCAAACAAATTTTCCGTAAGTTATTCACTAAAAAATTTTCCCATATGGTGCAGACTTTTTGGTGAGCACTGTATAGGTATTTTATTGCATTTTGAAACTAACTTCTAATAAACACATGTTTTTTTTCTATAATTTTGAAATAATAAGAATCATGCCCGCAGCACAGCCATTTTTTACCGAACGATTGTTAATTTTAATTAGCTTCTATATAGGGTAAAACGATCCTTCAAGCAGAGGTTGAGCAAAATGTTCATTTTACCCGAACGTCAAAATACGTTAAAATAATTTAAATCAATTTAAATAAAAAATTAAATTTGTGTTGTAGATTTATTCGATATGCCTAAGGATGGTGAAGAAATAGGTATACAAGCGAAAGACTGAAAAGCAGAGCTGGAATAAAGACGGAATGGGGATGACTTGACTTATGGGATGAGTCAGAAGATATAGGTAGTGTATGTAGTAGGGTGGCCCACCACGAACTGCATCAATCTATATATGGAAAACTAAAAGTAGAAAAATTCTGAAAATTTGGCACCTCACCAATGCGGATGGGCGCTGCTCAACTAAAATATTTTGGTGAATCTGGCATTTCCGGTTATACCGGAAGTCGATATCAACTTTCTTATCTCAAATGGAACACCCTGTATATTATTGCATTTTTGGATGCTAGGCATCATTTTGGAATAAAAACATTCAACAAGTCCTATGTCTAAATCTAACCGTTTTTGAGATATTTGCAGTTTTCCAAAATAAATTACAGATGCAGACCTAAAGTTAATTAGCAATTTATACGAGGAAACCGCGAAATTTCAAAACGATTTTTTGGCATCGTATAACAGAAGCCCTGACCTAGTGATCTCTGCTGAGAAATAAATCCATTCTTATACAGGGTGTTCACAAAATATGAATAAAAATTACATTCAAAATGTGCTTAAATCTCGAAATTTTCAAATGGAAACCCCCATTTTTTTTAATGCGATCTTATTCACCACTAAAAATGATGACAAGTTTCTGTAAGGTTCCCTATACCTAAATGCAGTAATTTTCGATTAATTTACGAAAAACCCACTTTTCGCCCATAAAATGCGGGGTTTGCTTAACGCTTGGAAAATCATACCTATTAGCCGTGGACGTTGAAAAGACAATCGCGGCTGAGGAAATATCACTTGGTATATAAATTATTGTCAACAATAATGCCGGCGCGCTCAAATTACACAAACGAAGATTATTTAAATTTGTTTATTATATATCAACGGAGAATCCATAATCTTCGTTTGTTTAATTTAAGCGCGTCGGCATTATTGTTGACAATAATTTACAAACCAAGTGACCTTTCCTCGGCCTCAGCCTTCAACGTCCACGGCTAATATGATTTTCCAAGCGTTAAGCAAACCCCGCATTTTATATGGGCGAAAAGTGGGTTTTTCGTAAATTAATCTAAAATTACTGCATTTAGGTATAGGAAACCTTACACAAAGTTGTCATCATTTTTTGTGGTGAATAAGATCGCATTAAAAAATGGGGTTTTCCATTTGAAAATTTCTAGATTTAAGCACATTTTGAATGTAATTTTTATTCATATTTTGTGAACACCCGGTATAAGAACGGATTTATTTCTCAGCAGAGATCTCAAAAACGGTTGGATGTTGTTGAATGTTTTTGTTCCAAAATGATGCCTAGCATCCAAAAATGCAATAATATACAGGGTGTTCCATTTGAGATAAGAAAGTTGATATCGACTTCCGGTATAACCGGAAGTGCCAGATTCACCAAAATATTTTAGTTGAGCAGCGCCCATCCGCATTGGTGAGGTGCCAAATTTTCAGAATTTTCCTACTTTTAGTTTTCCATATATAGATCGATGCAGTTCGTGGTGGGCCACTCTTTATAAAGTAGCTGGGAGAGATCAACGAAGGAAAGTAGGGCACGAAGAAAATAAAGCCAAAAAGAAAGAAGTGCAAAAAACACCATGCAAGTCAACTATGACAAATCAGAAAAATAAGAGAAAGAATGTGGTGATTTCGGAAATGAAGATGGCAGCGATGATATTTTTTGTTTTTTTATATTCTTGAAAGTATTTTCTTAGGAAAGGGACTTTGCCTTATACCTTAAGGGATTTACATTTTTGGCAAAAATTCTAGTTTACCTTAATTTTGAAACAAAATACTAATATACATTCTTAGCGCAAGGCGACTATATATAAAGAATTAATGCAATAGAACCTCATTGCAAAACTCGTCCTAAGAAACGAGTTTTTGTCTTCATTTCAACTATCAGTATGATGCCACCAAAGTAGATGAACCTCAATACCTCGTCATTATTATGACTGCATTGTGGAGCAGCGTTGGGTACCTATAATATGCAGCAGCGTTAAACAACGTTATATATCGTCTAAAATTTTCTTCCAATAGGTTTGCATTAGTGTTTACGACATCCATCACGTCAGGCTCACGACTATAATTTGCATTCAGCCAAGTATTAATTAAAGGGATCCGGCGCTATCGCGACGGCGGACAGCATTTTTCGCGGTTTTTCCGCGGCGGGCGGCCGGATCGGAATGTAATTACTTCCCCCCGCATGACGGACGGCCGTCGGGGCGGGACCGGCCGCGGCCGCGGTGAGGAATTTCTTCCGCGAAACGCAAAGCGGCCGACGGCGCGCACGCGACCACCATTAATGTATGGATGTGGACGTGGATAATGGAAATCGCAGGTGGATATGAATGGGAAGGGGGATAATGCCCGACCGACCGGGGCGACGCCGCGCGGTGGCGCTGACATGCGACGTAGAAAGGGGATTTATTCGCTTCACCCACTATCTACGTATCTCTCGCAACGGCTCAGTTTTAATATTGCTGAGCTACTTTCTTTCCAATTATTCACCATTGATTACTAACTCGTCACGTATGAAGTTCTTTTGTTGATTCGAGCCTAACCTCAAATATTATCAACGTAGGTATATCGCTCGGTATATCGTATCGCTTGGGTCAAGATTATGGGGTAATTTGAAAATTTGTTAATATTAATTAATATTTTGAAAGAAATAAATGCAAAAAATTAAACACACAAAATAAGCATAAAAAGTAGGTAGGTACATAAAAAAGATATCTAAGTAGGTATAGGGATTCCAGTTTAAGGGATATGGTCCACCCAGTCGGAATCGAGGGGCCAACCGCTGGTCCCAAATTTGTACATATATTGCCAAACAATGCGCATTATTTTATACATTTTCAATCAATGCCGGTAATGCCGGCCATTTTCACAGCAATGCCGATTAATGCCAAGAATTAAAGAGGAAATTCCAAATAATTCAAAACAATGCCAGTCAAAAAAGGATCAATGCCAAGTAATGTCGTCCATTTTCAAAGCAATGCCGGATAATGCCAACATATAAAGAGGAAATGCCAAATAATTCAAAACAATGCCAATCAAAAAGGGGTGAATGTCAAGTAATGCGAAAGCAATGCGAATAATTCAAAGGTAATGCAGGCATAATACTACTGCGGACATAAGCCAGCTACAGTGGTGAATATACAGAATATACCGCGATTTTCTCGCTCATTTTGCGGCCTACAAAAAAAAACGTAAGAAACAAAAATGTGGCAATTTTGGACAGCTAAGTGGTGCTGCAAAAGAAATCGGCATCCATGGCCAACTTGTCGCGCAATATTAAAAAAACCTCAAATTGAGCAAAACTATTAATGGCCGTGGAATGTTTATTTTAAGAGACAGAGGAAAACTTTTATATTGAAAATTGATGGCACTGAGAGGCTTTATTCACCCAGGTGCTCAGATAGTTTCAGCAAATTACACAGGGTCTTCGGCTCTCTTGAGACCATGAAAATTTTTGTCGATTTTAGGTTTTTTTAGTACACCGCGAAAAGTTGGGTATGGAGGCCGATTCATTTTAATGCCACCTCGCTGACCAAAATTGCCATATTTTGTTTTCGTACATATTTTCTGTGCGGCCCAAAATAAGCGAGAAAATCGCTTAATAAGAAATAAACAAACAAAAATTCATAGCCTCAAGAGAGCCGAAGACCCTGTGTAATTTGCTGAAACTATCTGAGCACCTGGGTGGATAAAGCTTCTCAGTGACATCAATTTTCAATATAAAAGTTTTCCTGTCTCTTAATAAAATAAGCATTCCACGGCCATTAAAAGTTTTGCTCAATTTGAGGATTTTTTAATATTGCGCTACAAGCTGGCCATGGATGCCGATTTCTTTTGCAGCACCACTTAGCTGTCGAAAATTGCCACATTTTTGTTTCTTACGTTTTTTTTGTAGGCCGCAAAATGAGCGAGAAAATCGCGGTGGTAGATTTAAAAGAATCATCCTGTAGATATGAAATTTCTCGCAAATCCTAATACTAATTATAAAACTGATTTAAACCAGTTAATAACTTTGGTTTGTTAATCAAGTGTCATAAGAAATAGAGGAAAAAATGCTGAATTTTTGTAAGGGTTCGTTTCATAAAACTCAAAACATTCGTCTTCTGTACATCAGCTAGTCCTAAAAAATCATCCTGTATATTACATAAAGAAAACATCTATCACACTAAATTCAATATGGCCGCCGCTCCAAGATGGCAGATTACATTTTCTTTTCAACCCACTTAATATTGGTAGGTATCAAATGAAAGGGCTTGAAGAGTAGAAAACGATAAAGTTAGTGACATCACACTAAATTCAATATGGCCGCCGCTCCAAGATGGCGGATTTCATTTTCTTTTCAACCCCCTTAATATGGGTATCAAAATGAAAATGCTTGAAGAGTAGAAAAGGATATAGTTAGTGACATCACACTAAATTCAATGTGGCGGCCGCTCTAAGATGGCAGATTACATTTTCTTTTCAACCCACTTAATATGAGTGTCAAATGAAAAGGAAGAGTAGAAAACGATAAAGTTAGTGATATCGCACTAAATTCAATATGGCCGCCGCTCCAAGATGGCGCATTACATTTTCTTTTCAACCCCCTTAATATTGGTAGGTAGCAAATGAAAGGGCTTGAAGAGTAGAAAACGATAAAGTTAGTGACATCACACTAAATTCAATATGGCCGCCGCTCCAAGATGGCGGATTTCATTTTCTTTTCAACCCCCTTAATATTGGTAGGTATCAAATGAAAGGGCTTGAAGAGTAGAAAACGATAAAGTTAATGCATCACACTAAATTCAATATGGCCGCTGCTCCAAGATGGCGCATTACATTTTCTTTTCAACCCCCTTAATATTGGTAGGTAGCAAATGAAAGGGCTTGAAGAGTAGAAAACGATAAAGTTACTGACATCACACTAAATTCAATATGGCCGCCGCTCCAAGATGGCGGATTTCATTTTCTTTTCAACCCCCTTAATATCGGTATCAAATGAAAGGGCTTGAAGAGTAGAAAACGATAAAGTTAATGCATCACACTAAATTCAATATGGCCGCTGCTCCAAGATGGCGCATTACATTTTCTTTTCAACCCCCTTAATATCGCTAGGTATCAAATGAAAGGGCTTGAAGAGTAGAAAACGATAAAGTTAGTGACATCACACTAAATTCAATATGGCCGCCGCTCCAAGATGGCGGATTTCATTTTCTTTTCAACCCCCTTAATATTGGTAGGTATCAAATGAAAGGGCTTGAAGAGTAGAAAACGATAAAGTTAATGCATCACACTAAATTCAATATGGCCGCTGCTCCAAGATGGCGCACTACATTTTCTTTTCAACCCCCTTAATATTGGTAGGTAGCAAATGAAAGGGCTTGAAGAGTAGAAAACGATAAAGTTACTGACATCACACTAAATTCAATATGGCCGCCGCTCCAAGATGGCGGATTTCATTTTCTTTTCAACCCCCTTAATATCGGTATCAAATGAAAGGGCTTGAAGAGTAGAAAACGATAAAGTTAATGCATCACACTAAATTCAATATGGCCGCTGCTCCAAGATGGCGCATTACATTTTCTTTTCAACCCCCTTAATATTGGTAGGTAGCAAATGAAAGGGCTTGAAGAGTAGAAAACGATAAAGTTAGTGACATCACACTAAATTCAATATGGCCGCCGCTCCAAGATGGCGGATTTCATTTTCTTTTCAACCCCCTTAATATTGGTAGGTATCAAATGAAAGGGCTTGAAGAGTAGAAAACGATAAAGTTAGTGACATCACACTAAATTCAATATGGCCGCCGCTCTACGATGGCGGACCTATTTGATACCCAACATGGGTATCAAACTATAAAGGGCTCTACGGGTAAAAAACAATAAGGTGAGCGACGTCATACTAAATCCAATAGGGCGGATGCCCCAAGATGGCGGACTAAATTTCTTTACCACCCTCCTGACATGGGAATCTAATAGGTACTAAAAAGCACAAGTTAAGATAATTCCAAATTCCAAATTGCGTTAAGTTTTTGCAAATGAAAAAGCTTGTCGTCCAAAATGTTCATAAAAGTAGGTACTTAGGTAACAATTAATTTTATCGGACAATGATTGGTTGATAAGCCATTACCTACTAAGTTTATGTATTTTCTTTACAGTTCGCGCGACAAGCTTTTTGATTTGCAAAATCTTGTGGCATTTTGGAATTGAATTATATTAACGAAAACCTAAACTTATTGTATTCGTTTTAGTGCATGGCTTAAATAGAAGCTTGTTTTTAAAAAGGTTTTTTGTTTTTATTTTTCCAACCGTTAAAATATTTAAACGAAATTGATTTTATTATCACAAAATATCAAGTTCCCCAAATAGCCAGTGGCTATGAGCATATGGAAGTGTAATAGGAGCATTATTTATTTTATCAAGAAAAGTATCTACTAAGTAAGACGGCCCTCTACAGTATTTTCTTTTACCCACTGTATCTGCACAGTTTCACGGCAAATTTGGTTAATCCTTCAGCTTTTTTCATTAAAAAAATTTCATTTTAATTTAGATATTTAGCCAGAACTTACTAAAATATCATAGCAATTCAACAAAATAATAATGTCATCCATAGCCCACGGCTTACTACTTTTATAACCGAATGCCAAATGTAGACTTTTCCAAAAATCGATAATTATTAATTATGTAAGTACGCACAAGTGGTTCTGGCCAACAAGAAGTCTAGAGTCATTTCTTCAAATTAAATACCTAATTTTGTTTTTCGCGCTTCAAAAAGGAATAATAACGGAGAAATTAAATTTGTCATGAAACTGCCAGATATGAGGTCAGATACAAAAAAAACAATGCAGTTATTGTTTTAAAAATAAAATGTGTTCAAATGTGAAAAACTATTTTTTTTGGGCCGTATTAGTATTTTTTCTGATAAAATAAATTGGTTGTATAGTCATATCTCCGCCACTGGCTATTTGGGGCATTGTCAAATATTGAAGTAGGTATTACATAGAATCGAGCTCAGAATAAATCTGAATCATCCTATGTATACATAGGATTATGAGAAAATAGCACGGATCATCTTGTTTTTCGATAAAAGGGAATGTAAAACTGAAAGTGTGAAAAAACATTATCATAATTCCTAAGTTCATTGCTATTTCCGGCTATTTCATTCATACTTTATCATATCCTTTAATAATTAAAAAATAGTATTATTCGTCAGTGGTGAACTTTGCTGGATATATTTGATTTTTCATGGTATGTTTATTGATGTTTTGTGATATAAATACTTTAGATTCTCGTCTTATGTGTGGGAGTGGGAAATAAACCAGGAAAACGAAATTAGATTTAAAAATAGTTATTTTGCAACAAGTAGTACTTTTTTTCATGAATGGGAAAGTTGCGCCCACGAACCGCAGGTGAATGCGCGCAATCCCATGAATGAAAAAAAGACACTTTATGCATGAGTTTCATACATTATTTTTTATACGATCGTGCTTAAACATTGAAATATTTGGGATGGGATTTTTGTGTTATATACTAAAGGGCATATAAATGCACTATGGTTTTCAATTACGAGGATTATAATATTTAGATCGCGGTCTCACTACGTTTACACATAGTATTGAAATCGATTTGAATATGTTTCTAGAATTATTGAAAACCGCATGAAGAGATTTGGGGATTGATTTGAATCTCAAAATACATTTTCTTATTTTCGGGATTTAACGCCACATTTACCATTTATGAAAACACCAAACTGCACACTGAATTCGATTGTAATAAGTAAAAAAGTTGCAAATTTTCTTTTTATACTGGATTTTTGAAAAAACTGCTAGAGATAGAGGTACTGTGTTAGGTATAAAATTAAAGCTGAATGAATGCTCTATCCAATAGAAATGTTAGATATAGGGTGTTCCATTTGAAAAAAAATAGTAAATTAAGTTTGAAAATGAGTTGTGGCGGAAAAAAGTGAAACATCCTGTACAAAAATTTTCAATTTTGTTCTTAGTCATTAATAAAATGGTTAAGTGTAAATCCACAACCAAAGTTTGAAGAGAAAAAATCAAGCCGCAAGAAAAATATAGCAATATTATATAATGAAGAGTTGGTATTTAGCAAAAAATACTTTAAAAAAATTATAACTTGGCAACGCCGCAGATGGAAGCGGAAATAATTTAGGGATGTATACTATACATGGATAGGCTTCATTTGCGATAAAAAAAATCGGGTCGTTCCATTTAAAAAAATATATTTTTTTGTCGCCACACTTTTTTGGAACACCCTGTATATACCATACTAATTTTAAAATGTGCTCCATCTTCCCTTATTTGGATCCCCCGAACCGATTTTTTTTATCCTGAAAAGTATAGCCACAGAAGAGGGAAGGGAATAGTAAATGGACACGCTGTATATACAGAATGTATTGGTTATCAGTACATTAATTTTAAGGGCAGGTAGGGCAAAATGAGCTTGTTAGGAATCTTCAATTAAAAGTGCATATAATATTAACTTCAGAAATATTTTTGTAAAAAACGCTAATAAGTAAAACCAAAGACTACCTTTTTGCGTAGAAAACATTGGCGGTTCAAATGGGCATCTCAAAATTGTACTTTTTCCAGTAGCGTAGAAGTTGGGGAGAAAAACACCCACCACCCCTTCAATACCTTCACCACATATGACTTAAAGAAATTTTTTTTTCGACAAAAAACATAGCTTATTATGAGTAGAAAATGCTTACAAAAGCTGTGTTCCGTACGATAAGCAGTTCCGGAGTTATTCGCAAAAAACTATTTTTTTTTTTCAACTTCCATACCCTGTATCTCTAAAATGGTGCGTTTTAGAGGGTAAGTTAAAAGAAGTTTTTTCATATTGTGGAACGAGCTATCACATCCTGAAGTCCTGCGCAAATATATTGAAACACCCTGTACATGCCAACATTATAACAATTGGCGTAAAGAGGGGATGAAGTAATGAATGAAAATGATCAAGACGGCGACCAAAGCGCGTTAAACACTTTTCATTCATATATACGGCCACAATGACGTGCCTGCGTCACGTTTCTCCCGCCGGCGCGAAAAAACAAACAAGAAATACACATAGTTAAAATAGGTATGCACTTATTACTTTTAAAAAATATTGTTCATAGATAGTACGACTATGGAGTTCATTTACTTGCGCATGAAATGTAATATTTGGGTTCAAGTAGGTAGTCTATTTTTCGACACATTAAGCACTGCCTAACCATTATTTACTGTAGAATTCAAAGAGAATCATCCAACGTCCAAATAACACTACACAAAAATATCGATACGGCAAAAGGCGATAGTCAAACAACACACGAATGAATGGACACTGTTTTGATGAACACGTCGGCCAGTTCCCTCTAGACTATACTAAAATCAAATAACTCTTACGCCTGATGTAAACAAGAACGTATGTGCGTTGAGATTTTCGCCAGAGCCGCACTGGGGCACAACTTGTATTTAATTTTACATTTACAATTGTATACATCAAAATATTTCGGAAAAAAATTATTGGCCTAATTAAAATGAGTCAAAACATCGATAAAATTATTTGTGGCAGTGTCTAAATAGCTGAAAACAACAAGATAAAACCGCATAAATACGCTTTTGGGGTCGAGTACATCCCTGTTGCCAGACGGGCTGATATTTTATGGCCTATTGACCAATCGCCTTATTTCGCGGAACGTCATCGATCACTTGCTTTTATTTACGGCAGGGGTAATAGTTACTTGATGTTAGTAGAGTTCCGGCTATGCGACGTTGTCGTCGTGCGCGGCAGGAGGGAGTATACCTATACCGCTGATTTCGTGAACAAAGTGAAGTGGTGAAGTATAGTGCTACAGGGCCCAGTTGACATAAGGTTTCTAGCGGAAAATAGGTGGTATAATACTTCGCATTTTTTTCGTATTTCCATTTCGATTCAAATTTTGTAATATAAATATTTATATACTTATTAGTATTATAATCTAATTTGCACTCTTTAAAACGAAAAATTTATATTTTGACATGCTCTGTTTTCTAATAAATGTAATTTTTGTCACGTTGTTAAAAACAAGCTGTCGTAAGGTGTCATCGGCAACGGCGCCGCAGTAGTGGTACAGTTTGTTCAGCGAATGTTCGGCCCTATGTCACAACTCCCGTCCTTGTCTGACTCGTGAATATACGACCGATATCCATGGTATATTCATAAGTAAGACAAGGACGGGAGTTGTGACGTAGGGCCGAACATTCGCTGAACAAACTATAAGTAATAGTATACGGCTTGCGTACTAATTTAAGAAAGGGTAAAGAAAATGTTTTTAATTTGTAGTAACAGATTGTGTTACATTATGTAAACGACTACTGAAATTGCTGCTTCGGCAGGAGGGCCCTTACATAATATTATTATGTGGTATGTACAGGGTGATCCCAACTCGACGCCCCAGGCCTACTGCGGGAACACGAAACTGAAAATAAAATTTCGAACAGGGGTTGAACTAAAGTCCAATTATGACCGAAAATTTGCTTTTTTGATGTTTGGGAAAATGTTTCTGGAGAAAAAATATCGATGACGTCACAGCGGCCATTTTCTCAAACATCAAAAAAGCAAATTTTCGTTCATAATAATTGGACCTTAGTATGTCCCATTTAAGAACCCCGGTTCGAAATTTTATTTTCAGTTTTCGTGTTCCCGCAGTAGGCCTTGGGCATCGAGTTTGGATCACCCTGTACATTGTCATCTAATAAACAGAAGACAGAAGTAGAAAATGTGAACCATCAAAAATACCTAATACATTTGTCATTGGGCACTTGGCAACATTCCATCTGCGCCTAGTTTTCTGCCAGTGGTTCTTGAAAGTTCTCCACATTTTAGAAAACTTTATATCTCGTTTATTTTTGAGTTTCTTAAAAATATAACTTCATAGGCGCGCTCCAGGGGTTCAACTTTACCCTTGGTTAAAATTTTTATATTGCCCTGTATATATTTTTTTAATTGCAGTTTTCTTTTGCATATTTTTACGGGAACATGTTAATTTGCTTTGGTAAGTATCAACTTCTTCTTTCGGTCAATAAGAGCTTTGCTCTGACACACAGTTCTGAACCAGTTCTAGCGAATCAGAATGCAGAAAAGTGATTACAGAACTATTTTCACCAATCGCCGCCGAGAAACGGGTAAGAACTGCTGTTGGAACAAACCCAATATTATCTGAACAGCAGAAGGGGATTCTTCAAGCGGTTTGACAATTGAAGCAGAATATGGAGTAAATCTAAACTTCTGAGAAATAGGCAAATAGGTATGCAATACAGGAAAAAATCCTTACCTGACATGGTGGGATAACTCGAGTACGCCGACTCGATTCCTGGATGTTGCCAGTCCATCGCCTTGCAGGGCGCGTGAGAACCCATGTGCAATCTGGAACCAGGAAGCAGCAGACTTCCATACTGAGCCGCCATGTTGTGGTGATGGTAGTCGTGCACCGCTCGATGGTGCTGACTGAAATCAGAGGACCCCAGTGACATTAACTGTCACATGCACGAATTACATATACATTATTTCAGTAAGTATAAATCTGCACTTTATTTCACGTTTTTAAATAACTTCTCTAAAACTTTACGGACTGTGCAGCTGAGATACAAGAAGAGAAAAATACTCTATGGAAGAAACATATGCGAATCACGATAACGCAAGAAACTGGTGAGCTCACAGGCGAGTATCAAAAATCAAACAATTCAGGTTCTAAGCCAGATGTTAAGTTACAGCTTGGAACTAACATACATCTTATAATATAATTATAGTGGCCGCGAGGTTGTGACCTGACTCAGGATTTCTTTCATTTTCTGTGACACTCGAACTGAAGAAACCTAATGATATATAGACTTAAATGATTTCATGTAAAATTGCTTTTCAATGAAATGTAAGTTATTTCCAGTACTAAATGAATGTAGACTTTGAAAGTCTAAAAAGTAACAGTGAATCGATCAGATTTTAAATTGAAGCGCCTTAAGGATAGCTTCAGGGTTGTTTTGTTTATTATACCTGTATTGGTGGTACCATGCTGCCGATTCTGCCGCTCCAGGATGGTAATGGTCGGAATAGAGGTCAGCCGTGTGGTGTCCACCGGAAGAGGCCCCTCCAGCGTACGCGTCGCTGTTCCAAAATGAGGCGGGGAAGTTTCGCGTGGACATAGGTGAACTTTCTGGAAACAAAATAAGAGTAAATTAAAATAAAAATTCCAATTAAGAAATTTCACATGAAAATTTTTGTTTTCGAATGAAGTAAACAAATAAATTTCAATAATTGGCTATGAAACTAATTCTAAATTATAGGATGAAATTTGTAACTACTTTTTCGTAATTCCAGTGATCTGTAAAGAATCCTATAGTTGGTGTTGTAAATATTGCTTTCAAATATTTGTGTTTAACCATGCGAGCATGGATTGCTTTGCTTACATATCCATTTCCTAAGGCATCTATATACGGGTCATTTAAAATAGACCTAAATTCACACGCTGTTTTTATTTATAAATAGGTACGGAATTTTTAAAACTTGATGTTACACAGTACTCAGAGAACTACATTTAGGTACAGCGTGTCCCAAATATAGTTTGCCCTATACCCCCTGGATCTCAGGAACCGTAAGAGATACGAAAAAAACTTGAATACAATAGTTGTAAGGTTCGCAGTGGACGTAACCTCTCTTTTATTTTCACATATACAGGGTGATTCGTATTTGCAGGACAAAAATAAAATATTTAGATGTTGACAATTGCATTAATCCTTTGGAATATTTGCAATCTCCATGAAATTTGCTACAGAACTTTTTTGTTTTGTATTTTGGATGCAGCGTTGCCAGGATATCTAATTTTTCTTGGAATTTAGGGACTTCGTGGAGATTATGGAAACTGAATGCTGTATCTTTATTTTAATAGATATCATAGATATACTTTAGCCGAAGTATGACAGCACAACCGTGTGTGGTGTGGTATGTCGCAATTAGTTTTTGTATATAAAGTGTGTTCATAACAGGCTCTCAAATACAGATAATTTCAAAGAGCAATAACTTATTGTTTTCAAATGGAAACCATATTTCTATAGTTTGTTGGTTGCCGGCGTCCAAGCCCCTCATTTTATATTAATAACATTCTATACCAAAAACTACCCGTTTTAGAGATATTTAGTATTTAAGAAAATTTCTTTGCATTTTTCATTCAGGTGAGAAGGTTTTATCAAGTAAGCCATAACTATTTTTCCAGACAGTGGCAGAAATAATTGTCATTTTAGATAATTCGGGAAATAAAATTCCTATACCCGTATACAGCTTGTCACACTAAAATTGGCTATATTGTATAAAATTATTTCCTGATTTTGGATCAGAGGAAATATAATATCAAATTTTAATTTTTGCCCATGAAATATATGTTTTCTGACCTCAAAACCTACACTTTTCTATAAGAAAATCTGAGAGCGAAAAAGTTCGCTTATTCCATCTTTTTATGTCTATCTTTCCCGGACTATACCGATAACAATATTTTTTCAGGGGCGTAATTTACTCGTTAAAATAAGACGAAAAGTTCACATCAACATGGGTCAAAAACGCTTCGTTCCAAAGATACAGGGTGATTAAAATTTCAAAAAATATCGATTTTTGTCTATACCTTCCAAACCAATAAGAATATTTTCTTGAAATCGGCATTAAAATGTCCCATAATCGTCATTAAAAGCACAGAAATCGTACAATAATGTAGCCCATTATTGTACGATTTTTTCAATAAGTAGGCCTTGGCGAGATGTAAACATCAAACGTCAGACGCGGAGAAATCGCCCGTCAAAAGTGACCAAATATTAAAAATCCGGCCGATAAAGGCTCATTTAACTTTTCGTACACATTGCGAAATTGTTTCCTATAGAAGCGCAATCCTTCAGTATACATATTTTAGTAAATTCGAATAGATATCAATAGATTTGTTGGGTAGGCTGCACAAGAAGCAGCAGTTTGGTTTTTCTGTCAGAAGGTGCCGTACGTCATTATACTTGTCCTAGGTAGAGCGATCGGTAAAGTCAAGCAACGCCGCGCGTAGTCGGTTCGTGGACGGGTGATCCCTTATTATTATTTTCTTGCCTAATAAAACATTTTTTTCCGATTTCAAGAAAAATATAATATGTACCTCGGCACTGAAGTTCTTTTTATGACTCATGTGGTTTATTTGCCTCGGCCAGAGGCCTCAGCAACTAAACATATATTTCATGGGCAAAAATTAAAATTTGATATTATATTTCCTCTGATTCAAAATCAGGAAATAATTTTATACAATATAGCCAATTTTAGTGTGACAAGCTGTATACGGGTATAGGAATTTTATTTCCCGAATTAGTAGTAGTACACAATAATACCCTCGTAGGGTGACATAACACGGGTTAATATCAGGTCTCCAAAGTAACCAGTGGCGGAGGTATGGGTAATCGGTACAATTAATTAAACAAAAAAATAGTACGGCATAGACAATACAAAAATTTATTATCTTGTTGAATAAACAATACAATATGGAACAAAAATAACTCTTTCATTTTTTTCATCCCTCTCTCCCTTTCGCGAAAAATTGGAGTTTTTCCTATTTCTCTTCTTTTTTGGACTCTTTAATTTACTTTGAAGTAACTAGTATTTTAAGTAAACAACATGATTTTCAAATGGAATTGCAGTAGGAGTAGGTAATTTTTGATTATTATTGGTTTGGAAGGTATAAAGAAAAGTCGATATTTTTTTGAAAGCTTAATCACCCTGTATCTTCGTAACGAAGCGTTTTTGGACCCATGTTGATATGAACTTTTCGTCTTATTTTAACGAGTAAATTACGCCCCTGAAAGGGTGCCGCATAGTTTTGAATCACCCTGTATAAAATGGCAAAAATCGACGGCGGGCGGTTTGACGAAAGCAGCTATCATATGATTTGGAAGTGTCATACCTATATAAAGAATATACCTATATGGGTCGTTCCGAGCCCATGCAGTTGTGAAGCCATGAAAGAGAGATAGATATACAATGTATAATTAATTAGTCCATACTATACGGCAAATAGATTGAATTGCGCAAGCGTGGGTAACGCATCTACGCGGCATATGTTGGAGTAAGAAAGACGTAGTTGTTGCTTTCCCATATTCCTTCTCCATTTCTTGGCTTTATTTTTACAGCGAAAATGCAATATATGAGCCATTTATTCTTTATAAGTAGTTATATACTATACAGGGTGGCCCACCACGAACTGCACCGATCTATATATGAAAAACTAAAAGTAGGAAAATTCTGAAAATTTGGCACCTCACCAATGCCGATGGGAGCTGCTCAACTAAAATATTTTGGTGAATCTGGCACTTCCGGTTATATATATATCAACTTCCTTATTTCAAATGGAACACCCTGTATATTATTGCATTTTTGGATTCTAGGCATCATTATGGTACAAAAACATGCAACATGTCCTATGTCTAAATCTAACCGTTTTTGAGATATTTGCATTTTTCCGAAAAAAATTACAGGTGCAAACCTAAAGTCAATTAGCAATTTATACGAGGAAACCGCAAAATTTCAAAACGAATTTTTGGCATCGTGTAACAGAAGCCCTGACCTAGTGATCTCTGCTGAGAAATAAATCCGTTCTTCTACAAGGTGTTCACAAAATATGAATAAAAATTACATTCAAATCTCGAAATTTTCAAATGGAAACCCCCATTTTTTTAATGCTATCTTATTCACCACTAAAAATGATGACAACTTTGTGTAAGGTTTCCTATCCTAAATGCAGTAATTTTCGATTAATTTACGAAAAACCCACTTTTCGCCCATAAAATGCGGGGTTTGCTTAACGCTTGGAAAATCATATTAGCCGTGGACGTTGAAAAGACAATCGCGGCTGAGGAAATGTCACTTGGTTTATAAATTATTGTCAACAATAATGCCGGCAGGCTTAAATTACACAAACGATTATGTATCGCACGTTCTTGATATTACCTTGTATTCTCCGTAGATAATAAAACATTTAAATAATTCTTCGTTTGTGTAATTTAAGCGCGCCGGCATTATTGTTGACAATAATTTATAAACCAAGTGACATTTCCTCAGCCGTCTTTTCAACGTCCACGGCTAATATGATTTTCGAAGCGTTAAGCAAAACCCGCATTTTATGGGCGAAAAGGGGGTTTTTCGTAAATTAATCGAAAACTACTGCATTTAGGTATAGGAAACCTTACACAAATTTATCATCATTTTTAGTGGTGAACAAGATCGCCTTAAAAAAAGGGGTTTCCATTTGAAAATTTCCAGATTTAAGCACATTTTGATTGTAATTTTTATTCATATTTTGTGAAAACCCGGTATAAGAACGGATTTATTTCTCAGCAGAGATCACTAGGCCGGGGCTTCTGTTACACGGTGCCAAAAATTCCTTTTGAAATTTCGCGGTTTCCTTGCATAAATTGCTAATTGACTTTAGGTCTGCACCTGTAATTTTTTTCGGAAAAATGCAAATATCTCAAAAACGGTTAGATTTAGACATAGGACATGTTGCATGTTTTGGTTCCAAAATGATGCCTAGAATCCAAAAAGGTAATAATATACAGGGTGTTCCATTTGAAATAAGAAAGTTGATATCGACTTCCGGTATAACCGGAAGTGCCAGATTCACCAAAATATTTTAGTTGAGCAGCGCCCATCGGCATTGGTGACGTGCCAAATTTTCAGAATTTTCCTACTTTTAGTTTTCCATATATAGATCGATGCAGTTCGAATTGGGCCACCCTGTATATCCATCCATGGAACCGCGGTGGCGTCGCTCGTACCGGCGCTGACTTTTTAGACTGCATGTTTTTCTGCCTTCGATCGACCTTGGTTCGAACCGAGGTAGAGGCAAGGGCATGCAAATGTCTTTAAAGAAAAACACCGCTATGGCCAAGAGCGCTGGACAAATGTATGGGTTCACGGTATTGCTCCTAAATAGCTTTATCCGTGTGATTTACTTGTCCTACACTCACTGGGATTACTACGGTTTT
Organism: Pseudeuparius sepicola; assembly: GCA_963920635.1. NCBI lineage: Eukaryota > Metazoa > Arthropoda > Insecta > Coleoptera > Anthribidae > Pseudeuparius > Pseudeuparius sepicola. The sequence continues at coordinate 103,476,890 of OY987299.1, read as the reverse complement.
CTAGGGTTTTCCGTAGTACTTGAGCGAATGCTATCCTAGTTCTATCGGGAAAAAAGTCGGGCTTAGCCGCAAATGGCAACGAAGACAAAATAATAGTAATTGCCCCCCTTCCCCGCACAAGCATGTGGTTGCTTCTGGGGTACTCCTAGTTTGGAGTATTGTGAGGGTGAGAATTATTATTATTATATTGGAAGAGTGAAGGACTCTACGATTCTGCATCCATACTGTCATCTATATATATTTGACACAGCGATCAAAATTCGATAGACATATTCATATTCCTAGTTATTTTAACTGCTGCGTGGTGATCATTTATATCTACTTTTGTTGCCGTACCTATAGGCTACATTTTCTAATTTTCTGTGATATAATACCTATAATAGTAAAATGGTACTCCTTGCGTCCCCGCTGAAAGCCATCAATATTGGCCTGTTCATCTATAGTTCCGGTGCTGGTTACACTTTTCGACGACCAAGATCACCAAGGCTGGTTTATACAGAGTCTTACATTGGAAATGGGAAATCCCGAAGCCAGAGATAGAGGAAACAAAAGATGACGATTGTGGCTAAATATGCCTTGTAGAAATGTTTAAGAGATACAGGGCGCTGAATATATTTCTTTTGAAAGTGAATCGTGCGGATATATCTATACCAAAATAATTAAGCTGAAATTGAATTGTGGCTATATCTATAGGTATACCAAAATAATGAAGCTGAAATTTGACGCGGCTGTGTTTTTTGATGGACGGTTGGAAAATCAGCTTTTAAGGTGTTACTGAGTAGGATCTCACAGAGCGCCATTTTTGGATCGTGCTTTTACTCGTTACTTTTTTGGCGTTATCTTTTTGGTCTCTCGAGGTGACAATTTTAGTCATCTAGTGCATCTTTCCGTTCAACCGTTTGCGTTCAAATCGACAAAATGTGTCTCAAAACATAAAACTCAAAACCATTGGTTTTCTTGAAATAGGATGTCCAAATTTTGTTGAATTCATTGTTCATAGGAATTTGTTTTCTTGTGTTATATTCTGTACGGTGTCACTAGGAACAGGAACAAAACGTTGCAGATCCGGTCAATTTAGATTAAGAAGCGACGTGTGGAGCGGCGTTTAGTACCGGCACGTTTTTCATTTTCGTGCGCGCGGCGGAGTTAAATTGAAAAACCGAATTTTTACGGTTGCCGTTTTAATTTAGGGCCGCTCGGTGCGACATCAATGGGCCGTTTAGTGCGGGCGCTCTCTCCAATTACCGCGGACCCGTTCGTTGGTCGGTCGGCTCGCGAAGCCGCTTAATTTTAATGTTTATTAGCAGATGATATCGCCGGCGAGCGGGCATATTTTCCAAGAGCGGCACTCGTGTGCATATGCTCGCGGTAGTACTTTAACCCTTTCAGGACTGCCGACGCTCCGAGTGTCGTATTTTTTGGCCGGACGAGAGGAAGTCCATTACGGACAGCAAACCTGAGTAGGACGAACACTCAGATCAAAGTTAATATGGGGTTTCCATCTGGCCGGGTCTTATACCCCTCTCCTATTGAAGGGATCGAACGGGTCTTCATCAAGCTATTGGGCCTGTGGGGATATCAGTTTTTTTGAAGAGCCCTGGCTGGCCTTGAGTTCTTTTGGATGGATTTGACGACTGAGTTGTAAGTATTAGTTTAGGCGAGTAGGTAGCCAATTGGAACTGGTAAATTTTAGTATATAGTATAATATAGTGCGACCAAAAAATCATAATCGGCATGTATAGGTAATATGAATGGCCGCTTTGATTTGTACCAGTTCACGGACGCACCGAATGGGAAGTCCAAAGAACGTCTTGAGTATATATAAAAAGCACATCTTTGTACGTATATTCTACCATAGAAGAATCTACTACGACAGATTCTTCTATGGTACTACTCGGTACTTGGAAAGTACCTATAGGAAGTCACCGGCTGTATATCACAGTAGTCACTCAGTAAAATATGGGGTGAGTTTTTAAAGTTACTTTATAAACGTGACTGAGCCGTTCAAAAATTTCTGTAGGTACTTGTGAAAGTTCGACAACCTACTTGAAAGCAAAGGCCCAAGGTGGATACTGAAGAGCGCTGTTGCCATATTTCATTACAAATAATTTATTTCGCCACACTCGACAATATGGCGCATTTCCAGGTTTTAAAAATTCAGTTTTTTTTTTAGTTTTCACAGAAAATTAGCTCTTGAATGAAATGTCGAAGCTCACCGGATTAAAATTATATTTGCCAATTCCTATAAACATTTCATTGTATCCCCTTCAAATCAGAATAAAACAAGAAAATGGCTATATTTCCGATATTTTTGAAAATAATCATATCGAGTATATGATATCATTGGAAAGGTATAAGGTTTAAAGTTTATGTCATATATTGCGAAAATGACAGCTCACATGCAAAATTGGATTGGGTCTCGGATTATACCGTTTTATTAGGAACATAATTCTCCACAACACAATCTAGTAAGCTATGAACTTTTCTAGTAAGCTTTGAACTTTTCAAAAATCCGAAAGTGCATTAAATTGGGCCCACAAAATTGCAAATATTTCCCCGTTTCACCTTCCTTCTATAGATCTGCTTATTTCCGCGATTCTCCCATCATAAGCATCGAAAAAACTCACCCTGAATAAGAAATCTTATGTACCCTTAATTCATGAATTCACTTCTAATTAAACAACCATTTCTTATTTTAAACTATATTTATGATTTCATTGTTATGCCCATAAAAAATAAAATGCTAAAAATAAACTAAGTAATCGCAAATTTTATTTTGTATATCGGTAAGTTCTTTCAAGAGAATACATAAAAAACAACAAGTAACAAGGACAGAGCCAAAGAATTCCATGTAATTGAATTTACAACTGTCCAATTCGAATAATTTTTTCAACATTAGTACAGTAAAATTGGGCCAAAACCCAAACATCAAAAAAAAAGTTCTTTCTAGTGCGAAATAATTCCATACCCTCCTAAGAGTTAGTACTAAAAAGTTACACCACCACCAGCGTCGGGTTTCGGGGGGAGGGGGTGAAAAGGGCAGGAAATTCTTATTTTTCACAGTTTTGCGTGAATATCTAGTAAACTATGAGGTTTAGCGCAAACGTCATCCTATACGCAAATGATATACATTAAATTCCGAAGAAGAATTGTTATATACAGAATTATGGTAAAGTGACCGGTTTCCATGATATGGAGGGGTAAAGATTTCTTTGCTTTTATTTCACGTAGTTTTTGTTGAAAAAACTTAAAATGATTACAGTATAAATTATATATATATATATATATATATATATATATATATATATATATATATATATATATATATATAGATACATATTACACCCATAGATTGTTATTTTTTGTCACAACATAACCTCATAAGTATATGACTGTAAATATGTCCAATACAAGTTAGTAGCCTTAGTTAATTTGTACTCACTTTTTGCCCTCATTCATTATAGCGTTCTGATTTCCATTCGTTCTTTTATGTCAAATCATTCCCATATCTAATTTGTCCTTAGCTTGTAAAAATGAGAAAGTCATGAATAGGAAGCTCATGTGAAAAACAAGAAAATATATTAAACAATCTATATTGAAAAAATGGGAGGGAAAACAAAATGATACAAAAGGTTATAACTTTTAGGTGAATCATTAGGTAATTGCGTTATCAGTCAGGAAACAAATCTTCGTGTTCTTCGTCCAATTCAGAATCACCATTTAAATCGTCGTCGATGATTACAGTATCTCTATTGAGACATGCAAGTCCCAAGCAATTGCTGCACATACTTGAACAATTGAGACCACTTCTTCGACACTCGCAGTTTTGGACGCATCCATCTCTGCAGAAGCATACGATGAGGATTGTTTAATATATATTTTTTTGTTTTTCACATGAGCTTCCTATTCATGACTTTCTCATTTTTACAAGCTAAGGACAAATTAGGTATGGGAATGATTTGACATAAAAGAACGAATGGAAATCAGAACGCTATAATGAATGAGGGCAAAAAGTGAGTACAGATTAACTGAGGCTACTAACTTGTATTGGACATATTTACAGTCATATACTTATGAGGTTATGTTGTGACAAAAAATAACAATCTATGGGATATATCTATATATATATTCTACATACATTATTCAGTTACTAATTTATACTGTAATCATTTTAAGTTTTTTCAACAAAAACCACGTGAAATAAAAACAAAGAAATCGTTATCATGGAAGCCGTTTACTTTACCATAATTCTGTATATAACAATTCTTGTTGGGAATTTAATGTATATCATTTGCGTATAGGATGACGTTTGCGCTAAACCTCATAGTTTACTAGATATTCACGCAAAACTGTGAAAATAAGAATTTCCTGCCCTTTTCACCCTCTCCCCCCGAAACCCGACGCTGGTGGTGGTGTAACTTTTTAGTACTAACTCTTAGGAGGGTATGGAACTATTTCGCGCTAGAAAGGATTTTTTTTTATGTTTGGGTTTGGCCTAATTTTGTGTTAGTTTTACTGTACTACATTAAAGACCGTTTCCGTGGAAAAGTTAATTTATTATTCTAAAAAATAATGTTACATATTATATATTATTAAGAATAATGATGTAAGATTAGCGAGAGGTGTTTTAAATGCTAAAATGAATTTATCATATTTTCTGTCTTGTCAGAACAGCATTTATTTTGTTCAGAATTTATTAGTGTTTTCTTCGCCTTAATTTCCGTGTCAGCTCCTTCTCTTGATTGGCCATTATCCCACCTCAATCCCGGCTCAAAAATCAGTCGATCCCCGCCGACCGACTGCCAATGGTGCCTCGCATTTCCACAACAAAGAATAGAGGCGCGGACGGGCGCGCGGTGGTGCTAGGAAGCGGCGGGCGGCGAATCGGGCGACGGCGGTGTCGACCGCCGCCCGGCCCCGCCGCTCTCCGTCCCCCGGCATTCCGACATGGAACGGTGGTCATCCCGGCCGCTTTGAGAGGGGCCGCCGTTCCCACGGCGCCGGCCTTGGACCGAGGTGACGGATGGCCGTTCTTGCTCGCCGGCCTCCGCGGTTTCGGCGCTCGTTTGCGTACCGGGACCTGGACTGGGGACATCCACTGCGAACTGCAGCACTGCCAGTGGCGATATCGACAAAAACAAACCACAACGAACGTGCCCCAGCCACTGTCTCAGAGAAATAACCAAGGCTAGAGGGAGCAAAAACATCAAAATGCACAAAAATGTGTAGTTAACCAACATATAACGGAAATCTACAAAAGTAAACAAATATTACGCCGGTGTGTGTACAACGTTTACCTGAGATAGGTTATATCCTGACAAATATCACTTTGGCCACACACCTCGCACTTTTGCTTTTTGCTTTTGTATACAAAAAAAACAGTCACTATATACTAAATACTAATAAATAGTTATAAATTAACAAAAGAACACTTGAAATCACGAAAAGGATATACGTGTAAACAATCAGAGAAAATGACACACTGGGGACTGGGGTAAACAACACAAATAATGCGGAGAGATTGAATGCGGCGGCGAAGGGCGGCGTTGCCATGTTCGTTGCCATGTTGGCGATTTTATTAAAGTGATTAATTAGCATTATATTAGTACTATAATTATACCGCGATTTAGTTTTAGTTTAAAATTCTCACATAAAAAAATAATAGCTACATTTGTTAATTTAATGTTATGGAAGGTGCATGTGTCTTCATTTAATGACATTATTAAACCCGTCTATTTTCAAATTAAAATTAAATTCTGTAAACAATGGAGTACGTCGTACGTGGCATCACTCAAAAAGATGTTGGCTCTGTTTACTTTTTGCTCTTACTCCCTCTATCCTTGGTTATTTCTCTGAGGCTACTGCCAATAACTATTTGTAAGTCTATTATTATAATAACCATGTAGCGTGGGACAGAAATTTGTTCATAGTATTTTTGACCTATACGGGTGTAACTAAACTGATGGTCAAAAATGAAACCACGTATTCTTGGAGTCAAAATAAGAGCACTTCTTCATATATTTTTTTCTCCTACGGGCCATAGTTTTTTTTTATACAGAGCGTAGAAGTTTGGAGAAAAATACACAAATTTCTTAGTATTTCTAGAAGTATGCGAGATATTTTCTTCAAACTTGGCGTGTCACATGAGCAGATGAGCCGTCAAACTTAAGGTTGACGTGAAGCTTCTGAGGCTACCAGTTGCGGAGTTACAGGGTGTTAGTAAAATTAATTAGTTCAGAAAAATATGAATACCCTGTATAATCGCATTTTTTAAATTTGTTTTGAGTGGTGAATAGAATGGTTAACAAAAAGTATCTCTTAGTATTTTTTCATATTCGCAGCCGTTTCTTAATTATTTTTAAAGAACGGCAACGCTGCAATGAACAATAGTCACTTTAAGAATAAATCTAGCAATCTGTGGATGTCAATTAAACTTTATTTAACAAAATACAAAAGCAAAAACGATAATAAAAGGAACGTATTGCTATTAAAAAATTAAATTATTAAATGTTCGAAATGACCGCCGTCTCTTTCAATACACGCAACTATGCGTTTCCGCATGTTTATTATTGCCATTGGCAAGTCCATAGCAAAAGTGCATATCAGTCAATTCTTCAAATGAAAATATAATTTTTCAAAATATTGATACTAAAGTGCAAAGTTGGCAGCCAAATGATTCAAATAATGCCAAGTTTAATTGACATCCACAGATTGTTAGATTTATTCTTAAAATGACTTGTTTATTGCAGCATTGCCGTTCTTTGAAAATAATTAAAAAACGGCTGAGAATATGAAAAAATACTAAGAGATACTTTTTGTTAACCATTGAATTTACCATTCAAAACAAATTTAAAAAATGCGATTATACAGGGTATTCATTTTTTTCTGAACTAATTAATTTTAATAGCACCCTGTATCTCCGCAACTGGGGGCCTTACAAGCTTCATATTAACCTTAAATTTGACAACTCATCCGCTCATGTGACACGCCAAGTTTGAAGAAAATATCTCGTATACTTCTAGAGATATTAAGAAATATTTGCATTTTTCTCTAAATTTCTACGCTCTGTATAAAAAAACTATGGCCCGTAGGAGAAAAAAATATATGAAAAAGTGCCCTTATTTTGACTTCAAGAATACGTGGTTTCATTTTTGACCATCAGTTCAGTTACACCCTGTATAGACAAACAGGTAGAAAGTTTTCCACCACAGTCAATGAACACTATACAAAGAAATTCAAAAAAGCTCCCAGGTCCCCCCCCCCTTTCGTTCAAGTCAACTTTTGCCGAACACATCGTTAACAACAACCATAATTTTGATGTTAGGGAAGATGTCTCTTACTTACATTTTCAAAAGAAGGGTGCTACACTAAACCTACTTGAAAATTTAGAAATTTTTAAAGCTAAAAATTGTCCACATTATCATCTTATAAATGACCAGTTAGAGTTTTCGAATCTGAATTTTTATAGATCCCTAAGGTTTTTGTTCTCTGATTAACAATTTCACTTCTATTAAAAATTTTCTGAATTTAATTTGAATTATTTCATCAGGTTTCGCGCATGCCCAATCAGTTCCTCTTTTTAGACGGCTTCAATTTGACATCTACAGTGGACAACCGGGGACGTCGGACATATTCGGTGTTCAATCGCAATCGCAATGGTGACTTGACTTATTTCACAACTAAAAAATTTTTTAATATGAATTATTGGTTCTTCGGAACCCCTAAGAAATCTAGGTATAAATTTCCACATAGTTTTGAGATTAATGCTACATAATAACTTTGAGGGTAAGATGCATGTTATTTTACTGAGCTCCCTTGAACCTTTTTATCAATTTTCTTGTTCTCTTTCAGATTCCGCCATTTTATATTACCTTTAGGTTTTGAAGTTTTTTGAGTTGTTACGAAGCCGTTTTATCTTAGATGTTTTCATACATCAATTTTCCACATTCACATACTAAACTTGATTATGTCTAGGAAGGTAAGCCCCCTTTTATTATTTAAATTTTATTGTACAACCTCATTAGGTACCTACTCATTTACACAAGTTTCATATCTGATTTAAAATATTTTTTCTAGTTTTAATATTCTTTAACTTCACACTGCTGATGATGACTCCCTAGGTAAGTCTAAACATGTACAGTTGAAAATTAAAAAGAACTGCGTTTGTGGAGCAGAGACTGTAAGTTTTACCCCTTCGTCACATAACAATAAAGTTTAAAACAAGTCAAAATTTAAAACAATGTTAAAAATGAAAACAATCAAAACTCAAGAGCAAGGGTACTTTATAAGAAAAGCTACCCTCAAATTTAGACGTAGCATGTTGTGGTAGATATAAAAAAATTTACATCAACATCAATATTGTGGACTTGAGATCTCCTTAAAAGCAAATCAGATAAACATGAAGGCACTCTCTGGGTACATACTTTATATTATAATAAAATGGTATATACAAGTATTCATTCTAGCCTCTAACATAATTTAGCTTCTTTTAGCTGGATTAATTACGTTGTTATGTGCTCCCTGTAAGGCAGTCTACACACAAACTTAATCTGAATTTTCAAATTTATATATTAGGTATGATGTAAAAAAATTTCAAAACGTTCACTAACGCGATCGATCGCATTATTAGCCCCGCTAGGCTTGACTTCATAGACCCGTTGAAAAGTATGGCCGCGGCGTTGCCACTTGACTGTTCATGATTTAAAATTTAAGTTGGTTGCATAGCAAAACATTTAAGCTTTGCGATTCAAGTGCGAATTTGACAATATTCACAAAATTCAAGAAGGGGCACTGTAAAATTTTGTGTAATTTTAAAATCCATGAACCTGTTTAAACCGATTGAATCAAACTTTCAAATTTTCACAGCGCTTTTGGCTTTTGTAATATGGCTAAACCTGAAATAAAGCCCCATCATTTGGCATCCAAACGAGACACTCGTATAACGAAAAAAAAAACAGAAAGTAGAAATTCCAGTTTTTTTCGCCGTAAACGACAAATGGAAAGCGAGTGGTAAATCACACCACACAAAGAAGAATATTATTATAAAAGTTGTTTCTTTTGCAATTCTTTATCGATATAAAGTATCAATGTTCGCATGCGCGGATTTGAAACATGTCTTTATGTGTCATATCCAATTATTGTTTGCATAGCTTACCCATAGCTTACCCATAGGTACCTACCTACCTACCTATTTATTTCAACTTATATTTTCAAATAGTAGAAAAATCCAATGAGCATAGACACAAGGCACAAACTTCTTATGAAATATTTATTTCTTGCAATTGCAATCTAGATTACTATTATATTGATCTATCTTTTCGTCATTTATGAATCAAAAGTGAGAGTAATACAACTTATTTATTAAGTATTTATGTGAAACGAATAAATTATTTTGCTATACTAAAAGAAAGCCAAAACCCTAGAAAAAGGAAATTTAACAAGTAGTTCATAATTTATTATATAAAGAAATCGCTTTTCAGTCAGTAGACGGTTTTAATTTTTAATCAAAGAGCGTGCTCAATCGGATCACAAGGGAACTGAAATGGATTGAAATGTGGGTCTTATTACAGTTTATATAGCTGCTGAGTGTTATTCTGTGCCATGCAGAAATAATGAGTCGCCCTAACTACATCACTATTATCAGATTTGAGCCAAGGCTTCGATTTACAACAACTATTTCCCCATTCCGATAAAAAAATGTGTGTTAGGTACCTTTGTCCGCAGTTACCTTCCACAAGACGTATGCTGCGGTTTGCCGCGAAGCGTAGTCAATAAAAAACCGAAAGCGACGAAAGGGAACTTCTACATTCCGGCGGTCGGGCGGCCGGCGAAACCCGAAAACCGATTTCGGTAGTAGCCGTGATAAATGCCGGGCGCGTTATGGCCATTTTTCTCGAGGATGATTAAACCCCCGTTTAGCGTAAATTTATGGGAGTCGCGGAGCGCCCCGGCGACACCAGCGGCCGTTTCGGCCGTGCCCGGCCGATAGCCATCTAGACGGGCGGCGGGCATCCCCGGCCAACCGATGGATTTATAAGCGTAATTACCGCGGCGAAACGGCATAAATTACCGGGGGACACTCGGTTTTTTATCGTGTGTAAGGGACACTTTTGAGGATGTCGCGGCGCTGGCGCTGGCCGGTTGTCTAACTTGTATTTCTTCTTTGTTCGAAGACGACCGTAGCGACGATATACGAAAACAAGAAAAACAACAACAAAAGAGGTGCTAAATTGGATCTCTGTCGCACCCTAGGTACCTAGGTACCTACAGTATAACTATGTCCACGGTTGGAGTGAATAAAAGGGAAAACTTTTTACATTTTATAAATTTAATTTTTTAAATTTTTTCATATTTATGTGCAAGGTGGTGCTCAAAGTATAGTGTAGAACGTACAACTCGTTAAGAAATGGATATTCCATGCTCATGCACTTGAAGACCATCGCCTTGTGCAATCGCATACAATTTACCTCATTGCTTAACTTGTTGCACAATATACTATTATTTTTTTAAAAATAGGTACCCATTTGTGGTCGAACTGACAGACATTGATTATTAGAAGAGGTTTAGAGGAGGCTATAATGAATTCCTTGCTCGCCTTCAAATTTGTGTCAACGTTAATGGAGAAAGTGATCGGATAATATTTTATACTTTTTCCAAATTTATTACGTTCTTCAAAAAATTAAACCAGTTTTGTGTATACAAATTTTCATTTAAAAACCGAACTTGACAACTTCATGTTAAATACAAGCAAAACTTTTTATCAAGTCCAGTTTTTCCCCGTAAAATGTAGAATAAAAAGGCTTTAAATCTTATTCGCTCTATAAGGACATACTGTGGGCCGATATTTCCAAAACGCACCTATGTAGTGCGAAACTATCGGATAAATAAAAAAGTTTAAGCCTCAGTGGCTACGAGCGAGAACAGAGATTCCCGGTATTGATCCTTTTTCAGCCATGATAGTTATTTTCGTGGTCTTTTACATGCACCCTACACCGGACACCAGCTGGTTTTTTATCATATATCAAGTTTGTACATTCTCTGTACCCCCACACCTGACACCAACCAGTGAAGTTGGGGCGAGTTTTTAAAGTCAACACAAATGTGTGATGGAATCCACCAATGCAATATGATTAGCCGGTTCAAAAATTTCTGCACTTGTGATTGGCTTGATTGGCCCTTCGGACGGCTAGCAAGGAATTCTCACTAGGGGGCTTTTCACCTCTTTTAGTTGGCTGCTTTTTGCCATAAGAACGAATTGTGCACAACATTTCTGAAAACGCGAAATTAACTATTTTGCCATTCAAGGGCGGTTTTTACCCCTTCGGACGGCTTACAAGGAATTCTCACTAGGGTGCTTTTTCACCTCTCTTACTTGGCTACTTTTTGCCGTAAGAACGAATTGTGCACAACATTTCTGAAAATGCGAAATTAATTATTTTGCCATTCAAGGCCTGTTTTTAACCCTTCGAACGACTAGCAAGGAATTCTCACTAGGGTGCTTTTTACCTCTCTTAGTTGGCTACTTTTCGGCGTAAGAACGAATTGTGCACAACATTTATGAAAATGCGAAATTAATTATTTTGCCATTCAAGGGCGGTTTTTACCTCTTCGGACGTCTAGCAAGGAATTCTCACTAGGGGGCTTTTTCACCTTTCTTTGTTGGCTACTTTTTGCCGTAAGAATGAATTGTGCACAACATTTCTGAAAATGCGAAATTAATTATTTTGCCATTCAAGAGCGGTTCTTACCCCTTCGGACGGCTAGCAAGGAATTCTCACTAGGGTGCTTTTTCATCTTTCTTAGTTGGCTACTTTTTGGCGTAAGAACGAATTGTGCACAAAATTTCTGAAAATGCGAAATTAATTATTTTGCCATTCAAGGGCGGTTTTTACCCTTTCGAACGGCTAGCAAGGAATTCTCACAAGAGGGCTTTTTTGCCTCTCTTAGTTGTCCACTTTACTGGGCAAGAACGAATTGTGCACAACATTTCTGAAAATGCGAAAATAATTATTATGTTTTCATGGGATGTTTTCGACTCTTCAAACGGCTAGCAAGGGAAAAACCAATATTATTTGGTTAATTGAAAAGTAGTAATTCGTGTAGTAAATAAAACATTACCAAAAAATTCGGGTTGCTTAATCAGGGATAAAATGGCTGCCAAAAATTGGCTGCCAACTTCACACCATGTTTGTTATAGCTGCTAAAATTTTTGGCTGCCAAAAAATGGCTGCTAACTTCATATACCGGTGTGTGTTCCTATAGGTAAGACCATAATGGCTGAAATTCTTAAATTTAGTTTAACATTATTGTTCCTAGTTTGTTTTAGCACTAAATTAAGAAACTTCTGTAAAAACTGTGCTATATCTCGCCTAAATTCAATAAACTTGGGTTTCGATCTCGTTTGGTTGTAATGAATATGGAGTCACCTAAGGTCAACTGAACCATAACCCTGAAAGTCCGGAAAACTAACGTTCCAGCTAGTGATAAGTATTATTATTATAAAGGGAATTTGACCATAGAATTCAAATGTCGAATCACAACAGTTGTATTTAAAATAAGAAAGAATGTCACTTCTGGCCCTGGTTAAACTACAGTAGTTTCAAAGGTCTGATGGACTAAAACAGGGGTTCAATTATTTCATGCTGTGTTACGCTGTATATCTGGTAAAATTTCGGTACAATTACGCAATGTAGTGCTCTGGGTACAAAATCTTATGATTAGGTACTTTTCAACATTCAGTCGCACATCAGAAGAAAAAATATAAAGTATGTGCGCCACTGGGCGGTCGATTCGCTTTCATTCCGCGGAGATAGAGCCACATCGATTAGTTTAATGGGCGACATTCGTTAAAGACCGTTTCGAAACCGATTCGAGGGCCCTCGGCATTCCTAGCCGCGCGGCCGACGAATGGCACCGCGGAAAAGAAATATGTGCGCGCGGGCCGCTGCTCCCACGGGTCCCAAATCCCGGAATCCGACCGAAAAAAAACGGTAACACACCGCACCGGTAGAAGTTCGAGGGTAAAAACATTGAAATCTTTCACAATAGCCGGAGCATTAGGTACTTCCAGTGATCCTGACAAGGGAACCAAGTACCACACTATATATGATGAAACAGTACGAAAGAAAATAATTCAGAAAATAGACAGAGGTTTTACTCTCTCTTCTCTGTCTCTGTGCTATATGTACAGACTGCTAAATAACAGTAACTGCGCTCCCCAAAAGCCATTACGGTTCTAGTTTAGGATTGCATTAAATAAAAAGCTTAGGGAACCCGAGTAAAAGCGGGGATTGTCTGGAAAAACCAAAGTCGGCCTTGAGATTGGTCTGAACTCCACGCATAAACACATTGCCTTAAAAAATTCCATGGTACACTTTTCGAAACACAGGAAATGATTAAATTGCTATTTTTGGACTTTAATTTGTTATTTAATATTTTTGGATTTTGACAAAATTTTGAATTTAGGGTTCTGGATCTTTTGGATTTTTAGCCTCGATTGTGGCATCGCAGGTGGCTTCGACCTTGGAGTAGGCAACTATTTTTTTTGTAAATTAGTAGTCAACAATGCCATCTACCTTTGGAAAAAATTTCGTTCTGGTCGGTTAAAAATTAAAGAAGTTATAAGGTTGTTTCACTATTAAGCGAGACACTCTGTATATGCATCTTATACATATACCCCGATTGCTGTAAGAAGTCCGGATTTTGTCAGATGACAATTCTTCATAAAATCCCTAGGAATTTTCTGTTGTCCATAGGTATAACATTGGCATACAATGTGTCGCAACCAGTTAATGACGTCACTCATTGATTTATGGTGGTAAAAGTTTCCCAAGTGATACTAAAAGACCACAATAAAATAAAAACCCTATTTCAATCACGATTATACCCCTTCAAACAACATAATAATAATTATTATGACTACAACCCATTTTTAATAATAATTTAAAACGTCATGTAAACAGCTGCTTTTGGCAGCGTCTATGTGCGGACTCGCAGGCAAATTTAAGCCTGGTTCATGCAGCTTCTTTATCTTTTAATTTTATTTTATCTTTAAGAAATAACCAATGGCATTTGTCCCTTGATTTGAACTGACCAATGACATTTAATATTTCTTAAAGATAAAGAAAAATTAAAAGATAAAGAAGCTGTATGAACCAGGCTTTAACTTCGAGGTGTCAAAGCGACAGTGAAGGTTTTCAGGATCGTTCAAACTAGTTCAAACATTAGGCAGTGAAAATATTCGCGGGTTTTATACGTTTCGTGAATATTACCGTTATCTGTGTTGTGCTTGTTCTTGTTACTTTTCGCGTTGTTAGTAGTTATTCATTGCGCAGATGGGCTCGTTACTGACCTGAACTTATAACCCGGTTGCATTTATTGCTGCATTGATGCCAACTTAGGATGTCGAAATTACCAACTGACAGCTCTATGTATAAGGACTTGTTAAAAAAATTTGACTCTATACCGTACGGTTCAATATTCCGATCTCCGCAAGAAAGACCGGAAAGTTTGACCACAAAGAGATGAGGTTACCTATACTAGTTAAGGCTTTCTGGCTTGCAGATGATTGGAAAAAAGAACCCATGGTGGATTTCCAGGCAATAATTGAAAATGAATGTTTTGCATTTTACACGCTGTATCTTTTTGAAAATTCGATCGATTTTCAAAAATCTGATGCAGGTAGCAGGCATGATACAACAAATGTTGTATCATGGGTAGCAGGTATATAGAGAATTGAGAGACGTTTCCAAAGGTGTGCAACATGAACCCCCTTCCCATTTTTTAAGGGGTTCAACTCCTGCTCAGGGGGTTGCAGATAGATCTAATATCAATGTCAAGCCGAAAGATGTCCCCCCTGCCAAACAAAATTGACCTATTTTTGCGCTTTTCCAAGAAAAAAATTCCCGGCTGTTCTAGAGCCTGTTACGTTTCCGCTGGAACACCCTGTATATAAATCCTTTACGTCCAAACAGTTTTGCATGTCAAAAGCTATCACTGGCACAGAATAAATAGCTTTGTGAAGCTATTTATTCTGTGTCACTGGTCAAGAACCTTTTTGCAGTTCCAAAACTTGCAGAAAATCGCGTTCTAACATTCAACTGATTGTCAGCCAGAATTCCCATTCAAAACGAAGATTGGAAAAAGTTCCAGAACTTATCACATCTTTACAAACAGTTTCTAGAAAACCTCCGTAGAAACTATACGGGTAATACTAAAACTGGAGGACTCAGAGGGGCCAACATGTGACGGGGAATGCCTCCAGATTAATATGATAAAACGGCAAGTAGCAAAACTTGGATGCAACTGCCTAGTTTTGAATATATCTGAGAACAGCGCGAAAGTACCTATATTACGTACCGAGGTGGAAAACCTTTTATTAAGTCGAGGGATACGTTTGACAGACCGATGCACGTAGCGCCGAGGTCAGCGATATTCCCACGATATAATGAAACTTCCGTCGGGCTATGTCTATTTTATTCGCAAACATATAAATTTGGGAAAAATATTCCTAGAAAAAGTAGTTTAATATTATTGTGGGCTGCTAAAGAAACGAAATGCTGTATTGATATTCGCCTGACTTTAATATAAATTTGTTGTACATAATATACTAGTATACTAGCTAGCCACAGACTTTTTCCTTGCACTTTCTGCTCCCAATTCTGCCATTTGAAGGATCGATAACCTCCGCTTCGCTCTCACGCCATATATCGTTATTCCATCCTAAATCAGAGGTCAGCCTACCTTGATGTTTTTATGAACTCATATATTTACTCAAATTCAAACACGAAAGACAGCTAGCTCTTTATATAAAATATGCACAGAAACGGCAAGCGACCAAAGAGCTCACAAATACATATTATAGGGTGATTTTTAAAGTGTTTCGTTAGAAGATTATTGGGATGGAAATGAAATTTTGATTTCAAATTTTGAGTGATCTTATAAGAGGTTAGGAACTCTATTTTCAAAATATTTTCAAAATGGTGGCACTTCCGGAAAAACCGGAAGTGAGTAATAACTTTCTTATTTTAAATTGAACACCCTATATATTATTACATTTTTGAACTCCTTATAAAATTCTAAGTCAACTTCATAAATACATATGTGTCATTATCTCTAACCGTTTTGAAGATATTCTCACTTTTATGATTTTTTGACACATGACTTGGCGCATTTAACTAGCTGTAAGTTTTAACTACGATTAATTAAAAAACTAATATTTTGCACGTTGATACTTAATATGAAGGGTCACGCGAATCTGAAGATAAACCTTTAAAGTATTGTACAGGGCGTTCATAAATTGATGTCCAATATTGTCATTAAAAATATGCGAAAACTCCATTTTTTTCAAATGGAAACCCCCATTGTTTATTTGTTCATTGCATTCCTCTTAAAAAATGGTGCTAAAACGTAAATACTCTTAAATTACCTGCAATTGATGGTTCTCGAGTTATTTCATAAAAACTCATATTTCTTCACATTGCTCAGCAATTTGTTCTTACTCTGTCGTGGGATGCCATGGAAAACAAATGATTTGACATTTCTACATTTATTTATTAGGTCCTATCAAAAACAAATTTATTGAACGAATAAGATACAATAAAATAAAATAATAAACATTATAGCATTTGTTCAAAATGTTGCCCGTCCTCATCTAAACATTTAGAAATTCTCTTCCGTACACAATCTATAGTTGCTTTTTGAATTTCATGAGGTGGAATTTCTGCAAAGGCTTGATGGAATCGTTCCCGAAGATCTTCTTTGCTATTTACCACTGATCTATAGAGTTTAGATTTTATTACACCGCAAAGATAGAAATCAACTATTGTTAGATCTGGTGACCGCGGTGGCGATTCTAATGGGCCGTTTAACCGAATCCATCTGTTACCAAAAAGTTCGTCCAACTTTTGTGTAATTATAGCTGTACAATGAGCACGTGCTCCATCTAGTTGATACCAACAAGTAATTATTTCCTGAAGCGGTAACCCATATAGGAAGTCACTAACTAATTAGTTATCCCGTCCCTAGAAAATTTAGCTTCATCGGTCCAAATGATTTTTTTAAGGAATAGTGGGTCTTCAAGGAGTTTCTCGTTTAAAAAGCGACAAAAAATTATTCTTCATGGTACAAAGCTTGAACGTTTCGAAATTTATAATTATGCATTCCAGCATTTTTCAAAATTTTTTGCGTAGAAAAATATTATGTAATTCCTAATGCACGTCCCGCACCTCTAATAGAATTTCTGGGCTCTGCGTGAAAATATGCCAAAACATTAATCTGACAAAATTTGCTTCCATTTTGCGAAATATTGATTTCGTCAGCGGTGGTAGATGAGGATATCTCTCATTCAAAGTTCTTACCGTTCTCTCCAAAATTTTGCACTCGCCATACGTATAAAACATGTTTAAAACATCTTGATTTGAATAATAATTACCAGCCATTATTGCACTCGCAACGACTAATATAAATGTATTTGTTGTTGTATACCCCGATTACTGTAAGAAGTCCCGATTTTGTCAGATGACATTCTCCACAAAATCCCTAGGAATTTTCTGTTAACCATGGGTATAACATTGGTATATGTGTCTCAACCAGTTAATGACGTCACTCATTGATTTATGATATGAAAAGATTAGTAATAAAAATAACTTTAAGCAAGACAACTTTATTAGCAAAAACAGAGAAAAAGCGCTTCAAAGTTTAGTAGGCTTTGAAAACAATTGTGGGTTACTAATTTCACAAAAATTGTTAATTTAGGACAATACCTACTGTAAATAAAGAATTCCAAATGAATAAATCATATTTCTCAGCCTACTACGAAATTTTAATTTTTTCGAATTCACGCGCACCGCGACACAAAATTGCGTTTTTCATGAAAACGGTTAAGGTTTTCGTATTTTAACAAGATACATTTTTTTTTCAAAATCGAATGTAATTTAATATTCCGCTGTCTAAAATGCAGATTTTTCAACGACAAAAAAAGTTTAAAACACTTTTGTTCGAAAGTAACGACGTAGCCAACGCCCTCTAGCGGCTAGAAGAAAGTTGATAGAAAATTCATAATCGCCGTCCCAGAAAACATAAAAGTACCAATTTTCAACTCGATAGCATAAATGGAACCGAGAATACTGATTTTTTTCTGTTTTTAAAAGAAAACTTTGACGCCCTGTATGTCGAAAACGAAGCGTTTTTGGACAAAATGTTATATGAAGAACCCCATTTATTTTTAAAAATACTACTCAAATTTTGAGTATGGCGGTTTAACTTCGACTCACCCTGTATGGTAGGTATTGCGTGCTAACTGTATCAGTTTAACGAGTTATGTTCATCGACCCCACAGCACACCGACCTGGACGAAAACCCCGAATCAGCGGAATCAGCTTTTTATTTTTCGTACACCGCATTTCCAATTTATATAAATATCGCGACCGCAATTAATCGATCAGTAATAGTTTATACCCTACGTTCAATAAACCTTTTTAAAAAACGAAGATTTTCGACCCCGGAACATAACTGGCGCTGCGAACAGGATAGCTGCACGGAATCCAAAGGAGGATCATCGGTTCGTCTCAACGATTTGGCAGTTATCAACGACCTGGGAGAAGAAACCTGTGCAGAGATTGGAGAACCATACGGCAGGGATGTCCAGAGCGATTCTTCTTGTCCTGTAAGTTCACTTCCTTTTTCTCATGAGTTCTGATTACCCTGAAGGTTCATTATTAGAAGATTTAGCTCATTTTTCTATTACTCCAAAAGCTCCTAAACAAAAACCTCGTTTTAAACCATATTCTAAAAATTTATCTGAAGATTTAAAAAACCCTCAAATTTTAATTTCTCAGCCCTCAACTTCAAAAACTCAAGAAATGGCTTTAACAAATACCGACATTAATAATTTGTGCAACACTCTTCCAGAATATAAACCGGGAGATAACCTCTCCACATTTATAAATTCAGTTGATAATTTAATTGCTTTTTTCACTCAACAAGGTGCTAATGCCACTCAACTATATATAATTAACACTCATATCGTTTCCAAAATTAAAAATGAGGCTCGTGATTTCTTAAATTTACACAATAAAACTTCTTGGGCAGAAATAAAGCCCCTTTTACTCCAAAAATATGGCGACCGTCGCACAGAAGAAATTTTATTAACACAATTAACCACCACAGTTCAAAAGCGTTCTGAATCTTATGATGACTATTACAACCGAATAACTTTAGCACTTAATGATCTTTTACAGCATGTTTCTTTACATGAAAATAACGCTCAGGCAATCGAGTTTAAAGCTTCGTTTTTCAGAAAACAAGCCCTTAGAACATTTTGTACTGGCATAAACAATCCCTATTGCGATCATTTATCTCATTTTGAATTAAACTCTCTCGACGAAGCACTTCAAAAATGCATAGCTTTAGATAACCACAAACAGCAACAGCAATATATGTCTTATCTTAAATCTACCACCTATCCCCGCGATTATCAAAGAAACAGTCAACCTACCACTACCAATCGCCCTACTAATCAAAATCCTCAACCACCTCGCAACCCACAACCTAATCATAATACGAATATGAACCCAAATTTTAATCAACAATTCCCTCAAAACTTTAATCAAGGTCCTTCAAACTCACCTAGAAATTTTGGCAACACAAATAGGCCCATTCCTCAAAGACAAAACCCTCCACCTAATAGACAAGTATTCAGCCCACCATCTAATAGACCCAACAATAATTACTTCCAAAATCAATATCGTCCAACTCCAACTCCTATGTCCATAACTTCAAAATTGCCGTCACAGCAAACTTACAAACCAACCCCAATGTCCACACGTACTTTCCATAATAATATAGAATGCGATTCCAATTTAGAAACCGAAGAATACTTTTCCGAAAATTTTCGAGAACAAGCCTCGGAATCTCCTCCCAATCCCGAATTATCGAATTAAATAATATTTCAAAAGCCACCAAACTTCCATTTTTCTATCTCCCTTATTCTAATCTTAAAGTATTAATAGATTCTGGTGGATCCGATACTGTAATAACTCCCGAAGCTGCACAAAATTTCGATCCAAAATATCAATTTTTTGAACCCTTTACTCTTATTTCTATGAAAACTCCTAAAACCTACTCCGAAAACCTTTATTTTCCCGTTTTTAACGAAATTGGCATTGATCAACCGTTTATAGTTAGAATTGCCGACTGGCACAATGATTTCGATATTCTTTTAGGTACTGGTGAACTCGACCAATTAGGTGCAAATATAGATTATGAAACTCATATATTTTCTATTCGTAAATTAGGCGTTTCCGTTCCATTTGAAGTTATATATCGTTCGAATAATCGACTCCGTATCCCAGTAAATATCAATAATGGTGAAGTTGTACTCCCAGAAATTACCCTTGATAACCAAACTGTACTCCCAATTTCAATACACCATGCCAATGATGGGTTTGTAGAAATACCACAACCAGAAAATTTAAATATTGACTTCCCTGAACCAATATCTGTTTATCCACTATCCGATTTTGAAGAATTATCACCTCCCTTCTCCAATAACTCATTTGATCCCAACTCTATTCGAACAAAACATCTGAATTCCGAAGAAAAGCAAAAAATTCTTGATCTATGTCATAAATTTAAAGATATTTTTTAGAATGAATCATCTGATCTGTCATTTACTAGTTCTGTCAAACACGAAATCCGCACAAAAGACGAAACTCCTATTTTTTCCCGTTCTTTCCGACATCCTAAAGTCATGCAAAGCGAAATTTCTTCCCAAATTGATAAACTCTTAGAACAAAATATAATCCGACCTTCAATTTCCCCTTATTCTTCGCCCGTTTGGATCGTTCCAAAGAAAATGGATGCATCCGGTAAACGCAAGTTTCGCATGGTTATAGACTATCGCAAACTAAACGATAATACGGTTGAAGACAAATATCCCCTTCCCCGCATCGACGAAATACTTGACAATTTAGGCAAATGCACATACTTCACAACCCTCGACTTAGCCCAAGGTTTTCACCAAATTGAAGTACACCCCAACTCCGTTGAAAAAACCGCCTTCACAGTTCCCAATGGCCACTTCGAATATACAAGAATGCCGTTTGGTCAAAAAACGCCCCAGCGACCTTCCAACGCATGATGGATGAAATTCTAAGAGAATACCTTTACAAATCATGTTTTGTCTATATGGATGACGTCATTATATTTTCCAAATCTTTACAAGAACATCTTATACATATAAAATCCATCTTTCAAAAATTCCGTGAAGTAAACCTAAAAATTCAACTCGACAAATCTGAATTCCTAAACAAAGAAGTAGCCTTCCTTGGCCACGTGATTACTCCCGAAGGCATTAAACCCAATCCAAACAAAATATCCGCAATCCAAAACTTCCCCATTCCTAAAACTACTAAGGAAATTAAAAGTTTCTTGGGACTAATAGGCTATTATCGCCGCTTCATTCCTAATTTCTCAAAAATGACAACACCCATGACACGTTGTTTACGAAAAGACACCAAAATTGAAATTGACCACCCTCAATATATAGATTGTTTTGAAAAATGTAAATCCGCTCTAAGTAACTCCCCAATTCTCCAATACCCTGACTTTTCTCTACCTTTTACACTAACTACTGACGCCTCTAACGTTGCTATTGGCTCTGTCCTATCCCAAAAAGGAAAACCAATCGCTTACTACTCCCGCACCCTTATTACCGCAGAACGAAACTACTCCACAATCGAGAAAGAACTCCTTGCAATCATAGAATCCTGTAAACATTTCCAGCCCTATCTTTTTGGTGTAAAATTCACCATAGAAACCGATCACAACCCCTTAGTCTGGCTCTATAAAATTAAGGAACCCCATTCTCGTCTCGCCCGGTGGAAACTCAAATTAGAAGAATATAATTTTGAAATTGTATATCGCAAAGGTAAAGAAAATTTTGTAGCCGACGCTCTTTCCCGTATCGAACTCAATATGCATGAATTAGACTCGATCTGTGTAAATCCTCCCTCACATGACGATGACTTTAATATTGACGACTTTATTAACGAAACTTATGAAAAACAAACTGGACTATCCACACAACACTCCACACACGAAAACCCTATTGCAACTATTCCATTTTCCGAAGAACCCATTAATTATTTTCCTAATCAAATTATCTTAAAATTTGGAAACAAACATGACGTTCAATACATCCTTAAATTCAAAAGTAAACACCAATATTACGTAACTCTTACTGAAAAAGATTGGAAAACTGACATTAAAAACACTCTCCATTCTATAATATCTCCTAATCAACGCTACCATATCCTCACAGAACAAACGGATATCCAAAAATTTATATCTGAATATGTCCGCAATACTTTTAATGAAACCGTTCGTATCTCTTTCTGCTCTAAACAAACTCAAGACATAGAGAATCCCGATAAACAACTTCAATGTGTTCAAGATTACCACAAGCAAAATCATAATGGCATACTCGAAACTCTCAATCACTTAAAACTCCATTATTATTGGCCAAATATGCGCACTACGATTTCCGATTATATTAATAAATGCGATATATGCCTCCGAAATAAATATGAAAGACACCCTTATAAACTTCCCTTCAAAGGCCCCCTATTAGGACAAAAACCTTTTGATATTATCCACATAGACACCTTTTGCTGTAATCGTCAAAGTTTTCTAACAATCATAGATTCATTTTCCAAATACGCTCAAGTTTACAATATACAAGACAAAATGAATATATCCATTCTCAGCAAATTACGTCATTACTTTTCTCATCACAATTATCCGCGCAAAATTGTCTGTGACGAAGGAACTGAATTTTCCAATAATCTCTTTAAAGAATTTTGTAAACTCCACAAAATAGAACTCCATTTTACCACAGTTAATAATCCTAACTCTAACAGTCCTATCGAACGATTCCATTCCACATTTACAGAAAAACTGCGCGTTATGCAAGATGAACGACCTAGAGAATATTTCCAAGACCTAATCACCCACTGTGTCCTTATTTATAACCAATCCATCCACTCAGCTACTGGCTACTCCCCTTTCTCAATCCTCTACGGCCCCTATATCGAAGAAATACAATTCGACGACGACTTACCTATTTATGAAAAATATAATCAACGACATAAAGATGAACTCCGCCCTTTTATTGATTCCCTTTACACTAAACTTCACGAAAAAGAAACCCGCATTTTAGAAAACCGCAACAAAAATCTACCAGATCCCACTCCTACTCCAGAACAAGGACAAACCGTGTACCTTTCCAAAAACACTCGTAACAAACTCGACGCACCCTATATACCCGCTACTGTTACCTCTACTGACAATACAAAAATTAAAGTCTTAACTACTAAGAATAAACCCACTAACTCTCATCCTAGAAAAATCAAACGCTTACGCAAACCTCCCTTGTTACAGAAACACCCTCCTAATAACCAACTGCCTGGCCCTTCAAGTGCACCCGATCCCTAATAATGGATACTATCAAGAATTGGTAGGCCAAGCACAATTATTTGACCACTTTCACCGTCACATACTTACTTTCAACTTAAGCACTATAGATAATACCCTTAAACTTTACCCCGTTAATTTAGTTCTTTTTAATACTTCAACGACTTCGTCTTATTACAAAATGTTTAATCAATATCAACTGCTTTATCATGAAACTCTTGACAATTTTCATAAACTAATTCGCCCTAGACAGAAACGTGGAATTATGAACTATATAGGTACTTTCATTAAATCAATCACAGGTAATCTCGACGAGAATGATCGTATATTTTTGGAAAAACATATTCAAGCTATCGAAAACAAGCAATCTCAAATTATTGGCACCCTCAATAACTCTACAACTTATGCCTCACAAACAATAAAACGATATAACATGTTAGTTGAAACTATTAATAATAACACAGTTAAAATTGCACAAGATATTAATCTCCTCAGCGACGAATTTGACAAATATCTCTCACTTCATAGCGAAATACTTAATCTCGATCGTTTAAATCAATTCCTTCAAAAATTACTTCGAACTATTAATTTAGCTGCATTGCAACAGTCGAACATTGAACTCTTTTCTCTCTCTGAAATTATTAAACTAGAAAATCAACTCAAATCAATCTATAATAAAGCCTCTCTCATATCCGATAACATGCACCCTTTTGAACTAATCGAAACTGCTCAAAGTACAATAATCTCTACAGAAAGTCAGATACTCATTATCCTAAAAATTCCTATCCTTGATGAACTTGTATTCCCACTCTACCAAGTTTACCCAATCCATAACAAAGAAGATATCGTTTTGGTACCCCCCGCTGTTTACTATGGGAATAATCGTTGGTATTCCACATGCACACCTACAGAAAGAAAAATCACCTGTCAAACTATGTCAACAACCAGATGTCAACTGCCCACATTAGAAAACTGCACCACTGCCATTCTCCTGCAACCGATCATACATCAAACTAAGAGAAGCCTCATTGCCAGCACAAATCACCCACTCCGTATCACCGAAAAATGTTCAAAAACAGAAAAAATCATAAAGCAACCAGCAATCATCCAATCACCCTGTCCAATTCAAATTGAAAATCAATGGTATACCGCCACGCAAGAAGAAGCCGAAATCCCAGCCATCGTTCCTGTCAAAATTAATCCCAAGTATCGTCTACAACTAAATCATTTACAGTCTCTTCAAGAAACACCGCAATTGTCGGCTATCCAACCCATACACCTAGATCCAGTCGTCATCTCCACAACAACCTGGTCAGCCACACTTCTTATCATCACTCTAATGTGTGTCATCATCTACTTCATCCTAAGAAAACGAAAAAGACTCCAAACACTCTTTTTCAAACCAAGAATATCACTCTCAGAACTCCAAGAACTTCAACAACTCAACAAGAAGCCCGAGGACGAACTTCCATCCTAAGGGGGGAAGAGTTATGTTCATCGACCCCACAGCACACCGACCTGGACGAAAACCCCGAATCAGCGGAATCAGCTTTTTATTTTTCGTACACCGCATTTCCAATTTATATAAATATCGCGACCGCAATTAATCGATCAGTAATAGTTTATACCCTACGTTCAATAAACCTTTTTAAAAAACGAAGATTTTCGACCCCGGAACATAACTAACGGATTCATTTCCTATCTCCTGTAATAATACAGTGTGATTTGTGACGTCCTTGCATTATTATTCCTTATTCCGTAATGTACCTATAAATAGTAGGAAATGATTAGGTATAAATCTACAATTATTATTATGGCTTTCACTTAACGATACGATTTATTTATTCCTTCGGACACAGAATATATTAGCATAAAAGAATCATTAAAATTTACCGAAGTAGTAGGGTTAAAATAATTATATAATTTTTATGATAATATTATGAAATAGTTAGTGGTAATTATGAGTCTAGTCATATTATCTAAAATATTTTTTGTCTTGCAAAAATGTTTATTCATCATCGCTTATACATTGTATTTTTATACTCCAGTTATCATTGCTCAATGTGCCTATAAGATATAATGATTATCCTTAGTAGCTCTAAAGTAGGTACCTGTAAATTGAAGGTAGATATTAATAATTATTATAAGTCATAAAACAAATAATTTGAAATTGCAGACTGGAATGGGAAACATGTTACCGCGTAATGTAGTAATTTATTGCCTGGAATTATTTTAGTATTCTGCTTGTTTTCAATTTTGTTATTTTCAATAAAAAATTTCCAATGTATATTATAAATTATAAATATAGATTCCATTCCATGTCGATAGCTCTACCAGGAAGTAATTAAGACTCGATACAAGAACAGTCGATGGCAAAGTTTCTTTCATGCATGCCCGGCAACTGAAAAATCGAAATTGCAAAACGCCTACTTTTTAAGAAAAATTAGGGTAAAAACTATTTAAAATGCAATATTAGTGCTGTACGCGTAATTTATGATTGCTGTTTCGCAGATCTAATAGATTGATGTCAACTGTGCCAACCCCACACCCGCTCTTGGCAAAAAAACACAAACTTTAAGATATCTAAAACAACTTACCTATCTATTATTTATCTCGATACTGTTTCAACCAGGGCGGCAAAAAAAAAATAAAAAAATGAATATTTGCCGCTTTAAAAAAATCACTGTCACAGTTTTGATTCAATGAAAGCGCGGGGAGTGTTGCTTTAATACGTATCATATTTTCTTAATAGTTTGTTAGTTTTGTAAGTATTCCTATATAAATCCTATATTTTTGCCTTTCTTTTAGCTAAGGGTAACATGATTAGTACTGAGAATTTGTTTGCCTTTGTATGTACTATAATGTATGTATACATGTTCCTTTTACCAGTGACTATAGTTCTATAGTCACTGCTTGTACCTAATTACAAAGGAAGTTTACGTCTTTAATGAAGTGCATCTGTATTATGCTAAGGATTTTCACGATATTTTGATTTATTTTCCTATATTTGAACGAAGAAACAAAATTTTTATGGGGGAGCGGCAAATTTTATTTTGCACGGGGCGCCAAAAGGGTTAGGAATGGCCCTGGTTTCAACATGGATATTTGTACGTCATTGAAATTGTGTAGATTGACACAGTGCACGAAAGAGAATCCAGTCACTGTTTCTATACTTTGGTATTTTGTGCGTTATAGATATTTTTATCTGAAAAATCTCATGGAAATATCTTATCGTGGATTCGCACCACATCTCACAACGCACCGTTCGCTTCGCGGTTTTTTCTTTGTTCCTACAAAGGCAAATAGTTCGATTGTACCGTAATTTTTTCATTTGCACTCTCGATCCGGACCTTATTGGCATCCTAATATGACTTGGCCGGACACGGCCCAGCTCCAGCTCTACAGCTAAAATAATCACCCGTCGTCATAAATGTCGCGGTTCACCGGGTCCCGGCGCTGCATACGTACATTATTTCAAGTTTATACGAGAGCGGTCAGCGCGCGGCCGCCGTTCAATTAGCCGGGACGTAAAGCGTAATCAAAGCTCGGGAGCCGACCAGATAAGCGGTACCGAGTAGGTAGGTACGGCCGCAGCGCTGGTACCGCACCGGACCCGTTTAAAATTCCAGAAATCGGTTAATCGACCGGCCCCGGTTATGACGCTGTAAAATGTTCAACTCGCGACCGGCGAACCGGAGTGCCAGCTCCGATCGATAATGTAGTCGATTCATTATAAATTAGTTGCCAGTTATTTGGGGTCATGGACACTGGGCACTATGGGCACCCATAAAGCAGTTGGCAGGGAACTTAAAAAAGAAATTAATATAATATACACATCAGCAGTGGCGCACCCAGAAAATATGATGGGGGGGGGGCAACCTAAAAAGTTTGACGTATTGCATACAAAATATTTTATGAATAAAAGAAATTTCCAGACCATGTCTCGGATTGGGAAAATAATTGCCGAGGGCCGCACAGAGGACAGTACATCTACCACCCTCGAGAATTTTTTAAAATATGAGACGTCTGGGGGGCCGAGGCCTTCTGTCCCCCCCCCGGCTGCGCCACTGCACATCAGTGTGCACTGTGAAGTGCGCAGGATAGCTATGTATATTAACTCAAACGTTGAAGCGAGTAGTCGGTCTATATCGGGGGCAGAGCTAAAGGTAATAAAAAACGTAATTTTCATCATTGATATGCTGCAGTCTTGAAACTGCCTTCGTTTTTTGTCCATATTTTTTATTTACTATACCCTAGGCGATAGAGACTAAATAAAGGGTTCACCTGGAAAAAATGGTAGGATTTTGTTTTATAAGCTTACCTTATGTTTTTTGGGTTGCTGATTCCAAATTTTTCACTTCCCACCAAAAAATCTCACCGGAAATACTTTTTTTTTTAAAAAATAGCGTGTTGTTTTGAAAATATCTGATTTTTTAATATATTTTTTAAATGACCTACAATTCTGAAAATATACAATAAAAAAATGTTTTAAATGTTTTTCTCAAATGATTAAACGCATAAAGGCGCTAGTGCGTCGTCAAAGTTGCGCTGATATGCAGCGAAGCAGACGCGCGACGAATATTGGCAACCCTGGTCGCCGCTGTAAAACCGTTGAGTCGCCTTAGTATAAAATGGGTTGTCCGATTGAACGCACGTCTCGTTTTGTCTTAATTTGTATGTTTTCAGTTTCTCTGCTTTGTTTGGAAAAATCAAAAAAAATTCTGTATACCTAGATCCATAATCCAATACACAACTTCGTCTTCGATATTTTGGTATTTATTTACAAAACTTTTCTGCAGAGTTGCAACTTCCCTAATGTGACAAATAATGAAAGCACTTATTTCAAAAGTCCTCACAGATATATAATTATGTTAATATTATCTCTTCATTATATGATATATAATATTATAATTGGTAATATTAAAATACACATGTTGAATATATATATTAAATTATGTACTAAGGCTGGTTGCATAGAAGGAGAACTGGGGCAAGCGCAACAGATTTGGCAACGACGCGGCAGGGCCAAACGTCTGTTTCTTTACAGACGCCTTGTTGTAGTGCGCCGGGTACAGGTTAAAAACGCTAATAAACTCTTTACATTTGTTTAACTATCAAACTATTATAGTGAATAGTGATAGGGCGCTTAAAATGCGTCGTGTGTTGTGCTAGAAATACTGGATCAAACCAAACTTTCCACTGGTGGGCGATATATTTACGGATCATCTGTGCACCACTACAGGGTCTTTGTTTTGATATTTTATTGTATATCAACGTGGATTACAATGCCATTTGAATGGGTCATCTAGGTATACAGATCATTGGTATTGATTAATAATCCTGATTTACTGCCATATGTCAAGTTTTCCTCACACCAAACGCAGCTCCACAAGCCATTGCAAAAGCTGGCAATCAAATTCTACTTCGCCTATATGGCTTCAGTGCTGCAAATTCAACTTTAAATGCCTTGAGACATAAATCTTTTATTAGAACGGCGTATAACAGCACGCATAATATCGCAAATTTGCCGCCTACCGAAGCCGCAGCGGAATAGCATTCGTATCGCACATACCATCAAGTACAACTTTGGCAGGGGAACGAGTTAAAACTTGAAAAATGGGGCTGGAAAAGAACACCCGAAGGCTTAACTCCAGTCACTACTTCTGTGCCTCCCTTTCCACCACAGCTTTTAAAGCTCATATCTTGCAAATGCAAGAAAGGTTGCCGAGGAGCATGCAGCTGCCGGAAAAGCGGGCTGCGATGTTCGGTGATGTGCCTTCCATGCAACAACACCTGTGAAAACGCTTCGGACGAAGGCATCGGGGACCTGGAGCATGACTAAGATGACCCTAAGGAAGTAAATTTATAATTGCTAAATGAGGAGATGGACAGGGAAGAAGACTCGCTGGAGCAACCCGACGATGATCACCCTGGAGAAAGATTCGATACAGAAAACTCTGAAAATTTGATAGGTGAGCTTTTGATTCTCCTGCCATTTTCTCTCCATGCATCACACTATATTTCTGTCCTCACCCTCTCTCCCCTAAGTGTACAACACTTAGTAGTCCAAGGCTGACTTTATTGTCTCTTTAAGAAAAAAAATTGGTATATTATATATTTTTTAATTAAGTAACTTAAAGTTTTTCCTCTTGTTTCAGAAGCTAATAAGAGTGATTCTAGCTCAGAAAGTGAGGCCTTTGATGAGCCTGGTCCTTCAACAGCTGTAAAACGACGCCGAAGAAACTTAGTTGTGAAAAATTAGGTTAATTCAAAGACTTTGCAACATTGCTGAGTTTTAGGCGGTTTTAGACTTTCTTATAAATTTTTTGTAAATTTTTAAGTGTTTTTAGATTTTCTGGCTCACTTTAATAAATTTATAGTGACTATGGCTTTTCATTAAACAAATTTATATTATTTTGTCAAAATATTTTTTGGCGCCATTTTTTTTTAATTTCCGGTATTTCCGGTGAGATTTTTTGGTGGGAAGTGAAAAATTCGGAATCAGCGACCCAAAAAACATAAGGTAAGCCTATAAAACAAAATCCTACTATTTTTTCCAGGTAATATTCTCTATTGCCTGGACTACTAAACCATTTTAAAAACGAGACGTCGTTGCCTGCAAAAAAGAAACGAATTGTTGACACAAAGCTTACTAGGTACAGGGTGTTCCCGTATATTTTGACCCATCTAGAGCCTCTATTTTTCGAGTTAGAAAAAAATTACTTAAATGAAAGTTGCAGGGTACCAAGGTGTATTGTCCCAAAAACAATGGATTAACAAGAGTGGTGCCCTTGCCTAAGTTGAAATGTTTTTCCATGGCAACCTTGATTAAAAATAAAGATCGTATTTATCTGCTTCGAGCTTAGAGCAAACATATAACATATTTATATTGTTGGAATCGGAAAAATGCGTGGAATTCAAAAATCCGCAAAAATACAGGGTGTTCCATTAACAAAAGTAAGTTTATATTTTTTCATAAATTTTCGACGCTCATTTGTTTTATCTAGTAACAGATCCTAGCGGTTCAGAAAAAACCCTATAACTTTCATTAAAGTATTTTTTTTTTCTAACTCGAAAAATATAGGCTCTAGGGGCGGGTCAAAATATACGGGAACACCCTGTACAGATCATACAAAATTTGAAGGCGGAGAATTCCTAGAATAGATTTGTAGGAAATCGTAAATATTAATACAGATTTCAGTGGCGGGCTTGGAGAGTAATTGCACAGAAATAAATTACGAGTGATGAATTTTATTAGAAAGTAATTTAAATAATTATTAGCAATACATAATATATTTATTATCTTATACAACTATTAAGTATAATAATTTACAATTACAATAGGTAATATTTGTCAATCTGATGCATAGACACTAACATCGTCATCGTAGGAGTCACTTTCGGAATTAGTAATAATTAGCTGTTCTGTGATTATGTCTATATTAATTTCATTTTGTAAGTATACTTGTCTTCGGTTTTGATAACATAACACAGTATTTTCCAATTGTTGTTACGCTGCTGTGTGAAATGAGCCAGTGCAGGTGGGTTTTCTGGGTATTATTTACAAACTACTTCCTATTCCTAGAATTCTCCGCCTTCAAATTTTGTATGAACTGGTATTTATACTCTTTTTAGACTGTCTACTGTCTTTTCTTGTCAAATTAAAGGGACATAACAAGCGTATTATTTTATTGGAAACTAAATTCGCCGCAACAGACACATACCTAGGTAGATATTTGCATGTTTTGTAACAATATAGTAGGTACCTATTTTTAACACGAAACCACCTAGATTTTTTAGTCATATGACACCAATTGCGATGGCTTGAAACAGTGCTACGCAGAAGTCTTTTATATAGATTTGGTCTAGGTCTGAGCCACTTCCATCTGATATATAGACTTACTATTACGCATTGGCAGCTCGTGGGTTAATGCCAAGGGGGGCTACGTTTTGAAAAGAACACACTCGTGATCAATTAAAAAAAAAAAAGGTGAGTATAGAGAGGTGGGTACCTATCTACTTCCGGTTGTTTTTAATAGTAATTATCTGTTGAGGTACTTATACCCCTTCCCAATATTTATTACCCCTTCTCAATGTTTACGATATAAAAATAAAAATAGATACCTGAGTAACACTAAAAAACTGTAACTTTTGGTTTGAAGCTTACAAGTAATTAATGCAGGTGGGCACGGGCGTAGCCAGGATTTAGTTTTGGGGGGGGGGTTTAGTTTGAGAAGTAAATAAAACAACAAAAATATACTTACATGAAATTTAATATCTATATATTCATCCGAAAAACTACGATATATTTATAAAGTTCTTAACTTTAAATGAAATGAATAAATTAATTTCGTTCCTCTGCGCTAAATCTAAAACCATTAAAGAAGAAATCTTCGGCTTTTTCTTTTAAATATATCCACTACTTCATCTGCTTGAATTTCTGTTCCATAGTGAATGTTCATTAACCATTAAGTCTGTTTTCACTTGTAGTGTTTCGTAAATAGTTTTTCAGTCTCCTTAGGCTCGAGAAAGGCCTTTCTGGTGTAGCAGTGGATACAGGAATGGTAGCCAAGATTTGTAGTAATGTGTAAATATTAGGATAAAGGTTTTTATCGCACATATCTAGGCATTCCAAACTAGATTTCGGGGTAGGCAGTCTTCTTATCAGCATGCAAGGTAGCTGAAGCTTTGATAGCTAAATCCAAATTTGTTTCTTTATTAGAAACCCCTTGACCTTGACTACACCACTTTTTCCAGTAGTCCATACCTTTAGGTTTATCACCCTTCCTTTTTTTCCTCTCCATTTTTCGACAGTAATAATGACTCACGTATCTATCCTTAACAAGGTCATCGAATAACAGTGCACTAAAATTACTCACTTACACGGTACACTTAATTCTCTTCACTATTCGTTCACCACTTTTCACTTTTATTCGCTTCGAGTTCGCATGGAACAATACTGCCGTAAGCGCGGTCACGCGCCGCGGCGTCGCTTATATAGCAGCCCAGTAGCCGTCCAGAAACTTCCACGAACTTCCACAAAGTTCCGCTCATTTCGACCTAGGGGCGTGGCGAATAATCGAGAAACAACGCAAAGTGTCCCTACAATACAAAATAGTTCGGCTGCAACTGCGTCTGCCTCTCGTCAAAAGATGGCGCTAGGCGCTACTATTACTACATAATATATTCAAACGTAATAATAATTTAACTCTTCACTCCTCGTATTTTTTCGGTATAATATTAGGTAATATTTTGCTTATTTCGGGGGGGTTTGAACCCCCGAAACCCCCCCCTTGGCTACGCCCGTGCAGGTGGGGAATTATTGTTTTTAATTTTATTTTTTTATTTATTAAAGTTGCTGATAGTGTATAATTTTAAAACAGTAAACCGGGAAAACAAACCATCAGTGCATTCAATATGTCGCATCCGCATATCCACTTGTTCTTGTCGTTCTTGTTACCTGGTTGAGATAATTATAAATCTGGAGTTGGTCTCCCAAGACCAAGAGTTTCTATTTTAACTTTTTCTGTCAATGAAAGGTTTTAAACGTTACCTATCAAAATGTTCTGTACGTGTACACTATTTTCCATTTTGTTTATTTGTTAGATGACGCGAGGGCGGGAGGAACCGAGAATAATTTTGTAAGAACCCAATGACGTCAAAACCTATAGACGTGGTGCCCCATTGTTAAAATGCCCTTTATTTTGACTCCAAGATTAAATATATCCATACTGCTCTAAAAACATGCTACAAACAAAGACAGAAAGTCAACCATCAACCAACTATACACCCGGTGATTCCCGGTTATAGTTCCTCCAGAATCACACTTAGATATCGCATGTTTTTTCTTGTTTCGGGGCGCCGGAAGCATCGGAACCTCACCTGAAGACTCGGGGGATGGTCTAACGACGCCAGCCTCCGAGCCCAGAGTCGAAATAAGTTCGCTACGGCTCGACAAAAAGGGGCAATTTCTGACAATCTCGTGACATTTTGGGATATTTAATGGAGCGCTTAGATTGTGATTAGTTCTGGGCGTCAAGCGTTTATCAAAACAAACCTGTCTATAGGTTCTGACGTCATTGTAAGAACCTAAGGATGCGACGGCGATGATTCGACACCGGCGAAGACGGAACACTAACACAGTTTTAAGTTTTGGGGCTTAAGAATCTTCAGCCTTCAGACGGGCGGCGGAAGCAGCCGATCGCTCCCCCTCGTGCCTTGTCGTGCCCTCCTCGCGCCCTCTTCCTCGCAAATCCCAGACTGAAATTTGTTGCAGCCCCCAAGCGACGATTTTACGCACCTCTACTGTACGCTGCGCTGTTTGGATAAGACCACGAGACGGGCACAGTTGCCGAATGTATCGGAACCGTTTTTATTCACATGTATGAATTTAAATAAGGTGTCGTATAACTGACAACCTTGTCGTCAATAGCCATCGAAGGCAACCAATGGTGTGTCGTTATCGAAGTTGCACTCCAAGCACGATATACTGGGTGTATCGTAATTCTAAACATGCATTCATGCAGCGTGTCTATATGATAGATAAATTGCCACTGTATAAACGTTATCTACGACGGCGTAGAACTGCCATCACAAAAATATTTTTTTATTATGCTTAACGTAGCGAAATTTACAGTTGAAACTGTAAATTTACAAGACCAACTGTAAATTTCGTAATTTACAGTTGCAACTGTAAATTTACAAGTACAACTCTAAATTTATAGTTGCAACTGTAAATTACGAAACAGAACACTAAACAGAAGCTCACCCTTTCCTCAGTCGTCCAAACATTATTGAGTTAGTGGTTGGATGAATCTGTTTCATGATTTGAAGGACCAAGGTCATTTCTCAGGCGACTTTTTTGGATAAGGCTTTAATTCAGCTCGGTTTTTTAGACATCATACAGGTAGGTAATGAATTTAATTACATATAGCCAGAATATATAAATTTGATTATTATAGGCAGAGTTAAATACAATATCATTGTAATGGAATCTACATAAGATAACCAAGTCACGTAATACTATTTCCCAACATATCAGGTCGTTATTTTAAGAAAGTAACTGGCAAACTGGAGTGATATGAAGCAGCGTTTAAGGTATTTTGTGTTATGTTAGTTATACGTATAGATGGATAAAAAGAATAATTATCCTAATTTCCTTTTATTATTTTAATTATTATTACGTAAGTAAATAAAAATAATTTACCTACTGTTCAAATATTTTATTGAAATTGTTTGCATGATCAATGTAAGATTGATATAGAAATAATTATGGAATAAAAATTAGACAAAAAATAAAAGCGTTTATTTTCATTTCACATTAAAATAGAAATAAACTTTATAATATTAAAATTATAAATAATATAAAAATGATAAACTTCGCAAATTAAAATAGAAATAATCTTTACTGGATTCACGCATAAAAGTATGAAAGCCTAGAGGGGCCACAACAAATTTCGCAAGTTTTGATCAAAAATTATATTGCTAGGGTGTCACAGGTTTTTTGATCAAGACTTTGACATTTTGTAGAAAAAATCATAATAAGGTGGGGGTTACTCATATAAACATAGGTCCTAAAGTTCTTTGTTTCTGATATACGTTCTCTTTTTGAAATTAAATTATGGCAATATCTCCCAAAATAATCGAGCTGCTGAACTTCAATTTGGCACTGCAGTGTTTTTGGGGATGTAGAATAAGTCGAAAATGTCAATTTCTACGTATCTCATAGAGGGCGCTACTTTCGCTATTTTTGGATGGTGCTTTTACTCGCAAATTTTTTGAGGTTATCTTTTTGATCTTGCAGATCCATCATTTTAGTGCATCAAATTTACCGTTTGCGTTGAAATTGACAAAGCGTGCCCCAAAACACCTGTTAACTGTAAATTACGAAATGTACCTACAGTTGCAACTGTAAAGGACCCCGCACACTTTCTTAGTAAAATCCGCCTCCCGTTAATTTTGCTAATTTTTTTATATGTTATTCTATACATAATTCAGATCAAGTCCCCATGGGCAGAAAGTCCTAGGACCCCAAGGTTCAGAGATACAGGGTGTTCACGAAATATTGGAGACCCCCCTTAACTTTCTTATTTTTCTCTACTTTCCAACGTCGTTTTCAGCAACAAAATCGAACGTCGCGTTTTCAAGGTAGAGAGACCTAACTTTTGTTGTTTTTTTTTTAATGAAACACACAACTTTCATATAAAACGCTTTTTTCTCTTCTCTTGTACAGTAATCTGTGTGAACTCGTACCACTAATTGACTCCGCACTTATTTTTTGAATTTTTGACAGCGCATATGATTTGCACTGTTTCTAGTTTCATGGCCACCTCAGTTTTTGTGTAATCCTGTATTAAAATGCAATTTCCTATGACAAAAGTTATATAGAACATATTAAATATATATCGTTTTGATCGGAATGAAGCGTAGAATCTAAAAATTCAATAACATACAGGGTGTTCCATTAAAAAAAAACAAAAGTTAGGTCTCTAACTTGAAAACACGACGTTCGATTTTCTTTCTGAAAACGGAGTTGGAAAGTAGAGAAAATTTTCTACAACTTTCATATAAAACACTTTTTTTTTCTGGTCAAAAATAGGAAAATTAAGGGGGGGTCTCCAATATTTCAAGAACACCCTGTATCTCTGAACCTTGGGGTCCTAGGACTTTCTGCCCATGGGGACTTGTTCTGAATGATGTGTAGAATTACATATAAAAAAATTAGCAAAATTAACCGGAGCCGGATTTTATTAAGAAAGTGTGCGGGGTCCTTTACAGTTGCAACTGTAATAAAGCATAATAAAAAAAATTGTGATGCCCCAAAACACCTGTCAAGTGTAAATTACGAAATGTACAGTTGCAACTGTAAATTTACAGTTGCAACTGTAAATTTCGCTACGTTAAAGCATAATAAAAAAAAATGTGATGGCAGTTCTACGCCGTCGTAGTTATCAGTTGCGGGCGTTATTTTTTCCCATTTTCTACTGGAGCGGGGGCTTTAGCCCCATCAGAGCTCCTATGGACGAGCCGCCACTATAACCCGTCGGTGGTTTAGTATTTAGTACATAGTTGCAACATATGTTTTACGGGACGATGAGCGGCCAAGGACTGTAGAAACAATTCAATTTACAACGAATATTAAAGAATAAAAAGTGATGTACTTTTTAACGTTTCTCTAGCGTTTTTCCACATCGAGTTGTTAAATACGGTTCTGTGCGGTCATCTGACTTGACGTATAATGACCTTGAGTAAGATTGCAACGGGCGATATTTTGCTGGATCGAGAACAAAGGATCGGCGATTTCAGTTGAACTATACTGGTGTAGATTTCAGTTGGGCTATTGGTATATTTTACTGTGGCAAGTACTAGGTATTCCTTTTGCTTTCAAAAGATTGCTTCGAATATGCAAGTAGATGGGCTGGTGAGAAGAAGTGAAGCTAGCCAAACCACCTAAAGGAGTGATCGCGAAGCGGAGCCGATAAATCTATCCTCCCGCAGGTAAACACGTGGAGGCGTTTAACCCCCAATGTTTGCCTTTCGCCTCTCGGGCGCAAATAAACGAACGCATGAATAATCGCGGAAGAAGAAGAGGCGCTGGCCGGTGGGGCGGGAAAAGAGGTAGCCGCCCGCCCGGGGGGTGATAAACGGGCGCGGGCGCCAGATTTACGGCCGCGGCCGGTGACTTACGGCCGGCGACGGCGACGCCACGCTTAATCAGTTTAATAACACGGGTTTTAGCGCCGCGGGGGGCAGCCGCGAGCGGCCGCCCCGGCCGCCGCAGCGCCGGTACCTCCCGGGCGACGCGCGCCCCGCGCCGTTAATCATGCGCATGGCACATATTCTCACAATAATAAGGTATGAATCAGAGAGTCATCCTGGGTTCTTCATGGGAAAAACTCAGTTTTTCACATGAAGAACCCAGGAAAAACTCAGTTTTTCACATGAAGAACCCAGGAAAAACTCAGTTTTTCACATGAAGAACCCAGGATGACTCTCTGATTCATACCTTATTATTGTGAGAATATGTGCCACATAATGCCCTTTGCACTTTACTGAGTAAAATCACGTCCAAAAATCTGTCACTATCTCCCGGTCCAATACTCGGTATAACCCGATAAAGTGCGAGCGTTCTACCCATTATACCTGCCATTTTGTCATATATATAACACCGAGCCGAGGGTCTTGAGTTTTGGGTACCTATGCCCCCCCCCCCCCCCCAACAGAAGTCTGAAATGACGCCCCTGAGATGATAGCACAGATAACATAACCTAGATTATTGTTTTAAGTTTGTATTCAAACATTCTTCTAGTCAGGTTCCACCCTCCGATCCACACTTACGAAAACAAGACCACCAAATCAATTCAGTGACAAGGAGTGTATCTACCTATATATAAGGTCCCTTGCGAGTGTGGACAGGTCTGCTACATATAGGAGAAACAAAAAAGCCTCTAGAAGTAAGACTGACCGAACATAAGAAGCACAGCCAAAAAAGGCAGACCTTCCCATCGGGAATAGCAGAACACGTGTAGACCAATCAACACCGAATGAATAACTGGTCAGATGCGAAAATCATCGGGAAGGAGCCCCACTGGCACCGAAGGAAATTTAAAGAAGCAGTCCACATGGAAAACAAACAAGCGTTCAGCCAAGCTATAGTGTCGACATTTCCAACGTTTGACACCCTCGGGTCAAGCAGGCGGAGTGAAAACTGCAGCAATCCATTGGTGCTAACACGGATTATAGTGATTAATCATTATGCAAAACTTTGTATATTAACCTCAATCTCTTTTTTGTACTTCTCATTTCACTCGAAAACGATCAGAGATTTGTACTGATCGAAACGTCGTGTTTAGAAATAAATCAAGACAATGGTAGCCCGACCACAGATTTTTATCCATAATATAGATTGCCACAAAAGCCAAACTTGGGTTATCCGATTAAGAACACCCATTCTCAAAGAAGAAGTAGGAAATAGACGAAAAATTAAAGAATCAGCATTTATTCTAGGAAATACAGACAACTGTGTTGCTAAATCAGGAAAATATTATTGCCACTTATTCAAAGAGAAGTTACTATAGATAATTAGATAGAACACAGGGTACAATATCAGACAGGTGGCTAGGCTACTGTTCCTGTTGTCATGACATTTTAATTGAATTAAAATTTATTAATCTGTCATTTCACTTTGACGTGACAGGATCTTCGTTAAAGGAGGAAGATTTATTCTCCGAAAGCTCAGAAAACAAATTTGTTTGATTTTTTGAGTTACACGTTCAAAGTTTCGTTCATTTACTGTTAAGAATTTATTAACTTTCCAGGCAACTTGAAAAAGTTGTCTTTTAACCAGTACGGTGGCGAAAAACCCACTTAAAAAAATCAATGGATCTGTTTGCGCCACAAATAATTTTAGAAAATAAACTAGAAAAAGGTTATTTAGCTTAGCTATTGAACTTGCTTGAGGTGAGATATTTAATAAAGGCATTAGAATGAAAGTTTTTTGTGAAACTGGAGAGACATTATTTTCAGACCTATAAGGTAGCAGAGCCGTAGG
The DNA here is from genome assembly GCA_963920635.1 of Pseudeuparius sepicola. NCBI lineage: Eukaryota > Metazoa > Arthropoda > Insecta > Coleoptera > Anthribidae > Pseudeuparius > Pseudeuparius sepicola. The sequence goes on along the minus strand of OY987299.1, from coordinate 103,437,868 downwards.
TAAGAGAGAGCTTTGAACCTCATTGAGAAACAAAGCGAAAAAAGACAAACTCATAGAGTATGTTGTATATGTAATAGTAATAAGGTTCGTATTGTCTACTTTGATCAAGAGAATAATTCCGGGTACTAATATCTAAGCATGAATCAAGGAGTTACTATACCTAGTCCTTATCCGTATATGCAATTTGTAAGTCTTGCCAAAGTTTAACCATAATGTTTCTTATATATCCTAAATTTAGTAGAAAATCAGTTTATCACCTCTAGACCAGAGTCTGTACGCTCCGCTCTTCTGAGCCTATATGGCGTTATCGTGTCTAAATAAATATATCTTACCTTTGGGGTGTGTCGTCTTGTCCAACGCTCTGGAAAAGTGCTCGTCCACCACCGCAGCGGCGTCACCACGGTAATGCGTGAAAACGACACAGTTGGCGGACACGTACTGAGCTCTGGACCCGCTATCGCCATCTTGAGAATCGTCATCGTCTCCACCATCTGAAGACAAACAAAGAGTTACGACCACGGTCAACACCTTCGAATAGTCGGAAGATGGACTAGTGTTTCTGCCATCAGGTTTCCCTTCAACGATTTCACAACAGTCTATAGTCAAGCCCGCATTATACCTAACTAATGAGATTTACATAAATATCTACTATACTATACAATGCACACGGCATGAATGTGCAAAATCTTTTAGACGAATCGAGGCTTGTGCGTTCATTATTCGGGTCATAAGTTACTGGGTAATCTCGCGATTTGTAGGTTTCAGGTCCAATCGAGATTGCGACTAGACATTTATAAACAGGCAATAAAACTGTGCAACCCGTAAAATAAAAGGCCCGAAAGCCTGTTACAGTGCACTAAACAAAAAAAACGTTGACGTTAACGGCCGCTTTAACTGATCGTTAATGACAGAACGGGAGCAAAATTTATGCCTCCGTTGCTGCCGGCGCGGCGAGCTGGTGAGAACAGGCCATAGAATATGTTGGGATTGTTTCGGCTTTGGAATATGGCAATTTTTCTTCGAAGTATAGTTTTATTAAATACATAAATTGAGGGTAAGAAACAACAATATTAAATATGAAGCCTTTATCAGATCCCATGTAATGTAAAAAATACGCGGTGTATGGCGTAGTAACACTATGGCACAACTAATGCAGAGAAGCATTTTGAGAGTACCTACTTTTCAAACATACTAAGCGAAGCAAGTCGTATATAGCTGCCTAATCTAATAGGACAACTGTTACTATATAGTATCCTTCAAAATAAAGCTTTAGCATTACTGCGTGGAAGAATTTTAAGGGGGGCCTCGCCATTGTATGTTTGGTTGCCTGTATCAATGTATTTTTATTTCCAACTAGCTGGAAAAAGTAGCGAATTTCAAAGGATTACAAAAAACACGGGTATTTTTAAAATATCCATAGATACTAATGACACTAGTTTAAAAGTTATGGGCGAGATTTTTTTTTGAATTTCAAACTTTATGCCGGCATAAATTCGTCTATTTTGTCTCTTGAGCCGGAATTTTACCTTCGTTAAGATTGGCATAGGTTTCGGAATATGCTCGGAACGAAAACACGGTAATAAACATTGTAATTATCCAGTCTTGTTGTAAATAAAAAACATAGGCAAAATACCCCTTACATTATGCAGCGGGAATGCAAAAGTGTGGCTATTATTTATCAGATGGCGCGAAAAACAGACGATCGATGAACGGTTGACGCTGTTGTTACAGGTCCAGTTTAATAATTACATATATTATGTTCATATGATCAATTTTACGTTTTGGCGATATAATATTTAATCAACTAAGCTGTCTGATTACTTTTTTTATGTTTTTGTATTACTTCCATATTATTATATACTATGAATTGCGAATTTTTAATATTAAAATAATATAAAACTTCAAAAGGTATATTCGGGAGACCCTCGTAGCTCAAAGACTCCGATCTGTGATTTTAACCCCTCTCTTTTTAGCAATGGTTCATTGATTTTAGCTTGAAAGGTACACGGCGGCACTAAAAACTGCTTTAGTTGATTTTGCATTATTTATACATACGTGTGGGTTGGGTACTGTTATGTTCTTATAGTTATGTCGCCGTTATGTATTTTTCGTGAGGAAAACACAATCGTTAGCATATAAACTGACATTAGGGAAGGATTCATGTCTATGTCTCTATATGTATAGGTATGTCGAAAATTATCTATACCGGGTGTTCCACTTTAATAAATGCAGCTATTATAAATATCTCAAAAACGAAAATCACAAAAAAAAAAAACATAAAAGTTGAAGCATATTATGAGGTGCAATGTAAGACGCACGTTTTCACTTGTAGGCAGACGACGTTTTCAAGGTCACTTGAATGTCTACTGTGTTTTTACTGTTAAAGGCATATCTTTAGTTAAAGAATGTGATTCGGCACATTTTCTGTAGGTATAGTATTGCGCTGGTATTGCTGGCTTAAAAGTTCTACAAAATTATGTTTAGTTTTTTCAATGAAATGAAACATGGTCTTTTATGTGTACATAAGGTGTTTCTTCATTTGCATTAACACTACATTCAAACACACATTTTAAGTAACGCAATAATTAAGGTAAATACATATCTCGAAAATAAAAAATGAAAAAAGAAAACGATATATTGATGCGAAAGAACATCTTCTGTACCTATATGTTAAACATCTACAGTGTGACCTCCGTTAAGGAGTTACCACCCTGGTAAAATATCTTTATTTGTTTACCGATTTTGATAAACTTTTTTTTGTTAGGTTCAAAAAGCACATTAAACAATGTGTGTAACTTTACTTTTATTACTAGTAGTACTATTATTTGTTTAATAATATTTTTATTAGGTACAGGGTGTCCGCCTGAAGGTGATAGGAGCATTCAATTTAAAATTTAACCATTCCGTATTTTTTGAGACAAATTAATGATTTAAAAACCAGTTTGTTGCAGTTTTTTCCAAACAATGTAATGTCGTTTGGAAAAAAACAATCGAACGTCAAACAAAAGTTATAACCAAAAAACCTTTTTGGAAAAAATGAAGATGGTGCAAAATGTATCTTTTTATTAATTTAAACATATTTTTTTTATTAACGGATAATAATAGAACACATATGCACTTAACTTTGGGGTTACCTTTCGATTAAAAACGAGGAAAAATAACCGACTCAAACGTGGTCACGTGACTTTCGCTATCTGTCAAAAATTATATTTAAAAAATAAAATCCCTAAAAATTGGCTTATTTGTTACAATTTCAAAACGTTTAACTTGAAAAAGTCGTTTCTATTTTAATGTTACATAAGCGCCTATTTCCTACTTATAAAATTTCTTAAAATTTTAAAAAGTCATTACTTCGTAAAAACTATTTTATATCACTAGCTATACAACATAATATACGAGTATCATTCTATAATTTTATTAACTTTTTATTATTACTAAAAAATATCGATAAGAATATGTCTTTTTCAAAAGAAAATTATATTAACGCTTTAAAATTCTGTTTGACACAAAGTTGATATACCGGCAAGCATTTAGGTAGTACCATAGAAGAATCTACTACGTAAATTCTTCTATGGTAGTACCTATAAATTTATTTACATTACATTTTCCATTACTCTAAATGTATGCCAAAATAATACATATATTAAGATATCAGCAAATAGTAGGTATTTCACGTATCTAACAAAATTCACAACTTTACGTCAACTTTGGATCAAATACAACAGAATTTTAATTTCTTTCGGTTTATCAATATTAAGTACTTAATGAAAAGTTAATAGAATGATAAAAGATAAAACTATAGTGACATAAATTCTAAATGTCAGTTAGGGTAAGTATAGTGATCATTCATGCGGTTTTGAGGGAGAATTATTATGTCATGACAGTAGATTTGACAGCCGGTAGGTAGTCCTCTTACTTAATATTTTACTCAACAATATTCTTAATAACTATGAAAAAATATAGAAAAATAAAGGAGCGTAAATATTCATATTATTATTTTGTGTTTAACAATTCACAGTTTCGATCCCAAAATACGCCAGGATGGAAGCGATGTGCTGTTATTTGTATAAATAGGGGGTCGGTCCGCCTGCCTCCCCCTAGACCCCTGTTTCCGACCAACGACCTTGCCGGGCAACAAAACAACTTATAAGGAACGGAAACTTATTTTAGCAAGGCGAAACCTTACTTTTTATTCTCGCTCCGTACCAATGGCCGCTCTCCAACTCCAGCGCCATCTTACAGACACTTGCGCAATTTTTGCACTCCAGTACCCAATTTATGTTTTAGCAACATTTATCCTAGTTAGGAACACGGTCAAATGAAGGTCGTCGCGAGGTGATGACGTTTTATTTCCGTCCTTAAGTCGGTAACGTATAAATAAACATGTGTTTACTTAATTAAAGATTTTACTTGGGCTGTTAGATTAAGCTTTTGCCTAAGAATTCTAATATCACTCCCTGTAGGCACGGTATACATAAATGATATTGCTTCTTCACCATGTGTGTATACCTACCCAAAGAAAACGATGAATTTTGTTGAAACTTCCTCTGTAAAGTGTATAGTGATGGTCATTTGCCCGAATTTTCTATAAATCTGCCATTTAGTTTAGTGTCACTTAACTTTAAGGTCAACCTTATCTTAATTCTTAATTTGGTTGCAAACCAAGCCGGTTTTACAAAAACTTAGCTAAAGATGAGATAAATCTGACAATGCTGCATATTTATTTACTTTTTTGAGGATTTATATTGATACTGTTGTAAAAATAAAAATATTCTCAACCTATGAGAGAGAACATATATATATATATATATAAGGATGTAAGATTAGCGAGTGTAAATGTAACAATTTTTTCTTTTTGTTAACTTTGAGTGTTTGCCCATTATCACCTTTTCTTATATATATATATATATATATATATATATGTAACATTAGGTATAGATAAACTGAAACTGAGTTTTATTATTTTATATTATGAAGTAATGTAATTATTTAATGATACCTACATTATTATTTTTCGGTTTTATAGGAAAACCACCGTTTCTATTAGTGCCGAAATATCATCTAAATTTTTTTGGCAAAATGTGCCACAAAAGAGCACATGGCTCCAAAATACGAAAATAAAATTTTCATCTACCACTTTGAGATGTTACAGATTAATAACTGTTCTATTTAAAGTGAGAAAAAAATCCCTATATATGAACCGAAAATTATGGAACGGATTGAATTTGATAAATTTTGAACGCCCTGTTTCAAGAAAACCATTGGTGTTTTGTACAATGCACATTTGGCATTTTTTTCTTCATTTTGAATGTACAATTCATCTGTAAAAAATGTGAAAGGGATTTCAAGGCAAACAGTTAATTTAATCGGTAAGAAAGTAGGTATAAACTTTTTTTGGCAAATGCGGAAAGATATGCACTAAAATTATGAACCTGCAAGACCAAAAAGATAACCTTAAAAAAGTTACAAGTAAAAGCACGATCCAAAAACCGCGCAAGTGACGCCCTCTGTAAGAGATATATAGAAATTGTCATGTTCAGCTTATTCTCCATTCACAAAACACAGAGATAGCTAATTTCAGCTCATAGTAGCTTCATTATTTTGTTCCATTATTAACGAGACGCACCCGTATAATAGTAATTGAACGATAATAATTATTATAAAGATTATTCCTCACAAAACTAAAAAATACTTAACAAAATCATCAAAATCTCGTTTCTACTCAACTACCCATCCCATGTTTTTTTAGCGCACTTTAGAGATATAGCGTCATTCAAAACAGAGTTTATTTAAAATTGTATGCGAAGACAAAATTCCAAAATTTGAGGCATTGCCTCGGTCCTTCGACAATACTGTACTTGTAATGTAATAGACCGGGAGATGGTGACAGATTTTTGGACGTGATTTTACTCAGTATGCCTTGCAAAGGGCATTATGTGGCACATATTCTCACAATAATAAGGTATGAATCAGAGAGTCATCCTGGGTTCTTCATGTGAAAAACTGAGTTTTCAATTATTCGAAAAATATGCGTGTTGATATGATTTTATACAGGCTGCCGATTGTTTTATAATGAAGTTCAAAATAGAAAATTCCTCGGAAAACCATAGGCATACCGTTAGGGTGGGTCCAAAGGGCTATTATTGCCACGTGATCTTGTATTTTAATAATTAATTTTTCCACGTTTCTGAACAGGCTGCCAATGAGAAGTATGCAAGTTCTTATTATGAAAATGCTGAAAAAAGGATGGCATACCTTTCGCGCATGTCCAAGTACTGTTTAAATTGAATGTTATTTAATCATTTAAACGAGTTGACCATGTCCTTTCAAGCAGAGGCGTCAAGTTACACGGGTACTAAGGTTCAGTTGCCCCACGTTTTAAACTTCCTTCCTTTTTAATATGGGCCTCCCCCGGTATGTGGTTAAATTTTTTTATATCATGACAATTAGCTGCAATTAGCTTTGTAGTTTCATATCAACCGTTTTATCGGCAATATTTTATGTAGAATATCGGGTGGATGGTTGAATTTTTCATTCGGTATTCGGTAGTGGTGATGTCAGAAAATTCTTAAAAATCACGGTGGCTGTTGAATGTTGAATCCTATAAACATATAGCGCCTGGATCATAAAAATTCCTTATTTTCGCTTCTCGCGAAACGAATGGATTCCTTAACATATTATCTTGACACCTTTTAATTGTAAAATCCTTATTTAGAGAAAATACGGCATACCGTTAGGGTGGGTCCAAAGGGCTATTATTGCCACGTGATCTTGTATTTTATTAATTAATTTTTCCACGTTTCTGAACAGGCTGCCAATGAGAAGTATGCAAGTTCTTATTATGAAAATGCTGAAAAAAGGATGGCATACCTTTCGCGCAAGTCCAAGTACTGTTTAAATTGAATGTTATTTAATCATTTAAACGAGTTGACCGTGTCCTTTCAAGCAGAGGCGTCAAGTTACACGGGTACTAAGGTTCAGTTGCCCCACGTTTTAAACTTCCTTCCTTTTTAATATGGGCCTCCCCCGGTATGTGGTTAAATTTTTTTATATCATGACAATTAGCTGCAATTAGCTTTGTAGTTTCATATCAACCGTTTTATCGGCAATATTTTATGTAGAATATCGGGTGGATGGTTGAATTTTTCATTCGGTATTCGGTAGTGGTGATGTCAGAAAATTCTTAAAAATCACGGTGGCTGTTGAATGTTGAATCCTATAAACATATAGCGCCTGGATCATAAAAATTCCTTATTTTCGCTTCTCGCGAAACGAATGGATTCCTTAACATATTATCTTGACACCTTTTAATTGTAAAATCCTTATTTAGAGAAAATACGGCATACCGTTAGGGTGGGTCCAAAGGGCTATTATTGCCACGTGATCTTGTATTTTATTAATTAATTTTTCCACGTTTCTGAACAGGCTGCCAATGAGAAGTATGCAAGTTCTTATTATGAAAATGCTGAAAAAAGGATGGCATACCTTTCGCGCAAGTCCAAGTACTGTTTAAATTGAATGTTATTTAATCATTTAAACGAGTTGACCGTGTCCTTTCAAGCAGAGGCGTCAAGTTACACGGGTACTAAGGTTCAGTTGCCCCACGTTTTAAACTTCCTTCCTTTTTAATATGGGCCTCCCCCGGTATGTGGTTAAATTTTTTTATATCATGACAATTAGCTGCAATTAGCTTTGTAGTTTCATATCAACCGTTTTATCGGCAATATTTTATGTAGAATATCGGGTGGATGGTTGAATTTTTCATTCGGTATTCGGTAGTGGTGATGTCAGAAAATTCTTAAAAATCACGGTGGCTGTTGAATGTTGAATCCTATAAACATATAGCGCCTGGATCATAAAAATTCCTTATTTTCGCTTCTCGCGAAACGAATGGATTCCTTAACATATTATCTTGACACCTTTTAATTGTAAAATCCTTATTTAGAGAAAATACGGCATACCGTTAGGGTGGGTCCAAAGGGCTATTATTGCCACGTGATCTTGTATTTTATTAATTAATTTTTCCACGTTTCTGAACAGGCTGCCAATGAGAAGTATGCAAGTTCTTATTATGAAAATGCTGAAAAAAGGATGGCATACCTTTCGCGCAAGTCCAAGTACTGTTTAAATTGAATGTTATTTAATCATTTAAACGAGTTGACCGTGTCCTTTCAAGCAGAGGCGTCAAGTTACACGGGTACTAAGGTTCAGTTGCCCCACGTTTTAAACTTCCTTCCTTTTTAATATGGGCCTCCCCCGGTATGTGGTTAAATTTTTTTATATCATGACAATTAGCTGCAATTAGCTTTGTAGTTTCATATCAACCGTTTTATCGGCAATATTTTATGTAGAATATCGGGTGGATGGTTGAATTTTTCATTCGGTATTCGGTAGTGGTGATGTCAGAAAATTCTTAAAAATCACGGTGGCTGTTGAATGTTGAATCCTATAAACATATAGCGCCTGGATCATAAAAATTCCTTATTTTCGCTTCTCACGAAACGAATGGATTCCTTAACATATCTTGACACCTTTTAATTGTAAAATCCTTATTTAGAGAAAATAATATTCAAACGGCATTCTTATTCAAATAAGTTCACGTTTTGTACTTTGAAAAGGCGCCGCTTTGAAATACTTTAATTCCACTAATTTTACGGATTTTAGTATTAGAGAAATCTACATAAAAATTTCCAATGGCTACTACATGTAGGTATTTGCATTTTTCCAAAATAATATAGCAAAAAAAGAAAAAAGACAAAGGAAAAAATTACCACCAGGTGATTTACCTAATATTTTTTACTCGTAATTGGTTACCTACTTCGAGTTTTTTTCATTCATTTAAATTGTTTGACGTTGAAAATTGAAAAATATTTCGACTGCTGAGCAATTTTTAAACAAGAAGATTAAATTTTAAATAAACTTCAACAAACTTTATTTTTGAATTAAATTTTGGTAACATGACTAAGTATAATTTTCTACCCCCTCCTAGAAGCCCCTGCCACAAACCACCATTATTAATTAATTTACTAATAAGTATACCATTGATTAAGACCTTATTCATTGTAAGTACTACTAAATCTGTCACTTTTTAAAAATGATTCTGGGGTGCTTGCTCTCAGAAGAAAGTACTATGGGTGCCATGAGGCCGTAGGAAGTCCTTCCCTCCCCTTACCGTTCTCAGTAATCGGGATTAACAGGAACTAAATATACAAAGAAAAATTAACTAATAGACAAACTTAGTTTCGTTGTTTTTATTAACTATATCTAGCCCAGGACTAAAGGCAGAATTTCATCTATAGAGCAAGATTGCTTTGGTTGCTCCGCACCCTTACCAAATACGCTATGGGTGCTCGTGCGTACGCACGTTTCCGACGCCTATATGCGCGCTAAACCAGCTAAACGGCTAAATTTACCTATGCAACAGAAAATAAAAATTATTATAATGTATTTGTCGACGCAGTTACGCCAATATTTCTAAATACAATTGGGTATATTAAAATGCTTATAGCTCCCGTAACAAAATTGCAAAAGGGGTGCTGAGTCCAAATTTCAAGTTTGCTGCCATGTAGGAGGTCGTCTTCACAACGAAAAAACGCAAAAAAAACGCAAAGATGGACGTTTAATGAAAATGACCATTCTATGCAAAATTAAAGTATAGACACAATTTCGTAAACAACGCACTAGTCACTAGGCGACAGAAGTTATTAATTCATATAATATTGTGCAGCATTATGCATCTTTAACCTAATCATTTTTTCTCTATAATAGCATTAATCATTCAATTAAAATTTTTCAATAACTCACTCTTCAGCCTGGACCTGCCACAGCCCCTGACCTTTTGTCTGGAATTTTCGTTGCCCAAGATTCTTCACCTGGTCCTTTTAGTGCCCATAAGAACCACTGCCTGGGCCCTATGTACCAACAACCAAAACGACCAAAACAACTGCGATCACGACTTCATACTAGTTCACTATACAACTTATCTGCCTTTTTGAGTAAATTGAGTGTTATATAGACGTCTTTTGTAGGAAATGTAATGTGATTTCATATGGTGTAAGGACTTTTCTTGATAAAATGTATACTTTCCGAGTTGTAGGTGGTGGGTGTTGACGTTTTTTTACGTTTTCGTACAGAAGAACCAAAAAATCGCTGTTTTTCAGCAAGCTCTACCGCCAATGCCGCTCATCAGAAAATCAAAGTTGACTAGTGCGTTTTGTACGAAATCTTATCTACGTTAAGTTTATGTCGATTGGTGATCTACGAAAAACACCCAGCTTTCGAGATATAAGCGAAAAACAGAAAGAAGTGCGAAAATTTTAGGGTTATTTGTTATTTGCGTTTCTCAAAAAGACATAAAGGTAAAATCGTTGAGAAAATACTTGCGCAATTTTGTTACGAAAACGGCAGTTTTGAACACTGGAATGGATTATTAACTAAAAGGCAGTAAGGGACTCTTTATCTCTAAAAGAAAATATATTGCAAAATCTACATTTTCAACAATATTATGTTGTGTTAATGACCAGGGGGCCGCGGTGGCGACTTATAAGTAGCGTAGCAATCTTTTTAGACTGCATGTTTTCTGCCTTCGATCGACCTTGGTTCGATTCGAGGTCGGTTTAGAACACCGCTGATGGCCAAAAGCTCTGGGTAAAATGTAGATTAACGGTACTGCTCCTTAATAGCTTTATCTATGTGGTTTACTAATTGCCTTACACTCGCTGGGATTACTACGATTTTCCAGGATTTCCCCTGGTACTTGAGCGAATGCTGTCCTAGTATGGGGAAAAAGTCGCCCCTCTCCGCAAATAGCAATAATGAAACCTAAATAATAGTAATTGCTTCTCGGCTGCTCCTTATTGTGAGGGTGAGAATTTTTATTATTGTAAACACTTTTTAGAAGAAAAAAATATAACTAGAAAGATACGGACCAAATACTTTAACTCTCAATTTCTCGATTTTTCTTTGCCCGTAGATACATACCTACTGCTTTTGTAGACGGGAGTATAGTGGGGTATATACCCATACAACACATAGGTGCACGATGTTCACTTGACCCGTGTAAAAATTATTTTTTGCACAAATGTTTTGAATTCATATATGTTTTGTTGAAAAATCTTTTATGCAAGGTTTGATATTTATCATTTGTCATTATAATATTTTATACAGAATTCGTTATATGATTCAAAATAACCAATTTTTATTGACAAAATACGGAAAGTTTCAAAAGATATAATTTTATATTTCAGAAAGGTATGGAGGTATAAAATTGCATTCTCCAAAATTTAACTCAATCTGGTCACTCAGAAAATTTAATCCATTCGTTCTAGTCGATTTTTGACTGTGATATGTTAGTGTAGTCGATATATAAAGTGGTTAAAATTCATTAATAATAAGCACTACAGATTTCTACATTTCTTAAAATTATTGATATTTGACTTTTTATTATAGATTACAAAGTCAACGGCTAAAACCACTTTCAGGTATGGGTACTCAGTATAGCCGGGGATAAAACAAGTGAGTACAGACAGTCGCAGAGTTTCCTTCAAATTGCTGTTCTACAACTCCTATAACTTAAACCAGCTTAGTCGTTTGGCCAAGAGAAACTTTGCACATGCTGCATTTACGGCTTATGAGATAGCAATCTTGGGCGAATGAGAAACATTTAGTGATTATCAAGTCGGACGGACACATGGTAGAAACGGGTTAGGCACCCATTGAGTCACGCGCGGCCGCCATTGTTGTTATGGTGTTCTGGTTCACTGTCGTGCATTTCAAGTTTTTAGGAGCGTTCACTAATTAAGGAGTCCTATACAGAGAAAAGTAAAAAACGGCCAGAATTTTCATCACAAGTGGGTATATTATATCTGATACCGGCAAGGTATAGCATATAAATTAATACTTTGTGCGTTGCAGGTGGTATAAGGATCTTAAACATTCTCCTAGATCAAAAAAGTGCGCATAATTTAATGTACCTAAATACTTAACTATTTTTTCGTCGGTCAACAGAAAAGCGAACAACCATTTTGGTATCTCGCGTCGGGCTTTTGGAGTTTCTTTGGTTTTAGAAAATCTGCGGTAAAAACTTGGCGAGTAACGTTTAAAAATATTCTTTGTTCATTTCATATATTGTCCATTGCACCTATTTCAATAATGAACTAAAAATATACCTATTGTAAATATGACCTTTAGCAATGAAAAATCATTACCTTCAAAGATATTAGGAAACGTTTACAATTATTTTCAAGATTGAATTCATTGACCTCAAAAACATAGAAAAAGACATATCACAGGCTATACTTTCAAATTCAGCTCGTTGCATCTCCCTCTCAGTCAGTTTTCATCATAATGTCAAAAATGCTCTAATAGTAACTAGTAAACAATTATGTACTAATTCCGTTGGCTAAAAACTACTATATCACCAAAACTAAAAAAATATATTTGCATTCCCCTTATCAACAGATGCGTATGTTTAGCGATTTTGTCCAAAAGCAATCCGAACCATCCTATAGTAGGTAGGATTATGTATTACCAAATTTGAAATCGATATCTCAATCCCTTCGAAAGTTCACCCACCTACACACACCAGACACCAATTTTTTTTGGTCAACGTTGCGTTATCGTCGTTTTGGAACGATTTAGCTAATGAAAATTGAATTTTTTTGTTTCCTTTACAATACCTACTTCCGCTCACCACGTGGTGATTTGTTTTGGCCTAGAAAAGCCTATCTACTGGAAAAACAATTATTTTATTAATAAGTTCTTCACCTTCGCCCATATAGGTATCTATTTGACTATTGTGCGACTAACAAAACAACTCTGTGAGTGTGAGATATTAGGATCGTTGTAAGAACTCCTCAAAAACAACAGTTTATTGTTTTTAGTTTTGCAAATAATCTTAGGATTATTTACTACAGATTTTCCATATGCATTGTCAACTTTGAAGTGCGATAACTCAAACCTGTTTTCAAAATTTGTTTATAGCACATAGTTTGCTTCAAATTGAAGGACAATTATTAAGATGCATTGCTTTTCAGTCACTGCGAACGAAAACTTTTTCGAACGCAGCGCCAGCTACAATTAGCAATAGAACAATTAATTATTCAGTTTGAGCTTACGAATAAAGACTTCGACAAACTCTACCAGCCTTATTTACAGAACTAAAATATCTCGTTTCTTTGCTGAGATATAAAGTCGGGGAATTTGAGGTGAATCACACTGTAATTTTACCAATTTAATGATGAAGTATATTATTGGCTATCTATGGATAGGATCCCTAGTTACCTTTAGGTAACATATATGCAGTTAGTGAAGAGAACAAAATTTGGTATACCCATTGAATAAACGAATAATAGGGGCTGTAATAAACGCAAATTTCAAACGTAGGTAATTAAAATACATCGATGAACATTATCTACGGTAGAAGTTATTATAATTTTCAAACCTTTTAATTACTTTTTTTGCTTAAAGTTGTGCACACACAATATGAGACAACTTTGTCATATTATCGTTTGCCAACGAAAATGGATGCAGTCACAGTTACTGAAAGCAAAGAAAGCGCTTACGAGCAAACTGATATACCTCTCTGCCTTTGTTTTATACGTAGAAAAATTGATACAGCCTCACTAACACAGCAAGCGCATACATGCGCCTTGGTATCGGTGATACACTCATTCACCTTCGCCTTAATTTTTTAAATGAATATACTAACAGTAATTAATAATTAAATAAACAAATAATATATTTATACTTATCGACGGGATTGCATAGGATCTCAGTAAACTGTACATATATAGGGTGACCGAAATTGGTTGTCCGCATAGACAACTTCAATGGTAGTTGCAATTATTTTTTTCAATTTGTCATTATTTATTTCGTGGTCATAGCCGACTTTTAAACTTTTGTGCAGTTCAACAATGATCGCCAAGCTGTAAAAACATTATACGTATTGACTTTTTAACATTCTATCCAGTATAGCTATATAGTCAGTTCTTGTACCTCCTCATATTTTATTTACTTTTACATAATTCTCAAATTTTTCTACGTCAGTAGATTCAGCAGCTTGACGATATCGCGTACTGTACTACAAACCAATTATTGGAAAATATGCTGTGAAGTATCTACCTATACTTCCTTTACATGGATATTAGGATAATTAGGTAGTTATAAGCAAATATAGGTACTTTTGGCCAATTTTTAAAAAATCAATCATTATTGAGGAAAGCGCGCGCTATAATATACCTACAAAGAATCGTCACTTTGTATTGTTAGAAAGATCATGCGATAAGGCCAAGTTTTCAATCGAAAAACTACTACGTCATTGCTCAATTTGAATTACACTCTATTAAAACTGAATGCAAGTGGCGTGTAAACATTTACCCGATGGAAGCACGTGAACAATTCTGAGGGCTAATACGAGGCACGGGCGCCTTAAGGACGATCTCTATGAATTTTATAATATAAAATATTAAAATAATATGCCCAGTATTAAGAACTTTAAAAACAAACATTTATGGCACACCTAGTCATTCACTTACCTGCAAATTTCTACTATTAACACAAATCGAAGCTCCAACAATTAATAAACAGCAAAAGAATTATATCGGAAAAAATAAAGGTCCACTTGCAACTCAATGCACCTCTGTAAGAAGCACCGATTCGCTGCACTCGCCCGCCGGGACAGACTTTATTGCCGGCTGGCCAATAGCAAGCCGATCACGTGCGTATCACGCTCTAGCCATGCAACAACTTGTGTTTATGTTTCACTTGCGTTTAGTTTGAATAGAGTTTAGCTATTTAATTTGTCCTAATTAATAAAATATCTGTCTATGCTAATAAATTACATGAAAAAATAAACAAAAAATGTTTTACTGAAGTGGAAAATATTCACAAACAGAAAGTTATGGAACATTTTAGAACGCGAAGAAAATGAAAACACTGTGTTTGTCAAACAAATCGGGATATGGCGACGCGGTTTAAGCCATTAAACTTTTTTTTTTCAAAAATTCTACTATGTATTTCTTTATACCTCATCGGGGAATGGGGAAAACTTCAACTTCCAACCAAATCATTAGTCCTAGTCCCGATGAGATCCAGTTGCTCCCCAGGGACCTACTCAGTACTCACCGTCAACTCCCGCCCGGCACTCGGGCCGCTCCTCCTTGGCCGCGCCCGCGGCGGCAGTGGGGGCGGCCGAAGCTCGCAGCGGCGTCGGGCTGGCGGGACTGGCGGAACCGCCGCTGCTGTGCACGGAGCCGGCGCCGCCGCCCCCGGCGGCGAGGTACAAGGGGTGCGCGGAGAGGGCGGGGTGGGCGGCCGCCGCCGCCGCCGCCGCGGCCGCCTCCAGCGCCGAGCCCCCGGCGCCGCTGGGTTGCTGCGACAGCGAGGGGTGAGCGTCTTGCAATCGCTGCACATTGAACTGGAATAGAGGGGGATTGAAGAGTGAAACTAAAAATGATTTTTAAAAAGTACTATACATATTGGGTTTGTGTCGCCTGAAGGCAGTGGCGGCTTGTGCTTGTGCACACAAAAAGAAAAATGCAAGATTCCATTAATCTCGTAATCTTTTCTATTTCAATTCCGTTGCCATCTAGCCGAAAGTTTCTTCTGGTCGGGTGTTCCATCCTACTAATAATCAAACCTTTCTTCCGGGGAACACAATACGACAGCCCTGCAGACCTTCGCTTCGCCGCCGCTTCGGCGATCCTCGGCGAAAATCGGTCAGGGTAGCGTCGGGGAACAGATTTTCGTGACCCGCGGCGGCGCGGTTGCAGAGCCCGGCAGTCCGACTTGACAAGAGCGTCGTGGCCCTCACAGTTTAATTCTGATTTGGTCACTGTCGCTATACACGCAGGGCCGCATTATTTGCATTATCACGCGTGTATTTTGTATTTGTGCTGCGTGCTTTTTTATCCGGTGTCCGGTGTACTGCGTGTACCTAATAACTGTAGTCGTCTTTAACAGTATTAAAATGAGCACGGAAGTAATCTCTGTACTGTTTATGTTACAAAATAACCCTTTGACGTTTGAACAAAAAATATTAATAAAACAAAAAGGCAGACCTATTCCAGATCTCCAATAAATTTTGTGTCTTCAAGCAAAACCCGAACGTACAATAGAGTGGTTTAATAAAAACACTTACGACAAATAATATGAGTGGTTGTGCGGCTGTCCCGTAAACAATAAACTGTTCTGTTTTCTTTGCTTGATATTTAAAAAAGAGGTTGACAACAATCTTAAAAAAGTATTGAGTGAAGTTTACAAATTGTTGGACATTATTTGTACAACCGCCATGTCGACAAGTGAATGTGAACGCTGTTTTTCGTCTTTAAAAAGAATAAAACATTTTTGAGAAGCGCAATGTCAGAGGACAAGCTTAACGCACTTGCAGTATTGTCATTGAAAAAAAAATTATCCAGTCGATTCCGGACTTTGACAATAGAGTTATAGAGGTATTCTGCGGTAAGAAAAGAAAAATAGAATGGATTTTCTGTGCAAATAAAAAGGTAGGTAAGCTTGAAATTCTGGTTTATATTTTATTTTTTGCTGTGCCCTCCCACTACAAAAACTTACGAGCCGCCACTGGCTTGAAGTAGACAAGACTTTATATTTTTACAACAAAATATTTTAAAGGCGGAAATAGTTAACTGAGCGGAACAGCTGCTAATCAAAGGGCATTTGCTGAAAAGGTTATTATATTATACCATTGAGTAAAGGAATAAATTATTCCTTTACTCAATGATTATACATGGGTGTCTCCTATAAACACAGGGCTCAAATTTAAGGAGATATTCCTTGGATCAAAATAAGAAAAAAGTTCACATTAAGTATAATGTCTAGAATCGCTTCATTTTCAAAACACAGGGTGTTATATACCTACCTATAAACGAAATACCTCTAACTCATGACTAAATCTCAAGAACTATGAAGCCTAAAAACTTGAAATTTGTCAGGTAGGTTTCTTAGGTATAGAAATTCGATCGGCTAGTATACCTATAGTCGTTCGGCCGAATAGCGGTAACGCAGAATTGACACATGGGTAATTTAGTTCATACCAACTGACAAGTCAGGGTTGCCATAGCCGTGTTTCATTTTTGTCACAATTTTCTGTTTACACCACAAAATCCAGAAATGCATTGCTGCTTCTTCTAAAGTTGTTTGTCTGGGCGTCTATAGACAGAAACAATACAAAAATAGATTGGGTCCGTTTCGTTTAGACTTTCCCCAAACGCCGTAAAATTCAGTTTATACAATACGCAGTAATACGTCCGTGGTTTTTCCTGCCATTCCCAGGTAATCTAGGCAAATGTAAAATGAACTGTCAACGTCTTCGCTATTCGACGGAACGACTATATTAGTAGGTATAGGCATCTTCAACATCTTTGATATAGGTTCAAGGGCGTATTCAACGGGGGGTACAGGGGGTAAATACCCCCCCGCAAGCCCATCAAATGTCAAATTTCTCAACTCTATATTTAGGTAAATTTAGTCAAGAGTCTGACGAAGTAATAACAATTAAATTGCAGACATATTTCCTACTATAAAAAAAATTCAACACATATTAATTATTGTTCTGCCAATTAGTGTTGCGTCAGCAGAACGAAGCTTTTCTGGTTACGCTCCACTATGGGCGAAGAGCGATAAGTAGGATTGGCACTGCTATTTACTCACAGAGAAATCAATGTAGATGTTGATGTTTCTCGGATTATTGAGCGATACGCCAAAAAAACAAAAAGAAAAATTGATTTCATATTATAATAGATAACTATATTCCTATTCCTATAATCCATTGTGATATGGATGTGATTTTTAAGAGTTTTATATTCTTTTAAAGAATTTTATTTTTAAATAGTATATTTCCTAACAAGTGCGGAAAGTGCCACTTTTCCGCACGCGATTGCAGTTGGCTGAACGACGCGTAGTAGCGCGGAAAAGTACTTTTTTCGCACTAGTGCCGAAAAGTTACACTTTCTAAACTGAAATGCGTGCGGAAAAGTAAATGCGCGCGGAAAAGTGTCTTACTTTTCCGCACGCTTGTAGAAAAAATAGTGTTCCTAACTCTTGCGGAAAGTGTCTTTTCCACACTCGATTTCTTGGCAGAACTCCGCTACGCGTCGTTCAGCCAACTGCAATCGCGTGCGGAAAAGTGGCACTTTCCGCACTTGTTAGGAAATATACTATTTTCTACAAGCGTGCTGAGAAGTAAGACACTTTTCCGCACGCATTTACTTTTCCGCACGCACTTTAGTTTGTAAAGTGTAAGAAAAGGTACTTTTCCGCACTAGTGCGGAAAAATGACACTTTCTAAACTAACATGCGTGTGGAAAAGTGTACTTTTCCGCACGATTGTAGAAAAAATATTTTTATACCTATAATGTTTTGTATTTTTTTATGTAGGTAATAAAATACCACCATATTCAGTTGAAATTGCTTTTACGAACGCACCAAACCCCTAATGCTAAAAAAATATTTTATATTACCCCTCCCAAGGCGAAATCCTGGATACGCCCTTGTACAGGTTATATACATGGTTGACAAACTGACATTACTTCTTTGATTGATCAAGGTAATAGAGCATCAAATAATATAATCATAAAAAAATCTTCAGTAAAAATTTGTTTTTAGAATGTTTTATTACACCGTATTGTGTCTACCAAAAATTTTGTATAGTAAAAATAATACCTAGGTATTATGTATTTTCCTAAGATGTCCAAAATAGCTAAACCATGAAATCAAAAGATACACATGAATACAGAAAAGAAATATTTGAATTGTTTATTACGACCTCAACCTGCTTGCGATAATATCAAGCCAAAAATACATTGGTATTTTACAATTTCTTCAAATAGAAACATATTTTTTATTAACCCCATTTAATTACACATTAAATTTACTCATGCATCATAAGTCGGTAATTATGTTTAAAGCAGTGGCCCACCCAGAAAATATGATTCGGGTGGGGCAACTTGAAAAGTTTGACGTATTAGTGACTGTGAGATATCTTCCCTGAGGTGAATCTAAAAAAATATATGACAAATTTACTAGACCCTTCATATATTTCACAAGCAAACGCGGACACACTGTATAACGAACAATCCATAGATATTTCGTCATTGATTATCATTTTAACAGATAGTTTAACCATTATCGTCATGAAGATTTTTACTCACGTTTAAAGAAGCAGTGCATTTAAAAAATATATTAAATAAATAATAATAAAGGGTTGCAAGTAAAATAAATATTTTGATTTGGTAAGGATGCATAATATTAACGAGTGTAAACGTGTTTACAAGGGAAAACGATAATGTGCAAGTATCGGGGTAATATTAATGAATTCAAAAATATATTCATAATATTCATGATTTGGGAAGTAACAAATGAAGTCCAGGCAGGAGCCAACAGCACATTTACAGCTTCAGTCAGCGTCAGCGCAAGATTAACGACTGTATAAAAGTGTTTACTTAGAAAATCATGCCGATAATTTTGATTTGGTTAATGTTCCACCGTACTTATGATTGCCACATTGCATGAAACACGTGTATGGAGTTACTACTTTTTCTCCTCATTTCTCGGTACACAAAGAGTTCAATGTGCTATACACTTGCCTATACTAACAATAATCTAACTAAGTTCTATAAATCTAGAAAAACACAGTTGCCGTGTTGAAATATAAATATACTGTGTATCTCGGCACACAGCTTAGGCTGAAATTGGCAACCTGGGCAGGTCTCACATTTCTCTCGAGTTTATTATTTCCCCCAATCCCAATAGCCAGACAAAAGTGAAAATTTTTCCAGCTCTACATAGTTACAAAATAATTATAGTGGAGTTCCTAATAATACAGAAGTCGGTAGGTACTAGCGTGTTTTATTTTTTAAAATGTAAGTGAGTGTAGGTACCTATGTTGTCCGTTCCCGACGGCAAACACATGTGCATATGAGTCTTCTATGAGCTGATGCCCTTTCTCATACTTTGTTTAGGGTGATGTGAAACTACCAATTTGCCGTTACCTATATGGTAGTCGAAGTATAGTTGAGGTTCGACTATAGATGGTATTATTTAGAACCGCTTCTGCTGTCTTCCATCCTTAAATCAAAATCTACATTTATAGGGGTCTGGAATACCGGGTTGCAAATCCTTTGTTTCATTCATTCACTAGCTTGTAACTTAGCAAGCGGCGTTGGGGCACTTAGACCCTACACCAGGCAAAAATGAGGGGAGCAGCCCGGCGCGGAGGCCCCGCCGCCGCTCCGAAAAACGCCGCGACGCCGGAATTCCTGGGGCCCCGGATTCCAGAGGCCGAAAGAGACCGCCGGCCCCCGTCGGCAGACAAAAAGAACGCGCGCGCCGCCTAATGGCGCAGATTGGGCCCTGGCATGCGCTCGGCCACATCGAAAAACTGTCCCGGAGCAGACGGGAGTTTTCGGCGCGGTGACGTCACGACAGGGGCATGCAGTCCATGGAAGCAAGGGAAGCAGTGCTTCCCCTAAACCAAAACAATGTAAAATGATAAAATTTAATTTTTGAATTTTTAAACAGGAAGCAATTAGTTTAGTTACCTAGGTATATCAAAAACGCTAAAAATTATCTTATATATCATATATCAAACCTACAATATGTTATGCCTCTAGCAAATGCGGCGTTGACTCCGACTGCGCCCATCCTACCCAGCGACAGTACAATGTAAGCTATGCCGGCCGCTAGCTTTTCTGTAGCGTTCGACAGTCGAGAGGTTATTGAACTTTTCCACCTCCACCGCACTGGCTGACGCGAATGAGAACGCGTGTTTTAAGCGTGCGTGGAAGCTATCGTTGCAGTAGGTTCTTTGTGTAGTTTAGTTGGTTTTGATATCTGCGTTGCGGTGCGTCGCGCGCGTCGTATCTCGGGCGATATGGACGACAATACAATACGGACATGAACATGCAAATACCGTCAACTTCGGCTGTCGGGAATGACGTTGAAAATGTTAAAGTTGAACAATTAAGTAAGAGTGTGTGTGAATGTGTAGTGTGTGCCTTAATAATAAAAGGATTTTCAACATTATACTTTGCGGATAAGCTTCAATTAATTACTAACTGAAGGGCAAAACCTCTTATGAAAAATTTAACCACAAAAGAGAATAGAGAATATACCTACTTCTCCCGAACATGATAGAGCATCGATGTTTTTATGATGACGTCATTGACGAATTCGCAAAAAGTGATCAAATGAAAGAAATTTATTTTATAGTGGAAATCGATTTCTAGCGATTATTTCCACGAATTTTAGTAATAAGTATGGTAAGTCAGTAGTGCTGATTTTGCTTATTATTTAAGAATTTGTCGCTATTGCACCTTGTTACCAGGTTCCTCATTCCATTATTTTTGTAATATGTATACTTGAACTTTCTTCCCTTGTTGAATGTATCTACCCAAAGAACTTTCACAGATTTCGGGATGGACTAATAATAAGATTAGGACTAGTAGTTCCAATAATGTAGTTTTTCTCGGTGTTCATTATAACATTTTTGTGATTTTATTTCTCTCTCAAGGTAGGTACCTCACAAACTGAAAATAAACTTGTAGTCGTAGATAAAAACTCTTAAAAAAGGACCTGACTGAAGCTACCTGCTTAATAATTTAAAATTTTCGAAATACGATTTGTTTTCAACTACCTACTTATACGTAATGCCCACGTAATGGGAATTGTAGGATTACTAAAGGTGATACAGGAAAAATCTGGTTGCAATTATTGGGACTACTACTACAGGCGGCCGCATTACCTTTAATTGACACATCTTAGTATCTGGGAGTTAGAAAAGTTAAAAATTGTGAATTATGATGGGAAATATTTTGCCTCCTTTAGAATCTATGGCACTGGCATGCCACCTAAAACCTGATGGCAGTTGGACATATAACATAACCTTGTATCAGCCCCCTTGTGGTCTCCTTGGAGTCAACAGAAAACAAACTTCCCCTCAAGGCTTCACTTTTCCTATATGTGACATGCTGGGTCACCCTATTTTAAAGAGTCCCTGGTTTGATACAACGAATTTTGTATCCAAAATAAATAAAATTAAATGTTTGTTTGTTAATTTAATTAAGTTTACATGCGGGATATTTCCATACATTTTCTTAAGAAAGAAAGACACTACGCGTTACCGTAAAAAGAACGAACATCGACCATCGTTATTAGCTGGATATTTAAAATATGGGACTGACATACATATTATAACCTATGACAAGTCCCTTTTTTTCGTCTATACTAGTGCCAATCTAGATCGCAAACAACAATGACATTAGGACGTCATGCTCGGGACTTTAATAGTTGTGTTGGTCCTACAAGTGATAATGAGAAAGGATGACAAGACACCGAGTTTCGAACACTGCGTCATTCAGCTGATGTTATTATACCTCGCGGTGAACCCGTTCACCGTGCCTTCAGTCACAATATGGATACAACGGTGTACTGCTGTCTGACTTAATCTACTAAAAAAATCTTGGCCAACACATCATTGGCATGACCCTGTGGAGTAAAACCTTAGTGCTGTTAAAATTTTTAATTCGGTGGATAGTCCTTTCAATTTCAACGCTGTATTTTTCAGCATATTATGTGGATACAGAATGAATAAGGTTTCTTGTTAAAGCTTTGTTACGCCAAAATAACTCCACGAACCTTGCATGAGATATTGAGAATGGATCGCTATGATTTCGAAAGTGACAGTCTTCGCCGCAGTATAGGTGCAAATTTCGATTATCATTTTGTACAGCAACAATTCGCTGATGCACAATTGGTAACATAATAGTTAGTCTCAAAGTACAGAATAAGAATACCTAAATAAACTTATTCCTGATTAAAAAAAACAACATAAAGGAAGAAACAAAAAATTTTTTTCTTTATTTGGATTCTTCATGTTGGTCAAATATTCTGCTGCTATGTTCTCCCAAAACGTTTGACGACAATACTATACTAAAACTACTTTCCGAAGCCGAACACGCCCAATCGCAATTTGATCCTTAAATTCGATACGATCGGATTCTAAATTCGACATCGTGATAGTAATAAAGTAATAATCAATAATTTCGTATCAGAAAACAGAATCCCTCCTCAGGCTTCTGTATGTTAATGCCAAACCAATACTTTGCAAACGATGACTTTCAGGGATATATTTATAAAAAAAATTGTCCCGTTCAGTTCTCGGAGCCTACATAGATTCTTTGGAGTGTTAATAGGAAAAAAATACGAAGATTACTGCAGTGCAAGCAGTATTTTCCAAAGAACATCGGTTTGTTGGACGATATTATGAATACAAATTCAGTTACCTACTTGTAACCGCATTATAACTGTTGCTGTAGACTGTAGAGAGATACCTCTTTTTTGGTGGGAGCCAGCAAGCCAATTGTGTGTACATTTTTTAATGAAAATGGAAATGTAATGCACTTACCTACTACAAAAAAGGCCTGCGTGACGTCCACGGTGACATTGTATTGTACTTTACGATAGTGGGCCGTATATCTAATCGGGATTATGAATATAATTACTATTCGTATTTGCATGTAGTTTACAGTAACATTTGCATCTGCTTTACATTCGAATGGAATTATAGGGCAATTAATATATCCGTCGCCCCATAATAGTGATAAATGGACGGATTGTCGCGGTTCTGTGAGATTCGTACAACTGTATAGGAATTTATTCACCTTTCTCTGCATGTGGCTTAGAGCTTATATTGCAGATCAAGTAGTATAGGTATCTAAGTCGGTATAGGGTGAAGAATAAAAATATTCAGCAAAAGTTGTTAGTATGCAGTTGTTATATTTTGACCGAAACCTATTACAGCCTTAGTCTGGTGAAATCCAAAACAACTAGACGCAACAAAAAGATACCAAAATTGTATCGAGTTGAGCTTCTCGTACTACTAAACTACGGAAGTAAATAACACTATATCCAGGTTTATGACGTTTTTATTTCTACTCGACTTATTAGTTATTAATAATAACTATATAATAACTTACTATACAGGGTGTATCTTTGATAGGTACAGAAATTTTAACCACGTAATCGGGGACGTTCATAAAACCGAAAAATGAAAAAAAAAATTTTTTTACTCGATGTTTAGAAAATGGGGCAAATCAATCTTTATCCGTGCTCAATGCACGCCGCTGGATCGTCACTAGAAGCGCTTAGAGGGGAGGTCTAACCTCTTCCTAGGAGATGGAGGGGAATAACATTAGATTAGGAGGGGCAATACCGCGACGTTGCCGCATGTCAGAGTGGAATAAATCTGCTTGCAGAATTAGGTACCTAGCTACCTTTGAAAATTCCTGTTGGTAGGTTTCCACGTTTTTTATTGCTTCTTCACGCGTTATTTATTGCTTCTTCACGCGCGCATACAATAATTTAACAAACACGTCACTTTTTATCACTTTACCGATATTTTTAGTACCTAGGCAGCAGAAATGTATCCGAGCGCCGCCCGGAGAAGTCATTGCTACAAAACTCGTTGCTGCTTTCACGCTCATAATTATTTGACAAGTCTTTTGTGGAGTACCTATCCTATCTACTTTACAACTGATTTTCAGGCCGCAATTTTTTAACATAATAATTAGCCATCTCTTGGGACACCTTGGGACAATAAATTTCTGATCAACAATCAACTGAATAAAGTATCGTTTTAAAATACAAATTATCTGTAAAAATATGCAAATTTCCACACCACCCATGGGGTAGAGGAGCAGCGGCGCGTTACTTTTTTTAGCGGGTGTTCGCCTGTAGCCCTATCATCCCGCGTAAAGAAAAATTGGTAATTATTTAGTGCAGGCACCCGCTGATTTTCTTGAAATTTTGGCTACCCCCTATTCCTGAGTTCCCTGAACACGAATCTGACCTTAGCTTTTGGTGCTCGGGAGTAGTTTCCGAGAAAATGAGTTTTCACATTTTCACAAAGTTGAAAATTCAAATTCATTTTCTCGGAAACTACGCCCTAGCACCAAAAACCAAGGCAAGCGATTCGTGTTCAAGGACTTCGAAAACTGAGGGTAGCCAAAATTTCAAGAAAATCGGGGGGGGGGGGGGCGCACTATGCTAAATAATTACCGAAAATAATATCAAACTCACCTAGCACAGAAGCACTCATCGTAGGTAACTTAGTAACAATCACATTTACCACTTAACTACAACTTGTTTCACTTTTCACAATATTAAGTTCACTACACAGCTCACCACTTCTCACTCACGACGCGACGTAGGTACCTACCTAACTTTTTCCCGAGCTTTTTCCATAGAATTTAATCAATGTCTTTTCACAGAAGTTGTTCGAAATGTCGTCCTCCATTCCTGATACAAGCCTCAACTCTTCGCTGCATAGATTCTTTTATTTTGTCTAATGTATCGTGGCTATTTTTTATATCATTTGCAGCGGCTTCTACACGAGCTCGTAGCTCTTCTAATGTATTTGCAGGAGTGGAGTAAACGATTTGTTTCATGTGACCCCACAAGAAAAAATCACATGGATTTAAGTCCGGTGACCTCGGTGGCCAGGCAACAGGCCCTCCTTGACCGATCCATTGATCGTGAAAATTATTATCTAGCCATTCTCGTACTATTCTTGCCCGGTGGGGCGGGGCACCATCGTGCTGTATCCACAAATTTCTGATCAAATCTAATGGCAAATCGTCCAAAAAATTTTCCAAATTATTCCTCAGAAACTCCAAGTACATAGCTCCGTTTAGCCGCCCTTCAAAAATATGTGGTCCAACAAGATTGCCATTAACAATTCCTGCCCACACATTTAAAGAAAATCTTTCTTGAAAATGGCTTTCCCGTACTTCATGCGGATTTTCATCTGCCCAGACATGAGTATTGTGCACATTAAAAATTCCCTCTCGGGTAAAGGCGGCCTCATCTGTCCATAAGACATGTTTCCCAAAATTATCATTTTCAGTGCTCTTTTGCCTGTACCATTCACAAAACGCTACTCTTCTTGGCAAATCTTCCTCCTTGAGAGCTTGCACTTTTTGCACGTGATAAGGATGTAAACCTTGAACTTTCAATGTGCGAAAAACAGTCATGTGCGAAATGTTGAATCTAGCGGCCAATCTTCTTGTACTCGTTCCAGGAGTTTCTTCAATTGCATCTAAAATTTGAGGTTCTAACTCTCTTACTCGGGCGGTTTGCTCACGGCCAATATCTTGCCTTTGGTGTCCAAAGTTTCCAAAATCTCTTAACCTTTGGACAATTCTAACAAAAGTTCGCGCATTCGGAGTATTCCTTTGTGGAAATTCTTCACGATACATTCTTTGTGCGGCCATTGCTACCTCTCCCGACAAAAAATATGCTCTCATCATATCTACCATTTCTGCATTGGAATAAAATGCCATCTTTTATCACTATTATCACCTACCACAACACTAAAAACTTAAAACACTTTTTGCGTCGCTTTTTGTACACCACGAGAACGACGCCGGGCCGAATCGCGCAATAATTACGAATAAATTCACGGATTCACTCGATTTTGCTCCAATTCCACGCCGCGTGTCCGATCTACTAAATTTCAGCACAGCGGGGCGAGGGGCGCGGGTGCGGGGCGCCGGCTACCCACTTCAAACATCGACACCACAGGTGATTCCCACCATTCATAACTTGTGCGCGATATTAGCCAATCGCGGCTCGCGGCCCCTACTTCTCTCGGGGCGGCGCTACTATGTTGCCAAGTGTGCTGAAAATTTACCTGATTTAGTAATTTAATTCCGTATAAATTTAATTGTGTAGTGGATTTTTACATGGATTTACCCGTTTTTGTGCGTAATAATTATACGAGATAGTAGATGAACTTATAACGAATGAAACCCCGTATAAATCCGCGAAAATCAAAAATCGGATTTAAGGGACTTTAAGTCAGTTTGGAGACATGTCGGCATAAACGGCAACACCGAATAGTGGTATGGAATGGTATGGGAGAAAGCTTGTGCGCACGCAGGCCGTCTCCGTCACCGTACCGCCGCGCCGTAGCCGACGCGCTAGTCGAAGATCGTCCGTCCGATTATTATGGGATTTAACAGCTGATTGATATCGATCCGCGTCCGCCTGTAATTTTTGGGAGCGCCAGCTTCAACAAGCAATTTATTATTATACAGAATGCCTTACGTGTGGCTATTCTGTGGTATAATAATTCTGTTTCCAAAACCGGGACGCGTATGCAAACGTCGCGTCGTGCTAACCGATAGTGTTCTGTTGCTTTGCTTTGTTTTACGACGTCGGAAGTGAACCTGCTTCTGTACATTTTTCCAGACCCGTTCGTCATTTTTTGAACCAGCAGTGATGTCCAAACCTGTTGCAATTGCCGCTACGAATTTGCAGTGAAATAACAAGTGATTTTTTAATATTTCCGTTAAGAAGTGCAGACCATCGTATAAAAAGAGTGCCACTAGTTGGGTAGGTAACACAAGAAAATTGTAAAAATAATCGATGCATCTCAAAGGTAGGCTTTTTCATGCTATTCGTCGAGCTATTCGCTAAAAGAACCATTAAGGAGTTGTCCAAAAATTATTTATTTATTTATTTAATCTCCACATACACCCAATGATACATGGTTGCGTCAATATTCTTCAAATACTGCGAAAAAGCATCGGAAAAAGCGATTCGACTGGCAACTAGTTACCTAGGTAGTGCTTCTTGTGATTTTCGAGAGGATTTTTGGATAACATAAGAAAGAAGTACGACACCCGCAAGGAAAATCATGCAGGCATCCGAAAGGTAGTTTTTTGCATTCTATTCGCTAAAAGAACCATTAAAGATTTGTTCAAAAATTAGTTGAAAGGCTATTCCTGAAATACTGTGAAAGAGCTATACGTCTGACAAGGCTGCACGGCGGAATTGGGGGGGATCCGCGGGAAGCGGCCTCAGTTCCAGCTGGTCCCGGCAAGGTCAAGGTCCCTGGCTGTGGCGTCGGAAAAGGGGGTTTTAATAGCGTTTTTAAAAAAAATATTTCTGACGTTAATATGCACTTTAGAAAAATTTTAATTGCATAGGCGTAACAAGCGCATTTTTCCCGACCTGCCCTTAAAATTTCTGTACTTATCAAAGTTACACCCTGTATATCATCACGCGAGTGGAAGAATTCTTGCGGCGAAAAAATGCAAAATTTTTGTTCGATAAATCAGTTTAAAATGTTATAAAACGTCGATGACCAAAAAGTCGGCAAAAAAATTGATGTTTGTGTGTGTATTTGCCCCCCCATGAACAAAAAGCTGGGTACGCCCATGATCATATGTGATTTGCAACCGCGGATTTGTTCAATACAAACACCGATTTACCAAAACTTGTATGTCCCAAATTATGCAGCTGTAAATTACGTTGCGGTATTACTAGACATCAGGGGCGGATTAGAGCTATGTTGGGCCCTAGGCTAAATTTATTTAAGGACCCCTTGACCCGTCGCAATAAAAAAACTAGCTACAATTTTAAGTTCCGCTAGTTTTTTATCAACAATTTTACTTATTTTAGAAAAGGACTTATTGAAAAAATATTAATTTAACATTTAAGTTTATGTACTAAGAACAGAGTAGATACATAGGTACCTACTTATTATTAATTAAAACCTTTTTTGGTTGACTGACGTATTACGTATTAATAAAGACTGCTCACGGCTGTCACGTTTGACGGTTCTCTGGCTCACCATGCGCTTCCCGGAGACAAAATACAATGCAAAATACATTGTTAACCATAGGCGCCATCTAATTTTCAGAATATGAAGCTATAGCCACAGCTTACCCTAACATAGGGTAAGCTGTGCTATAGCCGTGAGAAGTCTTATTAATGCGTCAGTCAACGCTTTTTTCCTGGCTTTTATACTTACAAAGCTTGCCATAATTTTTTTTCTATATTATTAAGGATTCATATTTTTGCTCTCAACAAATAGTACTTCAAATCAAATCTGAAAAAGGTAAAAAAAAAAACAAAAAATGCATCAAAACATCGAAATAAAAATGGCCCCCCTAAAGCCTTGGGCCCCTAGGCCTACTCTGCCTATAGGGTAATCCGCCACTGCTAGACATTGTATATAATCATTGAGTAAAATGTAATTTATGCATTGCTAAACAACTGTTTATATTGTACATTTGTTTAAATGTATGCAGGGACGGATGGGGTAGGGTCAACGCCGGCCCGGGAAGTTTAGTCATTCCGGCCCAATAAGATATGTTGCAATAAAAAGCATGTTTATTTTTATTTGGATACCTAGTTTATTTAAAACCTCTTGCATAATCTTGAAATACATATAATAAAAATAAATTCTTCTAACACCAAAAATTAAAACAGCCGTATACTCTATAATACAAAAATAACACAAAAATGACAAACTAGACTAGATCTATTATTTGATTTAATAAATTTATGCTTTTTACCACGTTTTTATTAACTCGCTTTCTTTTCCTCCTGTTCATCTATCTGTTCGTCAAATTTTGCAATTGATTTTAAACTAATTTCCCGATGAGTTAGAGACTTGAAACTTAGCTAAACATAGCTCAGACTAGGATAACAATGCAAAATTAATGGGGTGTATACTACATGTTATCAGCGCCGGTTTTAGCTTAACTGCCACCGGGTGCTAAGTTTAAAAAACACTTTATCTTCCTCTCAATTTTTTACTTTTGACCAGAAAGCTAAACTCTTTTGTTGGGAGGTAGTCAGAAATTACAAAAAAAATGAAAATGAATTTTTGTGGTATAAAATTGCGCCGCAAGCGAAAATTTTTCGAATATTCGAGGGCAAACAGTTTAAATGAACAAAAAAAAATCCAAGCAAAAAATATTTTTGACAACTGGTGGTAATTTTTTTTGTTCACTATGGACTCATAACATTTGTAGCCAAGAAGTCCTACTTATTTTTCTTTTATAGAACAAAACTTTGACGAATAGAAATTTCGAAATTTGTTTTAGTGTGAGCCCATAAAAATCATTGCGCTTTTTAAAGCGGCTATATAAAAGAAGCAGAGGTGCTTGGTTACTGAAATGCGCCATAGGCGAAAGTTTTTAGAAATATGAAGCACAGATAGTTTAAATGAGGTATAGTAAATTACAAAATCATAACAGTATATAGTATATTTCCTAACAAGTGCGGAAAGTGCCACTTTTCCGCACGCGATTGCAGTTGGCTGAACGACGCGTAGCGGAGTTCAGCCAAGAAATCGAGTGTGGAAAAGGCACTTTTCGCAAAGTTAGGAACATTTTTTTTTCTACAAGCGTGCGGAAAAGCAAAGAACTTAAAAGTCGTGCGGAAAAGTGTTTTTCCGCACTAGTGCGAAAAAGAAACACTTTTTAAACTAGAATGCGTGCGGAAAAGTGTACTTTTCCGCACGCTTGTAGAAAAATGTATTTTTCGTCTTTTCTCAATGTAGGGGGGCTTCAACCCCCAAATTATATACAGCCCTGGGCTTATGTATGGGAAATGCCAGGTCTCCTGGAATCGGTACCTATTAGTTAGCAACTTGACAATAATAAATATATACCCCGTATTTAAACATGAGTAAAAAGTATAAAATAATATAAAAACGGACTAATTTCTCCTATCCTTATAAAGAGAAAATATTGTATACTTTATACTTTTTAGTACTTTTTAAAAACGTGATAGGTATATTTTTAAAAAAATTATTTAAATTAAATTCTTAATAATGAACTTTGTGATGGCAATATATTGATAACTTCTTCATTGTTCATTTGATTTAAAATAGCTTTCTCTATATTCACTATCATAAAAGGCTCAAATCTAGTATCTTGTAATGTACAGTATGTCCGCGTTTGGTTGTGAACACTCTAGAAATCTATGAAGAGCAGAGTAAAATTTAGCGCTATATGTTTTTTTTTTAATTTGTGTAAAGTAAGATATCTGATATCTCACAGACACTACTATTTCGATTGGTTTTTTTAAATAACCTATTTCCAGAATATCATATTATAGGCATTCTTTTAAGAATAAAATGGATGGTACCATCGAATTGGCCATAGCTCAAAACCTTTTGTACAAAATATCAGTACTCTAAGTTATACAAAGTTCACAAAGTGGGGAAGAAATTAGATTTTCCAGAGTACCCTGTATAAACCACAGGGCACAGGTTGGAAATATTTTTTGTAAATCTAGTAAGCTTTGCCTGAGGTATTATTGTACGGAGTAGAGCCAGTCTAGCTCATATACAGGGTGTTGGTAAAAAAATCAAATTTGACGAAAAAATCATTTATCCGAAGAAAAAATTGATTTTACGTTAGGCCCCTCAGTAACTGTCAAATATGTAGAAGGTATCGTTTTTGTTTTCATGGCATTCATGGCACACCTGATTTGATTGATATGTTGCTGAATAAATCATAATTAAGGATGGTTTTCCAAGGGGGACCAAGATAATGCAGTAGAATCCCGAATTTTTTCTTTAAATAATTTTATAAATACATGCTTTCATCAAATTTGATTTTTTTACGAACATCGTGTATGGGCTAGACTGGCTATGCTACGTACAATAATACCTCAGGCAAAGCTTAATCGACTTGCAACAATAGATCACCAACCTGAGCCCTGTGGTTTATGCAGGGTACTCTGGAAAATCTATTTTTTTTTTTTTAATTTTGGCCCCACTTTGTGAACACCCTGTATAACTTAAAGGACTGATATTTTGTTCAAAGGGTTTTGAGCTATGGCCACCATCCATTTTATTCTTAAAAGAATGCCTAATAATATGATATTCTGAAAATTGTTCATTAAAAAAAACATAGGTAGCCATCACCCAGTCGAAATAGAAGTATCGTCCTTTAGGTGAATCTAAAAAAATATATAATGATACATTTTACTCGGCTCTTCATAGATTTCTAGAGTGACACACTGTATTCCTTAATCTATTTTTATACAGATGGAAATATATATATTATTATTATTATTATACAGGGTGATTCAGTTCCGGTGCTCAACATGGGGATCTCGGAAACCGTAACATATACGAAGTCAGTCAAATGGAGGCAACCTTGCGCCTTTGGGCGCCTAACAATATGCCGTTGAGAAAGTTAAAATATTTTCATGGGTTGCTGAGATATTTAAGAAAAACCGAATTTTTGAAATTTAGATTTTATTTTTTTCTGGCGCCATTTGCGTTAATATTGAAAAATAAATTATACTTTTTCATTGCAACTTTTTCTGGACTCCGTCATAGTATTTTTAGATTTTCTGGGCGACGTTTCGTTTTTGAGATCGAGGGATCCTCTTCATTTTTTTAAATACGGACCTGGATTTTTTATTGCATATTTCGTAATGAATCGTTGTCCTGAGTACAACGATGTATGACACATACATATTTTTCTTGTTTTAGCTGCTAAAATGCACATTTACTAAGAAAAAAATTAATACGGTCCTGGACTATGCATTTTTCTCTCTTTTTTTCAAAGCTATTTCGATTATATCAGGTGATCATTACTTTAATACCTACTGGATTAAGTATACTACATTTTAATCATATTTTGAAATTTTTTTATACTTTAGGTAAATAACAATAATTACTAACAATAGTGAGATACATTTTACCTAAAGTATAAAAAAAGAATTTCAAAATATGACAAACATGGAGAAAAATTAATCCAGTAGGTATTATAATAATGACCACCTGTTATAATCGGAATAGCTTTGAAAAAAAGAGAGAAAAATCCATAGTCCAGGACCGTATTATTTTTTTTCTTAGTAAATGTGCATTTTATCGGCTAAAACGAGAAAAAATATGTATGTGTCATATATCGTTGTACTCAGGGCAACGATTCATTTCGAAATATGCAATAAAAAATCCAGGTCCATATTTAAAAAAATGAAGATGATCCCTCTATCTCAAAAACGAAACGTCGTCCCGAAAATCTAAAAATACCATGACGTAGTCCAGAAAAAGTTGCAATGAAAAAATATAATTTATTTTTCAATATTATCGCAAATGGCGCCAGAAAAAAATAAAATCTAAATTTCAAAAATTTGGATTTTCTTAAATATCTCAGCAACCCATGAAAATATTTTAACTTTCTCAACGGCATATTGTTAGGCGCCCAAAGGCGCAAGTTTGCCTCCATTTGACCGACTTCGTATCTGTTACGGTTTCCGAGATCCCCATGTTGAGCACCGGAACTGAATCACCCTGTATATATTAATGTTAAAAACGACCATTCACATTCAACTTGAGAAATAGGCAATGTCAAAATGTACTGGTATGCAGAAGCCAAAGCAGAATATGCCCCTTGGAACATATTAGGAGGGGAAGAAAGGGCCGGAATGGGCATAGGAACGTCGCGTCATCGTTAATTGCGCTGCGGCCGCGGTGATGATTATTTGGATATTTTGGGTATGCCGTATGCCCGCTAGCCGGCCCGATTGCTACCGGCCCTTCGGGCATTTGCCCGACTACCCGGCCGTCCCATACGTTCCTGAATGTATGTATATTTCGAAAATAAAGCAGTCGGAAAAATCGCGCCTGCCTTGGAATCCAAGCGTCATGTTTATTTACCTATATTACGAACGCATCAACTGAAGTTGTTACTTTCACCAGTATTCAAAGCAGGAAACTCGTTCAACATAGATCGTTTTCGAGATGTAAATATACAAGGAATTAATATTTTTGAAGTATTCTCAACAAAACCACACGTACTGCCGAAATTTTTCTTGATAGATTTATTGTCAAGCGCTATTTTGCCCTTATGCAAAATCACTCGTACAAATTCGACTTTTATTTTCAGATAAACTAACGAGACAAGTTGGCTATGGATGCCGATTTCTTTTTAGCAGTACATAACTATCCAAAATTTCCACGTTTTTGTTTCTTAATTGTTTTGTGGGGCGTAAAATAATCGAGAAAATTGCGGTGGTAGATCTAAAATATTCATCCTGAATACACTTATTTAAATATAATTTATTTAAATACTTATAAATCATATTTAAAATTGAAAAATGGAAATAATATTCCATCTTTCGAATTGGAGAGTTAATATGAAATCTCAAATAGGCGAGATAATTGTAAAAAACTGGTATAGAAGCGCGAAAGTGTTTTATATAAGTATATAAGTTCTATATAAGTATATAAGCATTCAACAACAAAAAGTTTAATGCAACTTCAAAAAGATGGAGGATATTTTGAAATACAAATCACATATCACATTAAATTTAAAAAGAATGCCCAACGAACAGAAAATTAAAAAATCTATAGGCTAATAATATATCTTACTCGTAACTGCCCAAAATCGGCAAATAATGACACTAATGACTTTTCTTGGATAGACTTAAGGCACTCCAGGTATACTTAGATATAAAGGTGAGTTGGCCACTACTAGAGTGCCATAAATGTGATATTAGATCAGTGCCATACCTCCAGAGAGTCTCCCCACCTAATCAAATAGTATTCGGAGAAAACAGGGCCGTATATAAGGGGGGGGGGGGGTTTAGGGGGTTCAAACCCCCCCATGATGGTATATATAAAATTATTTAACACGCCCGGCGCCCGCCAAAATGGAAAAATTAATAATCGTGCTGGCCGATTGTACTGCTTGGACGATTGTACTGCTTGGATGATTGTAACATGTAACATGCCATCAAGGTCAAGCGTTTGCGTTTGGCAATATACAGGGTGAGTTTTTTTTTTCGATGATCACTATGAGGATCTCGGAAACTAGCAGAGTTAGAACAAAGGTTAAATGGGAAAATAATTGAGGTTTTGAATACTCAATGTAATGCCCCTTTTGGATTTTTAAAAAA
Organism: Pseudeuparius sepicola; assembly: GCA_963920635.1. Classification (NCBI taxonomy): domain Eukaryota; kingdom Metazoa; phylum Arthropoda; class Insecta; order Coleoptera; family Anthribidae; genus Pseudeuparius; species Pseudeuparius sepicola. The sequence goes on along the minus strand of OY987299.1, from coordinate 103,403,137 downwards.
AGTTCATGGCTCACTAGATATTTTGAAAAGAGTGATTTTTTGATATTTCATCAGATCTCTGTAGCTCCGTTATTTCTGATTATACAGAAAAACTGTTGAAACAAAAATTGTAGATAATTTTGGGCTTAATAAGATAATCCTATCCAATTTCTTATGTTGTTTGTGATTTTAGAGATATGACATAAACTTGTGTTTTTTAAATGTAAATCTTAGTTGGCTGTGGCCTTATCAAATCGCCCATTTTTTGAGCTTTCCAAAGATATAATACTCGGCCTAGTTATTATAAAAATAAAAGAGCTATGGCTAATTTTCTGTTTTTTTTTTAATTTTCACATAGACAGCCATGGAATATTTTCATATATAATTACTTTCTATTTTATAATTGGACATACTTCAAACTTTCAAATATTTTATTTTTAGCTGATGGTAACAACATATGTAACAAAATAAAACAAAAATTATCATGATGGAGGTCCACCACATAATTATTTGCCCGTAAGAAATTACCTAGATCAGCTCTATCAAAATTTGGATAGGGAGGAATAGACCTATTTCCTGGCCGCCCCAATACCCCGATTTGTCTGTTTTGTATTTCGTTTTGTGGGGAACAGTACAAAACAAGGTATGAGACAATTGTTGAATTAAGAGCAGCTGTTTTAGAAGCAATTGCCAGTATTGACAGGCGCTCTCTAAGAAAGGCAACAAATTCAGTTTTAAAAAGATGCAATATTTGCATAAATAATGGTGGATTGTTTGAACACATTTTTTATTTTAAAAGGTGACCATTTAAAATATTAATAATTTGAATTTTTGTTTTATTTTCTTACATTTTGTTACCAGCTAAAAATAAAATATTTGAAAGTTTGAAGTATGTCTTATTACAAAATAGAACGTAATTATGAAAATATTCCATGGCCGACTATGTGAAAATTTAAAAAAATCAGAAAATTTGCCAGCTCTTTTATTTTTTATAATAACTAGGTATGCCGAGTATTATATCCTTGGAAAGCTCAAAAATGGCCGATTTGATAAGGCCACAGCCAACTATGATTTACATTTAAAAAACAAAAGTTTATGTCATATCTCAAAAATCACATACAACATAAAAATTGGATTAGATTATGTTATTAAGCCCAAAATTATCTACAATTTTTGTCTACAGTTTTTCTGTATAATCAGAAATAACGGAGCTTCAGAGATCTGATGAAATAGCAAAAAATCACTCTTTTCAAAAAAGGGCATTACATTGAGCATTCAAAACAGCAATTCTTTCCCCATTTAACCTTTGTTCTAGCTCTGCGCTGGTTTCCGAGATCCCCATAGTGGTCATCGAAAAAACTCACCCTGTATATTTGAGGATAATGCTCAAAAAGTTAACCTTAAACCTAACCCCCCCCCACGGAAAACCCCTAGCTACGGCCCTGGGAGAAAACATGTACACGCGGCTAATGAGCAAGCCCTACCATATAATTTTAAATAATTTTATTGGTATCTATACAGTGGCGGCTGTGGGTTAATGAACAGGGAGGGACAACGTTTAAAACTACGTACCAAGTTCGGACCTCGGTTCGGACCTATATCTCATAAATAATATAAATACGGACAAGTATAATTATAGCTTACCCACCCATTTCCAGGTAATCCAGAATTTCTTGCACTACCGACATATTTTTCAACGCCAAGACGACGAAAACGAAATCAGAACAAACGCGATAACTGGTGCCGGTACACGTGCATGGCCAAAAACCGAACGAAGCGCAATCGCAGGCCGCAGCTCCCCTCCATTTCTCTGGCCGCAGCGCACGCTGCCGATTGCCGAGAGACAGAGACAACGACAATGAGTGCAACGAGTGGGACCGAAAGACAACGACAATGAGTGCAACGAGTGGGACCGAAAGGCGATCGTATAGCTACCCTTTATTAAGCCAATTTCCTGTCTCTTTTACATACAAATTGTAGGGATTTCTTTCATCCACAATTTAAAAAATACCCCTGCTCCTAAATAATATTACAAATTTCGTTTTGCCGAATAAAGCAATTGTTTCGTAGGAATAAAAATAAAAACAGGCGATACATAAATTTAATTAATTATGTATTTTAACAATAATTTGTTCCAAAAAATGATTTTTTGGGAGGTCATTGACCAATTGACCTTTAATAAAAGCCGCCACTGATCTATATTATTTTTATGTCGGTAAAGTGAAATAAATAACTATATCTAGTGGGTTAAACTAAACATTAATAGGAAATTGTTCTTATACCTATAGACATCGTAACTACGAGACCTAGTTAAATTTATTGTCACTGCGGAAGTCAATAATATGTTGTAAGTAGTTACAAGCAACAACCGTGTAAACTGAATCTGCTCTTAACGCGGCATGGCCATATTGGAATACTGGAAATGTTTCTCCACACTTGAGGCAGCATTTCAGTGAGATCGTTCGAATATTAGTACTTTTAAAAGGCACTTAATAATGATTTGCATTGCTAAAGCCACTGGCCATAAATAACGAGCGAACATGTCTGTGTGTTCTTGCCTCGTTCGCTTGCTAATAGATGATATTTGTGTAACTACCAGACAGTGAAGTCATAGGCGTAGATTGCGTCGAATGCCGTCTCAGTAAATTCAGTTGCATGTTAAAGAAGTTATAAAGCGGGCTAATTTATTATTATTGGTGATTATGTCCAGAATTTTAACATTGCATAATTTTAAGTTCTTTTTATGTTGCAGATCTTGGCGGAATTATATTATGTACCTACAAATGTGTTTAATGAAGTATACAAATTTAAGAATTATATTACAGAAAATATGATAGCCTCCAAGTACGTAATTTAGATAGGTATCTAGTTGTACCTGATTTCAATGTATTTTTGGTCGTTACCTACTAAAGGTGAGAACATATTTGCAAAGACAGAAGTGGTTGCAAAAAGGGGGAAATATCTTTTTTGGTTTTGGTTAGTTCTTTTTTCTGTTACACCACTGCATGTACACATTGAATATTAATTATTACGCCACGTTTAAAAAACTACCTAGACTGCACTAATTGCTTTCCTTTCTGGGGAGAATTATAATATTATATCTTTCAAGGAAGATTGTTAGTATTGGACAAATTAACACCGCCTTATTTCAGCGATTCCATTACCCACAATTTATTTTTCATAATTGTAATTTACGTAATTAATAACATAATGTAGGTACAGTTATCAGACCAATAAATTGAGATGAAAATCAAATGAAAAGTAACGAGTTACAAGTTTTCAACCGAACTGTTTACAGATGTTTTTTTAGTTATATTAGGTATAGTATTAAATGAACTCACTGCAACAGCATAAAAACGCTTGGACTGAGTTTGATTTGTAAAACAAGACCTAGTCATAGGCTGCGCGCGGCCCTTAATAATATTATACAAATTTTATTTAAATGCTCTAAAAAAGAATAAAATAAACTTTGAAATAATTCAAACCAAAGCAAACCAGTAATTTTGTTTCACACAATATAGCATACCCAACACAAATCTATACACAAAACCAAAATCCGTAAAATAAAGCGCAATCCTTATTTCCGTGCACGGCACTGGTTATACTGGCCTAACTGGTCCACGTCGACACCTGCCCCATGGATCTCCGAAACGCCGACCAATCAAATAGCTATGCTCGCTTTCTTATTGGCTGCCTCCTTGACTAGGTCAACGTCGACCGCATAAAAACCTTTGAATTTTATACGGGTGATTTCTGCTGATAAGAAGTCTGGTATTTTTACCAGTAGCAGAGTGTGGTAAATGCCATGCAATAGATCGCGCCCCGTATATCACTGTGTTCCAAGTGGGTTCATTTATACTATACCTACTTATTTTGATTTACAATGTCGGCCGATATTAAGCTCATTTCCTTTAAATATTATATAAAGTGTAAAAAGTAATAATCTAAAAAATGCAAACGATTAGGTCTGATTGAACTGAATATTTGACAGTTTTGTTAGAGGCACGCACGGTTCACGCACGCACGGTTCACTGGTCTATAGAATATCTTCTTTTAGATATATGTCGACAAGGATTCTTGTTTTAATCATTTACCGTGTCGCAATTTATGCAACAACTGGATAAGTTATGGGTTATGGGATTCGTAATTGGAATATCGACGGTGTTTTCTGCTTGTGATGATGTGGTTTGATAAATACAGACCAGATGCTTGTCAGATCTGCACAGCTTTGAGTGATTGATCGTCCGTAATTACCACAATATTTTATGAAAATAAAAAAAATAACTTTCCTAGGATTTCATCGTAGTGGCCTGTTTTTAACCGCTGCGTCTTAAACAGAAAATCGAAAGTGACGTGAAGATGATTCAGAGAAAAGCAGTGGCCGACAAATACAGTATAACCTGTTCTATTTGCTATGACTTTTATTATAGCTATTGTCACTGTTCACTTTTAAAACCTTGTACAGGGTGTTCCCGAACAGTGTTCCCGTATATTTGGTGTCCCTCCATATACAGCCTTTATACTTTGCGTGGGAAAAAATGTTTCAAATAAAAGTTGTAGGACTTTTTCTGAACCGCCAAAATCTTTCGCCAGATGAAACAAAAGAACATCGCAAAGTTTACAAAAAATATAAACTTAAGGTTTTTAAATAGAACAAAATTGATGTATAGATACTATTATCTTTTACCGTTTTCGAAATACCTATAGCATTATCAAATTTTATACCACATTATTTATGTAACTTGAATTTGTGGATCTCGTGAAGACAGGTGATCGATAAAACGACAACAAATTTTCGGTATAACTGCGGGAAAATTCTAAAATGTTGAGAGCTATTGGAGGTTTTACTGAAAGAATTCTGGAAATAATAAATACCTATATTTTAGCTCAAAATTTAAGAAAAATCGTAATGTTCTAAAAGGTCCCTAACATTTTGGACAAACAAATACTTTTGGTACCTATTTCATCGATCACCTGTCTTCTTTAAGAGATCCGCAAATTCAAGTTAAATGAATTTAGTTTACAATTTGAAAATGCTTTATTACTAAAACGGTAAAAGATAATAGTGTAAAATTTTACATCAATTTAATCACACTGACGAGTAGGTATATTTCAAAAGTAAACAAATATATTGGGTGTCCCATTTAAAAACCCTAACTTTGAATTCTTTCTTAACTTTTAACTTTGCAATGTTCTTTTGCTTCATTTGGTTACAGATTTTGGTAGTACAGAGAAAGTTCTACAACTTTTATTTGATTTTTTCGGGCAAAAAATAAGGGCTGTACAGGGAGCACTAAATATAAGGGAAAACCCTGTACTTCAGACAACATGGTGTAGGAATAAAAGTAAGCAATTAAATTATAACGAAACAATTCAAAGAACTCGGTTGAGTTTAGGCACCGCCGGTATTATTATCAACTACTTAACATAAAAATCGCTGACTGATCTCTCCGCCACAAAAATCAAAGTTTACCTAAATCCATAGATCGGTTCAAGGTGACAGTCAGTCCGTATTAGTGCTGAAGAAAAGATCGACCAATCGGCGGGGCCAACCAGCAACCAGGTATTCCAGCTGCGATGACGCCTGCTCCTGTCTCTTCACAAAAGTAAGTGTCTTTCTCTGATTATGTCAATTTTGTCAAGCTTTCTTCATTTTAAACAATAAATTATCCTATGTCAAATTAAGTCCGATTGTTATTATTTGCAAAATTGCTACGCTCCCAGTCACGGCTAACCAGGTCGTGACACTATAAAGGCATACAGTGTCAACTTGATATTTGACATGATGGTGGTGGGAAACAGGAGGCATACTTTAAAAATAGCTTCGATTCCCAGCGACCACCTGGTACAGGGTCAACTAAAGATACCTGCTTTTATAAATTGGAGACGCCAATATATTTTTTTCATTTTTGGAATAGCCTTTAGCACGACCAATCCGACGATATACGGGTTGGAGTGTTTTGGCTTGAACTTTTGGAGGAAAGATAATTTATATGAAAAAACAGGCCTTTGTTCGGTCCCTTACACAAGTCGTACACCACGTAGAAAGGAAGATATTTTCAGAAATTCTTGCCTAATTGAGAGCGTGTTTCCTGATAACTGGAAAATATCTCGTGTCATCCCAATACCTAATAAGAAAAATGCCCCCTCCTAATATGACTTGCGGCCCATAAGTATTGTCCCGATGTCGTTAAAAATTATAGAGAAAATCATGAATGCTCAGATAATTCAACAGATTAACCTATACGATATACCTACTTTCGCAGTGTCAATCTGGCTTGAGGACTGGTTACAGTTGCTCTAGGCCCTATTAAACATTACTTTCGACATTATTAGGGCTGTCGATGTGGGTAAGTCTGCGGCGCTTGTTCTATTGGGTTACACTACACTAAACCGTTCGACATTTTTAGCCACGAGATCCTCATTTCTATTCTACACTATGTTGGATTTTGTCAGGGGGCAGTTACGCTTGTCACTAGCGATATAAAGTTGTCCTCCTTTTGACTTTTTGCACAAGTGAATTTCAAGTGAAATGATCATGAAGTGATCTGATAGTGAAATTATTTTTTATTGGTAAATGGAACAGTGTACAACCACGTTATCTATAATCTACCCCTTGACTGAATTTTTCCTTAACCCCAGAAACACTCAAAACCAACACAAATTACATAAAAATCGATTTTCTGCGTAAACTTTATACTCAACTGAACATTTGTAAAAGGAATACTCGATGTCAGCTGATGTAATCTCAAAGTGATTCGGGATCGATTTGAGATCACTTAAAACTGTAAAAGGAGGACGCAGTGGCGTATTCAGGGGGGGGGGGGGCAAAGGGGGCAATTGCCCCCCCAGACCTGTCGAGATAAACGAGATTGGTAATATCGAAATTAATAATACCAAAAATTATATACTCCTGGCCTAATCTGGAAATGCAGTGAACATCAAACATCTACAATTTGTTATTTGTTTCATCTTGTCTTCTCGAAAGTAGATTTGAGAACGCGCCGCCGCGCCGTATAGCGTAGCTAGATACTCTGTGCAGCGTGTAGGTAACCTACTAAACATATTTTGCACAATTACAGTGTGCACCGCCACGCCAGAAAGAACATTTTCAAAACTGAAAATTTTAAAAATTTATATTAGAAACAATATTATCGAAAACCCACTGAATGGGTTAACATTCCTTTATGTGTACCCTGAAATACCCATATCTCCAGAGGAGATATTTGACGAGGTCAAGACCAAAAAAAGAATATTTGATTTTGTGATATAGATTTTACTGGTTCGAAGAAAAATTATTTTTATGTTATACAGGGTGTCCGGTAATAAGTTAAAAAATTTTAAAAAATGGAAAATATAACGAAAAGTTCATATGAATAGGTCCGCAGATGTTTGGTTTTCGAGATGCAGGGTGTTGAAATTTAAATGTTATTTTCGATTTTTTTTTTAATTACCTTACTTTTTGAGACAACAAAATTTTCTTGAAAAAAAAAACAACAAGTTAATTAAACTGTCAAAAAATAAATGTGCTTGTTTATTTAAATTTTATTTTGAATTTAATTGCATACGAGTGTCGATATGCACCTGCATCGATGTAGAAATTTGAAAATTTCTCGAAAGCAGTCACCTTTGGCGTTATTCACCAAGTATACCTTTTTTGCTTAGAAAACGTTTGGGAAGAGGATACATCCACAAAATGTAGTAAAAGTTTACTGTCAAAAAAGTTAGGGCAAATTAAATTAAATAATGATAGCGTATAGCCCTCTACGGATTGCACCAAAAATAATACCAAATTATGACTTCCCTTCCCAAAAAAAAAACTCCGGCTATAACAAACTTTGCAAGAAAATATTGTCGTCTCAAAAAGTTACTTAAAAAAATTGAAAACAAAATTTCAATTTCAACACCCTGCATCTCGAAAACTAAACATCTGCAGACCCATATCTTCATATGAACTTTTCGTCATATTTTCAAATTTTTCAAGTTGGTGCATTTATTTCTTTATTTATTTTTTAGAAAATATGTTTTTGTCCTGTTTTTATTCATTAAAATGATCCACAGAGTTTTGTTATTTATAACTGATTGCCCCTCCCAGACGTTAATCCTGGATACGCCACTGGGAGGACGGCTTTAAGTAACCGGTTACATACATAGTATGTGGACACTTCTCTGGGAAAGTCCAATACGGGGGTTGTCGACAGTGGGGTGCCACATGACTGCATTCTTGGTCCTATATTTTTTAGTTTTCTATACTATCAATTTAATGTAATCTCTAAAGCATTGCAGTGTTGCAGTGTTTACCAATATGCAGATGATAAACAGTTGTATTGCCCATTGCTCATTGGGTATAAATCCTTCAAAATCATCTCTTATCATTTTTGGAAAGGGCTGGATTAGGATAAAGAGTTCGATGAACATTGGAATTGAGGGCCAGCCCTTGGCTACCACTGAAAGCGTAAAAAAATCTGGGGACGCATATGGATACTGACCTACGATTTCATGACCACATCAACAAAAAACTGTCTGAAAAAGGCTTATGTACCCTTAAAATTGATATATCCTCGCCATCTCCTTTTACTGAGGCTCAGAAAATCAAGGTCACTATAACACCCTTGTTCTATGTCACTTCAATTTTCAATTTTTGTGATGCAGTGTATTCGCCATGCCTGGACAGTGTCGATAAGAGAAGAGTGCAAAAAATGCAGAAGTCGTGTCTTCGTTTTATACATGGTATACCTACGTAAACTTGATCCAGCAACTTACAAACTTAAATAAACTGGAGAAAATGCGAAGGGTTTATGTAAGCTTCATTCTTAGGTCTTGTTCCACAAGGTTATCTATATGCAATGTCCTTGAATTTAAGATCTAGGGGAATATTACAGCAACAATTTATGAAACTAACATTTTCCGGCGATCTTTTACGTATAACTGGGACCTCTTCACCAGAAACATTTAAATTGGATTTAAAAAGAGCTATGTTTTCGGTTAATTTAGATATTTAGAATAAGCCACTATATACATTAGCAAATCAAAATATTAGGTATTATGTATTTTGCATATGTGTAGTTTACTGGCGAACAAAAATATATTATATAAATATTAGGCCACGATGGGCAAAACTTATATCAATTTATAATATTGTTTTTCAATCCCTATTTGCAACTCTGTAGAAATTATTTTATATTATTATAATTTTGTATACTAGGTATTGCGTAAAAATTGCAAATAAATCTCATTATTATTATTGTATGGAAAAGGTTTCTCAAATAGTACTAGATACTATTGTAGGATTTTTGCCCATATCTGCCTTAATCCGAACCTAGGCTCAAAAAGAAAAAGCACGGGTGACTTTATTTTGTGTAAATTACCGCAATGGTAGGTATAGTCCTCCTTACGGCAGAATGCGTGCGACGCAAGGGGGAAGAATTCCTAAATATTATAGAATTAGTCACAGTTCAGGGGCGTAGCTCAATTTTGTGTAACTCACTGACTTAATTTTCATATAATTGTTATTTAATTTATAGTTAATATTATTCTTATCGGTGATGCCTTAGACTATAAAGGAAGGCAATTATTTGTCGTGCTTGAGAATGCAACGTTATTCCTTGTTTACTCGTTTTTCGAACGTTAACTCCCGAATATACGAAACACCACTGAGCTCTCTGCCAAACTTGCCGGCGGCCGAAAAAGTGAGCGCTGTGTGGTAGCCTAAATACGCAGTTAGCTTTACGTACTATAGAAACAGGCACAAAACGAGTTGGCTAACGGATTTTGTCGGCCGGTTCGCTGGCAGAAGTGCTTGGTTGCCGTATTTCAAAGTCAATGGTAGACGCGACGATGTTGAAAAAAATATAATAGGTGTTTTATTACACCGCGTTAAAAATAAATGATAAATAAAAATGAGAGCTTTATTTTTTCGGTATTACAGAGTTCAGAAATTCGGCTTCAATATGCTAAAACTTGTATTCGCCAATAAATAACGACTACTCGTACGTAGGAAATCTCGCAACGCTGCCCGCATTCTTTAGAAACGTTTTCTTTCCTGCGCTGAACTATACGTGCGGTATTTGTAAAATCTCCATAATATCACGACATTGAGTTGTTGCCGGGCGTTATTTTCATAATAAAAATACTTAGACTTTGTAGGACTTACAAAGTTGTTCATAATCTAATATACCTACTACTAGTATATATATGAACAACAAAAAAGTTACATACATATCTACTTTTATTGAACCACGGGCGTAGCCAAGGGGGGGGGGGTTTCGGGGGTTCAAACCCCCCCCCCCCTCCGAAATAAGCAAAATATTACCTAATATTATACCGAAAAAATACGAGGAGTGAAGAGTTAAATTATTATTACGTTTGAATATATGTAGTAATAGTAGCGCCATCTTTTGACGAGAGGCAGACGCAGTTGCAGCCGAATTATTTTGTATTGTAGGGACACTTTGCGTTGTTTCTCGATTATTCGCCACGCCCCTCGGTCGAAATGAGCGGAACTTTGTGGAAGTTCGTGGAAGTTTCTGGACGGCTACTGGGCTGCTATATAAGCGGCGCCGCGGCGCGTGACCGCGCTTACGGCAGTATTGTTCCATGCGAACTCGAAGCGAATAAAAGTGAAAAGTGGTGAACGAATAGTGAAGAGAATTAAGTGTACCGTGTAAGTGAGTAATTTTAGTGCGCTGTTATTCGATGACCTTGTTAAGGATAGATACGTGAATCATTATTACTGTCGAAAAATGGAGGGGGAAAAAAGGAAGGGTGATAAACTTAAAGGTATGGACTACTGGAAAAAGTGGTGTAGTCAAGGTCAAGGGGTTTCTAATAAAGAAACAAATTTGGATTTAGCTATCAAAGCTTCAGCTACCTTGCATGCTGATAAGAAGACTGCCTACCCCGAAATCTAGTTTGGAATGCCTAGATATGTGCGATAAAAACCTTTATCCTAATATTTACACATTACTACAAATCTTGGCTACCATTCCTGTATCCACTGCTACCCCAGAAAGGTCTTTCTCGAGCCTAAGGAGACTGAAAAACTATTTACGAAACACTACAAGTGAAAACAGACTTAATGGTTTGGCTCTAATGAACATTCACTATGGGAACAGAAATTCATGCAGATGAAGTAGTGGATATATTTAAAAGAAAAAGCCGAAGATTTCTTCTTTAATGGTTTTATATTTAGCGCAGAGGAACGAAATTAATTTATCCATTTCATTTAAAGTTAAGAACTTTATAAATATGTCGTAGTTTTTCGGATGAATATATAGATATTAAATTTCATGTAAGTATATTTTTGTTGTTTTATTTACTTCTCAAACTAAACCCCCCCCCCCCCAAAACTAAATCCTGGCTACGCCCGTGTATTGAACCTCTCTGTCTCCCACTAGGAAGACAGTAAAAAATACAATATAAATCTTAATTTAGACTGATTTCACTTGTCACTGTAGATAGACCTGGTCTGTTATCTGAAGTTTCGGGGCCATGCTCGCGACGCGGTGCGATACCAGCGAATGCTTCAGACTCGAATATAAAAAATGTTCTCAACCAGACGTCAAATGGGCCCTATTTAGACGTCACCGATTTTGATGAATTATGGTCGGAGACACAGCGACGCGCGATCTGATGGTAGGAAAGACCCGAGATGCTTGATGAAGATCTGTTCGAACGGTATATTATAGGTACAAGAGAATTTAAGCACTAAAAATTTTATAATTTAAATTTTGATAATGTGCTCTTTTGTTTTTCGTCCTTCGGTAGTTAGCGATCTCATATTTTTTACGGAAAACATAATATTTTATCATCAAAGCATCTGCATCAAAAAATTGACAACCATAGTGTAAGTCCCATGAAAGGCGATCTGAAATTTTCGGCCGAGCAAAAACCTCCGCATTCCGTTCTAATACCGCAACCATCTGCCTTTGGCCTTCCGTTCCCGCTTCTTCTTGTGCCTATTTCTTCTTTGACGACCGGCGCGGTCTTCCGAGAATCGCGAACCGCTTCTTCTTCGAGAATTTCATCTCGGGTCAGTACAAGGAATCGTATATGAAGTGCAACTTGCCTTTGAAAATATATAGCTGCACTAACTGTGTCTGATGTATCTACTTATCCATAGCGATCAACGATATCACCTCAACCTTTAAGATAAATTTTGATGTTTTGGTCTAAAGTCTGCTTATAGGTACACGCAGGAAGACGACAAACTATGTCGAATGGACCTATTAACTTTACCTAACGATAAAAATGCTAGCTAGCTATATTGTGGTTAATTCCGAAAGTGACATAATTTTTGGAGTTCGAATTCAGAATTTCCAGGTGATATTTACAATTTAGATGAAAATAAGTACAATATTTTTCTTGTGTCTGTCATGGTAAGTGAGTGTATGGGTGTGTCTGTATCGAACAAATAGGTAACTATCCTTTCGAAGGCTTCAAGGCAAGCAATTTTTTTCTCTTTGTGGTATAGACAACCTGAACTAAGGACACCCTGTGCATATACAGAGTCCGCCAAAAGGTCTACACCAAATATGGCAAATATTCTTTTTTTTTTCAAAAATGGTCTGCCTCTGCATCATTTATAAAAAAGAAAGATAGTCGACAATATAGGTGCTGTCATATTTATAACACAGCCAATAAATATTTGAAGTGAATATTTTTACTTTCTGTTTCTTTGCTTTTTTATATTTATTGATACTTATTTGTGTTTTTTGTCTATTTAGCACAGAAAACGCTACTTTTAACTTAAAAGTAGCCTTTTAAGACTATTTTTATGAGTAATTTCTTACTTCTGGTTGCAAATGACGGACTTCACAGCTTTTTATTAGCTAGCAATGTAAAGATTACACTATGATTGTGAATAAAGTTTTCGCCGATAAATGTTGCCCATTTTCCAATTTTGGCCAATAAAACGTTAATTTCTGGTAGAAAAATTCTTCAAAAACAGTTGAAGTATACTTATTTCTTCGATCGTAAAAAATATTTTTCCAAATATCAATTTCTGTATAAGAAAGTATGTTGAGTTATGATTTGAAATGAATATTATGAAAGTATAAAAACATTTGGCCATCATTAGTAGTGTATGTCATGGTATCGCATACTGATATACACCTATTTATTTGGTTCCTATCTATGCTAATTTGCTGTTCCCATAGTCTTCCTCCATCTCCTTCGTCGGTTTCTTCTTCACCAGCACCGCCAAAGCATACCGCGAGCGCCGGCCCATTCATCAAGCAGGCGCTGACCGGCGGCGAACAAACGACAATCGACAGTCGCATTCGTTAAAAATAGTCGAGGGCGGCTGTGCATTATTCCAGGTAGGACAGTCGACGGCAACTAACTGCTTATTGGGTATTAATTCGGTGCTTATACAAGGCAATTCTCGGAGGATTTGTTGCTTTGTTTTAGAAAATATAATAGCTCAACAGCTCCCAACAGTTAGAGACCTTAGCTTGAAACTTGCAATAACACTAAGGTCAGAAGCACGATAATCCTGCGCTCTACAAAAATCGGTATGTATAAATTTGCCTGAGGTTTTTTTCGGCTACCGTTCAGAAAATGGTTTCTGGTAAATTTTTTAGTCTGAAAATATTTACGTAAACTACTAACAAAGTTTAATAGTTTAACTCTTGTTATTCACCTGCGTTTTATCGAATCTATAATAAGATATTCATATGAATGAGGGATGACGGTCACCTGTAAGAGAATGGTGCATTCTGCATTCTTGAACTCAAGAACCGCTGAAACTTTTCTCGGCTCTTTATACCTATATAGCATAATATATTATTATATAATATCGTGTCAAAGAGTTCCCGTTATGTTTTACACTATAATACGCACAAGGGAAACGGAAGTGAGATATATTTTATTGCAGGTGAATTAATTTTGATACATTTTGTTTTATTTTTAAATAGAATTTTGCACGCACTGCTCATATAAAAACTTTCAAAATTGGAAGACTATATAGTTGCACCCCAATTTTCTTTCTTCCTGTACAACATGAAGTAAAGGAATAGGAATGGTTAAACCTCGGGTTAAACACATAGTCATCGTATCCGATAACTATGGTTAAACACTTCCATCCTATTTACAGTTTATTCGATGCAGAGATTTAACGGTGGCAGATTCCTTCTCTGAGAATGTTTGACCTGAAAAACTTTTTTTAGAGACCACTGTAAACTGTTTTCTTCAGGATAAGTTTATCTTTCCGACAACAGAATGTTGTCTTCGATGTTTAGTACTTCACACATCCACTAACAAATTTAAAATATAAATAGTTGAAGGCGTTTAAGCGTTGGCCTGAAAAATCTTAAATTTCATTGGGTTATTTAAGTTTTTAAAGACTTTTTCTTGCTTCGTGTAATAGCTTATTGTTTGCACTCAATAGGTAAAAATGTTCATATTTGATATTAGAGGAAAATTTGTGGCATTTAACTAAACATCGAGTCGCTTGTTTTGCTTACTTATTGTGCATTTGGTTTACCGTGCGATAGTGTTTAGAATGTGTAAAGCTCAACTTACATATGTGGTAGTAGGTAGTGCGTTGTTTATCGTTGAACATGAACATGAAGTTCTTGCAATATCTATATATTACAACCAATCAGGGAGCAAAGTTAACATCCAACGAAAGAAGAGAATAAACCTTTTCATACTATATACCAAATATATTTTTTTCAACCTTTGTTTTAAATGGAACAAAATCCGGTGTTAAATTTGACACGAAAAGTGGTCTATATAAGTCCACACCATATCTGGTAAATTGTACACCTTCTTTTTTGTCAATTTCACCAAATGTTCTGGTGTCAATAAGAACTATGCTGGTGCGAATATTTAACACGACGTTGTGTAAGATTAACACCGTGTTGTGTAACTTTTACACTAATTTGGTCAAAATGGTGTAATTTCATTTATTTGGTATTCCCCTTTTCTTCTTCTTTCTCTCTTATAGTTTTACATGTATGTACTTTATTTTAAAGAAATTTCAAATGTCATTGATAACTTCAAATTAAGGAAATGTGTAAAGACAAAATAAAACTAAAAGATAAAGAAGCTGTATGAACCAGGCATAATATGTGCTTGGTCTTCAATTTAAATTACCTATTTGTAAGAAATAATAAATGGTAAAAAGTAAAGAAAATACTTTATTTCAGTTCCAAAATATATGAACAATTTCTTACAAATAGGTATAAAAACATCAATTTTCTTTCTTAAAGCTATAAATAAATATTCATTCCCACAGCCAAAAATATTTGATTATAAAAAAGTTATATATATATCAATCGTGCGAATTCGTAAGAAAAGTGTACCTAACCACAAACACAAGAAATGCTTTATGTTAAGAGGTTATTTATACTTATACTGCAAAAGAGCATTTTCTTTCAAATTCGTACATTTTGATGTGACCAAACTATTTCGTACAAATTCTCATAAAATGTACTTAAGTAACTGTTGCCTTACAGAATTGTCCGTGTGAGACAAAAAGAAACTTCAAACGTTGCGACACAGCGATTTAGTTATATAGGCCTGTTCTCACAAGTACAAGCAGGTCGGAACTAAGTCGGAGCCAATCAGCAGGAATCAAAACAATAAGAACAGTCAGATAATTTAAAATCCGTCAATCAGATTCGCGACTGGTTTCTGATTTCGGTGAGAACAAACTCATATCAATACAGTCGATGAGTATAGGTTAGGCGCTATCACTTACCTTTCGTCGTCACGTCTGCATATTCGCCTGTCGTTTTAATCCATCTGACTCACTATGAAATTTTACTTTGCATAACAACACCATTGTTGCACTAGCGGTCGGTAGAATCACTTTTATAACTATTTTAACGCGCCACGTGGTCGGGTCACACGTCGCACAAACTGATAAGCTCCGTCGCGCAACACGTTCGACAAACAACAACTGATGCCATGGCTTCGATTGCCTAAGATTTTACACCCATAACTGATGAAATACCTTCCCCCTCTCATCTACCTAACACGAACTTGTGTTAATACGTTCAATTTGACACAGCTTAGTGCTAAGGGACACCGAATGGTGTTAAGGAACACCGTGTGGTGTGAACAAACACGAAGCCGTGTTAGAAATATAAAAAAAAATTACACAGTGTTAAAATTAACGAATTTTTTGTAGTGTGAATTTTACCAAATGAGGTTTGGTTAAGATATTTAGAATCCACAAATTTTCGTGTCAAATTTTCACCAAATTTTTTTCACCACTTACATGAAGAGGATTTACACCAATTTTTTTACTGTGTAAAGCATTACTTATATAGTTATTAACATTTCACATACCTAACTCTAACCTAAACATACGTCAATCTTATTTTATTTTCCGTTAATTGATTATTTACTCTCCACTCTTGTTTTCGCTCTGATTGACTTGAAAGCTGGGACGTTTCAAACATCGATTTGGCACCGATCCTAACCTAATTAGTTTATCTCTTCTCACACACGAATTCTCTCAAACAACACGGATTAAATAAAATTCCACCAATTAGCGTTTTAATTATCCTTCAAGTGGCGGGCATTTACCAACAATAACACTAATTCGTTAATTACAACAACAAAGGTAATAAAATGTGACGTCGGTAGATTAGCATGCGTTGAGCAGGCGAAGGAATTCCATTCGCCATGACATGCCCGCAACTATTTTGTAGTAGTATTGTTATTTCTCGTGAATATAAATTGCAACACTACCGTAAATACAAATAGGGGCAAAAAGAATGCCACGAACAATCTATACGCTATAGAGCATGCCATTATTGTGCGAATTAAATTATTGTTAGAATAGAAATTGCTTGAGTAATGATATCGATATATTGACTACACATATTATCTGAGAATAAGTGGGTATATGGGATCGATAATCTTTGGGAGTTGTGGACAGTTTATTTCTTCATATACTGGACAGCCATATGACATTAGATATATTTCCTATTTTATTCCTTATATGCATGTTCCAACAGAAATCATAAACAAGTCACTGACAATTCAGTTGGTTGAAATTAAATTCTCTGACTGAGGTATGTATCTGATCAATTAAATCGAAGCCCGCTGCAATAAGTGTCTAAGAAGAAGAACTTCAATGAGAACAGGCAATCAGATGTTTTATGGTCCGACAAATTCGATTTCTGGAATTGGAAATGGTCATTGATTATAAGGTTATAATGGCTTTACGGGTCTGTGGAAAATATCTTATCACCCTGGATCGTTGTGCTTTTGGAGCTCTACCTGTCACCTTATCAGATCTGTTTTATTGCTTTTTTATTATATTTTGCAGTGAAAAGTTCACCGTTTTGATTTCATTAGCACACGATAAGTATATGTATTAGTTTCGAGTACGTTATCGTATCCAATTATTCTTTTGCACTAAATCGGCTGCTTCTTGAGTACCGTAGCCTTGTCGGGTGTTTAATTAATTACTTTGTGTTTTTTTTTTATATTTTTATTGACGTCTTCAATAGAGAACTTTTTTCTTGTTGTCGGCCGTTAAATTTAATAATTTTTTTTACTACTAACCTGAGAAATCACCATTATTTACCTCATTCCTCTAATGAGAAGTAATATTTCTCACCCTAGGTAAATAATTATAATAAAAAAATACCTAGGTAAATAATGAAAAATTTTCTATATGACATTTAAAGATTAGTGTCATTTTATCAGCTTGACAACTGAACTCCCAGGCTACTTGATATTTCGAAGTATTTGAAAAAAGCGGGAAATGACTCAAATAAACTAAAATATGGCAATATTTCAATGTTAGCAGTACAAAAAATTCTATATACAGTTCGGTTGAGAATGCCATTATTTACCTCGCATATTATATCCTTCGGCGCTACGCGCCTCAGTATATAAAAAAGCTCGGTATATAATGGCTCACTTCTCAACCTAAGTGTATAATATACTATTTTATTTATAATTAAATGATTTATTATTCTTTTTCTTAAAATGTCAAGGGAATCAAGCGCGTTTCAACGGAGTCTGGGTGGCGTGTGGCTGTACAGCTGTCAACCTTCATCGAAGTAGGGGTATCCCAATATACAGTGGTAGTCAAAGATTTCAAGTTACATTTAAACGAGTCAAGTGTCAAACAAATTTAAGTTTTATATAATGAACTATCTAACTATAAGTTTTACAAATCCCATCATCAAGTAATTGTTTTGTAAAAAGCTAAATAATTTTCCCTTAATCTTGTCAAAAGGAAAACTCTTATACAGTTTCTTACTAATCCTTGTAAGTATTCATTTGTTTGTTTTATTTGAATTCCATCTTCTGAACTCAGTCTCCGTTTAAAAAAAAGTATAATTACCTGGCGACCAACTCTGAAAGGAAATTTTGTTATAATTTTTTAGGTCTACCTTTCCGATTTTCTTGTCTATTTGCGCCCCACGAAAAAAAAAAAACGTGACATTTGGATAGCTAGGAGTCGCTGAAAAGGAAATCGGCATCCATGTCGAACGCGTGTCGCGCAATATGAAAAAAAACAACAAAACTAATAGCAGTCGTAGCAAAGTCTAGAGTCTCTAGACTTTGTTCGTAGCATGTGTATTGTAAGAAATAAAAGAAAACTTTTATACGCACATATTGAAAACTGATGACACTGAGAAGGTTTATTCAACCGGGTGATCAGATAATTTCACAAAATTACAGAGGGTCTTCATCTCTCGTGAGGCCATGCATTTTTTTGTAGATTTTAGTTCTTTTTAGTATTGCCAGCAAAGTTGGTCATGGGTGCCCATTTTGTTTTGTAACGTTCACCTAGCTAAAATTGCCACATGCTACCGCTGCTATTAGTTTTGGCCAATTTTTCACATTGCGTATTAAGTTGCCCCTGGAAACCGATTTCCTTTTTAGCGTCACTTAGCTATCCAAAATTGCCACGTTTTTTATTAAGTTTTTTTATATGGGACAAAAATAGGCGAGAAAATCGCGGAGGTAAGACCTAAAAAAACATCCTGTATAGAAAATAATCATCATAATGAATGTATGAATCTGAGTTTCTTCCGGGTGGATCCTGCGACAGCGAAACTTCTCGTTCCAAGCTTTCGTCCGCGATTGTACGGGACATCCTGAGGGCGCGACGATCACACTTAGACTGATCGACGCAGGAGCAGAATATTTTAGAACATGATTTATTTATTTATTTATTTAATAATACTATGCAACGGCTATAGCGTTAAGTGATTATATGTATATTATTAAACTAACATATTAGTTACCCAAACAGCTCTATTACATTAGGTACATATTACATATTTAAAAAAGAATTATTTGTATGAAGGACTTATTCAGATTTGGCTTAAGCGTTTGCTTGACTGCACTTTCTGAATAAGTCTTCCTAGAGACCGAGAACTGAGACCGTAACCCAAAAATTAAGAGGGGAAAAATATTAAAATCAAATTGGTAAACCTCTGTTAAGATTATATTAAATTACTGACATAGGTATTAATTGGAAGTGGTAGTAAAGGAGCCACCTGATGGTTAGTATTTTTTTTTTTATTCTTTTGATGTATTTTCCTTTTCAGAGCGAACGGTAAGCAATAATTATATAACCTTTGTCCTACATATTTATAATTTTGCTTAAACTATGTTGTGTGAGCTAGTGAGCTCTATAGGTAAGACAACATTGTCACATTCTTGGAAACGAGTAGGCTATACCGGAGCTTCTAGGATATTTACCTCGTTGGTTTTGATTGTCTGTAATAATGAAGATTTATAATGTATTTTCTTAACGTCAAGTATTCTGTGGTTTGTGAAGAGTAAGTTCGATAGGTATGTCCAAGGAAGTTTATGCATCATTTTTATAACAGATTTCTGAACAACTGCAAGAGGTGTCATCGTATTGTCATTGTCATATGCTGCCCCCCACGCCACGACCCCATACGTAAGTAACGACTGTACAAGCGCAAAGTAAACACATGTTAATTTTCCTTTTTTTTTAGAATTATTTCGCAGCTGTTTAAAAAATATACCTAGCATGGAACGTATCCTTTTGGTGAGATTCTGGATATAGACATCCCGTTTTAAGTTCCAGCCGACACTTATACCCAGATACTTAATTTGCACTAGCACTGCTCTGTAACTCCCACACTGAGTTTTTTCGATGTGGCAATTCTATCACCATAGAATTATTCTGTAGCTTGAATATTATGATCTTTGTCTGTAGCAAGTTGCGTAGGAAACGTATAGTTTTCTTTAAATTTATCGTTAATAAGTTTTCGTCCATCCAGTGGGTATTGAGTAGTATTAAGTCCGTTTTTAAAATTGTTGTGCATTTTGTATGGCTTAAAAAGCAAATAATAAACTACTAAAGCACACAACCGTGCGTTTTTCAACAGGTTATGGGCTCAGAATATTTTATAACATGATTTTCATAAATCATGTTATAGAAGTGAAAAGTTAAAACAGTAAAACGTAATACTGAGTGAAAATTTAAAACAGTAAAAAAGGTAATAGTAAAGAACAGTAATAAATCCAAAAGAAAAAGTAGAAAAATATAAAAGAAGTAGCAATGGCGAGTAATACAAACTTTGAGAAAATCGCCCAAATAGAAAAGTTGACAGATGCAGAGTCCTTTCAAGCATGGAATTTTCAAGTAACAATCTGGGAAGTTTAGTTTGGACAGTGTTGATGAAGCAAAAATAAAAGAAAGAGAAGAGTGGACAAGAAACTACGACAAAGCACAGAAGATAATAATTACATCGATTGATACGAAGATTCTAATGCATATTAGGAATTGTGAAACATCAGCTGCAATGTATCAAAAACTATGTGGCGTGTACCTATTAGAAATATAATGAACAACAAAAGTGCACATTATATATTGCAAGAAATGGAAGCATAACTGAATTTTAAAATGTCAAAAATAAAAAGTGACAATGGCGGAGAATTTGCAAATAAAAATATGAGAGAATGGTGTAAAAAAGGGGGAATAAAAATGGATGTAACAGTGCCCTACACACCACCACTGAATGCGGAAAGGCTGAACGGTTAAATCGCACACTGCTAGAAAAATCTTGATCCTTGATGTTTGATTGTAATTTGCCAAAAAATTTGTTCCTTATATATTATCTTAATGTGTGTATTTTTATTCTGGCATTTACTTTTGTAGACCTAACAAATAACTTTATCATCATTGTCTTACTTATATATACTTATAAAATATACTAATATTTTACTTCCGTAACTTCAGTTTTGAACATGCCTGAAAGAGTGTTTTCAAAGCTAATGATAAATGAAATAAGATGAAGATAATTAAATTTTATTTTATACTCTTATTAAATAAACAAGAGATCTAATGATCCGTTGTTTAATCCTATAACTTAAATAACCGAAACTCCATAGGTATTTATACGTTTTGATACCTAACACTATAGCAGGCCATAAACTTATGAGTAGTTATGAGTCAGAGTCATAACGTAATGTAAGGGTGATATGTGCGTGAATATCTGTCCAACTATTGTATAATCAAAAAACTGTTATTCGCGGTGCGCTGCCTTGATTCTGTCCGTTTATCGATCCAAAAACGCGAGAAATGCGGGTTTTCATGAAAGGCACGCTGCGTTGTTACAATGGCACGCCAAGATCTATTGAGGAATTCGACTATATACTTGACACTCAATGATTCTCCTTTAGATTTATTATTTCGAAATGCGACGCTAACCGTTCGGGTTAATCTTGTTCTCCGCCACTAATAAATGTGAGTCATTTAAAATACATTAATAGCATGAGAACTGAATATTATGGATCTTGCACTGGCGTTTCCTATTTAAATCAAGTGTAAGCAGGAATATCTAGCTATACAAAAACCTCCATATCTGGGTATCTGAGACACAAACAGTTAACCCGTACGTCCCACAGTCAAGTTGCTGCTATTTTGCTTGTACTTTTTCTTTTATTTCACTGAGGTCGTGAGGTCCAGATGATATAATATTGCACATTATATATTTGCTCGCTCAATTTTTAGAAAACTCTGAAACTTTCCCCTTAGCCTACATAAAAACAGATTTAAGAGTAAATGCACGGCATATTTATACGTAGGTGGTGATTAAATTGTTTGACCCATAAAATGTTTTTTTTTTCTATTTGCAGTAAGAAACACGCATAATTTTAAACTTTTGTCATCTAAATACCTGTTTAATGCTTAATTACTAACATTTTAAGACCAAAATTATTTTATATTTATCACAATGAGAATTTGAATTCCAAGCATTTGTCTGAAGTCAAGTACTATTTATTTATAAGTTATAAGTGGGGACCCTCGCCACAACAATGAAGATTCTGCCGGTTATAAAATAACAAAATGTTTTGTAACTAAGTAAACAGTTACCCACGACTTACTAACCATGACCAACCCCGTGCGAACTGATCCTCCAGGGGTCTTCAGAGTTGCAGTTCATCTCCCACCCTTCTGACCTGATAAACTATATGATTCGAGCAGCCAGAAGCCTAATTCGAGATCTCTCGCGTGACCCTGGTAACTAAGTTAAATTACGTAACGTAGTAGGTACTTGAGAGAATGCTATATCCTAGTTCTATCGGGAAATGTCGACCCTAGCTGGGCAAATGACAACGAAGACCAAAATATGTAATTATTATTATTCCATGCAACCTAACTTTTATACTTAGTGCTTCAAAATCAAAACCTTAATTATTGAGTTTGTACTATTGGCATTTTATAATTTCAATAACATTAGAAAATTAAATAATTAATTCCTGAATATCCCTGTATAGTTCATACAGTTTATTAATAGCATCGCGTGCATAGACATAAACATCACTAAGTATAGCTCATTATTGTCGCCTTTATAGAGAGTGTCTGAGGTTTTAATCAGGAACATTTAACTATTTTTAAAAAATCTCAAAACTACTTAGCCGACTTTGATCAAACTTGGCACTTTTTAGTAATAAGTAAAGAGCTTCATTGATGAAGTTAGATGTAATTACTTTGGTCCGGTGGCAGCGATAGCTAGATATTTTAAGAAAAAATTGAGTACACCACTGCTATAGCATTTTAAATTAAGATTAAATAATTAAAACTAGTTTTTTGTCTCTTGCGGATTTTGTCTAGCTTGCTTACTTCTCGGAAAAAATCTATTTATCCGTCTGCGCCTGAAGAAGTTTAATTCCATCAATGAAATTAAATAATAAGTAAAAGGAAACACATACTTTTTCAAAGTAAATTACAACAATAATTATTGTTTTAATTGACGCCAGCACATTTTCTACAACGACGAACAAAGATTATTTTTTCTATATATTAACTTTAGCACCCTGTATCTTGAAAACGAAGCTTTAAAACATACAAATTCATATAAACTTTTCTTTTTATTTTTACGAGTTCTATTGCCTATTTAATTTTCTCGAATAAAACCTGAGACACCCTGTGTAGAGGATACTTCAGATGTTAGGTTCCAAGTTTCTATTACTGCCATAATTAATTTTTAATAAAAATCTAATAATGCATAATATTTTTATACAATGTATAAAATAAGGGATAGGTTATACCGCACAGAATAAATAGCTTCACAACAGAAGCGTCCATAAAGACATATTGTGTCAGAAATAAGCGAGCCTCCATTTCAATTTACAGAAAAATAACCAATAACTTATACATAAATTTGGTCCTAATACAATCTCTTTGCAATGTGGATTAATGTAAAATCAAATAATATGCAGAACGTTTATCCCTTTAGAAGATATTTCGCGTCAAAGCGAGCATCCTTTTGACACATGTCTTTATGGACGCTTCTGTGGTGAAGCCATTTATTCTGTGGTTATACCTAAGTATAAGTAGATTCTTTCTAGTTAATGACAAAATACCTACAATTGATCACGCGAACTTATAAATATTCTGTATCAGAACCATAATTAACAGTAGCAGTTAATTGCTTTAATTTTGCATAAGTTTTTTTTATTGGTTCCTTTTGTTTTGCCCATTATTTGATTGCACGGGGTACCTACCTTATCCACTTAACCTCGGGCTCCGGTAAAGTTTTTTTTCGATTAGCTATTTATCTTTGTGTCAAATTGAAACACTCTAGGGGAGCTTACAAATATTCTAAAATCGCCTTACACGTAAGAATTTGTATGACTGTTATTGTTATTTTTAACCCAGAAAAATTGCTAGGTGATATTTTTCTTGTAAGATATATGGAAAATTTATTGTATCATAAAATTGTTAGGAATTAAAAATTATAGTCCTCCTTCGGGCAGAATACGTGCGACGTAAGGGGGAAGAACTCGCAAATATTAGTCACAGTTCAGGGGCGTAGCTCAATTTTGTGTAACTCACTGACTTAATTTTCATATAATTGTTATTTAATTTATTGTTAATATTGTTCTTAACGGTGATGCCTTAGACTATGGAGGAAGGCAAACCTTTATAACATTGAGCCGTATTTCAAAGGCGATGGTAGACGCGACGATGTTGAAAAAAATATAATAGGTGTTTTATCACACGGCGTTAAAAATAAATGATAAACAAAAATGGGTAAGTGGTCCCGTGATGCCAGCTTTATTTTTTCGGTATAACAGAGTTCAGAAATTCGGCTTCAATATGATAAAACTTGTATTCGCCATTAAATAACGACTACTCGTATAGGAAATCTCGCACCGCTGCCCGCATTCTTTAGAAGCGTTTTCTTTCGTGCTTTGGACTATATGAAAAGTGTCAAATTTGAGAATAATTTTGATCTTTTCGCAATTTCAGCTTATTTTGTACCTATATGAAAACTCTTTTTCGAATAATAATAATTAATAATAATACTATACCTACTGAAATGTGACAAAATTTTACGAAAACTATTTTTTATTGCACCTCTCCGAAAATATCTTATTTTGAGTTTTGAGTCCATTTGTAGATATCGAAAGTAGGCTTTTCCCTTTAGCCTTAATACATTAACTTTGACGCCTATAATTTCGTTTTTTGGCAACTATCGAAAAGGAAGGCAATTTAAAAAAAATGTAAACTCGAAAACTAATCTAAAATTTCATATTACGGTATAAACAAAAGAGTCATAGATGGCTTTATATCCGAGATAGCTAGGTACTTAAACAAAACATATGTTTTATGTTCCAGACCATTGGAGCTATTTGAACCAAATTTGGCGAAAATATCAGTGTCCTCAAGCAACCAGTGGCAGAGTTATAGGGGTTCAAAACATTTTAATTAAATAAATAACAATTTATTTATTGGACGCTACGTCCTCAATAAGAACATTTCTTTCGATTACTTCATGAACTTTTTTCGGACTTCCATAATTATTTGATACTGTTAAGTCTGCAAAATTAGTAATATTTTCTAACAATAAAAATAAAAAATACAAAATTACTGGATTTGTGGTCCCTACGTCTCTGTTATTCGCACTATTATCGAAATATGTATGACAATACGTTATTGCAGGCTACGTTGAAGTTACTCATTATTTATAATATATTTTTGTACTTCTACCCTCCTCTCAATAATCATGTGCGAGATTATTTTAATAAAGTCTGTCTTCTGCCTATGTAATAATATTCGAGTATTAGATTGTAGGTATATATAGTTTTAAACCATCTAAAGTAAAATGTTGTGTTAGTTTCATAAAATATTTTATGTTGGTTTTACTATCGCACTTTAAAAAAGATTTATGCCTATGTGGTTAGTGGTTAATGTCTAGAAGACATAATTCAACTATTAACCTTTGTAAAAAAAAGATCATCACCATTATCACAACATAGTTATCTTATTATAAAATGTGTGCGCCTATAAATGCGTTTATGGCGTTCGTTTATTGCAACGCATTTTTTTATTGTTTACAGTAATGGCATTTGTTCATAGAGACTTTAGATGTTGGAAGTACCCTATACCTACATCGAGATGGTACCTACTATCAGTGACTATATATAGAAAGAATCTATAGTCACTGCTACTCTATTTGAAGAAGGAACGTGTAGAACAGATATACTATTCTTATTTGAAAAATAAAGATGGCTTGAATAAACAAAACAGTCATAGATGGATTTATTCCAATCAATTTTTGCGAACGAGGCTAAGCGCAACTTTAGGTATATAGGTACTATACTAAAATCGAGCAATCCGTACGCCTGATGTAAATAAAACCACGTGTTCAATGACGATCCTCGATTGGTCGGTAGGCTATAAAATTTCACCCGGCTCGGCAACAGGGACGTGCTCGATCGCAGAGGTGTAGATATTCGGTTTTATCTTGTTGTTTTCAGCTATTTAGACACTGCCACAAATAATTTTATCGATGTTTTGAACCATTTTAATTAAGCCAATAATTCTTGTCTGAAATATTTTGATGTACACAATTGTAAGACTAAAATTAAATAAAGGTCGTACCTCCGTGCGGCTATGGCAGATATTTCAACCCACGTGCTCTTGTTTACTCCAGGCGTAAGAGTTGCCCGATTTTACTATAGGTATAGTATCAGAAAATTTCGTTTTTCTTGTTCTTCTGAAATGGCAGCTACACGTGGCCACTGCGTAGACTGAAGTATTGCGTCGTCATCATTCTACGTTAAAAACCGTGATCACGTTAATGAGAAAACGTCGATGAAAATTGAGCCATAAATAATATCGGCAAAAAGTAAATAACTCAATTTAACAACTCTCTTGAAGAGGCAGCATGGGAATTAAGAAGCCCAGAAAGACCACTGACCAGTCGATACTAACTATGGGTACCTACAGAATATAAGAGCTGAAATAAAAAATTTCTTCATGATGAGGCATCATCAGAGATTTTTCACGATGATGTTATTTCCGACGATATTTCAGGACCTAACTATTTTCCATTCAAGATTGTTAGAAAAAGTTAATTTTTGATATTATACACATTTTTGAAATGACTATTTCGTGTCTCTTTTTCAGAATAGCGATTTGCACTGCAAAGATAACATTCAATTTTATACAACAATAATAGGCAACAACTGTGACAATACTTTTAAACTAGAATTTGCTAATATTGATGCTGTACCTAGTTTATATATTATAAAATATGAAACCGAATTCCCAGGGGTGCGATGATACCTATCTACAAGATGATACGGTATCGTTTACCTGTTATTGCTCCACACTCACACATATTATGACACAAATTATAAATGTTTGTATCGAGCTTGGATATTTTCCAGCCTCCTGGAAAACAGCTTTTGTCTCTCCCCTATACCCAAGGTGCAAAATTCTGTTGGATACTCAGGCCTGCGCCCTATTATTTTGTTAGCGGTGTTGTCTAAATTCCTCCAAAAAGTTGTTTGCGGTCTGCGGGCAAAAATTTGTCGAGACTAACAGATTGCTTTCAGAGTACCAATCTGGTTTTCAAAAATCCCGAAGTTGTGCATCACCTTTGGAAAATTTAATCCTTCCTTATTAATTGCCAAGTGCAAATATCTTGGCTTGGATGATACTGCAGTGAATCTAATTGCTTCAACAAGTCTGCATCAATAATGAGTTATCTAACTTTTCACTCATCCTATAATATATTATGGTGTCCCACAGGGGTCAGTATTGGGACCGGCGGTGTTTCCAATTTATACCTAAGACTTATTAAATTTTTCCACTGTATCAAAGTTTCATCCCTGGTGATTATATTGCTGCTGAGCATAAATTGAACAGCGCGACTATTCTATTCTGTAAATCACAATCGTCATTTAATTCCAAATAAGTCTAAATTGATCATTTTCTCAACGAAGAGACATAGGGAATGCTTAAAAGCTTCTATGAAAATCAAAATTAATAATTCAGAGATATCGGTGGTCTCCTCTGCAAACATTCTCGGTTTGACATTTAATGAAAGTCTTCAGTTTACTGATCCCGTTTCGGGCTTGGGTAAAAGGTGTTATGTTCTACTGAAACTGCTAGATGCAAACAAAAACATTTTAGACTACAAAATGAAAAAACCTTTGGAAAACTTAGTCTTGTCAAAACTATAGTAATATTATATAGGTACCTAGTATCTATACAGGGTTTTCAAATTTAAGTCGGCACTATTGCTAACTTCGTTATTATTGTAGCTACAAAGTCAGTTAAATAGACAAGTTATACTAATATTTTTTTCGCTGATTACGATGGTGAAACAGGAATAAAAATCGAACGTCGAGTTCGGTAGTTATATCAATAAGTTCAATTTTTTTTTCAAATGAGGCACCCAATATAGATACAATATTCTCAATATATAGTAAATTGATTTATGAACAAAAATTGTCCTGTGAGCTTTTATCCTAAAATAAAAAATGGCAAATTCATCAAGGTGGCTCTTTATTTTATAAACCACATTCGTTTGTTTTATAAATGCCATCAAGATTAAAATTTGAAGTTTTGCTAGTAAACAAGTTTACAGTTTGCGTTTTTATAATGTTTATAGAATAATTTACTTACTATCTACTTTATGGTATAAGGCAAAGTTACGACAACTAACACAGCCACCTTGATGAATTTGAAAAATCATCAATGGCTTTGTCATTTTTAATTCTAGGATAAAAGGTCATGGGACAATTTTGGTTCAGAATTCAATTTCCTATCGATTGAGTATATTCTGTACCTGCTGGGTGTCCCATTTGAAAAAAATGAACTTTTTGACATAACTCGCGAACGAGACGTTCGATTTTTATTCCGTTTTTACCTTCATATATATATAATCGGCGAAAAAAACTACTAGTTTTGCCTACTGAACTGACTTTGTAGCTCAAAGAATAACGAAGTTAGCAAGTACCCACTTAACTTTGAAAACCCTGTATAATCTGCTTGGATAGTGTTACATTGAACAGATTACAAAAATACATATAAAATAAGTACCTACCTATTGTAAATTGACAAATAATTTGAGGAAATTTTACCATATTGCATCTATGCCTTGCAACCACTAAAATGGCTATTTACTGCTAACTGCTTGAATCCTGCGCTCTCAAGCTCCATAAATATACTATAAGGTAATATTTCGAAGCTCAGTTCAGTTCATCAAGTAAACACTCGCTACCCGTCAAACTTGACAATGCCCCACCACCGCTCCTCCATATTGCAAAGATCGTTCTTTTTAACGTTGTTCGCTTGGTAAACTCACTAAATCAAAATTTAAGTAGCAAAATGTTCTAGAAATGTTTCGTTTGTTCTGTGAGGAGTTCTTTTTATAAGGTAGACGGTATAGACGGATCTAGTCGTTCTGTGTCCATCTTGTGCAGGTGTATTCCCTCCAGGTTACTCTAGTTATTAGGTTAGGTTAAGATACATGTAGTTAGTAGGAACAGGTAGGATGGTTAAGTGTGAATGTCATCTTTGCCAGACTTCCCCTTTGTATGAGAATGCATGATGTAATTTGTGTATTCTTGTGCAATAAAGTCCATATTGTTATTACTATATCGACTTAGACAAAAGGCATTCGCACTCCCTCTTCGGGGAACAATCATGCACTAATTATTTTAAAAAATCTTCGGTAATATTTACGGCAAACCTATTGTTTTAAAATAAATTTTATTTAGAAATAAATACCACGCGACAGATCTTTGGGGGAGGTTAAAGCCCCCAACCCCCCCCCCCCCCCTGGTTACGCCTCTGGGGACGGCTGTGCAGAATCAACGAAACCGACGGAAAATCCTCTGAACCCACTGTTGGAAATTGCGTGTTTTTTCGTATTTCTCGATTTTTCGGGGGCCGGGAAGCATCAGAACCTCACCCGAAAACTCCGGGGAGGCCTTAAAAATTCAATTAAATCAATGTTTTGGTTCGCGGTTAAGATAAAAAAAGTGTAATAAACCATGTAAAAAAAGCAGGACCAGATTCTTCTATATAATAACACAATCATACTTAGATATACCTTATTTAACTAATACCACTTTGATAATCAAAGAAATCCGTGTAATTTCACGTTACGTGAATCTCAAAACACCAAGGAATAGTGAATGATTTAAATCCACTTATAACTTATAAATTATAATAATAAAGTAATAATAACGCAGCGATTTAACATATTTTCGTTCGCGGTTTTGTTTATTTAAAGACGTGTAAAAAACACTACGAGATTCTTCTATAATAACACAATCGCATACTTATTTAACTAATACCACTTTGCGAATCAAAGAAATCCGCGTAATTTCACGTGAATCTCAAAATACCAAGGAACAGCGTAAAACTTTAAATCCACTTATAAATTATTATAATAATAATGCAGCGATTTAACTTATTTTCGTTGAATGGCGTATTAATACTTCTGCTAATCAAAATATACTTAGATAGATAACGGGTGAGCTCAGTGAAGATGAACGTTTTTCATTTTGATTGATGTCTTTCCTAAGCCGTTCTTCTCCACTTTTCCAATAATGTTCTGAAGGTTTATGACTAGCGACTCAGGTGAAGAGCTTCCTCACAATAATTCAATGAACGCGGCTTATATGCTCGTATGCGCATGCCTGGAGATGGCCTTATTAGGAAATAATCGCACATATTATGGTCACATCAGGGGACCAAGGTGCCAGTAAGACTCACCAAATCTTTAAATCGTCAAAAAGGAATAAGTTTTCGTGGTTCCTAATCAGTAGAAAATATAAAAAAAATTATGATTATGTGTCATGCGATATGCATCGCGTTATGTATCGCTGTTTCAAAAACAATAACACTTCAGAATTTCACAACACATTAATCGTTTATACAAAATGATACGTTAGGCATTATTAAGACTCGGATTTCAAGTGGTGTGTTTGAAATATAAATGGGGACGCCCATGGCTTGTCGCGTTCCTACATTGCACCGTCGCCGTGTACAACTTACAACTGTCAGTCAGTTCCCGAACCCATACCTACTGCTTAAATAAATCGGTAGGTACCTACAATCGCCCAGAAGCAATTTATTAATAAAAATTAGGAAGATTTCACAGAAAAATATTAATAGATACTTATTTGTTTGCAGCTCCATAATTATGCATTTAATTTAATGTAGGTAAGATATTCTATATCGTGTAGGTACGTTGAACAAGGTAGGTAGGTATATATTCAAAATTTCCTGGTACTAAGATATTTTTCTTAGGGGACTAGACTCAAACATTAAATTATGTAGGTATACCACACTTATTTATCAATTTAATTACCACTAAGTAGATATATTATAGTTTTTTAGCTACAGGAACCTCAAACAAATTTATTAAACGACAACTTTTTCAAGTGCCATAGGTTTGTGAGCTGTTAGGTCAGAATCAACTTTGGAAAATTAATAATCCTAAATGAATAACATTTAAGAACAAGAACAATATACCTTGAACGTTAACTCAAAATGCTTTCACGTTGCTTTCATTTCTTCGACAATATTTTAACTAATTAATTAATTATCTTAGGATTAGAACTTCTTATATACTAAATAATATGTATGTTCTAATCTACCATTATCGAGAATATCAGATAGATGTAAGGTCGGCCAGCAGGTCCCACCCCCCCCCCCCCCCCCCCTCCCACTTCAATTCGCGGCAGAACTCACGTGGTTCCTACATAGACAGAGAGATTAGAAATCACTGGCGATCCGGCCAGGTTCTATTGTTTTCGAAAGAAGCAAGTGATAGAGGCTGATAGATTGCGAATGTATAATAATTAGGTACTTAATAAAATATACAATAATGTCAAAACTGTTTTATATTCGGCTCATCGACCAAAATATTTTAAGACATAACGAATTAGGTAGGTATATAGTTAAGGCAATTCGGCAAATAGTTACAAGGTTAAATAATACTGTAAAAGTGATGTCGATGGTACCTAATGTGTATTTCTGACCGGCTGGTCGACCAAAAAAAATTACTGCGAGCCGCCACTGGTATATTAATTCAGGCATAAACAAAAGTTGTAATCATATGGATATACCTACCGCTCTTATATGTAGTCAAAAATTAATCAATGAAAATGTGTAGGTATATAGATACCACATTAGGTTTTCCACGCTTGATTTTGTGAAATGCAAAAATATCCATTCTCACTGCCTCAACCCGTACCTATATCTACTTATAGGTATCTATACCCAGTAGCGTGCCGTAGGGGAGGCACGGGGGGGCCTGTGCCCCCCCGCCCTCAGCCCTAACCCGCCCTTTGTGCTCTAGTGCAATTGCAAAATTGAAAGTACAATCACGACAATATTATGGTCTATTATTTGTATTAGATATTTTTGCGTTATCCCCGGCAAATATTTCCTTTAAAGGAACGGTTGGCAACGCTGCTTTGTTCACTACTTTGCTGCGCCGCCGCTCTTGACTTTCCTCTTTCAGTCTTTCCTCGCTCTTCGAGTCGTCGTTACCTCCACCTCGCAAGTTCATCACTCACCGTTGGCTCTCCTGCTCTCACTGTTTTGTTAAAAATATTTTCCACCATACTTTGCAACTGCCCTGGAGCAGTTAGCAGTTAGCAGGTTAAACAAAAGTTAGCAGTTAGCAGGTTAAACAAAAGTTAGCAGTTAGCAGGTTAAACAAAATTTTTAATTTCCAAAGGTACCAGCGCCGGTTTTTAGGGGGGTGCTAGGGCACTAATAGCGCCCGGCGGTTAATTTTAGGAGGCGATATTATAGTTGGTCTAATAACTAAAAATAAATCATATTTTGTTGCTATGTCACTCACGACGCGACACCTTCATTTTGATCGTAGTCTGCAAATATAACATCTGAAACGATATCCTATTCATCATCTTATTCATCTGTACGTTGAAGATTTTACTCCCCCTGGATTTTTTGACGAAAATAAAAAATTTTAAGTGAAAATATCTTAAACGCAGAATATACAACATTGATTCATTAACTGAATATAAATTGGAAAATTGTCATGTAATAATGTGTAACATAGATACATTTATTGGAAAATATACCTACTTATTATTGTCAACTACCGATTCCACGAGACCTGGCTTTTCCCATACTAGCCCAGGGTTGTAATATGGTTTGGGTGTTCATTGAGAAAACACGAAAAATACATTATACTGTTATGATTTTGTAATTTCCTATACCTCTTTTAAACTATCTGTGCTTTATATTTCTAAAAATTTTCGCCTAGGGCGCATTTTAGTAACCAAACACCTCTCCTTTCTTTTGTATAGCCGGTTTAAAAAGCAATGATTTTTATGGGCTCACACTAAAACAAATTTCGAAATTTCTATTGGTCACAGTTGCTCTATAAAAGAAGATTGAGTAGGACTTCTTGGCTACAAATGTTATGAGTCATAGTGAACAAAAAAAAACCAGTTAACAAGAATATGTTTTGCTTGGAATTTATTTTCGTTAATTTAAACTGTTTGACCTTGAATATTTGAAAAATTTTCGACTGCGGCGCAATTTTGTACCACAAAGATTAAATTTATAATTTATATATTTTTTTAATTTCTGACTACTTCCCAACTAAAAAGTTTTGTTTTTTGGGCAAAAGTAAAAAATTGAGAGGAAATATAACGAGTTTTTTAAACCCCGGCGGTAGTCAAGCTAAAACCGGCGCTGATCATTATTAGTATTAAATCAGAAACAGCGAAATTAATCAATTATGATAAGACAAATTTAAATCTGTAAAAACAAGAAGATTATTATTTTAGTTAAGTAGGCCGTGTTATTTTTTTGTTTATAGCTTTACCTAACTCATAAAATATTATATATTTTGTTTACTTTGTTAAAACAAAAAAATGTACGACTTTTTTGGCGCCCTTAAAATAGCTCGCCCCCTCCGCCCTTTTACCCACGGCACGCTACTGTCTATACCTATACATTGCAATCCATAAATTGGCACCAAGTAGGATAATTTTTTATTGTTAGATTTTTGAAAATCTGATTTTGGGCTATGCGTTGGTGCATGTTTTGGGTAGCCTATCAAATTGGACATTAAAAATTAAAAAATGGATATACTACCTACCTATCGGAAAAGTTATTAAGAAAATGTATTCATAAATTGTATCAGTGTGCCTCTATACAGGGTGATCGTATTTCGAGTTGGTTAAATTGGGGCTAAGTTGCGGAATTTGATGCTGAGTAAAATGGTAAAAAAATATTGGCTACCCCTTCTCGTTTTGAAAATAATGCGAAACAACTGAAAATTGTCGTTTTGGTTCTTATTTTTTTAAACGAAAACGAAGGGCCTGGACTTTTCTAAGTTAAACATTTATTAAGGCATTTTTTTACAAGGAGTTTAAATATGACTTCGCATATTCTTTTTGCCGCCTCCCTGGACAAAGATATGACCATCAACTTTTCTTATGGGCGCCATATTAAATTTTTGCATTTTTGAAAAGAGGATTTTTTTCTGGTTAAAATGATATGTCTCACATTATGCTTTAGTTTGTTTCCTTGCCGTAATATCAAATTAATCGTTTTTGCATATTAGAGTGCCTTGGAAACATAAGCCCCGCATAAAGTTTGACAGTTCAGTACAATTTTAAATGTCACGGATACTTTCTACATTGTTGCAGAAAAGGGGCTCAGTTTCATCAATGAATGAGAGGGATGTTGTCATTTTTAATGCAGCAATCGTCGGTGGTTTGTAGAACACAATAAAGCGTTCACATAGCCATATATCCCCACAAAAAAATCACTGGATTTTCCTGGCCGTTTGATGTTATCGAAATTTCGACAATATTATTGAAAACTGCATCTCCAGGATTCTATATTCTAATTATCAGTAAATTTTAAACTGAAATATAAAATTGGCAACATGCGAAATATACCTATATATACTCAAATGTGATATTGTCGGCTTTTTTTAGGACACTGAGAAGAAAACAAATACTTTATTTCCTCGCGCTAACGTTTCGGTCTTTTATTTAAAACCTTCTTCAGAGCTACAACCTACATTGTACCAAGTCTTCGTCCAACCGTGTATTGTAAAATTATTTATGACGTACACAAGTTATGTGTCAATTTTGGATTTTTAAAATTGTTTTCCCAGGTGAGAATATTATCAATGTCTGTAAAATACGTAATTACATAGTATTATAGTCATTTTATAAGTGGTTTAAATTATTATAAAAATAGTTGTCTTATGTTGGTTGCAGCTCTGAAGAAGGTTTTAAATAAAAGACCGAAACGTTAGCGCGAGGAAATAAAGTATTATTTGTTTTCTTCTCAGTGTCCTAAAAAAAGCCGAAAATATCACATTTGAGTATCACAAGTAAGGATATTAACAACAAATTTGGATACCTATATATATATATGTAAAGTCTAGTAGGTATTATTTGGTTATACTGTAGTACCTATATTAGATACCTAGGTCTAGTTAAAATCAGTAATTTTAATTAGAAAAAGAATTAATTTATAAAGAAGTCGTTCGAGTTAGATATATAAAATATCTCTGGATGGAGAGCAGGTCTAAAGTATATAGTATGCACTGTATGTATAAGGCGCCTACCTAAAAACAGTGAAACCAAAGTATTTGTCGTCTTACATAGCAATCGACACATGAACATCCGCGGAATTTTTAAGGGTGGACTGATTTCGATGGGCCACAATCAACCTACATAATTATATACAGTGACCGGCCGGCAGAAAGTTGGACACAAAAATTTAATATTTTTAAACTCTGATTTTGATTAATTTAAATTTCTAGCTGCTAATCGAACAAAATTAAAGTTTAGTAGCAAACTCATGTGTTATCCGATGATAAGTTGCGCTTGCGGTATTTTGTTCTTTTGTAATAAGTACAGAAAAAAATTAAAAAAATTTTTTGACTAGGTGGCTGTGCTTTGATTCCAAACAACTTTTGTAAGTAACTTTTTATCGTATTTCAAAAAATAAGGGTATACTTTACTCTTGAGCTATTTTGATATTTTTTGAATCTACCTCGAATCCAAAAAGAGATATTTAAATTTTGATATGTGCGTTTTGAGTTTGAAATGATGCACCAACTTTTATCAAGAATAAAATTTTCTGAGAAATTAATAATAAAAAATTTTTCCATTTGTGTCCAACTTTCTGCCGGTCACGCTGTATTATGTAGGTAGGTACGCGATATCTTGTTTAATTTGAAGGAGGTAGGTACCTATCTACCATCAAAATTTAATTTTAAAAAATTTATCAGTATCTCTCCAAAACAAAACAAAAATAATATTCCTCTTGGGGAGGAGAAATGGATTATCTTTTTATACGTTCTGCATGCTGTTTGTGATGAAATAAAATTCTTTGGAGCTCCAGGAGCTTCGACAGAGCGACGGTCCGCGCGGGGCGATGCTTACCCGATCGTACTGGTGCGCGGCGGTCGGCCCGAAGGGCGAGCCGAAGGGCGGCGCGCCGCGCGACACGGGCGGCGGGGCGGCCGCCGCACCCGCCGCCGCCCTCTGATACAGGTACGGGTAGTACGCCTGGTACATCACCTCCGAGCAGCTCATCATGCGACCGCCACTGGCCGCCTCATCGCACCACTACCAGCGCACCACCGAGAACGGGCTTCTCCCCTCAGGTCCCGAACCCGAACCGAACAAAAATCGAATTGGAAACTGGCGAGCGCGGGTTCACATCGCGATCGCAAAATGTGCGCGTATGGCTAGGTATATGCGGCGGCGCCGTTCGACAGACGTGGACGGCCGCGACGGGACTAAGGGCGGCAGACGGGAAAGGAATTCGAGGTGCAGATGGGCGGGCGGAGGGGCCGGCAAGGCGGGCAGAAGCGGGCCCGCCCCCGGGGCACGCGCGACTGGCGGCGTTGTCAAATCGTCACCGTGACTATTATGAATGCATGAATGAACGAACGCACAATATTAATAATTAAAATATTATCCACTAAATATATGTAATAAAAATAAATTAATAATTATTATGAAAAATGTGACACCTGCCTCTCTGAGAAATTTTAAATTGAAACTACAGTGTGGCCCACTTAAGATGAAAAGAGTCCTGTCTTTTTTGTTTTGTTTTTTGAGTATAATTCCCGACTTGCTATCAGTTATTTATACATAGATGGGCTTGATCTTTAGGATAGAATATAACAGTGGCGGATTTTCAGGGGAGGCAAGTGAGGCGGCGCCTCACCCAAGTAAATCAGGCATTTTTTTTATTAATTGATTCCCGTGACTTTTTCTGCGTGGAGAAACCTCGTCCCGTAGGTATAGGTACCCCTTAAAAAACACTTTCAGTTTTTTTAAATTTTCCAATTTTCCGGGCAACTTTTCAAATTTTCCTTTCTCAAAAACCTTATTAGGTATTACCCATTACGAACATTTCTTTTTAATTAACCAAATCGTTCCGGCCGTTCTCAAGTGATGATGAGCTTACCAACGATCATAATTTTTATTTATATTGAAATTGTCAATCAGTTCCCCACTGTCTTTACAATCGTCAAATATATCCAGGGACGGACTGGCCCGGCGGGCTGGCGGGAGGAGCCCGCCGCGCCGCCCTTTCTTTTAATAACAGCGCCGCAACGCAAAGGCTGTGTTAAAATACGGAATAACAAAAATCGAAAAATTAAGACTTTTTTGAGGAATCCACACCTGAAGTTACTTTTAGCTACTTTTATTAGACAAAAAATAATCATAAAGAAGCACCAGTCCATGAACCAA
Organism: Pseudeuparius sepicola; assembly: GCA_963920635.1. Lineage (NCBI taxonomy): Eukaryota > Metazoa > Arthropoda > Insecta > Coleoptera > Anthribidae > Pseudeuparius > Pseudeuparius sepicola. Next base: position 103,365,664 of record OY987299.1, on the reverse strand, counting down.
CTGCGCGCGGCGTTGCTTGACTTTAACGATCGCTCTACCTAGGTCAAGTTTGACGAGGCACGGCGCTTCCCAACAGAAACTGCGAACTGGTGCCTGTTATGCAGCGTCCATGAAAAATAGATTGATATTCAAACCTACTAATATTTATACTGAAAGATTGCGCTTCTATAGGTAACAATTTCGCAATGCGTACGAAATTTAAATGGGCATTATTGGCCGGATTTTGAATATTTTGTCACTTTTGAGGGGCGATGGCTCCGCGTCTGACGCTTGATGTTTACATCTCGCCAAGGAATACTTATTGAAAAAATCGCACAATAATGGCAGCATCCAGATATAGTATTCTCTAGACTTTGATAATGGGCTTTCTGAGCTTTTAATGACGATTTTGAAACATCCCACTACCGATTTCAAGAATAGTTATTTTCTTGAAATCGGCATTTAAATGTCCCAAAATCGTCATTAAAAGCACAGAAATCGTACAATAATGTAGCCCATTATTGTACGATTTTTTCAATAAGTAGGCCTTGGCGAGATGCAAACATCAAACGTCAGACGCGGAGAAATCGCCCGTCAAAAGTGACCAAATATTCAAAACCCGGCCGATAAAGGCTCATTTAACTTTTCGTACACATTGCGAAATTGTTTCCTATAGAAGCGCAATCCTTCAGTATACATATTTTAGTAAATTTGAAAATCAATAGATTTGTTGTGTAGGCTGCACAAGAAGCAGCAGTTTGGTTTTTCTGTCAGAAGGTGCCGTACATCATTATACTTGTCCTAGGTAGAGCGATCGGTAAAGTCAAGCAACGCCGCGCGTAGTCGGTTCGCGGACGGGTGATCCCTAATTATTATTTTCTTGCCTAATAAAACATTTTTTTTCCGATTTCAAAAAAAATATAATATGTACCTCGGCACTGAAGTTCTTTTTACGACTCATGTGGTTTATTTGCCTCGGCCAGAGGCCTCAGCAACTAAACTCCACATGAGTCATAAAAATAAATAACTATTATGTACCAAGGCACTGAAGTTCAACTTTTTATGACTCATGTGGAATTTAGGTGCCGAGGCGTCTGGTCGAGGCAAATAAACCACATGAGTCAGAAAAAGAACTTCAGTGCCGAGGTACATAATAATTATTATATATTTTTTGAAATCGGAAAAAAACTGTTTTATTAGGCGAAAAATAACAATAAGTGATCACACGTCCATGAACCGACTACGCGCGGCGTTGCTTGATTTTGACGATTGCTCTATCTAGGTCAAGTACCTATGACACGGCACTTACTGACAGAAAATCCAAACTGCTGCCTGTTGTGCAGCCTCCATGTAAAATAGATTAATATTCAAACCTACTAAAATACTTATACTGAAAGATTGCGCTGTTATAGGTAACAATTTCGCAATGTGTAAGAAAAGTTAAATGGGATTTATTGGCCGGGTTTTGAATATTTGGTCGCCTTTGAAGGGCGATGGCTCCGCGTCTGACGTTTGATATCTACATCTCTCCAAGGGCCTACTTATTGAAAAAATCTTACAATAATGGGCTACTTCAGTGCCCATTTCTGAGCCTTTAATAACAATTTTGAGACACTTCACTGGCGATTTCAAGAAAAAGTGTTTTTTATTTATTTATAGACATATTTTTTAAGATATTTTTATTTTTTATATTTTTTGTATTTTTATAGCAATATAAGAAAAACTGATATACAGGGTGATTCATCTTAAGTGCGAACACCCCCGTAAAATTTGTATTCGCCGTCCGATTTTAGCCGCGTTTTTTTCTAAAAATAGGCCACAAAAAACTCTATGTTGGTGCAAAATTTCAGGTCTTAATATTAATTTTCAAGGCCTACTACAATTTTTTTTTTCCAGTAAAAAATGACGAAAACCATTTAGCGATTTTTTAATTTAAAATCTGACACCACAGCGTTAATCAGAACAACCTAAAAACCCCGTATACCAAATTTGAACAAAAAATATACAGGGAGTTCCATTCTGTAGGGTGTCAAAATTGAGCAAAATAGGAATTTTAAAGGCATCTGGAGAGTCAAGTGTGCCATAGAATCCCGTCAAAACAGATGAATGACCAACAGGACTACTCAAAGTGTTGGTGTGCAAAGATTCAATACAAAAATGTACAGGGTCTTTTTCTCTGGGCGATATCAAAATGCTGAATTTTTATAAAACTTTATATTGGTCAGGAGTGCTCTGGAATCATTGAATAAATATTAATAAATACAAAAGCAATTTATTTCTTTACATCATCCAACCAACAAATAAAAACAATTCAAATTGTTGGACCTTTATCAATAAAGTCACTGTGTAAGATGATACATTTTCTGTGCGTTTCCTGTTGTGGCACACCAGCCATCTTAACTTCTATGGACTTACTGACTGGCAGGCTTCTGTATTTTTTAGACTTGGTTCGTTTGTAATGTCTGGTGTGGTTTTGATATACCTACTGGATTTTTGACCTGGTATAAAGTTTAAAAAATTCAGCATTTCGAGTTGCTACAGAGAAGAACACCTTGTATCTTTTTTATTGGATCTTTGCACATCGACACTGTGAGTGGTCCTGTTCATCATCCAACTGTTTCGAAGTAATTCCATGGCACCCTTGACTCGCCAGATGAGTTTAAAATTCCTATTTTTCTCAACTTTCTCACCCTGCAGAAGGGAACTCCCTGTATATTTTTTGTTCAAATTTGGTATACGGGGGTTTTAGGTTGTTCTGATTAATGCTGTGGTGTCAGATTTTAAATAAAAAAAAACGCTAAATGGTTTTCGTCATTTTTTACTAGAAAAAAAATTGTAGTAGGCCTTGAAAATTGGCATTATGACCTGAAATTTTGCACCAACATAAAGTTTTTTGTGGCCTATTTTTAGAATACAAATTTTACAGGGGTGTTCGCACTTAAGATGAAACGCCCTGTAGGTATTTGCCTTTTTAAAGTGAGCGCCAGGCGCTGGCGCCGCTGGTGTCATCAGCCCGCCAATATTTTCGTACCCAGTCCGTCCCTGAATATATCACCTAGAATACATATTCGATAAGCGCAGGCACAAAAATAGCTAAAATCACACTCCTTGAGGCGGAATTTCTTTTAATATTTGGTATCCTCCTAGCCAGTGGCGTAGCCAGAAAATTTGTCTGGGGGGGGGGGGGGGCACCGACTAAAAATACAAAATAAAAATACAAAAATTTCATGTTTATTTAAAACTTACAATTTAATATTAAGCTTACGTTTTATATTTACTTTAGACAACTCGTTTAGCACCTCATCAGGCGATACAGGAATTTCACTGTGAATATTACTTACGGCTTATCTATTAGAGTTGACTGACGTATTAATAAAGACTGCTCACGGTTGTCAAGTCTGACACATTTTTGGCTCACCATACGCTTTCCGGACAGAAAATACAATACAAAATACATTGTTAGCTATCAGCGCCGTCTGTTTTCCAGGACATGAAGCCATAGCCGTGCGAGAAGTCTTATTAATATGTCAGTCAACGATATATAAACATTTTTTTTATTTTCATTCTGCATACATGACAAAATACTTTCCAGAATTATAGCTTCTTCAGCTGGTTGAACAGATCACCCCATAAGTCCAGAGTAGTGTTTATTCTTCTGCTTAATGGTCTGTGCATACGATTTTCACGGACACGTTTGGCGTAACGTTTGGGGGGGGGGGCACGTGCCCCTGTGCCCCCCCCCCCTGGCTACGCCACTGCTCCTAGCGCGTAGCTTTGCCAGCCAGATTACCCGCGCGCGCGCGCGTATTCAACGAGAAACCCGTTTCAAGATGTTCCTTTGAAGCTCCGAACACGGGCGCCTCCGTCTGCCATCGGCTATAATCGACCATCTTCGTTCTCAGGCACGTGGTCGGTCCGTGCTCGTCTCCCATCTCCCGTCCGTATTGTTTACGACGATTAGCTACGTTTTTTCGGGGTGCATCAAAGCTGCTTCTTGGATAATATTCAATTATTTACCTATTATTTATTGACGTTATTTGGGTTTTGTTATTACAATGGAACTACATCAGTATCCCATTCACGATATTATGGTCGGCTTAAAATCAGTACCGTTTGCTCGCCGGCCAGAACACCAGCAAAGAGAAATCATTCAAATGAAACCAACCCCAGCATTAGGCGGAATGGTTTTAGACAAAAAGGGCGGTGGTAAGTCCCTATTTTTAAAGTCTATTTAACTATTATATTTATATTAGGTATAATTATTAGTAATAGTAGTCGCATTTTCTGTCCACATAGCATAGGTGTTATTATTATTTTAATTACTTAGTATTAAGCTTATTGATGCTTCTAGCTTATATGAACATGAACATTATTTATGTAGGGTTATAATTAACTATAATTTTTAAATTTTTTGTGGCAAAAATAAAAGTTTTAGATAATAAATGCCCTAGGGAGTTTTATGCAGTTTTCTGGAATAATAAGAAATTTTATACCTACAGGGTGTTTTGCAAATGCGTGGCAAAACAAAGTTGAATTTTTTCAATAGTAATGCCTCCTTCTTTTAATTTTGAATTCTACTTTTTTGTAATTTCAGGAATATCATGTAATAGGTATACAGTTTTACAGTTTTTGAAAGTGTTAACAAAAATAACCTTGATCACTGACCTTTTGTGCATTATAAAATTCACTTATTAACTTATAATGAATTAGCCACTGACTAACAGCTTCAATTATGCAAAAATTATATAAAGCGATATACAAAAAATACCCGTAGAATTCATATTCAAGCACACATAATATTTAGGGTTAAAGGGTAAACCACTGTTAAAAAATAAAACTTTATTTTGCCTTTGCCACGCATTTACGTAATATTTTACTTCCAGATCACCACATATATGGTGGGTGGAAGTTAGCGTTCAACAAAAAAAAAATATATATATATATATATATAGGTATTCGCTAAATCGGTTTAATCGACGAAAACCAAAATATGAGCAAGTGTATATGTGTGTGCCCACGATATCTTTCGAAGGGATTAAGATATCAGCTTCAACTTCCGCCGATCCCTTAAGCGTTGAGAAAATTTTGAAAAATTATTCTTCGCAAATGTCTTGCATAAACTCTAAGATTTACAATTTTTGGGCTCTTGAAAAATAATACCTTCAGAGCCCGAATGTTTTTTTTTAGTTTCAATATTATGGTCGCCTCACCTCTCGAAATGTGTCAGATCCGCCACTGGAATATAATAAGTTTTTATTTCGATAACCACCACAGGCAGACATAAACAAGTGTTATATCAGCCTAATCTAAACAAACACTAATTTATTACTATGCATAGACTAACACTTACAGTACCTATAGAGGTATCTAATCTATGAATTTCAAAATTCCTACTATAAAAGGATTTTGAACACCAAAGCTTCCTTAAATGTTTCTTTAATTCATTTATCGATGGAATTGATTTCAATGAATTTTTTTTAGTGAAATTGGAAGCAGATTGAAATGTTTACTATCGGAAAACAAAGATAGTCCAAGAAAATTGTCATTTTTTTATACTTAGAGGTAGAAAAAAAATTATTAACAGGTAGATATTTTCAGGGTTGGTTGTGGGTAGCGTCCTGAGTATAACCCCAAAAAATCACCATAGAAGTCGTGTTACGAACCCCACAATAGGGGTGGTTTTACAAACATTTTTTTGCAATTTTTTTTTCCTATGTGTAATTTTTTTTTATGTGTAGGTACATTATTACATTCTATACAACTATCTCTTGTGAAGTTTTTTAACTTCAATACTTCACGAGATACTTATAAGTAAAAGATCACCACTAGCTAAAGTTATAAGGGTGAAAAAAATTTCTTTAAAACAAGCTGATTTTTTTCAGGGTTAACTGGGGGTTAACTTAGGAGTGCACCCCGAGTTAACCCTGAAAAAATCAGCTTGTTTTAAAGACTTTTTTTTTCACCCTTATAATAAAGCACTTTAGCTAGTGGTGATCTTTTACCTATATCTCGTGAAGTATTGAAGTTAAAAAAAACTTCATCCCCTATTGCGGGGTTCGTAACAGGACTTGGATGGTGATTTTTTGGGGTTATACTCAGGACGCTACCCACAGGCCACAACCAACCCTGAAAATATCTACCTGTTAAGAATTTTTTTTCTACCTCTAAGTATAAAAAAATGACAATTTTCTTGGACTAGGTACCTTTGTTTTCCGGTAGTAAACATTTCAATCTGCTTCCAATTTCACTAAAAAAAATTTCATTAAAAACAATTCCATCGACAAATGAATTAAAGAAACATGTAAGGAAGCTTTATTGTGCTTTGGGCTTTGGTGTTCCAAATCCTCTTATTTTCCAAGCTTTAGCTCTTACTTTAAGAGCTTTTCAGGGCTACAAATTGATTATGACATAGTTTTTAGAAAATTGTCAAAATACATTGAATATGTACCTACAAATAATAATAATGTATGGTTATAAATAAATGATTAGAATTGTTTGTAATTCATCATTCAATTCATCATACTACTATGCCAAAAGTTACCTACTCCCACTATCGGTTACCCTTGCTTCTCGCAAAAACGGGAAAGTTAGGTATGAGATGAACAGAAAACACCAAAATATTTTTTTACAATACCTAGTGGGTAATTATAGGAGAAATGTAACTAAAACAGTAGACACTAAAGGACGCTTGCAGATTATGTTCAGTTTTCGCTAGCATAAATCGTGTAAAGTCAAGTCCTGACTAGAGTTAGATACAGAATTTGATACCGTATATTATAAAATAAAACGTCATACAATGACGTCACGACCACTTCCTCTATTAATACCGGTCTCTCGCGAAAATACAGCGGATTTATATACAGTAGGTAGGTAGGTAGGTAGGTAGGTAGGTATATAACCGTTTATAAAAGCGTGTGTCGCGAAAAAATCATTTGTTACAATTTAAAATTTTCTTTGGTTGTGAATAAGACAATAAATACTCATGACTACAGGCAATAATGGTTTGTATAAATTGGTAAAAATTAAAAAAATATACATAGCAACCAGATTGTTCTAATGTAAAATTGACAGAGCTTCAATTTACAACAAATCTATATATGGGTGCGTTTGAAAAAACATCGCACGCGACAAATTTTGCGAATTGCCGATTCAAAGTTCAAAAGCAAAAAATACAGGAGTGTCTTCATCTTATAAGTGGGTCACACTGTACAGTACGAAATGATTTACACTTTAGAAAAATAAAAAAATCAGTCCTCACGTCTTCTTCTAAAGTGTGAATTCTATTTGTACCTATTATATTTCAGTAAATTCTGACTTTACTTTGTATATATCTGGTATATATAAGTAGGTACATACCTAGGTTTTAAGTAAACACGTTTTTAAAATAATAATATTTTATGTTTATCTTGTCTTGCCATGATCCGCCATAATGTTACATTATGACATATACCTACAGAGTTATTCAGTCATGATATATAAAAAAAATTAACCTCAGGTGGAAAAAATAGCGTAATACGAATTTAAAATTTAAAAAATTCTAAAATTAACAAAAAATATTTTTTTACCCCTAATTAAAGGCGCTTATAACTGGACAGCTGGTAAACCCTCTGGCCGAGACTATAAGTGACACTCCGATGCCCTTGGCGCCCTTGCCCAGTTCCCAGTTGCACAACATATTAATTTACTTATTTTTTACGTATTTTTTTCACATTTTCTTCATATTCTTTTTTCACATTCTCCTCCTCTCAAAAAGAGTTAAAACAACTTTATTGGGTTTAATAGAAATATAAAGCGTAGACAGAGGTACCTAATAACCATTGAAAACAAGTTATGTGCTACGTCCGACGTCCGACCGGGGGAATAATTTGGCAGCCATTTTTTACCCTAAATGAGGCGGGAAATTTGAAATAATTTATACGGGTGCGTTCCATAAATAATCTTATATTAAATATAATATTAATTATATTAATGCATTCGGAAAATGAAGCAGTTAACTATATGTTGAGAAATTATACAACTTAATCAAAACAACATATTTTTATCTTTGGGAACTTCCACAGGCGACGGTGACACTGAGTCTCAGTGTGATCGTCGCGCCCTGAGGATGTCCCATTCAATCGAGGACGAAAGCTTGGAACGGGAACATTGAATTTAAATTGGGTTTTTCGCTACCAAACTGGTTAGAAGACAACTTTTTCAAGTTGCCTGGAAAATTAATAAATTCTTAACATTAAATTAACTAAACTCCATTTTAACTCCAATCATCATATTAGTATTCAAAAAGGAGTAATTAAAAGTTTGTATGACAGGGCTAAAAAGATTTGTTCTAATAACACAAAAATTGAGGAGGAAATGGAACATATAAAACATGTTCTTTAGAAGAATAGTTAATTATTGTTGAGCAAGTTTTTCATCAGGATTGCCAACAAAATAACAATGCTAATAGATATAGAAAAATAAATCAGGTGTACCGACCAGTAAATTTAATTATTCCTTATATTCCTGGACTATCAGATAAGCTAAAACGCATAGGCAATCGTTTTAATGTCAGAACAGTATTTAAAACCAAAAATACGCATTAAGATCGTAGGCCATTTAACGTTCGTTTAAACGAACATAAAAATTATATCAGGCAAAATCAAATTTCGAAGTCGAAAATATGCGAACACTCTTTTAATAGATAACAATCATAGGATTTTGTGGATTAGGTCCAAACCAATTCTCAAAGAAGAAGTATAGGAAATAGAAGAAAAGACTGGGATTTATTCTAGGAAATACAGAACACTGTGTTGCTGAATGTTCAGTGGAGTTCAGTAAAATATTTATGCCACTTATTCAAAGAGAAGTTAGTATAGATAATTAGATAGAACACAGGGTATACAATATCAAACAGATGGCTAGGCTATTGTTTCTGTTGTCATGAAATTTTAACCTGAAATTTATTCATTTCACTTTGACGTGACATGATCTTTGAGAAAGGAGGAAGATTTATTCTCCGAAAGCTCAGAAAACAAATTTGTTGAAGATATTTTTTGAGTTACAAGTTCAAAGTTTAGTTAATTTGCTGTTAAGAATTTATTAATTTTCCAGGAAACTTGAAAAAGTTGTCTTTTAACCAGTTTGGTGGCGAAAAACCCAATTAAAATTCAATGGATCTGTTTGCGCCACAAATAAATTTTGGAAAATGCTTGGAACGGGAAGTTTCCCTGACGCAGGATCCATCCGGAAGAAACTCAGATTCATCATATTTTAATCGTCGTAAAGAAAACTAATATAATTATTATTGTACATTTTACCTCATACTATAGCTACATTATGAATAATTACTTATAAAAAACATGAAAATATTTTTAATTACCTAATATTTTCATACAATATTTCTTGGGATAGTTAGGTATTTCTTTGAATACTTTTAATAATAATGACCTATTTTCCAGGAACATATCTATAGGTACCTGTTTCTGAATTTTTAGTTTTATTTCTTAGAACTTTTTCTTTTCGTTTGTTTAAAAAATACAAGCAAAGAAAACTTGGTAACTTCAACTTCTACCACTTTAATTTTTACTTCAAAAATGCAAGTGAAGTGTTTTCTAATTAGGCTCTTCTTTGATAAGCTTCAATAATTTTGCTGGCGGTGATCTGCAGTTAACAGGTTTATACTTGCTATATGCTGCTGTTTGCGTTTCTTCGGTAAATTATATTTGCTCCAGAAATGCGGCTCTCTTCGTCGTATCGAGAATTACAATGTCTCCATTCTTGAAACGGAATGAATTTCTTTGGTGCGGTATTACCATTTTGACTCCGCTGCTTCTTCGGTTAGGTTTCTAGATGGTATAGAGCGCCACTTTTCGCGTTCTTTCGTGTTGCATTAAAAAATCATGTTCATCAAAATGAATAGAACACGCATACATATAGACAGTGACTATAGAAGGATGAGCGCGATGCCATTTCACACTATGTACCTATAATCTTTTCAATTCTCACCCGACAAAACCAATTCCAATTTAGAGATCCGGCAACGTCGCGATCTCTCCGGCCGCAAGTCGCCTTGCACCGAAGGAACGTCCGGCTGTGAAAACACGCCGGACGATTACAGGTTTCTCAAAACTCTAGCTACTCTGGCTTCCCGTCGGGATTTCTCGATTCATAGATGGCGCACCCCGAGCGGATGAGAAAATTTTTAGACATGATATTTAATACAGCGTCGACAGTCTTAACCTTTCTATAGTCACTGATATATAGAGTCGTTTGAGAGAATATTATTGTGAATCGATCACACCTATACTATTATAGGCCAGTAAAATTAGACAAAATTAGTCGAAAATTTGTTGTAATTCGATTCAGGATGCCATTTGGAAAAATCGATATAGGTATTTATTATAACATATTTAGCATTTCAAGGGATCCAATTTTAAAGTGGCGCACAATGGTTTAATGTGAAAAAATCGTGAATAAATAATAATAAATAAGTTTCTTGGGGTAGTTCGGAGACTATATTGCCGATGGGTGTTTCAAATTTTTTACACCACTAGAACACTAATAGGCGGTTAATTTGAGACCTGGTAAGTTGAAATCAACCAATAATTTGTTTAAATAATTGCAAAAAACCGATCAAATTTTCAAAATTTACATGTATTTTTCGTTCTATATGGGAAAAGCTCTGTGCATTTGAAACGTTCATGACATATATGCCCTTTATGACTCTTAAAAGTGATCCTGAAAATTTCGTTAAAAAATGTTAATTACTTTACGAGAAATTTTTAATTTGTTTATTAAAAAGGGTATAGGTAATGTTTATTAACAATTGATACAGTTTCCGTCATCTTAATTGGGTTCATTTTTTTGTCGAGACTTATATTTTATGAATCTGTTTAGAGCAGATCAAATTTTCGTTACTTTCACCTTCAAAATGGCGGCTGAAAAAGTGGGACTTTTTGGGTTATGTTTTTTGATAATATCTTTGCAACAAATAAAGATATCGCTATGCCACTTCGACATTCGGCGCCTTCAAAAAGTATAATTCCATTTATTTCATCCACACAGTATAAAAAAAATTTAAACAAGGAATAAAATAGGGGTTAAAAATTGAGGAGAATTTCATCTCTTTTCGTTCCCTGCCTGCGCCTTGCCGTGCGCAATAGGGTTAAAAGCGGTATATGTTAATATACAGGCACCTACATAAATACCTATGCGTTTAACTGTTTAAACCTATGAATAGAGAACCCCAGGAAGGAGCCAAAGCTCTATGGGCATTATAAAATACGTGCGACGGAAATCGCCCTGTATGGAGACTGAATTTTGACAAAATATTTTTATATTTGACAGTTGTCACGGTGGTTTGTGCTATTAGATATTTGTGTAGTTCTTCGATAAGTACTTTTTGGAGATCTATTATGGTTAGCTGTGCAGCCTGCGGCTATTCCGTGACTACCAGAACAAAATGTTTGGGGGTAAGTATCGATATCGGTAAGTACTTTTGTAAACCGGAAACGGCATGCCGCCATATGCAGAGACTGGACCGGTCCACCGTAAAGCCCAAATTTGCTCCTTCCTGGGGTTCTTTATTCATAGGTTTAAACAGCACCCCCACACCTGACACCATTTACTGTAGCCAAGCGTTTTGACACAGAATAAATAGCTTTGCAACAGAAGCCTCCTTACGGACATGTGACAAAAATAAGCGAGTCTCCATTTCAATTTACATGAAGATAGACAGTATTTTATACATAAATTTGGTTCTAATACAATCTCTTTGCCATGTAGATTAACGTAAAATCAAATAAAATGCACAATATTAATGTCTTTAGGAGATATTTCGCTAAAAAGCGAGTCTCCTTTTGACACATGTCACTAAGGAATCGTCTGTATTACTCGTTAGTCTGTGGTTTTGATCTGGAAGTAGTGTCAGGTGTGGGGTACAATAATTTTTGTTGTTAATGGGCTAGTACCAGGGACTCTTTAAAATAAGGGGACCCAGCATGTCACAGTCTATCACATAGGAAAAGTGAAGCCTTGTTTTCTCTATATCTCCAAGGAGACCACATAAGTGGGCTGGTACAAGGTTATGTTATATGTCATTGTTCAACTGCCATCAGGTTTTATCTGACATGCCAGTGACATAGATTCCAAAGGATGCAAAATATTTCCGATCATAATTCACAATTTTTAAGTTTTCTTACTTCCAGATAGTCAGTTAAAGGTAATGCGGCCGCCTGTAGTAGTCCCAATAATCGCAACCACATTTTTCTTGTCTCACCTTTAGTAATCCTACAATTCCCATTACGTGGGCATTACGTATAAGTAAGTAGTTCAAAACAAAAATGGTATTTCCTAAATATTAAATTATTAAGCAGGTAGCTTCAGTCAGGTCTTTTTTTAAACAGTTTTTATCTACAATTATATAAGTTTATTTTACGTTTGTGAGGTACCTTGGGAGAGAAATAAAATTACAAAAATGAGCACCTAGAAAAACTACATGATTAGAACTAAGTACAAGACCTAATCTTATTAGTCCATCCCGAAATCTGTGAAAGTTCTTTGGGTAGATACATTCAACAAGGGAAGAAAGTTCAAGTACGTACTTACCTATTATACCTACATAATATTACAAATGGTTTGAGGAACCTGGTAACAAGGTGCGACAAATTCTCAAATAAGCAAAATCGGCACTGACTTACCATATTTATATTACTTAAATTCCTGAAAATAATTGCAGGAAACCAAATTCAAATATAAAATAAATTTGATTCATTTGGCACTTGCCATATTCTGTGTTTGTTGACAGAACATTGTCAAGTCTAATTTTTAGAAATCACATTAATTTTTACTAACAATCAAAGTAGCTGTTATATCCATAGATTCTCCAATAAAATGGCATACTTGGCATCATTGAGACCATTAGAATGGGGAAAGAAACGGCCTCACTTTGGAAAGTATAATGCTGGGTCCCCTTACTTCAAAGGGTCCCTGGCTAGTACGATTGAATTTAAAAAATTTGATGATTGCAATGGTGAACTACAGTCATATAGTTCCCTAAAAGCCCCTTGTCCAAGATAGATATCCACAATCTTATAGAAATTTGAAAATACCTTAAGGGGGCATTATCACACATAGTGCCAACCCAAGTCTGTTTTTAAAATTAGTAGGTCTTTCAAAAAACCAATGCTCAACTCAAATTCTACATTATATTGCGCATATTTGGAAAAAAAAATCAGCCAAATCTGATGTTTCGTTTGCGAAAACAATATACCTGAAATGTATTTTCTTCTTCTTCTCTAATAAAAAATTACCAGAACCTTTAGGTATATTGTTTTTCCAAACGAGCCATCAGATTTGGCTGATTTTTTGTCCAAATATGCCCAATATAATGCAGTATTTGAGTTGGGCATTGGTTTTTTGAAAAACATAATGATTTTCAAAATAAACACAAAAAACTCACTTGGGTTGGTAGTATTTAATGCCATGTGTGTTTATGCCACCTTAAGATATTTAAGGTAGTAGTAATCTTCTTTATCATAATATATCCATGGGTCTGGATCAAAACCGTGTGTGCCAACTTCAGGGTACCTAATTGATTAGTGATTTGTGGGCTGACAGTATATGCCAGCATGGCAGCTTAAATACCTGCTATCTGCTGGATGAGGCTGGATTCTAAGAATAAAACTGCTTGCTTCAAGTCTCCCTGTTGTTTGATACAAAGGCCTGGAGGGTAGGTAGGTACCTAGGTACCCATTAATAACTTTTATAAATAAATAATATAAGTGCTTAAATCCCACAGTATTTCCGTATACATGTCATATTTTGTTTATTTGAAAACATATTTTCCTTTTAGTGCTTGTGAAAGTGGACTATTGAAGTTTAATAATAAGCTGCAGAAAGTATGGAGTAGAGTTTTGAAAAAGCTTATTCCAACAATATTCCTATTATGGTGACGATAGATGTGTTGCACTGATATATTGTCACACTAATCGTGTGTGCCGGAGGGTTGGACTGACCCTCGCGACTTGCCGGGATCACTGGGAGGGGTCGATGTCGCTGACGGAGCGTAATCCAATGAGACACAGGTATACACAAAAATAACTTGTATTGTTCCAAAACTCACACGACCGTTTGTAACCGCATCTTTACTGTTTGGGAGACGCGTGGCGGAACTGTGGACCAGCGGGACCGCGACTGACCGGCGCGCGAGGAACCCGAGGGCAAGGGTTCCCGCTGGCTCGCGATTTGCAGAGACCGATCTCCAACAACCCGGCGATCACCAACGCTCCAGCATGACCCCCGGAGGAATCTGCCGTCAAGCCCCCTCGCAGTCGGGCCAGAACACAGGCTTGCTGAACAGCTGCACCTTGTGCGCGATCCCCTCCGGGATGGTTGGCGATCTAGTGGCTGCTGAAAAGCGGGATCCACTGATACCCAGCTTGGAAACTGAGCTGTACTTGTACCCGCAGATTCTGCGGAGTCTTCGGGTGGACTTTGATCTAATTATTGTTTAACTTATTAATTAATCCTCGTATTTACATTATTGATTGTCCCTCGTACTCATTAAATTTGTTATTGTTATTTTTACTATTGTTTTGTTTGGTAGAAGTTGGTTTGAATAATTCGGTCACTGGTCCACAGATGTCACTTTGGTGACATTAAGGAACACCCTGTATAAAAACAATTTAGATCTATTATCACCGGAATATAGAACAGTGAGAGTACAAGGGTGGGTAAATTGATATATTTTTAATATTAGATTAGCTAGTAAATATTCTTGCTTATACAGGGTGTCCAACCTTAAAACTGTACAAATCCGTAAAATCTTTATTTTTGGAGATAATCGCCTAAACTTTTTTTTGTTTGAAATACCTTCAAAAAGATTTTTTTATTTAAAATCTGACCCAGCAGCGTTAATTAGAACACCTCAAAACCCCCATATACCAAATTTGAATAAAAAATATACAGGGAGCTCCATTCTGCAGGATGTCAAAGTTGAGCAAAATGGGAATTTTAAAGGCATCTGGCGAGTCAAGTGTGCCACGGAATCCCTTCAAAACAGTTTCAGCATATCGATTGTATCTAGCGCCATCTTTTGAGATGAGCAATACCTTAAAATTGGATTATTTTTTATTTAAAAACTAAGAGGAACTGGCAAAAATGAAATATACCAGGGAGTAGGGAGTCTATACTAAACTTCTACTATCCGCCTGCGTGCAGTTTTCTATATGTCTACTATATTATAGCAGAGAGGTAGGTACGTTATGTTGTCGTCACATGAATGTTGTCGGTTGCATACTTTAGCGTTCACCGTTATTCCTTCAGTGTTTTGGTACCTATTTAATTTTTTGGAAATCTCTTGTTTGTGCTATATATACGTGATATAGGTACCTTTTTTGGATGTTAATATATTTATGTTAAAAAGTGACGTACGTTGTTACTTTAATTAACATACTAGCAATATGATAAAAATAATCAAGAATGAAACTGCGTAAAATTGTAACGCGCATAAAATGTTAAAATACAGGGAATATAAAGGTCTTTAACCATTTTTGAACAGGAGTTTTAGAGATTTGGCTGTTGTGACTTATTAATAGGTACCTATACTGGGTGGCCCACCACGAACTGCATCGATCTAAATATATGGAAAACTAAAAGTAGGAAAATTCTGAAAATTTGGCACCTCACCAATGCCGATGGGCGCTGCTCAACTAAAATATGTTGGTGAATCTGGCACTTCCAGTTATACCGGAAGTCGATATCAACTTTCTTATCTCAAATAGAACACCCTGTATGTTATTGCATTTTTGGATTCCAGGCGTCATTTTGGAACAAAAACATGCAATAACATGTGCTATGTCTAAATCCAACCGTTTTTGAGATATTTCCATCTTTCCGAAAAAAACTACAGATGCAGACCTAAAGTCAATTAGCAATTTATACGAGGAAACCGCGAAATTTCAAAACGAATTTTTGGCATCGTGTAACAGAAGCCCTGACCTAGTGATCTCTGCTGAGAAATAAATCCGTTATTATACAGGGTGTTCACAAAATATGAATAAAAATTACAATCAAAATGTGCTTAAATCTCGAAATTTTCAAATGGAAACCCCCATTTTTTAATGCGATCTTATTCACCACTAAAAACGATGACAACTTTGTGTAAGGTTTCCTATACCTAAATGCAGAAATTTTCGATTAATTTACGAAAAACCCATTTTTCGCCCATAAAATGCGGGGTTTGCTTAACGCTTGGAAAATCATATTAGCCGTGGACGTTGAAAAGACAATCGCGGGTGAGGAAATGTCACTTGGTTTATCAATTATTGTTAACAATAATGCCGGCGCGCTTAAATTACCCCACAGCGTTAATCAGAACACCCCAAAACCCCCATATACCAAATTTGAACAAAAAATATACAGGAAGTTCCATTTTGTAGGGTGTCAAAGTTGAGCAAAATAGTAATTTTTAACACATCTAGCGAGTCAAGTGTGCCATGGAATCCCTTTAAAACAGTTGAATGGTCAACAGGACCACACAAAATGTTCGTGTGAAAAGATTTACTATACAAAAATATACAGAGTATTTTTGTCTGAGGAATCTCAAAATTCTGAAATTTTATGAAACTTGTACGGATCAAGAGTGCTCTGGAATCATTGCAAAAATATTAATAAACACAAAAGTAATGTATTTCTTTACAAAATGCCAACTAACAAATAAAAACAATTTAAATTATTGGACCTTTCTCAACAAAGTCATTGTCTAAGATGATACATTTTCTGTGCGTTTCTTGTTGTGTCACACCAGCCGGCATCTTAACTGATATGGACTTACTGACTGGCAGGCTTCTGTATTTTTTAGACCTAGTTCGTTTATAGTGGGTGGAGTGATTTTGATATACTTACTCGATTTTTGACCCGTATAAAGTTCCAAAAATTCAGTAATTTGAGATGGCACAGATAAGAACACTCTGTATATTTTGTATTGGACCTTTACACACCAACACCTTGAGTGGTCCTATTGACCATTCAACTGTTTTCAGGGGATTCCATGGGCCATGGCACGCACTTGACTTGGCAGATGCCTTTAAAATTCCTATATTTTGCTCAAATTTGACACCCTGCAGAATGGAACTCACTGTATATTTTTTATTCAAATTTGGTATATAGTGGTGTTGGGGTGTTCTGATTAACGCTGTGGGGTCAGATTTTAAATAAAAAAATCGCTAAATGGTTTTACTGAAAATCAGGGGTATAACAAAATCGAAGCCGGCCCTGGATTTGCATTTTGAAAATGGCAGGAAGGTGAAAAGAAGCGGTTTTTGAAGCCCTTTCAAACAAAAAAAAGTTTAGGCGATTATCTCCAAAAATGAAGATTTTACGGATCTGTACAGTTTTAAAGTTGGACACCCTGTATGTAGACTTATCACAAGTAACATAAACCACCAAGTTATTTCGACTGACAAAAATGTAAATCTGTACATGAACATTATTTTTGTTAAAATCGACTATTTGAACTTTTGTATCGGTCTTCGGGTGGACTCGTTATACCTACATTAGACGCGCCTTTCCAGTGTTTCATGTATATTTCGTTGGTATAGGTGTAATTTTTCGAGACATTCTAATAGTGTGTCTAAACACAATTCCATTTATAGTATTCGAAGTTTTTTTTCACATTATATCCTAATCTGAAAAAGAGTTAAAAAGCTTTATTGTTTTAAATAGAAATATAAAGTGTAGACATAGCTAAGAACCATTGAGAACAAGTTAAGTGCTTCCTCATATACGGATCATACCATCCTCATTTTTATAATAATTATTAACAGTTTAAACAGACCCACACTCGACACAAATTATTATATCTAGAAGTAGTGTCAGGTGTGGGGTACAATTTTAGGTATTAGAACATAAAACATTAAAATGTAAGTCGACAGCAACTACGACCCAGAAATATTTCAAATTGTAGGTAGGGACTTCTTGGCCAGTTGCGGCGGATCGGAAGCTCCAAAAGCGGCCGCCCGGCAACAGCGCTCCAAGTGCGCCGCCGGCTCTCGGGCGAGTCTCGCGGCCGGTCCGCCCGCCGCCGCCCCTTCCGCCGCGCCGCGCGTCCCCAACAGTCGGCCAATCGGCGCTAGCGGCGCCACCGGGCGAGCCAATAGCGCGACGGCAGCGCGGCCCGCCATGGGGGAGTGCCGGGCGCCCGTCCTCCCCGGATTGATTCGTTTTTTGTCGGCCGTAGAAGGCAGGCGGCGCCGGACGAACGCTGGAACTCGTAGTTGGCGCACGCCGGACTCACCGGGACAAAAAGGCAACGGTGGAAATAATAATATCGCGGCCTCACAACCCTCCAAACTATAAGGCGCGTGCAAGACGTAGGTATACTGCAAACAGGCAGCGGCAAAAACTGAACGCAATTTAAAAGAATAATTCAACAGGTCGCGCCTGCAAATTACGAGAGCAGTGTCCCTGAAATAAATACCTACCACAATTATAACAACGCATCTACATATCTCATCAAAAGCAACAACTTTTTTCAAATTTTTTTTTTCGAGAACCTTTTAGTTTTTAAAATAAAAACAATTATCTAAAATTTCAATGTGTTTTTGTTAACCGCCACTGAAGCAAGTCGAAACTGCGGTTATTGGTTGATTAATAACTCATACGTACTTATAGATATGTATAATAATAAAAAACACAAAGGATGAGGACGCATTTGGGTGTCAAATTCCTATTTACTAGATACCGTTGACTGAAATAGTTAGATAAATATTTAAATATAGGTATTAATAATATATTAATATTAAATAATAAATTATTTATATATGATATTCAAATATTTCAGTCATAACGTTTACTAACTATTTAAAATTAATAACGTTAGGTATATGATAAACTAAAAATCAAAATTACTAAAACTGGGACACTTTTGACTTAACAAAAATATCAAGGTTATATATTATGTTATTATTGAACTATCAACTGTCGCAAGGGCGTCGCCAGCCGATGGCCCAGGGGGGGGGGCGATGGCTGGCGAAAGGGTCAGGGTATGAAACAAAAAATTATTTTGTCTGTGAAAAATTTATTACGGAACAATGACCATGACTACTATTTGTTATGTAAAAAAGTATAACGAAAAACTGATATCTATATCTTAAGAAGTCATCACTTCTTCCGAGTGTCCCGCGACGCTCACTGTTTTTTGAATAACCCCAGTATACATGCACTCATAGAAGGATTTATTTGTATTCAATAAGATTTGTTAATATTTAAGAAATGGGTTATTACCGAATATTCTCTACTAAATATTTATTAACAGTTAACAAATCATATACTAGAAAGCTTTTTTTTCACCAAAAACATATTTATTAAATATGAAATATAAAAAATTATTTATTAATATTTAATAAATCAGTTGTTTGTCGTATTTATATCACCTCATTTTCTCAATTTTCTCAAACTATGAATAAATAAAAATATAAAAAATAATTTAAGCAGAATGATAATGAATAATAACGAAAACAATCATTTAAAAAATATATATTTTTTATTGCAGACATATATTAAAATAAATTGATTTTATGCAACCATATATATTGATTCAATATTCAATTGTAATAAATATTTGTTTGTCTCGAAGAAACTTCTGAAAATAGTTTTAATAAATCTAGTTTATGATTCCCGAATTCCCAAATAAATCCTTCTATTAGTGTGTATGTATGTACTTTCCTTGTAGGTAAGGAATGGTATTTGTAAAGTCACTTGAAACAGCATAAAAAACTCTAATTGCATAAAAAACTCTAATATAGGACATAAGCGTCACGCAGTTTTTTAAAGATATACATATTCTACAAGCAAAATAATATTTCCCTTTTAAGGGTTTTTAAGGTTGTCGTCAAACACAACGTAAAGGTTAATGCTCCATACAATATTGTCAAAAGGTCTCTAAAAAGCCATATTGATATTATCGATTACAACTATTTACGCAAGTACCTATATCCTAAAATCTGTGAAATTATCGCACGCCTATCCACTGCATTTCGCTGTAGAAGTGGCCAGCCGTCGAACAGTGTAGCCCATGCAAGTATTGGTGATATATTATATTAGGCGAGCATATAGTCACTTGATTTTACTACAGTATCTATCGTCTCTGTCTCCTTCATCTCCTTTTACTTCTAATACCAGGTGCGGTTTAATATGGTTAAAAAAGTGTTTTATTGTCGGAAGCGCCTGTTCTCGAGCTACCTACCCTGGTAAAATATAAATGAACTCAATTGGAACACCACTGTATACGAGCGCGATCTATTTCATAGCATTTACCACGCTCTGCTACTGGTAAAAATACCAGACTTATCAGCAGAAATCACCCGTATAAAATTCAACGATTTTTATGCTGTTCCAAGTGACTTTAGAAATACTATACCTACCTTCCCTACTTAATGTAAGTGTAATGTATTCAATATTTAACTTAACATCGTTTCACTCACCTATATGAAAATAATAGAAAGCTAAATTTTGATTTGCTCACAAGCACAAAGCTCACATTTATTTATATTTTACAAAAACAACTGACACTATTTTATGGAAAATACGAAAGTTAAACGCAGTGACTGAGTGACTCACCAAACAAACTTTCTAGATTTTTTTAATCCTCTAGGGGGGCAGCTGTCCCTCCCTGCCCCCCCTTGGCGACGCCCCTGAACTGTCGTAGTTTCCGAAAGAGACCAGTTGCAATAACTTTTAATAAATTGTGCTGCGTAAAGCCAGTCTACCTATATACTATCTACTCGTATACCTAATATACTAGAAGTGTTTTCTCGAACTGCATGTACACATAGATAATGTATGTGTTATATGTACTTATTATCTACAATTAGGTTACATTGATTATTGCCATGTCTGGTTTCACATAAATTGAATTATAAAATAGCATAGATTTTTATTGTTAATTTAGAAGTTAAATTACTTACATTGAATGTAAATGTGTTCTTATAGGATTTATCGTATACCTACCTACCTATAGAGTGGTGGCTCGTGGTACCTAATTTACTGTTCATTTTTTAATTTGGTGCGCTCTTTAGAA
This sequence comes from Pseudeuparius sepicola, assembly GCA_963920635.1. Lineage (NCBI taxonomy): Eukaryota > Metazoa > Arthropoda > Insecta > Coleoptera > Anthribidae > Pseudeuparius > Pseudeuparius sepicola. Next base: position 103,344,627 of record OY987299.1, on the reverse strand, counting down.
GACAATATTATAATTTATACGATGTCCTATACAATATTAATACCTCGATTAATGCAGTGCTATAAAAGCAACGTGTCAAACTCTTTTTTAATTTCTGTGGCTGCAGTAGGTAGGCACTATGTGACGCAGATTTCAAAAATTTCCAAAAACATTCGTGAATTTGGCCGTTTCGTTCATATCTTAAAATAATAGCAAGTTGTTGGTGCGGGTATATAGGTATCAAATAACAGGTTTTCCAGCCAGAGAGTAGTTTATTTATAATATCATTGCCAAATTTGTTATTTCCAAGCTTTCGCTCTAGCTTCTTCAGGGCTATAAGTTCAAATTTATTTTTAAAAGAGGTCAAAAGCGAAAAAAAAATATACTTACAATTATTATTCGCTTTTGACCTCTTTTAAAAATAAATTTGAACTTATAGCCCTGAAGAAGCCCTCAATCCAGAGCGAAAGCTTGGAAATAATAAATTTGGCAATGATATTATAAATAAACTACTTCTGGCTGGAAAACCTGTTATTTAGTACCACCTATAAAAATTACATTACATCAGCTGTTACCTTTTCACTCAGTTATATAGGTATCAGTAGTTTCATCGCACACTGAATCGCTACAAACCGTGCTTCTGACAAACTATGTTAAAATAGCATCTAATATACAGGGTGGCCCACCACGAACTGCATCGATCTATATATGGAAAACTAAAAGTAGGAAAATTCTGAAAATTTGGCACCTCACCAATGCGGATGGGCGCTGCTCAACTAAAATATTTTGGTGAATCTAGCACTTCCGGTTATACCGGAAGTCGATATCAACTTTCTTATTTCAAATGGAACACCCTGTATATTATTGCATTTTTGGATGCTAGGCATCATTTTGGAACAAAAACATTCAACATATCCTATGTCTAAATCCAACCGTTTTTGAGATATTTGCATTTTGCCGAAAAAAAAATACAGATGCAGACCTAAAGTTAATTAGCAATTTATACGAGGAAACCGCGAAATTTCAAAACGAATTTTTGGCATCGTGTAACAGAAGCAGATCTCTGCTGAGAAATAAATCCGTTCGTATACACAATAGATAAATTTGTTTATTATCTACGCGCCAATCTATACGGAGAATAGGTACATAATCTTTGTTTGTGTAATTTAAGCGAGCCGGCATTATTGCTGACAATAATTTATAAACCAAGTGACATTTCCTCAGCCGCGATTGTCTTTTCAACGTCCACGGCTAATATGATTTTCCAAGCGTTAAGCAAACCCCGAATTTTATGGGCGAAAAGTGCGTTTTTCGTGAATTAATCGAAAATTACTGCATTTAGGTAGGTATAGGAAACCTTACACAAAGTTGTCATCATTTTTTGTGGTGAATAGGATCGTATTAAAAAAAATGGGGGTTTCCATTTGAAAATTTCGAGATTTAAGCATATTTTGAATGTAATTTTTATTCATATTTTGTGAACACCCTGTATACGAACGGATTTATTTCTCTGCAGAGATCACTAGATCAGGGCTTCTGTTACACGATGCCAAAAATTCGTTTTGAAATTTCGCGGTTTCCTCGTATAAATTGCTAATTAACTTTAGGTCTGCATCTGTATTTTTTTTTTTTCGGAAAAAATGCAAATATCTCTAAAACGGTTGCATTAAGACACATTCCAAAATGATGCCTAGCATCGAAAAATGCAATAATATACAGGGTGTTCCATTTGAGTTAAGAAAGTTGATATCGACTTCCGGTATAACCGGAAGTGCCAGATTCACCAAAATATTTTAGTTGAGCAGCGCCCATCGGCATTGGAGAGGTGCCAAATATTCAGAATTTTTATACTTTTAGTTTTCCATATATGGGTGTTTTTTTTAGAGGCGGAGAACTTTAAATTGGCAACACTGTTTCCTGCGACAGCCGATTTGACAGTTCTTGGTTTTTTTTAAATCAGTTTGGTTTGGCAATTTATCATGAATAGACTGACGCCGGAGCAACGTTTGCAAATTGTTCAAAATTATTCTGAAAAAAATGGTTCAATTCGAGAAACACATTGGGCATTACGTGAGTTTTATGGTGCTCATAATGGTCCTTCCAAGCGATTAAATCGAGAAACTATGGATCGATTTCGCAATACGTTTACTCTAAACCTAAACGATAATACGCATCCCGTAAGACATCATACAGTGCGCACAAAACAAGCGATTGCAAGCGGTACAGAGACATGATCACTAACTTTTTCGTGCCTCAATAATTGGAAGGCAGTAATGTTGCAGACATGTGGTTTCAGCAGGACGGGGCCACATGCCACACAGCGAGCGATAAAATTAATTTACTGACAGAAACTTTTGACCTACGATTAATTTCACGAAATTGACCTCCTTAACTGACCACCTCGTTCGTGCGATTTGACGCCATTAGATTATTTTCTTTGGAGATATGTAAAGTCAGATGTCTACGCCGATAAACCAGAAACAACTCAGCACTGGAAATCCAATATTCGACGCGTTATTGCCGAAATACAGCCTGATTTACAGCTAAGAGTGTGTGAAAATTGGACCTCCAGATTACATGTACGCGCCAGCCGCGGAGGCCAGATGCCCGAAATCATATTCAAACATTAATGCCAAAGAATTATCTTTCAAATAAAGATAATTTCATGGATATTAAAAACATTTTTGTATGTTTTATTTCAATTTAAAGTTCTCCGCCTCTAAAAAAACACCCATAGATCGATGCAGCTCGTGGTGGGCCACCCTGTTTATGTACCTATCAATTTTTAACCTATTTTGACGTATAGGTACCTTTAAAAAATTATTTGCTTGCAAATGTTGTTTCATAGCCACAGTGGCGGTCATAACGGGGTAGCAGAGATATAGCGAAGCTACCCCTGAAAGGGGCCAAAGGGGCCCCGAAGTGGCCCCGGCCTCTACATAGACGTAACTAGGGGGGGGGCTAGGGGGGCTTAGCCCCCCCTACATTTCTATTAGCCCTCCCTAAAATGTAAAGGATGTGCGAAGATATGCTTCTCGTAAACAGAATACACAGATAGAAATACAATTCTTCCTAGAAAAATATTTGTTGTTTGATCACGAATTATTTGCCAGAAATAATATTTATTTCCGTAAAAACTATGTTATTTAAATGAAGATTAATTTTTTTTAATTAAAAAATAAGTGCCTTTTGGGTAAGGTATTTGATTTGTTTGACACATTATTGTTTAGTGGAAGCATATATTATTTTCCTGAAATAAGGTATTACTTGGTGCAAACAAGAATGATTTTTATTTACAGTTTATAGCTTTTGATTGTTTGGGTCAACCACATTGTTATTTGGTTTGAATTTGACCTTATTTGTGTTAAATAATACTGCGTACCATTTTGTAGCTGTCTCACTCCAGAGAATGAAAGATAGAAAGAAAGAGAAAATATGGGAGGCAGAGGGCGCACTCTAGTGTCGGCGTTCAGCGCTGTTCCGTGTCCGTGAAACTAGTACCTGCCTGCAGTCTCCCTGGAGTTTTGTGCCCCCAGTTTTATTATCATTTATAAGCCGCCGAGTAGCAGAATGTAGTGTGGTGTACTGGGTGTAGTATGTATTGTGTGTTTTCAACTTATTTTGTAAGTACACGCATAAACAATAATAGAAACAAATCTCAAAGAACTACTTTAAATATATCATATAGACCACCTCTATGCTGATGAGGCGCTTTCCTTGGTATGTTTTGTATAGTTTCTTATAACAAATATTGTTATTTTAATTGTATTTAAATAAATATTTTTATAGCATTACAAATTATCGTGTTTTTCTACTCCAATTTTCATCTTTGTGAATTGAGTAATCTTTTTGTTTTTTATTGGAATCGACAAAAACTAAAGTTTGAGAATAATGATGATACTTTAAATATATAATATTTTATTTGAGTGAATACCCTGAATGAGTAATTCAACCCACCACAGTGTTTCGCGCAACTTTCTTAATTTTTTAAATAGAATAAATGTTTGTAGATTTGTTCCTTCGAAATATATTATTTATTCAATTCAAATCATTAGTATCTCCATTGGAATAAAAATTAATTTCTTCCAAATAATATTTTCTTTGTCTCAAATTAAATGTTGTTTTTATATTGAAACAAACCAAATGTTTTATTCAAAGTTAGTGTAGGGTTCGCCATATACAAGAATCAAATTTGTTTGAGTTAAATAAATTATATTTGATTCAAGTATCTCTTTCTATCTCTGTAGATCTAACATTCGGACAACGCAACGTTACGCAACACGGCGAACACCGCACGCGCCTTTTTAAATTCACCAGTTTCGACGAATCGCTTGCTCTTGCGGAATCTTGCGCCTTGTGCCCCCACAAAATCCGACTGAAATTTAAACGCTCAAGCGAGAGCGAACACACCGTGCCTGCTGCCGAGAGAAAGAGAGACGAGACGGGCGTATCGGAGAATGTACTTTTGCTGTGCCAGACTCCAGACTTTTATTTTGTTATTCATCCAGTGTATTGTTGTTTTGTTATAATATGTACTATGTAAATAATCTTGCATCACAAAATAGCAGACATTCCCAACATTTTTTCTCTGGTTTCTACTCGGAAACCTCTACTTTTTCATAATGGTTTTTTCTTAAATGAATTAAAGGTGATTCAAAATTACCAGTAAATAGACCTATACATTATTTTTTGAAGCCTTAAAATTAATGTTTTTGGGTGTGGCATGCACCTCAAGGGTGGTACAGGGTGATCCAATCAGTAACATATTTAGAAGGGCGGGACCGAACCCATGTCGGAATTTGAAAATATTCACTCCAGCTTGTAAATTTGAAGATATTGGGATTTCCCAAGACTAATTTTATGTAATATTTCTTCAAATTTTTAAAAAACTTCGCCTGCGGCGCATTTTTTAGAATTATTTTAAATGCCCTTGTTTAAAAAAAAAGACACAAAAACTGTCCCTCCACCACTCGAAATTAATTCCTATATACGTCACAGAAGTGATCCAAACTCGTAACCCCAGGCCTATACCATTTTACAGAATGACATGTAAAAAATATACCTTTGAATAAGTAGCGTAACGACTTTCAAAAATTTCTTCTTAATGGATTAAATAAATCTTTGTCGGGGCCCCGCATTTTCATGCGGCATCCGGCCCCGCAAAATCTTGAGCCGGTCCTGATCAGCCCCCCCTAAAAATACGACCTAGTTAGGTACGTCTATGGGCCTCTACCACAATTCTTAAAACTTAAATAGTCCACTTATTGGTCTGTACCTAAATAAATGCGGAGAGATTGCTGACATATTGAAGAAAATAAGGAAATAATTTCTAGAGTTGCACTCAAACTATAAATGTGTACTAGAACATTCCGAACGAATTGCAAACAAATGGGGAATAACAACAACCTTCAAAAATACGAGAGTTAAAAAAATTAAATTATTTTTCGATGAGTTAGCTTCAGATGAGATGATGGAGAATAGTAGTAAGAAGTTTGAAGTGACAGTTTTTAATGCATCTTTGGACATTTTCATTAATCAAGTATCTAACAGACTTGAGAGCTTACTTAAAATGTGTGAAATATTTCAAATACTGCAACCTGAAATTTTGCTGAATGTTACCGACACAGAAATTGCCAACCATTGCCAGCAATTAATTAAAAAATATAATGAAGAAATTTTAACAAATTTGATTCCAGAAATTTGTCAGTATCTTTCATTGTACAAGGAAGATCAAAGAGAGCTGAAAACCGTATAATTCGTAATCTACGTATATATGCGCTGCACAAAATGATCCTAAAAGTAGAGTAGATTGACGTGGCATCAGACTAATAAAAATAAAGGGGACGAATTATTTGTTTACAAATTTAAGTGAATTGTTGACAGGCAGAGTTATTTATTACTATCCACGTGTTAACAAATATTGGTTCTTTACTGACCTACCCCAAACATGTTGTCACATTATTTAAGAGTAACAATAACTAGGAATATCATAAATAAAACAGGCAATTTCTTTAGTAGATGCATTGAACGTAAAATTGCCCCCACTTATAAAACTCAGACGGAACAGTAAAGTAAAACAATCAGTAGTATAGCAAAGGGTACTCCAGGGCGGAAGTGACGTCACAAGATGGCCGCCAAGGCGGGAAATTTGAAAATGGCCTTGACCTGCGGGTTCAATGAACTTTAAGGGGTCACGTTCAGTTAACCTTGACCTGAAGGTTATCTAGAGGCCAAGGGGTTACCAGATCGATAACCTTTAAGGGGTTATTGACCCGCGGGTTAACCTTGAAGGGGTCACCTTGTTACCTTCACCGGTCAATGAACTTTAAGGGGTCACGTTCAGTTAACCTTGACCTGAAGGTTATCTAGAGGCCAAGGGGTTACCAGATCGATATCCTTTAAGGGGTCATTGACCCGCGGGTTCAATGAACTTTAAGAGGTCACCGTTAACCTTGACCTAAAGGTCAATGAACTTTAAGAGGTCACCGTTAACCTTGACCTAAAGGTCAATGAACTTTAAGAGGTCACCTTGTTAACCTTGACCTGAAGGTCGATGAACTTTAAGAGATCACCTTGAGTTAACCCCTGAAGGTCAGTGATCTTGTCACCTTGACACGTGGACCTTGATATAAAAAACGTAAGCAAAAATTATGCTGATGTTTGCACTAAAACAGTTGACGTAGCATTTAGGTGGGGGGAGGGATTGGAGATATAAGCAGGATGCCGTTGGGAGAGCTCACTATACCCAGTCAACAGTGCTTGAATAATATTGAAATATGTCTTTTCTCAAACAGTTGAACGAAAATAACTTCGTAAAAGAAATTGTGAGTGCAAGAGAGTTAGTGGTTGGTGAAAAACATAAAATTTTATCTTTTAGAAGAATTGAAACAAGGTACGGGGAGAAAGTGTTCGTCGAATTTGAAAATTTTCAAACTGCGCTACCTGCACGGTTCGTAAAAGAATTTACGTCTGAACGCATCGAAGACATAAACCAGGAAATCACCAACGGAAAGAAGATCTTCTTGACGAGTCTGGGCCTCATTGGTAGGACAACGAATATTAAATTTGAGGAAGAATGAATCCCACTGACAAGAGGCGACGCAGACAACACTACAAAAGAAGATTGGAATTTTATCTAAGATCTCTTCAAAATTTGAAATATGAAATTCAAATGTATGAAATAAATAAAAAGTTCGAAAACATAAATTTAGAAAATTGTAAAAAATAAAATATGAAATCTAGTCTATCTTTTATTTACCCCTACAAAATTGAAACTCAAATCCGAAAGTTCCGATTGCTTCTGAGCGCAGAACATATAAATACGTCCAAGTGCATTTGACTGGAATCAGTTCAATGTCATCCTTCACAGGTGAAGGGTTGGTGAACACGCTAATAAATAAGTTGCCCGTCGAATTACATCTTCCTGGATATCAGTTTTGTGGTCCTGGCACAAAATTACAAAAAAGAATTGCGAGAGGTGACGCTGGTATAAATAAGTTAGACGCTGCGTGCAAGGAGCACGATATTGCATATTCAGAAAATAGATCTTTAAAGGAGAGACACGCAGCCGATTTAGAATTGGAAAATAGGGCTTGGGGACGTGTTAAATCAAAAGACGCAAAATTTGGTGAAAAGGCTGCCGCTCTTCTAGTCACGACCGCAATGAAAACTAAACGAAAATTGGGAATGGGAATAAAGCCGAAAAAAGGTTCGGTTTCTTTTAAAAAAGATATCGTGGGAAAAGTCTCGAGATCATTGAAAAAAACATTTGATAGAGATCAGCTTAATGATGTCAGGAATTTAAAGAAAACTTCATCGGCAGCTTTGCGCGCTGCACGATTAGCCATCAAGAAGGTGGGAGGGAAACGAAAAATTCGAGTACCGAGAGTGATTCCCTTTGAAAAGAAAACAGGGGGTTTTTTACCCCTACTGCCCCTCTTAGGAGCTTTGGGGGCCCTCGGTTCGGTAGCTGGTGGTGCTAGCGCTGTTGCGAAAACCGTTATAGACGCAAAAAACGCGCAGAAAAAAATGGATGAACAAATACGTCATAATAGGGCAATGGAAGCTATTGGAAAAACGGGATCTGGGCTTTACTTAAAGAAAAATAATCACGGAGGATTCGGTTTATATTTAAAGAAAAAAACTCCCATTGATGCTACCCAATAGACCTCTAACGGATAAAGATTTAATTTTTTACGCTAAAAAGATAAAAATACCTTATTTTAGAGGTGTCTTTATGAGAGACACGCTTCCAAAACTTGGTCCAAACAAAAACATCAATCAATCAATTTTTACGTGGAAAAACCCTATAAAACAGAAGAAATTATCATATTTTTGCTCAGTCATGTCGCAGACGTTTACTTTGACGGGTAACGGTAGCTACATCTCCAAATCGTTTTTTCCGCCCCTTGAGCTAGATCCTCAGTACGAATATTCGCTAGCGTTAATTTCTCTATCTACTTGGAATTCAATTCCAAATATAGAGGGAGGACAGAACAAGCTATATTTCGTAGATCACAGAGGAAGCGAGATAGAAATTGAGATTCCGACAGGAGCATATGAGATTCGGGATATTGAGAATTACGTTCAGAAACAACTAGGAAGTTCGCTGGATAATCAGCAAGAACTAGACGAAATTTTTTCGTTGAAACCTAACAATAATACTTTAAAGTGTGAACTTAAATCTCTGTATAACGTAAATTTTAAACAACCCGATACTATAGCTAAATTGCTTGGCTTTTCCAATAAAATATTGAAATCCGGAGAGTTACATCAATCAGACCTCCGAGTAGAGATTGTGCAAGTGGTAACAATAAGAGTGGAGTGCAATTTAATTTCGGGATCATATTACAACAACGCACCTTCGCATACTCTTTTTGAGTTTATGCCTACAGTAGACCCGGGATACAGTATCAATATCGAACCTAGGAATCTAATTTATTTGCCTGTCAGTAGGAAAACCATCGACAATATTACAGTGCAACTTTTAGATCAAGATTCAAGATCGGTAAATCTCAACGGGGAAGAAATCATAATCAGATTGGAGCTGAAGAGAAATGGTGTTAGTTTTTGATGGTAGGTACCGACCATATAAAAGGAGTGTCGGTCGGTCGAGAAGTTCACAACCAGCAGAGCTGTACAAGAGTAGAGATCGTAATACGAGTCTTACACCTGAAAATCGCTTGTTCCTAAAATATCTCGGTTATCATGTCATTGACGCATCAAGTGTTCGACGTGCATCAGAAACCAAAGTTCGATGAATCTATTCAACGTTTAGAAGCACGCTCCTATTATCCGTTCGTAAAGTCCTTCATGAACAATGACATCGTAGAAATAACCGTTAATCAAGGGGACGCTTGGTTGTTGATGTATGATGCTGCAATTTTCGTAAAAGGTAAAATAAGCAAGAAATCAGGCACTGGTACTTGCAAGCTTGTAAACAATGGTGCATCGTTTTTCTTTGATTCTGTCTCATACGAACTTAATGGCAAAGAGTTGGAAATGGTGAGAGATCCTGGAGTTGTGAGTGCCATGAGGGGATATTTATGTTATTCTCCTAACGATGAAAAGTACTTGGTAACTTCAAGTTGGAGCTATCCCAAGGACAATGCGCCAATCTTGAATAAGGACGGAACATTCAGCGTAAGAATACCGCTTAAACATTTATTTGGGCTCTTTAATGATTATCAATATGCCATTTGCGGTAAGCAAACAATAAGACTAATTCGAGCCCGCAACGACAATAATTGCCTGCTACTAGAGAAAGCTGCCGACTCCACTACAGAGTTGACAGCAGAATTATTGATTACCAATATAGAACTAAAAGTGAAACATATACAGCCAAACGATATGATTAGATTAGATCTCCTGCAATCCATAAAGCGAGATCAACCCATTATTATACCCTTTAGAAAGTGGGAATTACATGAATTGCCAACTCTTACGGCAAACTCTCGTAAAGAAATTTGGTCAGTGAAAACATCTGCAGCAGTGGAATCTCCTAGGTTTGTTGTAGTTGGTTTTCAAACTAATCGCAAAGAAAATAGCAAAAGCGATCCCACAAAATTCGATCACATAAGTATATCAGACGTTAGGTTAATTCTAAACGGTGAATATTTCCCATTTGAAAGGCAGAGGCTGGATTTCAAAAATAATGATTACTTAGAAGCTTACAATAGTTACATTGAATTTTATTCAAGTTTTATGGGCGTTCGTGAGAAACGTCCACTGCTAGATTACAAAGATTACAAAGATAACGTAACTCTGTTTGTTATCGACTGTTCTAGAAGAAATGAGACCCTTAAGACCAGCACTGTTGACGTCAAACTAGACATAGAAAGTGATGTCGGTTTTCCTAAAGACACTCGAGCGTATTGCTTAATTATTCACGACAGTCTTATGGAATATCTGCCGCTAAGCGAAGTAGTCAGAAACTTGATGTAAGACCGCTTACCTCAATAAACTCCCAGTTGCTAGTTTGACTCGGAAGAATGAAGATCGCAGTCGTAGACACTCAAGGGTTTATAATTGACGGACTTTTCTACCCCAAAGAATTGTCGATCAAAATTAACAATCAAATTTTACACCTGCTGATAAAACCCCCTAAGGATTATTATTTGCTAACTGCGGTGGAAAGAAAGCAAGTATCTTATTTGGAACACAATTTTCATGGTTTATGGTATTGAAATGGATATGTGGAGTGCAATCATGTGCGAGAAATTTTAGAAGAGTTTCTTTTCGATGTCGACATCATCTACATCAAAGGATATCAGAAAGAAAAATTCTTGCAGACTATCGACATCGATCCTACGAAAATAATCAATATTGAGAAACTGGAGAATAATTTTGGAAATTTACCGAAATTCGAAAAAGATGTACCCCTTTGCTTGTATCACCTAAAACATTCTAAATATATGTGCAGTTTGAGAAATTGTGAAAAGTTGGACAGCTGGTTGAAGAATTTTCTATTTAAAAGGAATATCGAAGCGACGACTTCACAAGGGTTGAAGGAGTAAACGAAAAAATGTTTTTTAATATATATTTAAGTGTAGAATGTAATATCTAAAAATGTTAAAAATAAAGCAAAGCAATTTTTAATTGTTGTTTCATATTTCACCTTACACTTGAAATTTGAAAACAAATGAACTCGACACTACCCCTCCTCATATTTCACCTTACACTTGAAATATGATAACAAATGAACTCGACACTACCCCTTCTCATATTTCACCTTACACTTGAAATTTGATAACAAATGAACTCAGCACTTCCCCCCTCCAACAATACTTATATATAAATAACGATCTGCGGAATCTCTAGCCAGTAGTACTCGAATCGTGTATTAAAAAATGGAACTAGTGTCATATAAAAATATTGATGACAGACTCAAATCGTTTGAGTCTTGGCCATCAAGTAGTGTGATTGCGGGGCAAAAACTGGCGGAAGCTGGTTTTTTCTATAAAAATAACGAAGATGTGGTTGAGTGTCCATACTGTCATATCGAAGGATATCATTGGGAACCTGAAGAAAATCCTATGCTCGATCACGCAAGTTGGTCTCCGAGCTGTCCCTTTGTGTTACAAGGTGGTGATACTGATGCGGAATTACCTGAAATTCGCCCGATTGAAATTCGCCCGAATGCCGTTCCCGAAGATGAGGTGTGGACTAGAAAAGTTGATGCTTATTCTCAAACTGAGCAAACTTGTAAAGATGAAGAAAAAAATTTATGTAAAATTTGTTTTTCTAACCCTATAGAGGTATTAATGTCTCCTTGCGGGCATTTAGTTTTTTGTATGGAATGTTCAACATCAATAAATAGATGTCCGTTGTGTAGACAAGTTATATGGAATAAAATGAGGGCATACCTCCCATGAAAACATTGTATTTTTTTCAATAATAAAAATTACAACAATGTTAATTTTTGACTGCCCCTTATCCTACCAAGAAAAAGCTTAAAGCGCTTAAGCGACTCAAAAAACGACTAGACGACTTGTACAAACGACTAAACGACTCGAAAAACGACTATAAAAACGACTAAACGACTCTAAAAAGGACTAAACGACTCGAAAAACGACTATAAAAACGACTAAATGACTCTAAAAACGACTAGACGACTCGAAAAACGACTAGACGACTCGAAGCGACTCGAAACTATAAATACTGACGTATCTTTGTCGGATCAGTCAGACTCATTCATAATGCAAATCGAACAACAGCAAACATCGCTCCCTATTGAAAAATTAGATGTTCTGGCTGAGAAGCAGCTTAAGTCGAAACATGGTAAACTATTTCCAAATTCAATTCGTGCAATTTTTTGTGGTCCAAGTGGATGTGGAAAAACAAACGCACTTTTAACTTTAATATTTAACCAAAATGGTTTGAAATTTGAAAACGTGTATGTATATAGCAAATCGCTCTATCAGGAAAAATATCGGCTACTACAAGATGTTCTAAAAAATATTGATTGTATCGGATATTTTCCATTCAAAGCCAGCGATGATGTAATAGATCCATCTGATGCTCGAGAAAATTCCCTCATTGTTTTCGACGATGTGGCTTGCGACAAGCAAAATAAAATCAGGGAGTATTATTCTATGTGCAGACATAAGGGTATTGACGCGGTGTATCTTTGCCAGACTTACTCCAAGATACCCAAGCAGTTGATTCGAGATAACTGCAACTTTATAGTACTTTTTAAGCAGGATGAGACAAATCTCAGACACGTGTATGACGAGCACGTGTCACCTGACCTAACCTTCGAACAGCTTAAAGATATATGTCGCCAGTGTTGGAATGATAATTATGGCTCTTTGGTAATCGTGAAAGACTTTAGCATAAACGAGGGACGTTATCGACAGGGATTCGACAAATATATAAGGTCTGGACAATAGCTTCTACGGATCATTAGCGCATCTGACGATATGCCGTTAACATCTCAAGAGCAAATTGCTGAAGCCCAACGCTCAAAAAAAATTAAAGATCTTACTCGCTCTATCAGGAAAAAGTATACGGCCTTAAAATTAGGTAGATTTGAAGAAGATGAGGTCTTGGAGAAGGTATTTTAACCTATTACCAAATCTCTTACAAAAATTGAAAAAAATAAAAATGAAAGAGCGGAAAACATGAAGTTTGAACTCAAAAGAGATAATGATGGTTTATGTAAGGTTGAGAAAAAGGAAGGAAGCGTCGAGAAAAAGGAGGAAGAAAACGTTGAGGATAGAATCAGCAAGAAACTCGATAAGTTAATAGCAAGCATTAATAGAAACAAGCAACAATCCCTCAATGAGTCACATTATGAAGCTACCGTACCAACTGATAACGATACCGTTTTCAACGAATCATTTAACATGAGTACATTTCGACCGGAGGTTTTGGAGGAGTACTTGGATGCCTATCCCGAAATAGCTAAGAAGTACATTTTAGACCACAATGAAAAACTTCCAAAAATTGATCCGGTTTATGGACCCCTTTACAATGCGTCACAGTCACAATGGATGCTAGGAAAAAAAGTTATGGACTTCGATAAAAGTAGCGGAGACATTTTGATTGATGGACACCGCTATAAAGGTACCGAGGGACTCTACGATTTAATTTTCTACGATGATCCACGTATAACTACTAAAGAGGAGAACGATAGGTATAGACATATTTTAGTTAATACCGAAGTTCACCTAAATACTCTTGGAAGACTGAAAGGCACAAATCGTTCAAAGTATATTGACATCATAAAACCTTTCGTTACGACTTCAACATCTAAATCGAGGCCCCGTGCGAATACAATATCTGGCTCGGGTACTTCCGGGATGCATTGGATTTTCAATAAAAAACCCATAGAATACGTTTATTGGGATGATGCCAATGAATTAGTTGACCGTTTAAAATTGCTCGTGGCATCTAAAAACGCAGGCAATACATCGAATGACAACGAAATTGTAGCAATAATAAATGAGCTCAAAGAAGCTAATATAATCAGATAGATGCACAAAAGGTGTTTAGTACCAAAATGAGCTTGAACAAGTTCGGACGTTCTTCCAAAGCGCCTAACGAAGTCAAAGTTTTTCGTACTCAGAATTTGTTTGCGGTAACCAAAGAAGGAGACTACGATCTTCAAAACCGTAAATTGTGCAACGTTGAACTACCGACTGAAGGTGGCGACGCCGCAACAAAAAAATACGTCGATGCTAGCTGTACTTCTAAAATGAATTCGATCGATGAAAAATTTCAAAATATCTCTAAGATCTTTACAAGCAATTTCGATAAAAAGATTTCGAGCTTGAATAAGATAGTGTTGAGTTCATCTTCGACGTCAACCGATAACACGACTCTACTCAATAAAAACGTTGAAAAAACTTCCGTGATTGACCAGAAAGTGACATCCCTGCAGACTCAAATCACTGATTTGAATATAGAATATCAAAATCGTTTAAAATCAATATCCATTCAACTTGATTCGCTAAATAGCGACTACAAAAAACTAACTACCATACTTAATAGTCTGGATGCAAAAGGATCGTCTCAAAAGAAATCGACATGAACTCCAATCACTCAAAAGAAAAAATTCAAATAGTTAAAGAGCTTCATAAGCCTGCACGCAAAAATTATACACGACGACGAACTATCATCAAAGGGCTGGACGATCTCTGGCAAGCCGATCTTGGACAACTTGATCAATATAAATCCTATAATAGAAATTTTAAATTTATACTTGTCGTTATTGATGCTTTCTCAAAATTTGTTTGGTGTAAACCGTTGAAAACGAAAACTGGAGAAGAGGTTACGAGAGCGTTGTATCCAATGAAAATGTTAGAATAAATACAATGATTAGAGTGGATGGATTAAAAGTTGCTATGCTTTCAAAGGAGGGCGTCGACTGCTATTTTTCTCATTCAGATATTTTAGAATTAATAAGCCTCGATAAGATAATTTCTTCTAAAATCGATGTAATGTTAAAACTAAATATTTGCGAACATTATTTAAACTTTTTAGATACAGTAAATATGCTTTTGTTTAGATGTAATTACATGTTGAATCCTATAGATTTAATTACAGCATTATTTAGTTCAACGCTCAATTTAGAAATGTATTGTATTTTTGAATTTTTTAACTTTAGTAGAGATAAGTTTTTAATTGACTTGTATAACAGAAGGTATTTTTGAAATAAAACAATATAAAAATATAAATGATTTTTATTTCTTAAACATAGATACATACAAACAGTAATACAAATCGTGCGAATACTAAAGGTAAGTAAGATATTCTGCTTCTAAAACAGTAATACAAATCGTGAGAATAGTAAAGGTAAGTAAGATATTCTGCTTCTAAATAGTTGCTTGGAAAGTAAAAAAGTGGTGTTAATCTATTATACTATAATGACCCCAAGGAAGCGTATCGTGAGAATGCTTTAATAAAAATCGTTTATCATCAAAAGGATTAAGGGCGATTTTTTTCTGTTCCACGCTGTAGACATCGTGGTTATAAGATCTTATACAGCGTTGTGTTTCACTATTAATTTTAAAATTTTGAAGGGCATGCAAATAATCTTCAAACCGAATTTTTTGTTTAACTACATTATATTTAACACCCTTAGCCTTCTTAACGCATGTTCCACCTTGAACTTTATAAGTGTATTGTTTAGAACGTAAGCCGACAAAGTGAGTCATGATTTTTCCGTTATTCTCATCTTTCATAAGGCCCGGCACTTTTTTATTCGCAGATGGTATATTATATGGGTTGTCAGCTAAATAGTCGCTGGTATCAAACCGATGTAGATCTCTTTTTATAACATCTTCGTACACATCTTGGCAATGTATTTCATAAATCAATGAATCCGTGTCGGTATATAGCAGCTTACATTCAGACGGTTGAAATTTCCGAAGCATATATCCGTAATGAAAATCATAAACACAAGTTTTCGAAATATCTAGAATTGCTGCTCCAATATAGAGGGGTTTATTGAAAATTATTTTTGATTTGTTTAATTCTACGCTAATCAAACATTCGTCGAAGATCGTTCTACTTCTAAAGTGTGGACTAGAAATTAGATTTTTTGCACCATATCTACCCTCCCATTTTCGAACTAATTTGACTACGCGATGTTTTCTTATATTCTCCATCGTTTTGCCGTAGACCGCGTTATTCATTAGCTTGAAAAGATTTTTTTCAAATTCGTTTTTGGCCTGCGAGCGGAGTCGTGTATTGACATCTATATATGGTTTCAACCACGGTGCCTGACTGAATTTTAAAACACGATGTATTTTTTTAAGCACTAACCCATTATTCATAGCTTGTTTTAAGTTCCTATAATGTAAAATATATTTCTCTTTAGGATGTAAGGTTGTCATAAGTTTTGATAATTTCGAATTTTTGGGGGTACTATGTTCGGCACAAAACGGAAGATCTTTGTGTAAGTCATGCAGACGTTCCGGATAGTCTAAATCTACCTCAAGCATATAACCTATTGGACCTTCGTCGGGAACGGTAGTTACATCGATATTTGAATCGATCCATTTAAATTCTCCGTATGGAAGGTATTCACTCATGGCCCAACCGTATAAATTGTTTACATCTAAATAGAGGAGATACTTTGAAATTTCGTTTGATTTAAAATTCTCCATATATTTGTTGTTTGCCTCTGCAAAGCGATTGCAACATTGACTTATACCTCCTCTTATAGATTTCTCAAAAAACATTAGCATATCTATATCTTGAAAAGATTCAAGCCTACACCCCGTATATTTGAGCATACAATCCCAAGTGTATCCCGGAACTGTGTAATAATGTGCAGGATCCAACCCGTAACTCTCGTGACATGTTTTACGAAAATTTTCAAAAACGTCTACTAACAGCATCACATCAGTTTTAAGGTACAAATCTGAATATTCACCTAAATTTTTAATATTAAATTTTTTCCAAACGTTTTGAGCATGTATATACTCATTTTCATCAATATTAACATTGTTTAGTTTGCTATAAAAATCATCAATTTTAGGTAAAGATGTTTTCTTTAGTCTTTCAATTGTGTCTATATAGTCATAAGGGAAAATACCTTTTCGGGTTAACAATTCGAAATTTTCTTTAGGTAAACCGCGAAACATATTTCTGGTATTTATTAAATTCCTTTCATTGAGATTTGAGACTAGAGTGCTCAGTGATGAGTTCATAAATCTAAAGGAATCTATAAATCGAAATCTAATATTAGTATTATTATCAAATATTGTGAAACTAATATACTGTTCTTTGTTTACGGGAAGCAATGAGACATTATTTCTCTTCGCTAAATCTCTAATTATAAAATGACTATCGTATCCAGAAAGGTTGTGAAAGATAACGGGAATTACAAAAGAATTGGTATAATTTAGATTACATTGATTATGCGCATATCCCCTGAAGTTACCTGTCAGGTGACAATGGTCTCGCACTATCTTATCGGTAAGCTGGAAATTTTTATTGCAAATATGACATGACTTTGTAGCGTCCTTGAGACTTACGACTTGATTCATTGATTTCACGTTTTTCAATTTTGATGATACTATAGCGGCAACTTCAGCCAACTGATCTGCGAACCAACTCATACAGTCTGTATTTCGATAACTTTTGTAACAAGAGAGACTATCATCATAACTGCATTTAAAGAAATATCCGGCACTAAACGCTTCATGCTTCTGATATTTTTCAGTCTTTAGCGTTCGTTGGGAATCATTATATGGTTTTAAGATGGACTCAAAATCGGAGTACATTAAAAATGGAACGCTTTCTTTGTTAACGTAGTTTTTAAACTCAATATACTTCTCCGTAGGGAAAATTATTTTACATTCATTCATTTTTTCACATTCATCGGTATGCTCTTCCAACTTTTTTTGCGTTTGAAAGTAATTTAAACATCTGTCACAGAGAAACTTTTTTGAGTGATGCTTATTTACTTGTTTAAATATTAATCTAGACATATCCTTTATCAAAACGTAGTGATATTTTATTTCAACATTTTCATTATCGTTAGTGTCCCAGGTATCATAATTTAGTTTTGAGAAATATTTATCTTGAATTAATAAGAGGTTAACGTGTTTGTCTACTTTCTGTTTGGTTAGACGACTGGGTACAACAGAGAAATTATATTTTGTATCCATCTCTAAACAAAAAACATTAATTGAGACATGGTTGAGTTTTTCAAATTTTGTAATTTGAGGAATAGTCATTGGAAACTGGATTCCGGTTAAATTCAAAACATCGGAATAGTGAGGATACGAAGAAGTTCTACAGGTTTTTTTGTTTGTCGGATATAGACCAGCTACTATGCTCCAGACAAAACAGGCTTCATCTTGATTTTGTATATTTAAGCAAGCATTTCTACTAGAAATTTGTTCGGGTAACCTTATGAAAGATGAAGCTCCATTGCCCAATTCATATTTGTTAATATTTACTTCAAGAGATATTATTCTGTTAAGAGCATACCCGCTTTGACCTTCTTCGAACTCTTCGAGCGAATTTAAAATTTTTTTCATATACGTTCGTTCTGAACCAGTAGTCTAAATCTACTCCTAAATCGATCTCACAGTTTTTGGTGTTAAAATACTTATTTTCTAGATTTTCATCATCTCCAGATTTTTTTATAAACTCTGCGCAAAAGCAAGTATTCACTTTAATCATGGAATGAGATTTCAATATTTTTTTTATTTTTAATTTAAAAATTGTGGAGCAGTCGTTTAGAAATTCCTTTACGTCTTTGTGTTTTAAATTGATTATTATGCTCGTCTGCAGTCTGTTCGCGAAAGCCGAGTTGATATTTTCCCACTTTATGCGTTTTGCTAATTTCCCCTGAGCTAAACCCATTCCTGTATGAGAGTTTTCATTTAATAACTGCTTGATGGAGGCTCGAAATGCTTTAATCAACCCTAAAGAAGATTGTAATTTTCGACGAATACCCACCGAAAGATTTTGTTTCTTAAGACATTTATTGAAAAGGGTAATATTTATGTTTGATAAATTAACCCACCTATTTATTTTTATCGGTAATGGATTTATGTGTAATAACTGGTAGGCTTTAGTAGCATTCTCACAGATTCCTTTAGTAATTTTTGTGATTTCTTGTTCATCGTTACTATTTGAAATTATAAGCATCTTTACTTAAATGAGCAACTAAATATTCTAACCTTACTGTTAAAACTGATGACAAGGTTCTTGGAATCTTAGACCAATTGCGCGACCACTTGCATTCGCTCTTCGCCGACTAATATAAAAATTAAACTATTTTCAGATATTTATACATCTCCAATCTGATGACATAGCATGGTTACCTACCGAGTCAACATATATTTAGCTGATGTTGCAGTTTGCAATGTGAGTCGATGAGTCAAGAAACCCGCATTATAATTAAAACATTTTTTTTTTAAATATATGCGTCTCCAACCAGGCGATCGAGAATTTTTTTCGAGGTGTCATATTACATGTAATTTGACACCATTTCCGGTATCATATTACATCTCAAATTACATCTCAAATTTCACTTCCGGTGTCAAATTTCATCTCAAATTTCATTTTCGGGTGTCAGATTACATCTCAAATTACACTTCGGGTGTCAAATTACGTCTCAAATTACACCTTCGGTGTCGAATTACATCTCAATTTACACTTTCGGTGTCAAATTTCATCTTAAATTACATCTCAAATTACATCTCAAATTACATCTCAAATTACATCTCAAATTACATCACAAATTACATCTCAAATTACATCTCAAATTACGTCTCAAATTGCATCTCAAATTACACTTTCGGTGTCAAATTTCATCTCAAATTACATCTCAAATTTCATCTCAAATTACATCTCAAATTACATCTCAAATTACATCTCAAATTACATCTCAAATTACATCTCAAATTACGTCTCAAATTGCATCTCAAATTACACTTTCGGTGTCAAATTTCATCTCAAATTACACTTCCGGTGTCAAATTACTTCTCTGCGTGGCATCACTCGATTTTGAAATTTGACACCTTTGTGATTTGACACCGTGGTGTCATGTTTCTATTTCCGGTTTCATATTTCATGCAATTCAGCAAAACAAATATGATGTCTTAGCATGGTTGTTGACCTGCTGCGTCAGGAAACCGGTATATGATTTCGCTGAACTTGTAGTTTGAAATGCGAGTGTCGATTATTAACCTCAGAACATCAGCATATAATTTCGCTGTGTTGCAGTTTGGTTTGTTGACCTGATGTCAGGCGGAAAATCGGAGTATTGTTTCACAGATTTTGCAGTTTGGTTTACTATAAAGTTCTGCGCTAGTTATAATTTTTTCATTCTACTCAGTACTCTGTATCAGTAATATTAGTGTACCTAGTGCCATTGCCATTCGCCTAGAAAATGAAGACACCACGTGTGCTAATTTTGGGGAACCAACTTGTTAAGGCTGTAAGTACATTTTACATTTTTTACTATTCAAAGTCAGTATCTTAATTATTGCGTGTATTCATCACATACATTTTTTTTACAGGCCTCAACAACTGCTCCGACAAGGGTTCCACCCCCGACCTCCCGACCGAGCATGCCCAGTCTCGTTAGAATTCTGGACCCAGTAGATCTCGTAAGCAAAATTTCAAAATATTTGTATATGCATTTTTGTACGCTTTTTATACATGTACTTATACACTTTTTTGGTTTTCAGCCCTCATCTCCCGAGCTGGAGACCATTACCATCGACAGCAGCCAGGATCTCGACAACCAGGAGATGGAAAATGTAGTCCGGGAGATGCAGTCGGAGATCCTGGGACTGCCGCTAGAGGATCTAACTTTAGTGAGTGTTAATTTTTTGCTTTTTTATAAATTATTTCTTTTATATGTACCTGTTGTACTTATTTGTTTTTTCTTTTCAGCCACCCTCCCCGGCCATCACCATTCGCGGCAGCAGCCAAGAGGTGGAGGAGATAGCCGAGGAAGTGGGCATCGAGATCCTTGAGCGAGCACAGGAGAGTGCCCTGGAGCAGCCGGCAGCGACTTCGGCACAGCTCCCTTCTTCGTCGAAGGGACGCAAGGTGCCGAAGCTAATCATCAAGCTGCTGCCGCCCCCAGCTGCCCAGGAGATACTGTCACCACCCAGCTCTCCTGTGCTAATACCCAGCGGCAAGAAGCGGCCCTTGAAGCTGAGGATCAAGCTCCCTTCTCCAGCGGTTGCAGCTTCTTCACCTCCCGCCTCCCCTGAGCCAGCCCGTCAAACGAAGAAGCGGTGTTTGGGGGCTAGCGCCGCTTCAACTTCGACGGGAAGGGGGATGAAGGATATGGACCAGCTGGAGAGGATGCTGATGCCGTACGAGGATACGGAAATAGAGCCACTTACGCAAGTGAGTCAGTGCGATGGGGGGGTGAGTGTTGTGACTGAGAGTGTGATTAGAATGAATGAATTGTGTGATAGGAGAGATGAGGAGATTGTGCGAAATTTAGATGATTGTGATAGAGAGTTAGAAAGAATAAGAGAGATGGAGAGAGTGATACTTGAAAAAAAGACAAAGCTAAAAAAGGAACTTGATTTTAATGATAAAATACGTCAAAGGTTAAAATTAAAACTTAGAGATTAAGTTTTGACGTATTTTATCATTAAGACCATGTTTCTTTTTTAGTATGAATTTTTATGTTAATGCGTGTGTGAATGTGCGTAATTTTCTCTATTTCCCTATCTTTGTAAATTGTATATATTGTATAAAGTAGTATTAAGTTATACTTTTTTATTGTATATAGTAGATTTATGTATTTTTATTATTATATAGGTTTACTTTTTTCAAATAAATATGTTAGTGAAACCAACGTTCTATGCTTTTATTTCACTCTGCAAAAAGAAAATACCTAGTGAAACATGTAAATTACAAATGTGAAAGTGTTTAGTGTCGTCCGAGCTGCAGATAAGATTGAAATAATGTAAGTATAGTTTTTATTTTCTAATATCAAATCGAAAATAGTCACAATCAAATCGTTTGACTAGTCTTTAATGCGACATTGCATTTTCATGCACTAATTTTTTGTTGTTTTTGTTGGGATTACTACGGTTTTCTAGGGTTTTCCGTAGTACCCGAATGCTATCTTAGTTCTATCGGGAAAAAAGTCGGCCCTAGCCGCAAATGGCAACGAAGATAAAATAATAGTAATTGTCCCCCTCCCCCGCATAACTTTGTGAGGGTGAGAATTATTATTATTGTTATTATTATATTTTCATTCTCGCTTTCTAGAAAAAAAGACATATATAATTTAAAAATATGCTCTTATAAAGACCTAAAAATAAAATGCCCAATAGAAGATATTTTACCTAAAAGATATTTGACATGTCACTAAGGAATTGTCTGTATTACACTGAAAGTACATCTCCACGTAATGCCATCGAAAAAGGTACTTTCTTTGTATTTTTGCATTTGCTATTTGCATTTTAGCTTTCTAGAAAACAAGAGATGTACATAATGCAAAAATATATCCCTATAACGATGTAAAACTAGCAGCTTATCGTTAATTTGATAAAAGACACGTACTGCTTTCCAATTTCTGTAGAAAAAAAGCACTTTCACCAAGTCGTCTCAAACACACGCTATAGGCACGTTTCAGTTTCGCGGTTTGCAAATATCTAATGCGAAATGCATCACGTAATTTAAGTATCTTATTATTTTATTACGTAATCTGGGTAGATGCACGGAAGTATCAAGTTTCTAGTATCAATGCTCTGGACTGAGGTCAAACTTTTTTATGTTTTAGCGTCAACTTTTATTACTTGAGTTTGTCATATTAAAAGAGATCGAAATTTTTATATTGATAACATTGACAGCTCTTGAACCATGTACAGGGTTTCCCCGTATATTTTGATCCACCCCTACAGCTTTTGTCTAGTTAAAAAACTTAAGTTAAAGTTGTAAGATTTTTCCGAACCGCTAGGATCTGTGATCAGATAATTAGTAAAAATTAGTACATTTCAAAAATCCATGAACATACAGGGTGTTCCATTAAAAATAGCAAATTTATATTTTTTCACAACTTTGCTATGCTCATTTCTTTCATCAACAGATCCTAGCGGTTCGGAAAAACCTTACAACTTTAATTTAAGTTTTTTTAACTAGAGAAAAGCTGTATGGGTGAGTCGAGATATACGGAAACAACCGGTATTTGTACAAATATTTCATTAAATCTTTAACATCTTTTTATCGATTTTCCTCAAAACTCTGCATCCTTGCCCGTTCTTGGTTGCGGAATTCTCGTCGGGCAGCTCTGCTCAAACCTGGAGGAACTTGGCGGAGAACGTTTCTCTCCTCCGCTCTTGGTTGGTAGCACTCCTCCTCGCCCCAAGAGTCCCAGTAGCGGCCTTCAGTTCTACCAGCGTTCCAGGATTCGTGTTCACCCCAGGGTTGGTCTTCAGTTCCACCAGCGTTCCAGGATTGGGCTTCAGTAGCAACGTCTTCACCCCAGGATTGATCTTCGCCCCAGTAGGGATCACTTGTACCAGCGTCTTCATCGCAGGGTTGCTCTTCTGTTCTCCCAGCGTTCCAGGCTTGGTTTTCAGTTCTTCCAGCATCTTCGCTCCAGGACTGGACTTCAGTAGCAGCGCCTTCACTCCAGGATTGATCTTGGCTCAATGAGTTCCAGTAGGGCTCAATGTCCGTCCAGGATGTTCTTCCATGATCATGTTTGCAGTCATGACTTGGTTGCCACGTTGAATCTTCACTTGCCACTTCGACTTCCATCTTGTCTTCAGTGGAATCCCACTCCATAGGGGTGATGATATTTGTTGTTGTTGAACGGGTACTGATATAACTCATAGTTGAAACTGAATGAATTTGTTCACGAACGTACAGCTTTATATATTGATAGAAATGCTTAAATAAACTTTTTTTTAATGCTGATATCACAATGTTTTTTGTTTACCTAAACAAAAATATCTGCAAGATAGATTGCAAATCTTGACCCTCGGGTCAAGGTTAACTCAAGGTTACCTCTTAAAGTTCATTGACCGGTTAAGGTTAACAAGGTGACCCCTTAAAGTTCATTGACCGGTCAAGGTTAACAAGGTGACCTCTTAAAGTTCATTGACCGGTCAAGGTAACAAGGTGACCCCTTCAAGGTTAACCCGCGGGTCAATGACCCCTTAAAGGTTATCGATCTGGTAACCCCTTGGCCTCTAGATAACCTTCAGGTCAAGGTTAACTGAACGTGACCCCTTAAAGTTCATTGAACCCGCAGGTCAAGGCCATTTTCAAATTTCCCGCCTTGGCGGCCATCTTGTGACTCACTTCCGCCCTGGAGTACCCTTTGCTATACTACTACAATCTTTTCGTGTTCTACAAGAAAGATTATGTAGGTGTTTTATTATTGACAAAATTGTTATAGTAGAGAACACCCATTTTACTCTTCGCACTAATCGGCAACGTTGCGGCAGTTTGACAGGGACCAAAGTTAGCGCTTGCCAACTTGTTTGTTTTCCATTTGGTTTGTTTTGGTGTGTGCTTCGGTATTTGCTTAATTTTACGCTAAAATCGAGTTTTTCGTGCGTTTCCAAGTTTACAATATTATAAAATGGTAAAAAGGTGCATTAAAGCCCAAGTGTATTTCCTCTAAAATGAAAAAAGAGAATATTTAGTTCCATAGGTAAATTTTCCAGTGCCGTTCGCTGAGGGAAATATCTGATATTGTATAACATTAAAATAGAAAACTATAGCTTCAATTTACCTTATAGCATGAATTACCTAACATGAATAAGATTGTTATTATACATATTATTTATGTTTTAACTGTGGGTATACCTACTTACCTACTACTCGACTAATTAGTAACTGATTTTTTATTTTTGCTTAGAATTCCATCATCGGTAGGTACAGGAAGGATTAATATGGCTCCAAAATTTGGACATATACCTTCAGAGATAGTGGATTTAGATAAGGAACTGTTTGTGTGCTCTAGTCATTTTGACCCGGATGATATTATCATTTCTCATTCTGGCAAGAGACGTTTGAAAGTTGAAGCTTTACCAATCGTTTCAACTGAGTTGGTAGGGATTGGGTAAGTATAATATTATAAATTATAACGTCAATTCTCATAGAGATCATATATATTATATTTATATGTTATCTATGGCTATTCTATACGCAACGACTTACATCCTTCAATTTTCATGTAAGTACAAGTAAATCGTCACCTATACCACTGCATTTATAATTTAGCCGCAAGTTACATGTAATACAAATTGAATGATATTATGTTAAATTGTTATGTATATGGATTGTCATTTAGGTACAGAAAAGTCAATATCAGTTCCTATATAATATACTGAGCGAAATCGACCAATAAGAAAATCTTGCTAAGATAATCTGCATTATGATAAGTATTTTTTTTATTATCCTTGCAATGTCGTCTACTAAGCATAAGAAAAATTATTTTGCTAAGACGCCCTTGCTCTACCACAGCTATATAGTAGTTTTGCTAGACCAATAACTCTGTTTACTAAAAATCCACTGATATATTGGTCCTTATAGGTACTTTCTTTTTTAATGGCAATACGATGACTTATTGCTGTAAGTAAGTGCCCTTAGCTGAGATCCACTTATTAACGGTTAAAAAGTATATTCCTACAGTTAAAAGGTTCCAACCTACGACAGCAAAATAACTTGCTGCTCCAGGCATACAGCTGCTTTGGGGTCTAGATTGCGCAAGCGCAGTATGTTTTTGGCCCACGGTGAGCCCGCCACATTCTGTGCTCGACTGTCGACGAGGTAAGACCTTGTCGGCCCGGTTTGGGGGAATACGTGCAGACATTCCAAGGTAAGCAAACATGTTTTTTGTGCTTTGTGCTTCGGTGTCCGATTATAAATAAAAATAAAATGGGAAGTGCCGTATATTTTACTAAACTGGCTACTTTACAAAGTTTGTAAACCAGAAACAGCAGCCGATTTAAAAAAAAACAGTTTATTTTCTTATTTTACAATAACTGTCCCGTCGTACAGGGCCCCCAATTGATCTTAATAATTTCATATTATGATATTTTGTTTTTTCACGAGAATATTAATAATTTTCTTCACAGTTAACACAGATAAATGTTGTAAATTAACAGTTTATCACCTTACTTTACTTTTCTTAAAGAAAATCACAGATGAAGCGCAGAAATATGATAATAGACACATAAAAAGCATACATCCATAAGGCACAACCGTTGACTGAAGTCAATGGTACAACACAAATGAATCAAAAATCGGACAACAGCTGTGAAAAAATGGGCGAACTTTTTTACTCTGGGATTTTTTTATAGAGAAGTGTAGGTTTTTTAGGTGGGAAAACACGCAATCACCCACAACATACAGCGTTTTGTATATGCATTGCATACACCTATATAATTTTTCGCGTTTTTTGACCAAAAACTGCCAATATCACAAAAATGCAATTTTTCAAAAAAAAAGTTTAAAATAAAAGTAGTTCAAAATTAAATTTATAATTTAATTTTGATATAATATTTATATATTTATATTTATTTATAAATATAAGTATCGATATTTTATTTCTTTCAATTATAATCATAATCAGTTAGGTATATTATCTTATATTAATATTAAAAATTAAAAATAAAAATCTCCTGTGCTACAAACTAATATTTACTGATTTTATAGAGAACAGTATTACCTAGAAATTTTTTTCTTCAGCTATTAGCTGATTTAGGCCCTAAGCTAGGACCAAAACTTGAGCCGGGCAGGTGTAATTTTAGGTAGGGTTATAGGACAAAATATTTATTTTATATTTTGTGATGGATAAAATATACCTATTACCTACATTTTCTCTTGACGAATGCTGTTGTCAAAAGTACCTACTTCTTTTAAAACTATAATGTCTAGTTATGTAAAAAACAAGATTTCTTGTCTTGCTCGGCAACTTCTTGTCTTGTCTTGCTAAGCAAGGCAAGATGTAAAACTACTTCTTGTCTTGCAAATTTCTTGCACAGTTATTTCTTGTCTTGCTAGCAAGACTCTTGCTTACTTCTTGTTCTTGCTTTTTAGGGGATTGCCCAACTCTTTTTCGGGGATTCCCTTTATTTTACGCCTTCTGCGCGCTCGCCGGCGCCGAGCGAGCCACCCTATTTTATCTAAAATGGCCAGGGATATTCTAAGTACTATGGCAACGTCAGTTCCTGCCGAAAGACTTTTTTCGAAGGCATCATTGGTTATAAGAAAACACCGAAATAGGCTAAATTCTGAATCATGCCTTCTCTGTCTAAATTCATGGGGCAGTGTAAGAAATACAGATAACTAGTTACTAGTAATGTCAGTAATGTCATGTTCACGTTTAAGATTTAAGTAGGTACCTATAGTTTGTTCAGCGAATGTTCGGCCCTACGTCACAACTCTCGTCCTTGTCTAACTCGTGAATATACGACCGATATCCATCGTATATTCATGAGTAAGACAAGGACGGGAGCTGTGACGTAGGGCCGAACATTCGCTGAACAAACTGTAGTTTCAGTTTTTTTTTTTTGTATAAAAGAATTACCTACTTTGTTTCTTATTAATATGATTTAAATAAATCACGTTTCTCTTGTTTATTTGTCTCATTTACTTGCCATCGGTAGAAAGCAAGAAATCTTGTTTCTTGCAAATTTCTTGACAAAAATATTGTCTTCTTGCTGGAGCTACTCTTGTCTTGTCTTGCTTCTTGCTCCACTACTTCTTGTCTTGTTCTTGCAGCAAGAACAAGGCAAGAACAAGAAAGAGCAAGACAAGAACAAGAAATTTTTACATCACTAGTAATGTCAACCCATCCATAATCTATGGTCAAACCGTGCATACAAACCCCCACATTTCAACTCTGTATAATACGCTGTATAATACATAATGTTAGATATGTATTTTGTGACACATCTTCGAGCATGACAGTACGATACCAATGATTTTTATTTACGTTCAACTAGCATCTTAAAAACACTTAATAACTGAATGTTCTGCAAAGTTTGTCGTTTTTTTGTGTCCAGGTAAAATACCTACTCCTACAATTTCAAACATAACATAGCACTAATCTGTGGAACAGATGTTACAAAACGTACATACCGAAATGAACCGAAGAACAATAGTCTGCATAGAAAAGGAAGGGCACATGTAGAGTAGTGAAATCTTTATTCTCATAGGAGGTAATAATTTTTTTGTTGTGATATTTT
Source organism: Pseudeuparius sepicola (assembly GCA_963920635.1). Lineage (NCBI taxonomy): Eukaryota > Metazoa > Arthropoda > Insecta > Coleoptera > Anthribidae > Pseudeuparius > Pseudeuparius sepicola. The sequence continues at coordinate 103,316,497 of OY987299.1, read as the reverse complement.
TATTGTTTCAATTATCATTTATTAAATAACTCTTAAATTGCTGCTGTATTAAAACATTTTTATTTTCCACAGATTAGTTGCTATCTTATGTTTGAAATTGTAGGAGTATTTTACCTGGACACAAAAAAAAACGACAAACTTTGCAGAACTATTTGAACTTTATTTGCAAAATCAAATTAACATGATATGATAACATAACATTGTGCTCTTATGTACGTACATATACCTCAAATTGGCTAAAATTTAACCTCACCAGGTAAAAAATAAAAGAATAAATTAACTAGCTTGGTCCATTTTGTTTGCTTCTGAAGGAAAAACGGCACCTCTATGAGGACCTATTTAAAAGTGCCTAATTTGAACACATTTCACATGAAAAATTGCTTCATCCTGTTTGTCTTCGATCCCAGAACAAGAAGAATGTGCTATAAACACAAAAGTGTAGGTTACAAGGGTAATAAACGGCACCGTCGCAATGATAATATTAAAGGCCTGCCCGCTGGCGACGCGAAACGTCATCACAGGGAGGTAGATTTTTGTAGTTGTTTACATTTTTACTTGTCTGGCGATTTTAGTGTTTTAAAGAACGTTTGTTGTGTTTATTGTGTTTTGGACTGTGTTTTTTAGTAATATAGGAGGTGAAGTTTTATTAATAAGGTGGTAAAACAGCAGTGGTTCAGAATAAAGTGAATAAAATTCAATTTTAGTTTATAGGTTTTAGGTTGTGTCTATAGTTTGGGACTTATTTAAATCATACCGTGGCCGTGTTCCGTTCCCAACTGCAAAGGGAACTACTAAAGTGTCCGCTGATTCCTCCCTAAAGACCCCATTTTAAGGGAAAAGTGGGTTAAGGCCATCAAAAGAGATTTTATTGGTTTTACACAGTCTTCCAGGGTTTTGGTTTGGACTGTTGAAGAGTGTCATACCTAACAATTCTACGTGATTAAACGTAACCACCTTGAAATCAGGAAGTTTTATGGTTTTATTCATTCGAATTTAGTTCTATCTAGGCACGCAAATAAGAAATAATTGGAAAATTTTACCTGTAGATATCTAAATGCACCAAAAGCCCTTAAAAATGTGACTCTCATTCTCGTAGATTATTATCCGTGTTGTAAAACCATGAGCTATATATTATGTAAACAATCATTTTAAAGTGTTTTTTTAATAAATTTACCAAGTTGGCATCTTGAAATTTGAATTTGGCGTCTTAGGCCAACCTCCCTCGGATGACTCGTCGCTTTCAGCTGCCTGGCCTTGTCATTGCGACAGTGCGGGTATAAAGCGCACAAGAGTAAGTTAGACGAGGGTAAGGGTAGGTTAGACGAGGATAGAACCACACACAAGGGTAAATTACCAGAAGGTACAAAACACAAGGGCAAGTTGGACGGGGATATAAAACACATAAGGGTAGGTTAGACGGGGGGTATAAAACACATACGGGTAGGTTAGATGGCGGTAAAAGGGGGCGTGACCAAAAAAGTTGAGGGATAAATAATGAGTGGGGAGTCTGTTCCAGAACTCTCTAACTATCCCTACTGAAAGAAGTTAAGTTTAGAAAGTTCTGGACCAACCATGGTCCCCACTCCTTTTGTGACATCCCATCTATGCCCCATTCCCACACTACCACACCACAACACGTTTCAGAGTTGATTTGGCCTCGTTATATGTTTCAGAGGCTTTTGTAAGCCCGATCCCAGCAAGCACCTTTTGTACGGTCTGTCTCGTAGACATATTATCTTAGTTGTCCTCCTTTTGACTTTTTGCATAAATGAATTTGAAGTGAAATGAACATGAAGTGATCTGATAGTGAAATGATTTTTTATTGGTAAATTGAACAGTGTACGACCACGTTATCTATAATCTAACCCTTGAATGAATTTTTCAATATTTTGCACCACCTTAACCCCAGAAACACTCAAAACCAACACAAATTACATAAAAATCGATTTGCTGCGTAAACTGTTCACTTCATAATCAACTGAACATTTGTAAAAGGAACACTCGATGTCAGCTGATGTGATCTCAAAGTGATTCGGAATCTATTTGAGATCACTTAGAACTATAAAGGAGGACGGCTCTTATTTCTGCCTCTCTGACTTTCCCTTGTAGTTACTGATCATCTTAAATGTACCAGGGAGGCAGAATGGACCTCTAGAAGGCAAAACGGTCCAGGTGAACAACAAAAACAGGTACGTTTTAAGGCAATGTCATCTCAAAGTTAAATAACAAACGAATGTCTTGGATAGCGGAAATACTACTCTATCGCCAGGATAACTTCATCAATCATGGTTGTGAATAACAAAGGAAACTGCAGGTTACTTGAAAATGCCTAATTTTACATAACTTTTTATTACAAATGACTTACTTTGCTAACAGAGCACCCTTTGTTTTCGTCGACCACTGGTTTACTGTCCAAGATTGCCTATTGGTAGTGTAATCTATACCTATATACACTATCAAGCGACAGATGGCGTTGTAGCCACACGAAATAAATAAAGGGACCATTTTGCCCGCAGGGTTCGTTTTACCTTCCGTTCCCCTATCTCAGAAACAAAGAACTTTCTGTTTATATGAGCAACCCACCTTATAATGAGTTTTTCTACAAAATGTCAAAGCCATAATCAAAAAACCTGGGACACTCTGTATATTTGCCTCGGATGGTTAAAAAATATATGAAGATATAGTGAATCATCAAGTCGTTATTCGGGGGCATTTTATCCATAAGTAACTTGTTAGGGTTGTTTAAATGGGAAAAATACCTGATAGAAAATGACTTTTCTAAACAAATATATTAGAAAAAAGTTATTTGCTTTTGACCCCAATTAAAACGTAGATTGTTGTCTTCAATGCAGGTTTTAGATCTCTCTGGGTATTTCTTTTCTTGGAATAGCATCTTTCCTTCACACTATTTAATGTAAGGTATTCTTGAATTCTTTATTTCTTCTTTTCTTTCTTTCTTGCTCCATGTCTTCTAGTAACTTCCATTTATTCATTTAGGTAAGTTTCTGGTGGGCATTTCTTTTCTATTTTCCTTTCTCGTCCTACACTTTAGTTGTAGTAGGTTTGGGATTGTTATGGGTATTTTATATACTTTGGTTATGGAAATTGTTTGCGAAATTATTTGTTGTATTTTGTTTTGGTTTGGTTTGACAGTTTGAGGTTATCTTAGTCAATTGACGTTGTTGACGCTATTTAGACATTTTTTGCAGTGTTGACAATATTTTGAAATTCTCCACTGTCTAAAAGCTGGCGGCCGTGTTCTGCTCGTAGATTTGTATCAAGGAGGTAACGAACAGCAGGTCTTCTGAGTCTTCGAGGTTTAGTCTACTTGATTTATTTATTGTATTTTAAAACGACACATTTTGTCGCCCAACGTGGGGCCTGAAAAAAGGGCCTAAAATCAGGTATTTTTTTGGGAAAATTCGCTAAATTTGCGGCGTTAAATTGTAGGGTTTTCGGCATGACTCGGAGCCCTTACCAGGCCTTACCTTGGTGACAACTTTGCCACTTTGACAAGATGGCCATCAGGAAGATGAGGCATAATAGGGTCACTCAAGAAGAACTAGAATAATTGACAGTGTGAGGTATTGAAGTGGGTAACGTGGAACCTATGAGGGCGTCGTTGTCGCGTGTTTTGCAAATGGAGAGAGAAGGCGCTGGCTGAGGTAGCGCTACCAGCGTATTCCTACATATATGAGGAGGATTTGGCTGCTGTTCCCGACAAACCGAGAGAGATTTCGACAGGTTTGGCAGACTTTGCTGGCGGCGAAGGTAGCAATGCCAATGTCTATGCTAAGTGAAGAAGACGACGCTGAGGCCACGCAGGCGAACCAGGCGAAGAAGGTAGACTTGTTGGCCGGGGTTGCGAGTATTTTAATCTCTACCTAATTTATTGACGTGACTTGCCTAGATAATTTTAATTCTGATATTAGATTTAGTTGGTTTAGAAATTGAATTTAAGTTGCATATACTTTTAAGTGGACACAAATCAATAAAAATTGATTTGTTCGGATAATTTCAAAATTATTTTTTTGATACAAAGGTCTTCAAAATGCGAAACATTCTACGTGAACACATTTGTCAAATTGCAATTCCAGGGCCGGCTAAAATTTTTTTAAACCCCGATTTTCACAAAATCTGTTTAGGAATTTTTTTATTTAAAATCTAACCATATAGCGTTAATTAGAACCCTCTAAAACCCTTAAGCTCAAAATTTGAACTAAAAATATACAGGGAGTTCGGTTTTACAGCGCCTTAAAGTTGCGCAAAGTAGTGATTTCGAGGGCCCCTGGAGAGTCAAGCGTGCCATGGAATGATTTTAAAACAATTTAAGAATTAACGGGACCACCCAAAGTATTGATGGACGAGACTGCAAGAAAAAATAATACAGGATGTTTTTCTCTACTGCTGCTGAAAGTTCAGACTTTTTTCGAATTTTATTCTGATCAAGTTTGCCGTGCTTTTTGAAACAAAGTTACTAATAACAAAAAATAATTGAAGCTTGCGATTCCGTAACAATAGATGAGTTAAGACGAGTTGTTTCTAATAACAAAAAACGTCTTGAAAAATGTATTACGTTAGAAGGCGGTTATGTTGAAAAAACCCCGATAGTTTAAGATCTAAATATTTTGTTTGTTATTTTATTGATAAGATTAAATAAATTTTGTTATTAGTAACTTTGTTTCAAAAAGCACGGCAAACTTGATCAGAATAAAATTCGAAAATTTTCTTGCAGTCTCGTCCATCAATACTTTGGGTGGTCTTGTTAACTCTTCAATTGTTTTAAAATCATTCCATGGCACGCTTGACTCTCCAGGGGCCCTCGAAATCACTACTTTGCACAACTTTAAGGCGCTGTAAAACCGAACTCCCTGTATATTTTTAGTTCAAATTTTGAACTTAAGGGTTTTAGAGGGTCCTAATTAACGCTGGATGGTCAGATTTTAAATAAAAAAAGGCCTAAATAGATTTTGTGAAAATCGGGGTTTCAAAAAAACCTTAGCCGGCCCTGGAATTGCAATTTGACAAAAGTGTTCACGTAGAAAGTTGCGCATTTTGAAAACCTTTGTATAAAATTTTTTTTTTAAATATCCCAACAAATCAATTTTTTATTGATTTGTGTCCACTTAAAAGTGAACACCCTGTATATATATCTCGAGGAACTGATTCATCCCAATAAAGTTTAGCCTGCCATAGTTTTTGAATTAAAATTTTTGCTGTCAAAATAACTGGATTTAAAAGTCCTAAAGGATGAAGAAACTTTAGAAATCGAAGATAAAATAGTTCTCTTAGATACGTGATTAGAATATTATAAATTTACAGGAAATCTAAACACGTCTAAATTAGTATCCCAAGACTTAGGTACCTAATATTTTCAAATTTTCGTCATCTGATATATCATATTTTTAAATAGTTAAATTATCACTAACTGGTTGTAAGTTTAGGTTCGTTCCGAAACTGAAGTTTAGCGCTATTCAGAATTTCAGTAATTTTAATTTTTAATCTTGTAAGATTCTCTAGGGAATCGCACCCTGTAATTAGAACATCCATATAAAAATCTTGCCTGCAATTGTCTTCGCAACTTGAGGATATATTTCCTCGTATTCCTGTGCCAACTGAAATAAAACGCGAACCGCCAAAAAAGAAGCTGAGGATGTGCCGTATGTTATAGTATTTAACCTGAAATGTTTTAACTCTATATTTGATTCTTCTCTCCATACTATACGTTGAAAATCTCTATCCTCGTCTCTTATTAACACCTGACGGTACATTGTATTACGAGCGTAGAGCGGCCACATGAGATTTTTTTATCCTTGACACTTTTTCTGTCAATTATACATAATTGACACTTTTTTCTGTCAATTATACATAATTGACACTTTTTTCTGTCAATTATGTATAATTGACACTTTTTTCTGTCAATTATACATAATTAGTATATCCTAGAGAGGTCCCGCATTCCAGATTCCTAAAACTTAAAAAACTTCCGCTTCTATGAAGCATGGCCAGGCCACACCTGACAAGGTTAAACGCGAGGCCAAATTCTGGGACAAAGATCAGGCCACCTGCGTCGCGCAGCGAAAACCACTTTTTCTGTCAATTATACATAATTGACACTTTTTTCTGTCAATTATACATAATTGACACTTTTTTCTGTCAATTATACATAATTGACACTTTTTTCTGTCAACTATGTATAATTGACACTTTTTTCTGTCAATTATACATAATTAGTATATCCTAGAGAGGTCCCGCATTCCAGATTCCTAAAACTTAAAAAACTTAATAATCGTCGTCCAATTTGGCATTTTGGCACCGGAGTGGTCGCTACAAATAATATGGATCGCGAAATGCTAATTAGTGAAGTTTTTAGTCGCAAACCCTTATGGGACATACTTAACTCATGCACATCACCACAACTAGGTGTTTTAGACAAACTTTAGGTCGAGATTTCCATAATTATTTTTGTACAGATGATGGAATTCACCAAGTATTTCCCTGCTTGGGTTTATTTCATGTACGGTTGGCGTCAGACGAAACCGAACGCTAAAAATTAATTTCCTTGGAATATTTGGATTCTGTTCTGACATTTGGCAACGTCTTGTTCATCGGTCACTTCGTCCCTCGGTCTGAGCTTGAATCCCTTGTTTGTTGAATAGATTTTGGGCATTATTACTCCAAAAGTCTCTAGAAAATGGCGTTACGTCGTTCGGTTTCGTCTGATGCCAACTGTACCCACACTGCACGTTTATTTTGCAAAATTCGAAATTTGAGTTGTGAATTTTTACATGAAAATAATGCAGAAATCGACATTTTTATAGCTGTTTCTATGAAGTTCGACTTTTCAATGTTTCCACTTTACTTACAACCTCTCTGCGCAATACGCCTTTCAAAGCTGTCATAATCCGCTGACTGTGTGAACACTACCCGCACTACCCTCCGCTTTCCGCCCTGCTCTCCGGTCCGCCGTCCGCGATATGTGTGGCCGTGCACTAAGCTGTAGCTAACATTATTCTCCCGGTAGAACGTCCAACTGTATGCATTACCACAGCACCCGGTGTTGCCTGGGCCCTTTGCTGCTGGTGCTGGTGTTGCCGTTTGAAAGCGGTAGGTAAAAATTTTATGTTTCGAATGTTGAAGTTAACAGGTGTTTTGGGGCACGTTTTGCCAATTTCAACGCAAACGGTTGATTTTATCGTTATGAAACAAGAGTACACTTTTGTTGCAAAATGAAAAGATACACTGAAATGATGGACCTGCAAGACCAAAAAGATAACCTCAAAAAAGTTTGAACAAAAAACTTAATAGGGGTTGTTAGTTTTTACCCTTTTTTATGGCAGTGTGTATTTGAATAAACTAAAGGCGTCTTCCAGTAAGTACCTAGATAACACATACCAAATTTCATATTTTTAAGTAACGCTGTTATTGAGATATAAATAAAAAAATACTTTTGGGTCACCCTGTGGACCCGAATAAGTTAGCAAGGAAAGCCCAAATCGAAAAATTTTATACGAAAGACCACCCTTAAAACCACCTGCCGAACACCCCTTTAAAGTATTTACTATAGATTCTGACTCACCCTGTATAATATATATTATAATGCACACTTAGTTTATTTTACTAGTACTGTAACTGTAAAGTTCATACTTTATAAATGCATTTGTATATAAAAATATGTTAAATGTTTTTCCTATTAAATTGAATTTTAAAATTAATAAATCAGTTAAGATCAGTAATTAAAGAGGATATTTTGTCGCCTTTATTTTAAAAAAACTTTTATTTTGGAATTTGTATTTTATTTGTCTCCATTTACTTTCAGGTAGGTACACAAAATTTCCATGTAATTCTTTTTTAATTAATCCATTACTTTTTCTGTGCAATTTTTACATGTGGTTATATTCAAATTCTGTTGAAAACATCGAATTGAACTTGGAAAAAATTTCTTACCTACAAACAAGTCCCGAATTACGGAATACAGATCGTACAATAAAGAGAATTACGGAACATGAGCAATAAGTTCGTCTATTAATATGCAACATCCTTTTATAGGTACATACTTTGCCTGAATCAGCTGACACGTTCATTAGGCGTCCTTGTCTTATACAGGATATCATGGATTAATGCTTATATCTTCTTAAAAAATATATTTAGAAAAAAATGGTTTAAATAAAACTTACAGTGTGACCTCTTCTGCATAATCCTATCAAGTCGATTTTGTTTTACCTCTCATAATGTGGTTGCCATGGCAACGAACTTTTTTTTAAATGTGATCATATCATTTTTAATCGATTTTTGGAATCAGCTACTTATTCTGCATACAACAGCATAAAAAAATCTATAGGTCACATAAGGAAAATTTTGAGAAATAAATTATTTTTATTTTTTCCGATTTAATATAGTGGACGTTATCAGAAAACTCGATGGAGGCAAAAAATATGCTACATTAAAATTGTTTGATTCTGCCATATTGAGAATGGTAAATCTCTAAACCATTTTAACTTGCAGGACATAAAATACCTACTGATTAAATTTATCGACCGATGATAATTTTTTTATAAGGAAAGCAAAAAGAAAAAAAGCAAAACCATCAAACAATTTTAATGTAGCATATTTTTTGCCTCCATCGGTTTACTGATAACGTCCGCTATTAAATCGGAAATAATCAAAATAATTTATTTCTCAACATTTTCCTTATGTAACTTATAGATTTTTTTATGCCGTTGTATGCAGAATAAGTAGTTGATTCCAAAAATCGATTAAAAATGATATGATCCCATTTGAAAAAAAAAAGTGTAAACAACTGTCAGTCCAGCTCGACAGTGCTTTAAAATAGGCCAGAAATGCCGGGATTCTCAGTTAGCGTTTGTCCAAATAATAGTAGAAACAGTAATGGAACGGAAATTAAGTATTAGGTATAGATTTCCCAAGGACAATAATCTTGCCAAAAAATGGATTGCTGCGCGCCGCAGACAAGACATATGGAGCAATTTAAATTCTGATTCGCAACTGACGCGTCACAAGATGCGCAATGACATACCGTGGATAAGTTTATCGTGACAAAATCGACTTGTTAGGATTATGCAGAATACGTCACACTGTTAGTTTTATTTAAACCATTTTTTTCTAAATATATTTTTTAAGAAGATATAAGCAGTGACTATAGAAGGAATTCTATAGTCACTGATATAAGCATTATTCCATACATATGGGGCACCCTGTATTTATTGCCATTTGAAGCCTATCTCTCTTTAGAGTTGGCTGCCCCAAATACAGTACAAAATTACACCTGTGCGACTTCCTATGAATAAAGAACCCCAGGAAGGAGCAAATTTGGGCTTTACGGTGGACCGGTCCAGTCTCTGCATATGGCGGCATGCCGTTTCCGGTTTACAAAAGTACTTACCGATGGAATGTTATCCTCCAAACATTTTGTTCTGGTAGTCACGGAATAGCCGCAGGCTGCACAGCTAACCATAATAGATCTCCAAAAAGTACTTATCGAAGAACTACACAAATATCTAATAGCACAAACCACCGTGACAACTGTCAAATATAAAAATATTTTGTCAAAATTCAGTCTCCATACAGGGCGATTTCCGTCGCACGTATTTTATAATGCCCATAGAGCTTTGGCTCCTTCCTGAGGTTCTTTATTCATTGGCGACTTTCATAGTACTTATCATTTCGATGAATTTATCTACCTCCCCTACCTCTAGATGAAATAAACGAACGTTTCGGATCAAAACGAGAGATAAATACCGAACGCAACACTACTTGTCATTTTTGGCGATTGACCATTTAATACCTAACTTTTATATTTTGTGGTGGTTTGAACGCGAAAAACGGTTAGGAAAGCCAAAATAGTAAATAGCCAGGCAGCAGGAGTTGAGGAACGAAGTCTAGAAAAATAAACAAAAATAAGGAAAGGTACATACATTTCTTGCCATATTGCCATGTAGTGTACTAACACTAGTGTTACCCTTTGGCAAAGGAATCATAATGTGACATTGTAATTTTTTTCTCTATTTTGAATTCACAATTTTTGTAATTACCATTTAAGGGTGCATTCAAAATCCTGCAACTATCGCTATCTTTAGAAAATCCTTAATTTGGTTAGTTTGGTAGTGTCCCAAGACTCATGATCGTCAATTTTTAGGTGGCTATAGCTTTGGTTTCACCCTGCTACCAAACAATTCGGAGTCTTTGGTAGCACTGCCAAACTAAAATTGCAACCCAGTACCTAGTCAGGTTTAGTGACTTTGACTATCAAAAGGTAGGATTTTGATTTCATTCTTGTCCGCAGTCGTTTACTATGAGTCGCCGTGTGTTGAGAAGTAAGAAGCAAGGTGCTCTTGCTGAACTAAAGCGTCAAAAGATAGCAGAAGCCTTAATGTCTAGTGATGGCTCTGAAAGTAGTGATGAGGTTCCCATTAACTTACTACTGTTTATGGCTGCTAATGCCTCAAAGAAAAAGAAGAAGACTCCTAAAAAGAAGAAGAAAGCTCCATCTACAGCAAATTTCCTCAATGACTTGGCAAACAGACGTCACTGGCACTCAGGTATGTAATTTGCGTTTTATTTTAGAAGGTAGTAATGTTTTTATAATGTAAGATATAAGATCGAGAGAACTCTATCTTTGATAAGAAATGTCAAATTGGGGGCAAATACTTTGAGAAGAACTATTTCAATAATATGACAAGTTTATTTAGGTACCTACAGTGTCCCACCACCCCTAAATATACCTATCTTTTTAATTTTTTGTGTAAGAAAAAAGTTTTAGATAAAAGTTGTAGGAAACCTTGATCCCTGCGTCACACTGTTTGACAATAGAAGTTATATTGTCGACCATTGTGATGCAGGGATTAAGATTCATGATATCCACTATATGTTTTTTCAAATGGAACTCAAGGAATACCCGAGGGGGGTGACCACTCGTAAAAAATATGTACATGTATTGCGAAAAACAAGTACTGCGGGTAAAAATTAGGTACTGCGAAGTAATGCGGAGCATTAAAAGGTATTGCGAGGTACTGCGACGTACTGCGGAATATTTCGAACGTACTGCAATGTACTGCGGAGTATTGCGTGCGTACTGCGACATACTGCGAAGTATTGCGAGCGTACTGCGACGTACTGCCAAGTATTGCGAGCGTAATTTATACAAAAATGAAATATAATAAAAGAAAAAAATACTCCACACACTTGAGTGGCAGTACCTACAGTTTTAATCTGTAATGTGACTAATCCAAGAACTTAGGTAATTTGATATTTGTTTCATTGTATAGATACCGAGGGGTCTATCACTCAGGAATTTTAGTAGGACACACTTCAGGAATTCCGAGGCATTAAGTACATGTAGGTAATTACGGGGAATTGCAGTGGCATTACATGGAATTACTGTGGAATTACAACAGAAATTCCGTGTGATGTGACATCATTTTGTTATGCGCATGCGTATTGGAGTTATGGCGCCACCAAACTTTGGTGACCAAAGGCGTCGGGCCGTCGGAATTTTCTGTCGCATTACCTACGGATTCAAAGTTCTGAAAACAAAAAAAATCGCCAGGGCTAGTTACAGGATTTGAACCTAGGACCATAAGAATTAAATGCGATGCTCTGACCGAGGGGTGTCTCACTCAGGTAATCAGTGTACACACTGCCCAGAAATCACAGGTAATCAGAAGAAATCACAGGAAATCAGTAGAAATCTTAGAAATCATAGGTAATCAGTAGAAATCAAAGGTAATCACTAGAAATGAAAGGTAATCAGTAGAAATCTTTGGAAATCATCAGAAATCGTAGCTAATAAGAAGAAATCACAGGTAATCAGTCGAAATCTTTATCCAAAAATGATTTGCTACGTGTTTATTGTTAGAGATAACTGTATATGGTTTCAATTGTGAGAACAAAAGGAACCTAAAAAAAAACGAAATATGCAAGGTGTGTCAAAAATCTGACCAAGCGATGCCGGAATATTCCCAATCAATTTTGTTTCTTAAAAATTATGCTAGAACTGAATTCGTTAATCGTTTCCAATGGTGTAACCCACCCCCGATTTTCTTGAAATTTTGGCTACCCTCTTATTTTCGAGGTCTCTGAACACGAATCTGGCATTGGTTTTCTCAATCGAACGTAGTTTCTGAAAAGTTTTCGAAAGGTCTTAAAACCCGTTTCTTTTGACCTTCCCGCCGTTATGAAAATGCAAATTCAGGGCTGGTTACAATTTTTTTATACCCTCAATTTTCACTATAAAACCAGAGCTAAGACCATTACAATAGGTACTTAATTTAGAATTCTTTTATTTCAAATCTGACAACACTAGCGTTAATCAGGACACCCAAAAACCCCCATCATTTTAACCAAAAAATATACAGGATGTTCCATTCTTTAAGGTGCCAAAGTTGAGCAAAATACAATTTTTAACTGTATCTTACGAGTAAAGTGTGCCATGAAATTACCTCAAAACAATTGAGTAATTTTATTAAAATATTCATGACCGAGAAAGAATTTTTTAATTTAACCTCGAGTGGTATTCAGTAAGAAAATTGCGAAAAAATTTAGCATAGTTTATTCTTTCACTCAATTTATTAATGAAAAGTGACACTTTATATATTATGTCAAAAAATCTCTAGTATAATTCTCTCCAGGTCCTACCCTAGCGCAAAAAATTTCCGAAAAATACTTGGGTTGCCATGGTAACGGTTCAAAATAAAGGCTTCTGATTGGTTGAAACACGTAAGTGTGAAATTTTCACATGTAATACCACTAGAGGTTAAATTATTTCCGAAAAATTTTTCAAGGGCATGAATATTTTCTTAAAATATTTTTCTAAAAATATTCTTAAAATATTCATGACCGAGAAAGAATTTTCAGATTTTTAATTTAACCTTGAGTGGTAGGTATTGGTAAGAAAATTTCGCACCATTATTTTTACAATTTAATTCATATTTTGACAGTATTTATGAAATTTTTATCAAAAGAGACACTTTATATTATGTCAAAAAAATTGCCCTATAATGCTCTCCAGGGTCCTACCCTAGCGCAAAAATTTCCGAAAAATACTTGGGTTACCATGATAACTGTTCAAAATAAGGGCTTCTGATTGCTTGAAACAGGTAAGTGCGAAATTTTCACAATGATTAAAAAAGATTATTCTCCTATGAATAGGTATTGTAAAACAAGTCGTTTCTGCGGAGAGACATGTACGATGTACGTATATGTGTTATTATTTATACGTAATAAGTGCTTAACTTAATCAAACACATCTTATTTTTATACTTTTTCAAAGATTTTGACATGTTTTCTCTATTTTCGTAAGTTCTGACTATGTTTAAGGTAAAAAAACCTCGAGTAAATCAGTAGAAATTTTTGAAATCACAGGTAATCACCTATATTATAGGAAATCTGAGAAAATCATGCGTATTGTTGGTCGATTTCTGGAAATCACAAGAAATCATAGGTAATCACGGAAATCACAGCCACATTTCTGGAAATCATTAGTATAAGTACTCATAAGGTAATCATACAATTTTGGAAATCAGTGTACAAATTTGAGGCAGTGAGACACCCCTCGGCTCTGACCATCTGAGCCATTGACTCGTTTGAAAATATTACCAAAAAATAGTTTATGCTAGAATCTCGGTGACGTCATGGAAATAAGAATAAGTAAAATACGGGGTGTCTCAAAATTCATATACTTACAGGGTAAATCAAAAACATAGGACCTTAATTATCTCATCACGTGGAGTCGCAGAATTAAAAATAAGTAAAATACAGGATGTCTCAAAATTCGTTTAGATACAGGGCGAGACAAAAATGTACCAAAGCCAAAAGGCCCTTAATTTTCTCATCACGTTACGTTGTAGAATAAAAAAATAAGTAAAATTGGAGTCTCAAAATTGATATACAGAATGCGTCAAAAAACGTAGGAAAGCCAAAACGCCCTTACTGGTCTCATCATGTAGTGTCACTTAGAATTCCCCAGAGCTAGGTATTTTTCTCAGACAATGTACGGGCTGGACACAAACAATATATAAAGTGTAAGTATCAAAAATGTATATACAGAGTGCATCAAAAGACATATAGGAAAGCCAAAAGGACCTTAACCGCCTCGTCACGAGACATCACAGAATTAAGAATAAGTATTATTATACAGGTGGATCAAAAATATCAAGAAGGTCAAAAATGTATTCACAGGATACGCAAAATAACTGATATGTCAAAAAAATCACGTACAGGTTAAATCAAGAACAGACCAAAGCCATGACAGTCTTACTCATTTCTTCATGTGACGTCACAGAATTAATAAAATAAAAACAATAAAAATTCTTATACAGGGTGGATCGAAACATAAGAAAGCTAAAAAGACCTTACTCGTCTCATCACCTGATGTCACAGAATTTTTCTCAGGCGGGCTGGGCAAAAACAGTACCTACCTACAAGATGTGTCAAAAAATTACTGCACAGAGTAGAGTCGATAGAAATCACTTGCAAAAATTTCGAAGTATGGTATTTGTCCCAATAATAAGATTGGAAACAACTTTTAAGTTAAAACGAGACTGCCAACGCATGGACGGACGGTGTACTACCCCCCCCCCCCCCTATCTCAAAATGATACTCGCGTCTGGTCACATCCATGGCACATAATTCCATTTAACATTTAACAATTGACTTTTTTACCTGTTTTTTCTTGAAAAAAAAATCGGCTTAAAAGTATAAATTTCATTCTATCACTAATATATTATACATTTTTAGCAAATTGCAATTTTAGCACTACCGAGGGTTATACACAAAATGATTTCTTCTTCTTGTGATGTATTAAGATCTTTTTTGAGACCGGACTGCTAGTTATTCGAGCGTACTGCGGAGTGTTGCGAGCATACTGCGGCGTATTGCGGAGTATTGCAAACGTACTGCGACATACTGCGAAGTATTGTGACATACTGCTGAGTATTGCGACGTACTGCGGAGTATTGTGACATACTGCTGAGTATTGCGACATACTGCGGAGTATTGTGACATACTGCTGAGTATTGCGACGTACTGCGGAGTATTGCGGGAGTACTGCGACAAACTGCGAAGTATTGCGAGCGTACTGCGACGTACTTCGGGGACACATGTATGTGTATTGCGGCTAGTGGTCAGCCCCTCGGGTATACCCTATACAGGATGAGTTTTTTTATGATCAGTATGGGGATCTCGGAAACTAGCGGAGATAGAATGAAGGTTAAATGGGGAAAGAATTGCAGTTTTGTGGGCCCAATTTAACGCGCCTTATGGATTTTTGAAAAAGTCATGGCTTACTAGATATTTTGAAAAAACGAAATTTTGGGGATTTATTCTAATCCACCTAGCTTCGCTGTTTGTGATTTTAGATAAAAAGTTAAATACCCAAGTTGGAAGGAATTGTGTCCCCAATGTGGTTCTCATGCCCTACTTTCCGTGACTGATGCCATTTTCGAGATATGACACAAACTTATGTTTTTTAAATGGAAACCATAGTTAGCCATGGTCTCAAAAAATCAGACATTTTTAGAGCTTTCTAAAGATATAATACTCAATGTGAATATTGAGAAAAATCACCGAAATTACTATGGTTTCCATCTCAGTCTCCATAAAAAAAAAGTTTGTGTCATATCTCCAAAATGGCATCTGTCACGGAAAGTAGGACATGATAACTGCATTTGTTCACACAACTAAACTAGATGGATTAGAATAAATCGCCAAAATTTCTTTTTTCTAAATATCTAGTAAGCCATGACTTTTTTCAAAAATCCACAAGGGGCGCTAAGTGGGAAACTTGAACAATTATTTTTTATTTCTTTAATATATTTGCCTATCTATAGAAAGAGCACATACCAAATATCAGCCCTCAAGTCGCAATATTTAATTTGCAATAAATAATTAAAGTTGTGACCGTAAGTTATTGAAACGACACGAAATGCGCGGGAATGGTTGTGACGTCACACCGCTCGATCGATCGAAAGGCAGTGACAGGAGTGATAGCTACACAGAATTAGAGAAGGAAGAATGGAAATTGAACGTTAAAATAAACAGTTCGACGACTTATTTCCAGAGGGATCTGATGTAGGTCAAAAATAAGAACCGCCTAAAAGTTTAAATTTAACAAGCACTTCTTTAACTGAATGGTGAGGCCACGGGACTAGTAATTCGTAGGTCCTGAAGTCAATCGCATAAAAAGTTTTTTTTTTAATTATCACTGCATTCTACCTCTTATATTTGTGACTTATTATCATTTTTGTAATAATAATTGGACAATGGTTATTATGAAGATTATTACTCACGATCTACTCCATAGTCTATTTAAATTAAAACCTAATATGAAATTGTCAGTAGCAGGAAAAATGTAATACATTACTCGATGCATAAGCTCTTTTTGGCCTCGGAGAGAGTTTTAAGACCCGAGGCAACACGGGCTTTAAACAACCTCCTTACGCATCTCGCATTGTAAATAACTATTTAATGGAGCACATTCCTTTCAAACATTATCAACAATATCAAGACTGTGATAGACTATAATAAGATGCATAGACAAGGATGGGACGTTCTCGATGATCTTTCTAAACAAAGCTTGCGTGGTTCTGTAGTTTTTATACATGTGCCGCCCATATTAGTTTATACATGGTGCCGCCGCCCACCAGAGACGCCCCCACCAACGAGCTAGTTGACGTCACAACCAAGGAGGGCGCGTTACAAGAATGATTTGAATTATGCAGTTTTTAATTGCTTATATTTATTACATAAAAATAAAAAATGAGTTTTTTTGTGAATGTGGTTCATTTAATGACAATAAATTACGTTTGAAAGTAATATTTTTCAAATTTAATTTTTGTGCAAGTTCCCCATTGGGCCCACAAAACTGTAATTCTTTCCAATTTAACACGCCTCGCGGATTTTTGAAAAAATCATGGCTTACTAGATATTTAGAAAAAATGAAATTTTGGAGATTTATTTTAATCCGTCTACTTATTAGCTTCATTGTTTTTGATTTTAGATAAAAAGTGTAAATATCAAAGTTGGAGGGAATTGTGTCCCCAACTTAAGGAGGCTTGATCACTTTCCCCTATAATAAATGTGTTTCACACCCAACCTTTCCTGTACAGACTTTACAGATACTGTAATTTATCTAAGAGTTAAAATGAAATATAATCTAAATCATGATACCTAACATTATATCTCAAACATGGAGGACCTAAAAAAGATCATCGCCTTAATACAATAAATTAATTTTGGAATAACTGGGCCGATTTGGTGTAATTGGGGGAATGGATAATATACAGGGTGATTCAGTTTTAATCTGCAACACTTCAACAGGTGATAGAAAACCAAAAAATAACCGCACTTTCTTCTATAAACTATATCATTTTAAGGCCTTATAAAAAAGTTACAGGGTGTTAAAGTTGCAAGAAATATGTGGAATTTATTGAATATTTTACAAACTAATTGAGATATTTAAGTCATATTTGGTACACGTTAGAACGGCATGGGTTAGCATAAAACCTGTTGATATCAAACATCTTGAACAACCAGTGGCGTAGAAATGGGTAATTAGTATAATTTATTTTAGAAAAAATATAACCACCTTGTATATTAATAAATTAAATATTGTTATTTGCAGAGGTATAATCATGATTGCAATAGGGTTTTTATTTTATTATGCTCTTTTTTCGTATTACTTGTGTAATGTTTTCCATAATAAATCAATGAATGACGTCATTAACTGGTTGCGATACATATATACCAATGTTATACCCTTGGATAACAGAAAATTCCTAGGGATTTTGTAAAGAATTGCCATCTGACAAAATCTGGACTTCGTTCAGTAATCAGGGTTGAACGACAAAAAGCAAGCCCTGTTTCCTGCTGGAATTAATGGTTTCTTTGCAGGTCTTCTACTTGCAGTAACCAGCCTAATTTAGTCATAATATCTAGATTAAAATTATTAAGTCCAGTGGCGTCCCGGGGGGCACCTAGCGAATATTATTGGAAAAAAATGTACGCCACTGCCTTGAAAACTCTGCATTTCCGGACCCATATTTATTGAAACTTTTTTCATATTTTTTAACAAGGAATCACCCTCTAAAATATCTCCGTCTATTTTTCGAACACCCTGTATATGGTGCTGCCACCCACCAGAGGTGCCACTACCAAAGAACTGCTTGACGTCACAACCAAGGACGGCATGTTACAAGAATGATTTGAATTATGCAGTTCCTGCAGTGAATTGCTTACATTTACTACATAAAAATAATAAAAAAATTATTATAGTTCATTTAATGGCAATAAACTGCGTTTGTGAATAATATTTTTCAAATTTAATTTTTGTGCAAGTTCCCCATTGACTAAATTGGTGCCTGCGCAAAATTCCATGCAATTGTACATTTTCGATGGTTGTTCTCTTTACACTGTTTGATGAGACCCCTCAGGTACCCACATTTGTGGCATTTTGGCTTGGCATCGTTGATATAATAAAATATTAGATTTTGATATTCAGTAACCCATTTATTTCTCATTGACAACACTGTTTTTAGTATTTTCCAAGGTATATTGGTCTTGTGTTTGAGAAATATAAATAATAAAAGTTGTTACTGTCAAGGCTGTATAATACTCTTAATGATGAAGAATCACATTTTTTTTTCAGCCAAAAGACATTTATTTCTTATTTATTTTTAATTACTAAGCAATATTTTGTCCTTCGTCAGGGCTAAAATATAATTAGAATTTAATTATTATATTAACAACAAATATGAGAAATTAAAATAAAAAAGCTATATAATAAAAGTATCATTGTAGCAATGAATATTTATACAAATTATTTTTATGTAGAGACTGGATGCCCATGTATGATGGCCCAAGCAAATCCATCTACATCAAGACCTCGCAAAACCCGTACATCACAAAAATCAAAATCCACTGCTCGTCCAAAGGAGGTGCTTCCCTCTACAAGCACACTTCATATGGATTTACTTTCCGATGATGAAAAAAAGACCTCTATAAGCATTCCCGACCAACAAGTGGACAATATAAAAAGCAAACTGAATAGTTTTTTTCAAGTTATTGAATCTAGTGATGACGAGGAGGCTGAATCTCGGCTTGAACTCAAATTGAATGTAAATAGCAATAAAGAGACTCAGCCTGTAAGGGAAAAGACATTCTATGAGATGCCCCTTGACTCAGATAATGATATAGATAATAGTCTGGTAAGTGGTAGTGCAATTTAGGTGTAATATTGGATTCAAAACTTAAAGTTAATTTAAAGTGTATAAAAATCTGTTATGAGGCTAACACTCTTTCTATAGAAACTCAGTATTTTTCTTGCATTGAATTATTTTACTGAAGAAGAATCAGAGATCTGTATTGATTAAAAAGTTATATTCAAAATAAAATAAATCAAGACAATGGAAGTCAAACAACAGATTTTTACTCAACATATTGAGATGTTATGTTATTCTCCTTGTAAAGTTTATAGCGATGCCAATACTGTTTTCAGGAGACACCAGATATTAATTGTGGTGCCAGCACAAGTGCTGAAAAGAGCACCACATTTAAAGAGTCATCATTTACTATCACCGAGTAAGTATTCATTATTTTGTTAAAATAATAAAATAGTTCTCGTGAAAAAAAGTTAAGGGAACTATGCAGGCATATACTAACAGTTATACTAACACACATCGTCATTTACGGTTTGGCCAGATGTTGGTAGATTTATTTATTACAAAATATCAAGAGTAAAAAAGTTTCCTGGGCAATTAATTGGGCTACAGATTGCGAATTTTTATTTTTAAACTAACAAAAAGTAATCCTACCGTAAAGTGTCATCCAATTTCGTTTGCTATGTACCCCAAAATTTAAGTTTCTAGATGCATCCAATTTTTTGTGAATAATCAACCAAATTTTTTTGTGAACCAAAATTGTACATGAAAGACCTCTTTAAAACCATCCTTAGAACACTTCCCTCAAATGTTTGCACATCATTATGGAGCATCGTGTATATCAGCAGCATATATACTTAAGTTATATTATTTGACATTATGGAGTAACGTAAATATAAAATGTCTGCCATATGGTGCCAATGCCAATGGTGAAGGGAAGGCAGACGAAAGTGGCTGGCTGCTAGCTGGATGGCCTCTCAGAAACTCACTAGACATTGCAAGTTCAAATTGGCCGTAGGCCGTACCTATTTCCTCCGCCAGTATTTATGAAAATAACATTATATCGTCCTGGAAAACAGATGGCTCTGATGGCTAACAATGTATTCTGCATTGTATTTTATCTCTGAAAGCTCATGGTGAGCCAAAAATGTGGCAGACGTGACAGCCGTGAGCATATCAGTCAACGATTATATTCAATAACATTTAATTTTTGTAAATTTTACATTTACAAATGCTTTGTTAAAAGTAATTATTGAAGCCAATGTTATTTATATCAGTATTGGTTGATCCCTAATCCATACATTTTAGTATGTTTGAAATTACACCATAAATCAAAACCAAAAAATTATAATTTAGTGAACCGAATAGGTTTGTAACCTTTTCGTATCTTTTGGTAAATAAAATAGTTATTTGCATACCAAGGCACTGAAGTTCAAATTTTTATAACGAATGTGGCATTTAGGTGTCGAGGCCTGCAAGGAACTTCTTAAAAAATATTCAGCAGATTTTGCGCAAAGCTGCACACTTTGTCATTAACTTTAAATTAATGTGTTGTTTTATATTTTCTTTCAATCCTTGAAATACAGATTGTTCGTAACATTTTTATGAAAAACCTTATTTATTTAAATGTTTGTTAATCCTGTCATAAATAAAAACAATGCAGGGACCCTTCAAGATAATGTGATTTAAAAAATGCGGTCACCCATCCATGATACAACTGTGCCCATCCTTGCTGCACTTTTCATATTGTTTATGTTGTTTTGTTAAATTGAGCTAATGGATCCACAGATATCCCTAAACCAATCTCTTGTAGTCTACATATAGAATATATCTTTGTTCAAACCAACCGAATTGCTCATAGTGAAAGATTACGTTGTTATAGGTGACAATTCCTCAGTGAGGTCGACAAGTTTAATGATCTGTGTTTTCAGTATCCGGCCACGTTTGACGGGTCATACAATAATGACTTAATTTAGTGCCTATTTCGGAACTTGTAATGATGATTTTGAGACTTTAATGCCGAATTTCAAAAAATAAATAAAGTAATTGAAATCTGTTCGTTTTTATTTTTTTGGAAAAATAATAAGAAAGTGGTAATAATAATAATTGTCGCCTTCATTACTGCAAATCAGGGTGTCAGGAGTGTCCCAGTAGCATCTATGTTCTTTGTAGAAAAATACCTGAAAAAAAGTCAAAAAATGGGGACCTTATGGCCATGGTTGATGATATCATAAGGGATGATGATGTTGTCGACGTTTGTGAGGTCGAACAGAAGAAAAATCACGCACAACTTTTGGAAGATTATAAGAAGAAAACAGAAGATATGTTGAGCAGTGTAGCTTCAATAATTGATGGCTTCTGTAAGAACCCTGAAGACAAAAAGGAGGTAAGTGCTAGGTGGAACAGTTGAGCAGTTATTCGGTATTTTTAAGGGTTTTTTGATAAAATTTGTTGGCTTTGATTTTATCCTATTTGTGTTGAAGAATTAAGACTGGTGAGCCGGTTAGCTCATTCTCATAATATTTTTTGCACTCGTCATTTTCATTTGGAAAATGTATTAAGATGCAATTCGCTAAGCGTTTTCTGTTGCCACCTCTAGATGTATAACTAAACTATGTTTCCCTAACCTGGACCAATAGTGTCAGCGAAGACTACCGAAAATGTCAGGTGGCGTTATTGTAAATACAGCAGGAAAACAGACGTAAATACACATTATTTTTGGACAAAAAAAACTGCAAATTTGTGTGCGATCATTTTGCGCGGAGGAATAGATAAAGGTATAAGGCAAAATAACATATTTGATTTTTCGGAAAAGGCACTGTTTGTGGCACTTTTATTTAAAATCTGTAGTTAATTCGGATAAATAAAATGTCTTAGCATAGGAGCCGAAGACCCTGTGTAATTGTCTGAAACTATCTGAGTACCCAGTTGCAAAAAGCTTCTTAGTGCCATCAATTTTCAATATAAAATTTTTCCTCTATTTGTTAAAATAAACATGCTATGGCTATTAATTGGTTTGCTCAATTTGCGTTTTTTTATATTGCGGGACAAGTTGGTCATGAATGCCGATTTCTTTTGCAGCACTACTTAGCTGTCAAAAATTGCCACACTTTTGTTTCTTACGTTTTTTTTGTAGGGCGCAAAATAAGCGAGAAAATCGTGGTGGTAGTTCTAAACAATCACCCTGCGACAGCTGCGTTGTTTTGTTGCCTAGGCTGGGACAAGGGCGTTGGTCAAAAGTAGGTGTCTGGGAAAGGCGGGCGAACTGGTCCCCCTTTTTTACACAAATAACAGCACATCGTTCTGATCCTCCTGTATTTTGAGATTATTCAAGCGGTGTACTGCAGATAATCATATAAGTAATCACAATACTTACCCTAAGTGACATTCAAAATTGTACGTCACTATTCCTTTATAATTCCATTAACTTTTTATTATAGATCGCAAATGACCAAGCATTTATGATTTTGAGCAGGTCACTTTTAAAAAAGTATACGTTAAGGTGAAACAAAAATTTAAAAAAATAATAAAATATGTAACATTTCTACTTCCAGACAGATTTAGAAGACCCATCGCGTAGGTACATGTAGGATGTAGGTTATTTAGGTTAGCAATCAATAAAATATTCAAATATTGTTAAAATAAAATAAAAATAAGTCTTCGTAGATATCTTTATTTTATTTTGTTCATTATTATAAAAAAACAGGTGAGTAGTACCTATCAAGGATAACAAAAGTTAAAGAAAATAAAATATATATTCAGATTCAAAACAAAACAAAATAAGTTACTTCGCTTCTTTTCTTGAAGTAATTCCAGACTATTGAATTTTGTTTGACCATTTCTCAAAGTAGGTACTAAGACTAGGATACACACGCAGTTCACGTTCACAATATTCTAGGTTAGAAATAGTTTTGTAGTTTTATAGGTTAGGAAAGGAGGTCTCTTTTTTATAAATTACCATAAATGCTCATAAGTGACCAAAAATTGTTATTATATCTCTAACTGACCACCATAAATGCTCATAAGTTATATAATTGATCATAAATGCTCCAAAATTGCCGGTTAGTGACCAAAAATGACCAGACACTTTTAGAAATGACCTGCTCATAAATGCTCAAAATGCTTCTGCTCATAAATGCTCCAGCCATCTATACTTTTTATTTCTAAATATCGATAAGACTTGTAATGATGATTTCTTTTATATTTGATGTCAAGCATTTAGGATATAAATATATTTACATTGTATTTTCCAGTACTAAATTAATGACAAAATAATAATAAAGTATCATCAAACTACAGTTTGTTCAGCGAATGTTCGGCCTTATGTCACAACTCCCGTCCTTGTCTGGCTCGTTAATATACGACCGATATCCGTCGTATAGTCATGTAAGGCAAGGACAAGAGTTGTGACGTAGGGCCGAACATTCGCTGAACAAACTCCAGGCATTATGCGAGTGTCCTCTCTTAATTTAAAGCAGACTAAAGCACTTTGAAAAGGATGATATAAGTTTAAACAAAATTAGCAACATGAATGACCATGAGGACCAAACGACCCCAAGAAAATCTACAATCTGCAAACCAAAAAAATATATCTATTGATCGCCTAATGTTGTTAAAGCCTTGCTAAGCTATTATGCTCTATCTAGTGAGCACTCTGCATGCTGGTACATGCTGCAGAGTGCATGCCAATTATTAAATTATAATATGATACATTTGTATGGTATATTTATAATTACGGTGTAAACTCAAAGAAACTTACATTCAAATAGGAAATTTATTAGCTCATTGCATTTATCATGAAATCATGACATTTTATAAACAAATTCTACTTTTTCATGTGTTTTGTCAGTGTTCAAATCAAATAATAAATAAGAAAATTTAAACGATGGGAACAAGAATTCATTAAACATTAAACTATATAACATTAGGCAAAAAAGGTAAAATGTTTCTCCAGTAGATTTATTTTTGTGTTTTTTTCCTTCATATTTTGATCACGGTCAAAAGGTGGCTTTTGTTTATGCCACAAAATGGTTTGCGAAATTCGCAAAAACTTGGAACTAAAGTCAATTTTCCCAACCCCTAAATTTCAAATTTTGCGACATTACTAGAAATTGATACTTTTCTACCCAGAAATATCGTCAGTTTAAATTAAGCAATCTTCACAATTCGCGACTGTTTGGACTTGGAAAAAGATCAGCGGCGGGCCGTTTGACGAAAGTGAATCAACTGACGTCGGCTTTGTAAGAATGAAGGGCTCTACGATTCTGCATGCCTGTGCCCTCTATTACCGATAAGACGAACGAAATTCTCTGATAGCTATTTTACCTGCTCCATGCTGATCTGACTTTTGTTGTCGTAGGCTGTATTTTCTGTGCACTTAGTCAAATTTTTTAAGAAGTCCTTACTAGGGCTGTCAATTGGTAATTTAGACATCCCAAATTGGCATCAATGCAGCAAAAAATGCAACCGGCCATAAGAACAGGTCAGTAACGAACCCATTTGCACAAGGAATAACTACTAATAACACGAAAAGTAACAACACAGATAACGGTAAAACTCACGAAACGTACAAAACCCGCGAATATTTTCACTGCCGTATGTTTGAACCAGTTTGAACGATCCGGAAAACCTTCACTGTCACATTGAGATATGGAAGCAAAATTTCCCCGAATCCGCACATAGACGCTGCAACAACTAGCTGATTATACCAAAATGAAAACTGTTTACATGACTTTTTAAATTATTATTAAAATGAGTTGTAGTATCATTTGGAAAACTTTTACCACCAAAAATTAAGGAGTGACGTCATTAATTGGTTGCGACGGATATATGCCAATGATATACCCACGGACAACAGAAAATTCCTAGGGATTTTGTGAAGGATTGTCATCTGACAAAATCGAGACTCCTTACAGCAGTCAATATCCATGTTAAATATCTGACACTTGTCAATATGGGAGATGGCTTAATAAGCCCTGGGTTCAATGCCACCAACTTTGGATTACTAACTTTTAAAAATGCCGTTTCTCGTAATTAGATAAAGGGAGACTTAGTTTTTTTTTATAGCCGCCAGTAAATGATATTTTCCACTACCATTGAATAAATAATAGTCAATGCCACTATCTATTTCATATTTTAGTTTACTTGTTTTAGGAGGAGGACAAGTCCCAAGAAACCAAATCATGTCCTGTTTGTCTAGAAAATGTTGGTGCTGAAAGACCAGCCATGGCCACCTTCTGCGGACATATTTTCTGCGAGGAGTGCATCACACACGTTGCAAGAACGACGAAGAAGTGTCCCACTTGTAGGAAAACTGTCGGACTAAAGAAGATACATCCAGTCTACCTCTAATGTAAGCTATCATAGATCTTACAGTTTTATTTGTGGTTTCGGATAGAATACAAAATAAATGTTACTTCAGGTTGTATTTATTCCCTGATGTTCTTAAGTTATAGAAACTTGTTTTCACTATGATTTTATTCACATGATGGAAGCCATAACATTTTATTATATTGTTAATAGCTGATAGTTGACTAATGCATTTGTATAGAGTTATCACTGCTTTTAATTTGATAACAAACTCCCATGGACATCTGACAGTTCTGACACAATAAGTGTCATTTATAGCTAATGAGATGAGAGATTGTCTTTATAAAGAGCCTCCTTCAAGAGAAAGTTATCAGGTTGACTGCAGTGATCATTCGTTATGGACGCATTACTCAACAGTTTAATTTCAGTATATCTCAACTTGAATTAGCAATAGATACTTTAATAGTATGGAAACCGTCCTGACATTTTTTTAAATGGCCATAAAGCTATTGTTAGCTGAGATTTTAGAAAACATTTATGGCAGATATACAGGATGACATTTTTGGGAAGTAGGATCATGATTTTCTCGGATGTTTTGCATCCTACCAAAAAAATATAGTAATAATAATGACTTTATTGGGAAAATAATATTCATAATGTAGGTATACAGTAATAAGCCTAAATATCGCTCCATAGCAACTTATCAATAATATTTCTCAGTTTTTTGCAGTAATTTCAGAAGAACCTGGCAAATTTGGTACACAACCTACCGACCGATTTATATAGTGATATTCATAAAGTTTGCACCAAATGGGAAAATTTTTGTATTATTGGATTTTTTGAAAATCTAATTTAGGGCTGTTAGGGTATGTTTTTGGTGCACTATTGCGCGTAAAGTAAGTTGTGACGTCACAGCTCATTTCTGTCAAATATGAGATTTAAAATTAAACTTTGGGAGAAATCATGTTTGCCTTGGAAATATCGGAGAAAGTTATTAAAAAGTGTTCGTATTCTATTATTGTGCCCCTATACCAATTTTTGGAAAGATATCAGGATATTAGTTTTTCCTTGATATTCCTGGAATTAAAATTTAAACAATAAAATTAAATAGAAAACTGTACCTTATCATTTTGTTTCACTGAATTCCCAAATGTGGATGTGTTTTATGTAAAAATATTAACACTGGCCCAGGGAATGAGCTTAGCCTAACATTTAAGAATCTGTGTGCCATTTTTAAAAATCTTATTTTCCTCCTTAATTTTGCGTTTAAAATTTATTTGTATAAATTAGTGCCATCCTGAAATTATTAAATGGGTCATCTTGCTTAATAAAAAACATATTTTAAATTTTTTATCCTAAGAGAGCCCAAATTATATTATACAGTGTACAGTGGAAATTTTTAATTAACGTTTTATTTTGAAATTTAATTTTGTGGTTTCCTTTTTCTTTAAAAAAGGTGAAAAATGGGTTTAGTTGTTAAAATATCAAAAAGTTTTACTTGAAAAAGTTGTTTGTTTTTCAATTTTATGTAAGTGTACCAAATTTGAATGCTCTACTAAAATATTTAGTTTTTTGCCAATTTATAATATACAGGGTGGTTCACTTTTATGTGGTAGGACTTTAACATTAGATAGAAAAAGATAATCTAAAATGAAAATTTTATATCAACATATATCGGGGAAAGCTTAGTTTCCGAGATACAGGGCGTTGAAGTGTTGGAAAAAATATGAAGTATTTTTTGACTACGATATTTTTTGACTACGATATTTAGTGATAATATGAAGGTCCTGAAATAACCAGTGGTGGAGTTATGGGTTTTCACTATCACTAAATTTAAAAAGTAATTAGTACGGACCTGTCTCACATCAACGTAAATTTTTTTTTCGTAAAGTTCTTTCAATTCTCTACAAAAAGTGTATCTTGACATTTTTTTGTATCTGCCACGGTTGTGTAGTAAATAAATTATTTCGTTTCCATCTCAGCCTTTTTTGCCTAAAAATGTGTTTTCTAAGATTATTGATAAATATCGCAAATAACAGAAATTAATTATGGAACACTTATCGGATTCAGCTATTTTATTTTTAATTTTATGGAAACAATTTTAAAAATAAACTGGCACTTGGTTTGAGGTACATTACTTTATTATCATTTTAACATTTTTATCAAATCTAGTATTATTTCTTAATAATTTTTATAATTCTAAATTTGTACAACATTCAACAATTGTTCAAAATGTGATCCATTCTGTTGCACACATAATTCACTTCGACGCCTAACGGATTGAACAGCATCGATTAAATTGCCATTTCTCAATTCATCGCACGCATTTCTGATACGATCAATAAGTTGTTCCCTTGTTTCTACAGGAGTCGCATAGACTTGTTCTTTTAAAAATCCCCATACGAAGAAGTCCAGAGGTGTTATGTCCGGAGAACGTGGTGGCCAAGCGACCGGTCCCCCTCGTCCGATCCACCTATTTGGAAAGTTATTATTTAACCAGTTCCTCACATTTCGGTGAAAATGTGCAGGACAGCCGTCAAGTTGGAACCAAGCCAACAATCTTAAGTCTAAAGGAATGTCTTCCCACATATTATTATGCTCAGCTACTAAAAACTCCAAAAAATTGTCACCATTCACTCACTGTGGCAAAAAAGAGGGTCCAAACAGATGATGGTTGTACAGTCCAATCCAAACATTGACACCAAATTCGACCTGAAAATTTCTTGGCCGGATTGCATGTGGGTTTTCTTGTGCCCAAATATGCTGATTATGAAAGTTTACTACTCCACGACGAGTAAAACACGACTCGTCCGTCCATAAAATGTTATTTAAAAATTGTCTATTTCCTTCAATTGACTCCAAAATCCATCGGCAAAACACTAATCTTCTTTCTGCATCGCCGGGCCTTAAACCTTGTACGGGTTGTAGATGATACGCATGCCTGTGATCTCTTTTTAAAGCTCGCAAAATTGCAGACTTTGAAACATGTAGGGCCACTGACACTCTTCTGCTACTTGTTGTAGGATTCCTATCGAATTCACGAAGAATCTCATTGTTGCGTCTGACTTGTTGGATATTGTTTTCATTTCCTCGTTCGACGATTCTAGTTCTCAGACCGCGAGTTCTGAATTGCCGGTGCATGTTAACAAACACCGAGGGACGCGGATGGCGCCTATTTGGAAATCGCCTCCGGTATTCTCTGGCTGCTTCCGCAGAGTTCCCATTTGCAACTCCATAGCAGAAATGGATGTCAGCCTGCTCTTCATTTGTAAATTGGAACGGCATTTTAATTATTAACAAAGACAAACTGCGGCGCTGCTACGTTCATCTACTGGATGACAGATTATTGTATTATTAACTGTCAATAAGATTTTCTTTTCCATGGCACACTTATCTTCACCAGTACGGCGATGCAGAAAGGACATTAGTATTTTGCCGATGGATTTTGTAGTCAAAGGAAATAAGACAATTTTTAAATAACATTTTATGGGCGGAAGAATCATGTTTTACTCGTCGTGGTATAATTTAGAATTCTACAAATTTAGAATTATAAAAATTATTAAGAAATAATTCAGATTTGATAAAAATGTTAAAATGATAATAAAGTAATGTACCTCAAACCAAGTGCCAGTTTATTTTTAAAATTGTTTCCATAAAATTAAAAATAAAATAGCTGAATCCGATAAGTGTTCCATAATTAATTTCTGTTATTTGCGATATTTATCAATAATCTTAGAAAACACATTTTTAGGCAAAAAAGGCTGAGATGGAAACGAAATAATTTATTTACTACACAACCGTGGCAGATACAAAAAAATGTCAAGATACACTTTTTGTAGAGAATTGAAAGAACTTTACGAAAAAAAAATTTACGTTGATGTGAGACAGGTCCGTACTAATTACTTTTTAAATTTAGTGATAGTGAAAACCCATAACTCCACCACTGGTTATTTCAGGACCTTCATATTATCACTAAATATCGTAGTCAAAAAGGTGGTACTACACATCAAATTTGGTTTAAATATCTCCACTGGTTCGGACAGTGTAAAAAATACTTCATATTTTTTCCAACACTTCAACGCCCTGTATCTCGGAAACTAAGCTTTCCCCGATATATGTTGATATAAAATTTTCATTTTAGATTATCTTTTTCTATCTAATGTTAAAGTCCTACCACATAAAAGTGAACCACCCTGTATTTATGAAATTTCTGAAAATTTTGAAAACTCGAAACTTCGTAAAACCTGTTTTATATCACTAGCTTTATCATTCTATTAATTTTTTATTACTAATTACCGATAAGAATACTTATTTTTCAGAAGAAAATGATATTTACACTTTAAAATTCTGTTGTTTGTTGCAAAGTTGATGTACCGCCTAGCATTTGGGGTATAAATTTAGTTACATTTCGTTTCCCAGTTCTAAATTGATGCCAAAATAATAATAAATTAAAATATCATCAAACTATTTTACGAATCTAAGCCAAATTCTTGACTTTTATGGAACAAATAATTATTACTTTAAGTTTAATTTCGCATTAATCGATATTGATGAGTAGGCCATGGAGAGAATAGAAGCAATTGTTTTTATTTGACATTTGTTTTCATTTGACAGTTATCAATCTGTCAAATAAAAACAATTGCTTCTATTCTCTCTATGGCCTACTCATCAATATCAATGTGAAATTAAACTTAAAAGTAATAATTATTTGTTCCATAAAAGTCAAGAATTTGGCTTAGATACGTAAAATAGTATGATGATATTTTAATTTATTATTATTTTGGCATCAATTTAGAACTGGGAAACGTAATGTAACTAAATTTATACTCCAAATGCTAGACGGTACATCAACTTTGCAACAAACATAACAGAATTTTAAAGCGTAAATATCATTTTCTTCTGAAAAATACGTATTCTTATCGGTAATTAGTAATAAAAAATTAATAGAATGATAAAGCTAGTGATATAAAACAGGTTTTGCGAAGTTTCGGGTTTTCCAAAATTTTCAGAAATTTCATAAATATTAAAAATTGACAAAAAAACTAAATATTTTAGTAGAGCGTTCAAATTTGGTATACTTACGTAAAATTGAAAAACAAACAACTTTTTCAAGTAAAACTTTTTGATATTTTAACAACTAAACCCATTTTTGGTGATATATTTTGTTAAATGACATTTTTGACAGATAATGAAAGTCACATGACCACGTTTGAGTGGGTCATTTTTCATCTTTTTTAAAGCAAAAGGTAACCCCAAAATTAAATTTCAAAATAAAACGTTAATTAAAAATTTCCCCCCTATGGTGCGAACTTTTTGGAGGACACTGTATATTCAATATTTCAAATCTGAGAGACTATTTCAATCCTGATAGTTGTGAAAATTCCCATGTTAGACTTTTAAATCACAATGTTACATAGTTTATTGGTGGCCATGAATCACAGAAATCCATCCATCATAGATGTGTTTGAGGAGCAATTCCGAACCAGTTCCGAACTTGTAATTGTTAATATCATTGATGAGTTTGAATTTTAGAATTTCTTTGTGCCAATCACATTGACGGGTACTATACCAATTCAGGATCGCTCCGTGAACACAGCTAACCGCTGATTTGTTCTGGCAAAAATTTAAGATAATTCGACTGAATCACTACGGAGACTGTATTTAAAAATAAAAGGTATTTAATTGCTACATCACATTTCATATATATTTAAAATTTTGATTTTTGATTAGTTATTTTAATATGTGAAAATTATAGTTTTAGTAAAGTACCAAGCTAGGCCCAATTTTATAATCAAACGAAAGTATTGTCTAAATATTACAAAAGTTTTTTTTTAAATTAACGGTTGTATTGTATTGTGAAATTGGCCCTTACTTGTAAAAAGTGGGTTAGCATAGAATGGATAATGAAAATCAATTTAATCAATCAATCAGTTTTCAAAGTGTTTTCTTTAGCTTTTTTTTAAGTATTTCAACAAATTGACCTACTTTTTATAGGGTCCAAAATAACCATGAAAACCATGATAACACTCCTAAAGAGATAATCCTGTGTTCGTAAATTTCTACTCATTGTGCAGATTCTCATTCAATATTGAAATTATCATCAATTGTTGTACTGTCCATGTCCATATGACAGTGAAATAAGCATTGTAAGCAACCATCACATCAGTAGACAAGAGGGTTTAATTTGTTATTTTATTTTTCTCAGTTTCGGTTAAATGTTGATGTTTATTTTTGATACTAAAGTAGAAAAACCTCAAATACATACCATATTATAAATAATATTACCGAGTTTGTGATAATTTTTTAAAATAAATAATACAAGCATCATACTGCAGTAATGGATTATTCTTTCTGATGTTGACATTATTTGAATGATTGTTATTGCCAATATTTTACAGAAGTGGTCTTTCTTTCCCTTTTTATGGAAATAGTAGTATTTAGCCAATATGTGACAGTATTCTGAGGATATTAAAGAGAGATCTACAAAAAGGCAGTCACTACAAACAGCATTTATCAAGTCAACCTAAACTACAATATAATAATAGTAACAGTTGGAACGAATGACATATGTCGCTAAAAAATGAAGTATCATGGTCAGTGCCCAATTCCACAAATCCTAAATGTATAATAATGTAAACTAACATAACAAAAGAAGAAGAAAAACAATATCTGTTATTTCCAACATGTTGACACTTCAAACCAGAAATAATATAGACAAAACCTCCATTATAATCTTTTATTGACAACATAATATTATAGCAAACATAATTTATTTACATAATATCATGAATATACATGGTGTTTCAAAAGACAGTATATGGGTTTCTAGGGCTGAAAGAACACGTGAAAATAAGACATGTAGTTCAAAGCAAAGTTTATTCGTTTTTATATTAGTTTTTTCAACGTACAATAATAATTGTTGGGAAATTACTTATTCTGTATGTTGACAAAACTAACAAAAAATTGAAATTGGTTTATTAAATAACCTGGAGCGACAGTGGTTCAGAAATAACTTACAATTAAAATAGTTTTACTGTTATTTGTCTTAGTCAAAACCACGGCAATAGATTATACTGGTATAGAGGCAAGCGTCTCCGCGGTGACCAACGTACTGTAGACGTGCCGAAGAGAGAGACAGAAGATTTAGTCGGCCAAGATTATTAGGAGCATTGGCGCTTCCCATCGTATTTCGGCAATTCTCTTGTATGTTAGTGTTTGGAACAATGAATAACATATTTTCAATATTATCTAATATAGGTAACCACTTTACTAAATACTTACATTGCGAAGAATAATTAGAAATTATTATATTCATGTACGTAGGTAAATTTAAAAATACGAACATACATCGACAATTAGTTCAAATATTCTTAACTTTTCGTTGGTATATTATATATTATACTATAGTGAATTGAGTCTTTATGTTACCAATTAAAATTTATTTAAAACTTATTTTTCCATGTAAGTTTTGTCTTTGCACAACCTAAAAAGCATATTTAGGTACTAATTATTTTTAGTGCCCTGTATACCGATGTGATATGAACTCGTCCGTATTAAAGTAGATGAAAATAACCACAGAGAATTGAATTTTGATTTTGTTGTCATTTTCTCTTGTTATTTTCTATTTTAATCCGGTTTAACTTTTAAATGAGTCTAAACCACTTATACAGGGTGTTACTTAACACTTTCACTGCCACTGGTATATACTTGGCATGACCTAGGTGCCGCATAATTGTTTTTAAATTTCTTAGCAAATTTTAATAAATACGGCACATATATAGATGTAAACAAAATTTAACACTAAAAAAAAGTGATTTTAACAAAAACGCGCCAGGCGCGTTGGTGGCACACGGAGTCGTAAATCATGCCGTGTGCCACCAACGCGCCTGGCGCGGTTTGTCAAAAACAAGGTTTTTTACGCCCTATTATTGTATACGTGGAATAATACTTTTTTTTGAGAAAACACATTACTTTACGAAAGTTTTATTCTACATAAAAAAATAAAAATAAGTATCCAAGAAGTAAAAACAAAATAAAAATATTTTCTCTTTGGCATTAAAAAATAATAAAATTTGGTACTATTTCATGCCCATGAAACTAAATCCCCAAAGATAATACACAATTGTAGTTATGTGCAGTTGTCATATTCTACAATACAGTGTTTCAAATTTGCTAAGTGTGCAAAAACTATAAATTGCTTCATTCAGCTGTAATGTAAAAGCTCCCCTTCACGCGCGTCAATGTACTTCACTACCTATATGAACCAGTAACTTCCAAATTCTCTCCCAATCAAACTATTCTTGCCAACACAATTGAAATCGCTTTAAGGAATATACATATAAATAAAGAAATAAATAAAGGAATATGTTCGAATGTTTTCTTATTTCTTATAATTTCATGTATATTGGACGAAAAATAAAATTAGTAGTCATCAAATATTACTTAACTATCAGTATTCAATATACAAATAAAAAGTATTACCATAAATAAGAAGTTACTTACCAATGAATTGAGACTACATACACCTGCGAGACTATGCTAAACTCTGATCTAAAATAACGAAATACCGGTCAATTTTAAAACCATGGAAGTTTTTACAACCTGTGAATCTATCCCCATGTGCCCAGCAAATACCAAATCCGTTCATGGAGTGCCGACTCTGTTATGCGTCATTATATATTAATATACCCAGAACGCGCCTGGCGCATGCAAGACACATAGGCTACCAGTCAACGCGCCAGGCACGTTGGTGGCAGTGAAAGTGTTAATGATAAACCGTAATTTGAAAGACGAATTCCTGAACCAATTTTAAGTAGAAAAGTTCATATAAGCATATGTCCTAAAAAGTCTGGTTTTCAAGATACAGGGTGTCAAAGTTTAACAAAAAATCTTTTTTTTTTATCAACATCTCAAAGGTCCTGTCGCCGATTTTATTGAAATGTTGCAGTGTTATTCATTGTGATAAGACGCTAAGTTAGCAGTAACTAGATGATAATTATGAGTTCCAGTGACGTCCCGGGGGGCAGTCTCATGAATATTATTGACAAAAAATATACGCCACTCACTTTTTAAAAAAATATATTTTTTTCCAACTAAGCAGCTCGAAATACAACTTTTTTGTCTCTTGATATTTTTTCGTATCTTACTTCGTTTTCGATGAAGAAAATAAAAACCACTATTGCAGGTCGAAAAATTGTTAAAATAAAATCAATTTAATATTATAAGCCTTTTTTTTAAGTGTAACAAAAGAAAAATAATAACAATTTAACAGAATATTACCAACAAATGTTGGAAATAACCCCTGCCGCTTCTATACAGGCTTCTGCTCTTCTTCTCTTCTTTCGAAAATTCCAGGAGTGTTGCATGTGGTTTTACATCTGTCAAAAATTCTATTCAATAGTTGTTTAGGTGCCCCCACAAATAAAAATCTAGGCTGTTCCACGGCCTATCCACCGATTTTGGTAATATCATTTGTGTTATTCGTGAGACTGCCCTCCGGGACGCCAATGGAACTCACAATTATCATATAGTTAGTGCTAACTTAGCGTCTTATCACAATGAACAACGCTGCCAAATTTGAACAAAATCGGCAAAAGGACCTTTGAGATATTAATAAAAAAACAATTTTTTTTGAAACTTTAACACCCTGTATCTTGAAAATCAGGCTTTTTAGGACACATGTTTATATGAACTTTTCTAATTGAAATTGGTTCAGGAATACGCCCTTGGAATTACTACCTATCATTAAGTAACACCCTGTTCGTCACTAAAAATTTGCTATAGCAATTTCGATTTTATTATTAACACTTAATTAAAAAACAAGTATAGTTATAGGGAATATCTGTAACCATGACGATAAACTATAGTGCAGTGTCTGCAAATTATTTATTACAAAAGTGTCCAGAGTATGCAGAACAGTGCAATTTCCGAAATGGGGCGGTTTCAAGAGTTTATAACATGACAGCATTCGGTAAAGCTGTAAAAATGTGGCCATGGAAGGATGATCATCAGCACCTCCTGCCTGGCGAAAAATTCCAAAATATTATGAAAACACTACCAACTCAGCCATAACTTTTAACAATTAACGGACCACGGACCACAGCTCGGCCGGCTCGACTAAATTCTCTGTCTCTCTCTAAGGCTGATCTACAACTCGACGGACAGCGGCTGCTGCGCGGCGATGCCGCAGCCTACCCACCAGTTTATTTATCGCCGTGGTCAAAACCTTCTCTGAATGAATGCGAGCTTTGATAGAAATGTTACTGTTTGTTACATGAAAATTTTCTCCAAAAATGGTTACTCCTAGAGACATCTACAGAATACACCTTTTTCGCATAACAACTTCAGAGGAAAGCATATTTACGTCAGAAAAAATAATACACCTAAACCCAAAAAATGCCTATAAAACCACACGCCTATAAAACCACATCAATGCCATGCCAATATTTGAATTCCTCGTCCCAAAATAACCCCAGTTACCAGATACCGTGCTAATCTGTCGATTTGTTCAAAAGTTATTTGGAGAAAATAAAATTTAAATTTCTGCACCCTTCATCTTTTTAGGTATGCGTTTTTGACCCCACCTTTATATGGACTTTTCGTCTTATTTTTCCATGTTCTTTCAGCTCTAGAAACCTGTACACTGTTTTTTTAAACACTCTGTTTATTGCACTCGTCTTGCCGAATAAGCCGACTCCAGAAATTACATATTGGTAGAGCTGAGTACCGTTGCTCTAAAAAGTAACTATAGTTCAGTCTGGATAAAATAGAAAGTAGGTCAGTCATGCGCAGTATGGAGTTCTTTGTTTATCTCTGTGAAAGCCACAATGGGCGTCCCCATATTGTTTAAAATTCCCTAAATGGCCGTAATGCAAAACCGCAGTCACACCACATGTAACGGTTTTCAGTATGCGCGGGAGAAGGTATTCGCGACGTGATGCGCCCATGGATTGCGGACGCTCTAAAAACAGATATTTGGCGCGCTTGGCGTTCAAGCCAATCAGAGGGGCTAGAGCTGACAGAAGGAGAAGTTGGAATTCGAGGTTGCCATATCAACGAGGCAAGTGATCAGAAATCGCGGATTATGGATTTTATTTCGACGTGGAAAGAAAGCTTTATATGCCACGTTTGGCAACTCTGTTTTTGATCATTGATCCAAATGCCGCATTGCGCATTTTTCAGACTGGAGTATAGTCCTTCGTTACAACTACTCTTTTAAAAAATAATACGCTACTAATAACAATAAAGCATTACGATAACACTAATAAGTTACTTTGTCCTTCCTTTCACTGTTTTTTTTACTTTATATAAGTCATAATGATTCAATGGAGTAAAATGGGGTGACAGTGGTACAACGTTATATAGGTACCCACGATCTTCTTGCATATTGCTATAATACCTACCAAATACCGGTTAGTTGGCTAGGCCCCTATAGATAAGGTTTTTTTGGATAAATCGTCAAAAAAATGCGAAATATTTTGTTCGTGTGCATCGAACTATTAAAATTAAATAAGATGTCAAATATATCCAGCTGACCACCGATCTTTTGAGGTTATCTAATTCATATTTCTCCAGGAGTTAAGTTTCCATTTTTGTAATTTGCCGATTCAGGGTTGGTTTATTCAGTTTCCTGACTCCAGGACATTGTGAAAACTCAGAATAACAAAGATAAACTTCACTACAAGAATACCTAGCACTTGAGATCTATGTACCATTAAATCATTAATTTTAGGTAGGTATTTATTAATACTATTTTAATCGTCCCTCAATTAAATTTATTGATATCCAACTAATATAACAATGTACTTTTATTAGGGTCCAAATCCAACTAATTTAATATTACCTGATATTGAGATGTGCCTTGTTAAATTTATTTTTTGAGCTAAGTTGGGAATCAGGAACCTTTGGCACTTAGAAAATACTTTCGCTAACCATGTTAGATCATGAGGCGACTTAATCATCTCCTGATGATGCTAACATGGTTACCAAAACACGCGTCAATTGAAAAAAAAACAAGGTTTTGGTGTGTGGAGTTAAGCAAAAGATGAAGTATTATTTTTTCAGGTACTCTAGGCACATTTTCAAAGGTAACTATTGATTTTATTTTCATTATTATTCTTGTTCTAGGAAAACTAATATTCTGTATGATAAATCTTACTACAGACCAAGCCAAATAAAAACCATAATCCTAATCTTGACCCTCATGTCCAATGTCAAAAATAGTTCTACTGCACACATTCTCTTGCAGCTGCAAGCACACAAAAACAAGACGTTCTAAATTATTCTCTAGAGAATTATTTGTATCATCAGCACACCCTTCATTAGCACCATTTATTTAGGACCCTTTCAATCAACTACCATAGTTGCTCTGCCTATTATACAATGACACCCTTATTTAATAAATCCCCCAAATGAAATAGTCTAAGGGATTTAGATCATTGAATCATTGAGGCCAAGGAACAGGATACATTTACATTTTCTCTCATTTCTTGACTAGCAAAGGCGGCAAAATGTTTCTTGTAACTTCTAGTTGAAGTTTTTATCTAACCATGCATTGCTACGCAAAAAAGCACTCTTTTTGAAAAATCACTGCAATGTTGTCTTTTTAGTGCTCCACACATACCCTAACAAATCTAAAACCCAAGGTATTTTAAGACATTTAAGCATTGAACTGAAATATCCCATTGATAATTTGAGTTTTGAAAGTCTTTTTGTTGCTTTGTATAACAAAGTGTGGTAAGCACTAATTAGATAACATACATATTATTTGGATTTGCAGCATTTAACTCGCGGAAGGGTCTACCTTTTTAAAACATTTATTTTTATTTATAGCTACTTGTTATAAATGCCTACGCCGGCCCTTGTAGGCACATATAGTGGCCCTCACTTTCGAAAAATATAGTATGTGTGTAACATTTCTGTTTGATTTCAGCTAGCAGGCGCATTTTAGATATCTCAAGTCCAAATTTCTCCTGAGGCCAGAAAAAAATAAATGCCACATCCCTATTGGAGCGCGCCAGAAGTGGAAAAGTCATTTAGCAGTTTGCATAATTTTCCAATTTGGTTGGCGCTGGGGAAGTATTCGAATTTGGCGTGCCACGCCGATTGAGTAAAGTCCCTAGATATCTAGGGTCCCTAGATATCGATCAAAGATCTAAGCACCCTCAAAGAAAAAAGGGTTGGTTTTGTTTTGTTTGCTTTTCGGGGATTTAATTTAATTTAATTTGCTGGTGGTTTGGGTTTTTACTTGAATTTTGAGTTTTGTCATGGCGAACAAGTAATCCCGTGATGGGTGTCTGGTCTCTATTGCTGTTACTTAACCTACTTTGATTTTATAGAATACCCCCGACACTCCTATTTTATTTATTTTTTCGGGAAAGCTAGGCCAGAAATCTTTAAAAACCAGGCTGAGAGAGGAGTCTCATATAGACCGGCTCATTGTTATAGGAAAGGCGTGTTTACTCTGGGTATCCTTTAGATATTTTGTATCTTTACATTTAAATTCCCAAATACCCATCTAGATTATTTGCCATTTTATAGCCCTGATACATAGGGGAGCCTTTGGTGAAGCCCCATTTACATAAAGGCATGCAGCAAAAGCATATATTATCCTTTGTCATTTAAAGCAAGTCCATACAAGTCCTGGTTGTCTGCGAAAAAATGGGTTCACATACACTAAAAGGGGTTCTTAAATGTTGAGGGAAGCACAGGCTGCTAGTCCCTCTTTTTTGTGGTTTGCTTTGGAAGATGCAGCCTTAAATTTTGTTCAAGTATTTTAGCCGACAGCATAAACTTAAATTCCGGCGGGCGTCCTAATGACAATGTACACATATAAGAGCGGGCTTACCTAGTATACCTCTCGCTTATATGATCAGGCCAAAGATGACATTGGATTCATCTAGGGTTCCTTTATTAGGAGAGTTGTTGCAATCAACTGTCATCATCAAATTTCAATTGGTTTTGCATGAAAGTAGTGACTCTGAGGTAAAGCAAAAACCAAGTGGGATGTTGCCTCATAGGCTTGCAAGTTGCAAGTAAATTTTTGAGAGAGTAATCAAAGCAGTATGAAAATTTGACACTAGAACAACATAGTCATTTTAACTACAAAATAATTCAAGAAAATTTGTGCATTTATACTTGTATCCGTTGCAGCTCACCAAAGAGTGCCTATTGCAAAACTAGTATGTGGTGCAGTGCGCATTTAGGAAAAAAGTACCTCTGAGAATGATTGTTTAAAATGATTCCAGTGTCACAAAATGTACCGCAAAATTAGTATTATAGAAAATGGCAATGCAGAAGCCCTATAGAATAAATGGACACTAAATCAATAAAGTAACATTTGCGGGAATGATATACATATATGGTAGGTACATAACAACTATAAGTAACTACATACTTATTATATACTTATATAGATAATATTATTTTTAGACTAAAAAATTAACTTATATTCCTGGTGCACAGCCATCAGGGACTATTTTGGATGATATATATATATAAAAAGCAAAACATTCGATCCGTTACAGCAATTTACGAAGACCAGTTAACGGTGAAAAAATTATTGGAATTGGACAGATTAAAACCAGAGTGGAGGTACACAGAAGACTTTGACTTTGCCATTGTTCGGATATATTTTCTAAATTAAAGAGCTCTTATAAATTATTGAAATAATGCGCTGCTGCTAAATGCAATTTGTATGTATCCTCCTGAAAGAATTTACCGAAGTTACTTACCAAATTATGAAATAAAACTTGTGATCACCTAAGAGGTATATTTTAGCATTTATTTTATTTGTTACCTGCACAAGCAAATAAATCATCATGGTTTAAAATAATAAGTTGTTTAATTTGAAATGTTTTAATCGATATTTTAGACTTTTGGTGAAGGCGCGGGTATTATAAAACTTGGAATACCCACCATTCCCTTCCCACACCTCCAGCCATGTTCAGTTTTTGAAGTATCATGTTGCCTGAAATCTGCTCTTGATTTACGTTGCTACAGAAATAATCCAAACATTTCTTCCCCAAAGGACAGAAGATATATATCTTATTCGTAAGTTATGCCCGTTTTACATTGACAATTTCTTCATGAATTTCTTCATGAAGTTACTTCACGAATTAGAGCATGTTCTATTTTCCGTCAAGTTTTGCGTGAACTTCAGGAGTACTAACATTGAAAATTTGAACAAAAGGAAGGTTATATTTTGATACTGGTTTTGTTTGAGGCATTAGACGAGGAAGAGGAGAGTACATAGTTTTAAAGCTAATATACTTAGATAAAAAGTGTGTGAAATGTTACAATATGTTTTATTTATGTATTCCGCTGCCAAGGGACAGCTCTCTTATTCATGCAGCAACGCAAGCATGTCTTGGTGAGCATGTTTGGTAAGAAAGTCCAAATTGAAATATATAGTCTTTATCAAGCTCTTCTAGGTTGGAAGTAGGACATTCGGGTCTCAAAAATTATGTAATGTGCAACATGCCAATGTTATGGTTTGCACTTTTTCCACATTCAAATTAATTATTGTAGTTGCAACTACATTGCATTTTCAACTACTCTTCTAGCCAGACTTAATCTGTAGTTAAAGATGCTTTGGATGAAGATGGATATGGTTAGAAAATATGTTCTAATAGGGGAAATGCAGCACAAAAAAAATATTTTGTTATTTATTCTCTTGTGTTGGTATTCGCTAGAATCTGACATAAGGTGACAAAAAAAATCATCAATTTCTTCATCAGTGTAAAATAGAACTTGTCGTGAATTAATTCATGAATTTATTCATAAACTTATTCATGAATTAATTCATGAAGAAATTGTCAATGTAAAACAGGCTTTTCATAAATGTAATTTGCGAATAAGGTATATATCTTCCATCCTTTGGGGAAGAAATGTTTGGATTGTTTCTGTAGCAACGTAAATCAAGAGCATATTTTAGGTTATAAAGATAGTCAAAGTCATCAGCTGGCATCACGATATATCAAAAAATGAACATGGGTGGAGGTGTGGGAAAGAATGTACCTAGGGTATTCAAGTTTTACAGATTAAAATGAATACCGGCGCCTTCATCAAAAGTCTAATGTATCGTTTTTTTACTATTTTAAATCATGATTTTTGATTATGCCCGTACCAAATAAAATGGTAAAATAAACTAGGTAGGTGTAGGTAATACTTCTTTTGCTTAATTCCACACACGAAAACTTTGTTTTTGCAGGCTTGTTTAACCATGTTAACATTGTCTGGAGATGATTAAGTCTAATTATTAGACTTCATCTTCATTAGACTTAATCGTCTCCCGATGATGCTAACAGGGTTAGCGAAACGCGCGTCGAGTGCAAAAACAAAGTTTTGGTGTGTGGAATTAAGCAAAAGAAGTATTTTCTAAGTGACAAAAGTTCCTGATTCCCAATTTAGGTAGGAAATCACAATTTTATTTCATAATTTGGTAACTATCTTTGATAAGTTATTTCAAGAGGATATAGATAGAAAATGCAATCATTATTTCATCTTGATTTTAATTGGGAAAATATATCCGAACAATGGCAAAGGCAAAATCTTCTATGTAGCCCCCGCTCTGCTTTTAATTTACATCTGTCCAATTCATCCAATAATTTCTTCACCATTAAGTGCTGCAACGGGATGTTCTGCTTTTTATATATCATCCAAAATAGATATTGGTGGCTGTGCACCAGGAAATTTTAGTTCATTTTGTAATTTAAAGTATAATTTTATCTTACTAAGTATATAAAGGTATATAGTTACTTAGAGTGACCATTTAGGTATCTACCTTATTTATGTGTTAAAAATAGCTCGCAGTTGTTACTTTATATTGAGTTTAATCTTCATTTATTCTATAAGACCTCTGCATTACCATCTCTTATAATAATAACATTGTGGAACATTTTGTGATACTGGAATCATTTTAAATAATAATTCTTCAGAGTTACTTTTGCCGTTGATTGAGCTCTCCATCGGCGCTTTTGCTCAAATGTGCACTGAACCTTGAACCACATATTATTAGTTTTGCAAAAGGCACTTTTTGGTGAGCTGCAACGGATGCTTGCAAGTTTATGTGCATACTTTATAATCTTCTTGAATTATTTTGAACTTAAAATGACAATGTCGTTCTTACTGTCAAATTTTCATACTGCTTTGATTACTCTCTCAAAAATTTACTTGCAAGCCTATGAGGCAACATCCCACATGGTTTTTGCTTTACCTCAGAGTCACTACTTTCATGCAAAACCAATTGAAATTTGATGATGACAGTTGGTTGCAACAACTCTCCTAATAAAGGAACCCTATATTCATCTACTTTTCAGTCGCAGGCTATATACATGGTGATTCACCTATACCTATAGCTTCATATCTCAGAAATGAAATGAGATATTTTAGTTCCGTAAAAAAAGGCAGGTAGAGCTCGTTGAATACTTTACTTGTATGCTCAAGTTTAATTTTTCGATTGCAAATTGTAGACGGCGCTGCGGTCGAAAGAATTTTTTCGTTTGCAGTGACCTTGAACAGTTGTGCATCCGAATTGTCTTTTTGAAGCAAATTGTGCACTATAGCAAATTCTGAAAAAGCAACAGTTTTTTCGTTATTGCACTTTAAAGTTAGCAATGCATGTATGTGGAAAATCTGTAGTAGTCAATCCTAAGAATATTTCCAAAACAAAAAACAATCAATTAATTTTCTGAGGAGTTCTTATGACTGTCCTAATATCTCACAGAGTTGTTTTATCATTATTTCAAATGTACAGGGTGTCCCAAGGAACAATTCCACCCCCTTAAATCTTTAAGTTTTTGTGATAAAAACTTTTCAAACAAAAGTTGTAGCTTATTATAAACAGTTTTTTGTGATTATACAGAGTATTTCTTAAAAGCGGAGCAAACGAAAC
The DNA here is from genome assembly GCA_963920635.1 of Pseudeuparius sepicola. Taxonomy (NCBI): domain Eukaryota; kingdom Metazoa; phylum Arthropoda; class Insecta; order Coleoptera; family Anthribidae; genus Pseudeuparius; species Pseudeuparius sepicola. The sequence goes on along the minus strand of OY987299.1, from coordinate 103,273,123 downwards.
ATACGCTTTTTTTAATGGGAACTGGGAACACCCCATATGTTTTTAGTTTTTTTTACGCCACCCGTCATTACGGTTAAAAAGGTGCAAAACTTTATTAACATTATCTTTTACCGTTTTTAAATATTTAGTTTTCAAATATTATACTAAACCTATTTAATTTGGATTTGTGGATCGCCTGATAAAGATACAAACATTTTTTGTTATTACATTGACCGTGTATCTTTATCACGCGATCCACAAATCCAAGTTAAATATGTAGCTCTAGTATAAAATTTGACAATTAGATATTCCAAAAACGTTAAAAGATAATGTTATAAAGTTGTATTTTTAACCATAATGATTAGTAGATTTCAACAACTAAAAACCTATGATGCGTTCCCGTTAAAAAAGTATGTTTGGTTTGCTCTGCTTTTAAGAAATGCCCTGTATATTCATAGTATGGTTAATAAAAAACTGTTTATCAGCTACAACATTTGTTAATAAAGTTTTTTGTATCTCGAAAACTTAAAGAGTGGAGGGTGCTGGGATTGTTCCCGCGGACACCCTGTACATTTAAAATGACAAAACAACTGCGTGAGATATTAGGATAGTTGTAAGAACTCCCCAGAAAATTATTTTCTCGTTTTTTGGTTTGGAAATAATTGATTGACCACTACAGATTTTCTACATGCCTGTACTACCAACTTTAAAGTCCGTTAACTCAAAAACTATTGATTTTTCGAAATTTGTTTATAGCACATAATTTGCGTCAAATTGAAGGGCAATTCGGATGAGTCACTTTTCAAGGTCACTGCAATTGAAATTATTCTTTCAACCGCAGCGCCATCTACAATTTGCAATAGAAAAATTCAATTCTAGCCTAAGAATAAAGTATTCGACGAGCTCTACCTGTTCCTTTTTACGGAACTAAAACATCTCATTTAGTTCATTGAATTTTAATTGGGTTTTTCGCCACCAAACTGGTTAAAAGACAACTTTTTCAAGTTGCCTGGAAAATTAAGAAATTCTTAACAGTAAATGAACTAAACTTTGAACTTGTAACTCAAAAAATATCTTCAACAAATTTGTTTCCTGAGCTTTCGGAGAATATATCTTCCTCCTTTCTCAAAGATCATGTCACTCTGTTTACGACACAAATAAATTTTAGAAAATATCTCATTTAGTTGCTGAGATATGAGGCCGGGGAGTCTTAGGTGAATCACCCTGTATATTCAATGAAAAATTATCAAAATGGAACTTTCAAACAGATTTATTATCTACCTTCTTAACGTAATGATAATGTTACATTTAAAGTTGATGCAAGCAGAATTTCGTAATTTCACTAGTTCAGGGTAAACTTCCACATTGCACACAAATCCTACATATACCAACATATTTTCATTTTACTTTGTTTTGCAAAATAATGCGAGAATTGAATTTCTTGTCCCTAAAACACAGAAAATGACATATCACTTGCTATTTTCAAATTCGTCCCTTTGCACCCCTCTCAACCACCCCTTCTTTATAAAAATGTAAAAAATGCTTCCTAGTGACGATTATGTACTAATTTCGTTGGCTAAAAACGAAATAATATGAATAAATATTTTCACCACATTTCCACCTGGCAAAGGAGGATTTTGTCCAAAGCAATCTGAACCAAGATTAGGTACATACATCAAATAATGTTAAGCCGATATATCCTCCGTTCAAACATTTTAAACCGATATACAAAACAACAAAATTTATTCACTCTTTAATTATATATTGAGTTAATTGAATAGCAAGATCAGTATTCTTTAAATCGACTGTGCTTCCTTCCTAAGTGTTTTGCGAATGTTTCTACTGGCCTGACCAAGAGAACCGAACCTTTGATGGTAGGAATTAGTGGTTATCTTCGGCTACTTTGGGTGATTGCTAGTATGGGAGCCCTCGTTTAGATTTTCCTTATATCGAGTTTTAAAGTTTTTTTTTCCGAGACACTGTACTCTCGCAGCCTGGTAATTCGACCTGGCTTGTGTATCATTGGCCGATTTTCTTGTGTTGTCGATCGGTTGCTGGCTTCGTCATGTATTGCATTGTTGTTTGGACTATTGTGTTTTTCTTTTCAGCCACAGAACATCTTCCATTTTCACCACAGGATATAATTTATTTATATAAATAAAAAGGTTAATTTGACCCTTTAAATAATTAAGAACCACCAAATATTTGACCATATAATACTGGATTATGGGTTTGACCACAGAATATAAATGTTAGATTTGACATAGGTCATGCCAATGGTCATATGATCCATGAAAAATTGAATCTGCTGAGTGGCGCATATGTACAGTGCTAACAATTTAGGGGAGAAGCCCCGAAATTTGATATCAAAAATAATGAGTATATTAGCTTTCGTGCAAAAACAATAGCTTTGTTAGTGGAAATAATTTGTTAAGTACTAGTTCATAATTGGTACGAAATAATTAATCCCAGACCACTATGCGCATGTCATGTGTGATTCGAAACTGATCAGAAATTGACAAATTGCAGGGTGTCTACCAACCTGGAAAACCTGGAAATGTCAGGGAATTATTTTTGGTCAGGGAAATCAGGGAAAAGTCAGGGAAATCTATCAAATAACCTGGAAATTTGTGGTTTAATAGATATAAAAATAGGAAATCTTTAATTCTTACAAAAACTAATCAAAATTATATCATATTCATTTTGATTCTACTCCACAGAGATCACATATTATGGTATTTATTTATATGTGATCCCTGTGCTTCTACTATACTCCAAAGATAATCTAACTAAATAAAATTTTACGAAGCTATTTATTTTTGTTTTGAAGGTGTTTATTTTTTATATGTTTTTTTATTTTGGAGAATGTGTAAAAGATATTTGTTTGTTTTATACGTGATTTTATATTTTTACAATAAATCGTGTTTCTTTATTTTTTACAGGCTGGCTCATTATAAATTGACACGCCATTGCTACTTTATGAGGTTAGAAAAAAAAGTTTTTTTTACAAAAGTTATAGATACTAATACAAAGTTTTTGTGACACTATTGGACCTTATACAGTGTGTTCTAGAAAGCCGTGGCAGACATAACTTATGTTTCTTTAAATGGAACATCTTGTATATTTTTGTTCGCTCCAACCGTTCGTTCAGAACTAAGCCTTTTTTGAGGGATTACTCCTTGGGTCATAGGCTGCCATGAAAGACAAATGCTAAATTATAGTAATAGCTGACAGTTTGCAAGTATATTCATGCTTTGGAAAACATAATGGGCTCTTTTAAGATTTCAGGGAAAATGAAGGAGGGAAATTGAGAGAAATAAGAAATTTTAAATAGTAACATAGGTAATAAACTTCGTCAAATTTATTGTTTGTAATTTAATTTTTTTGAAAACGACAATTACATTTAGAAAAAGGATATATTTTTATATGTTTTTGTGGGATTATTAAAAAAAACAGAATTTATTATGACAGACCAAAAAATGTAGAAACACTGAAAAGTAGAATTCGGGAAGAAATCCACATATTAAATACTGAACACAGCAATTTTATTGTTGCCCCAATAAACAGAAACTTAGTAGAAAATATCAATAAATTCATACGTATATCCTTTTTCTAAATGTCATTGTCGTTTTCAATAAAAATTAAATTTCGAACAATAAATCCAACGAAGTTTATTAACTATGTCACTTATTATATAAAATTTCCATTCTTAATTTTCTCTGAAAACTTAAAATAACCCATTTTGTTTTCCAACGCGTGAATATACTTGCAAACTGTCAATAATTGTTACTATAATTTGGCCTTTGTCTTCCATGGCAACCTATGACCCAAGGAGTAATCCCTCACAAAAAAGGCTGTTCTGAATGAACGGTTGGAGCGAACATATAACATACATGCTTCATTGGAATCGGAAAAATGCGTAGAAAAAATACAAGGCGTTCCATTTAAAAAAACAAAAGTTATGTTTGCCACGGCTTTCTAGAACACACTGTATAAGGTCCAATAGCGTCACAAAAAACATTGTATTAGAATCTAAAACTTTTGTAACAAAACTTTTTTTTCTAGCCTCAGACACTAGCAAGTTAAGGGGGGTGTCAATTTATACTGTACTTTATTAACCTCGTTAGCAACACTTTCTGCCGAAAAGTTGAAATTCCAAGCCACTTTATAACTTTATTCGAAAACATAATAGGACATAATTTGCACATTTATTTAATTAAAGTCAGATGACATCACTAAAACTAATAGTCCGCTTTTGAATTTTTTTGTTAGTAAGCACGATCGTTCAGAGTAATTTCATCGTAGGGGATCTGTTGACTCTTCCATTTTATTTAAATTCGCATATTTATCTCAGTAGGTAGGTATTAGTTAGGGAATTTTTTGCTTTTTGGTCAGGGAAAACCTGGAAAAGCCGGGGAATTTTAAAAACTCGATTTGGTAGACACCCTGAAAATGTCCGCGAACATAGTTCTTAGTTTTAGTTTGTTATTTTTTGTTTTTTTTTTGTAGGTAGGTACTTCCCACATGGGGGGGGGGTAAATAAAAATATTTCATTTTTACAAACTTTTTCTTACAAAATTTTTTGTAAAGAAATATGATCTTGAAAGAATCCTCAAAGTTTTGAAAAAATCTTCAATAATTTCTCTAGATACGGCTGACCTTTGGCGCTTTATGTTCTCGCTAAAGCAGAAAACAACCGTTTATGTCGTGACATGAAACCACTTCCGGCCAGGTTCATTAATATCCCTTCACAACTTCTCTAACATCTGTAGCTGTCAAAGGGAAGCCCCAATTGGTCGCTATCAAAATGCCATGGACCAAATGATTCTAATCTACAGTTGATAAAACATTAGGTCTGCCATTTTTTGATATGTGCTTTCCCTGATATTTATAAAAAAGTATCGACTTTGGCACATTGTATTTTTCTGCTGCGCTTCATAAACTTAATTTGCCATTTGTGACGTCCTGTAGTGCTCTTTGTAGTGAGGGTTCATCGTAATTTGTGTATTTTCCCCTTTTCGCTTTTTTCTGGGAGCCATGACACCTAGAGAAAAAAGAACTGTTGAAATCACCTTCATAAAAGACACATCTCTAATTTTGGACATTTGTCTGGAACTACGAATGCTTTTCGATCTAGGCACAAATAAAATAACAAGAGAAATTGTAAATTGTAAATTTATTTATCCATACAATGTGTTTACAATGTTAGACATTTTTGGACACGTCAAAGTTAAAAGCTCCTTAGAACTAGGTAGATATGTATACAAAGTATGATTACGTATATAAGCGATTTAAATCCTGCTATATTATGTTACAAACTCGTACATTCAATCAAATTTCCGCTCCTAGAAATTCTTGTAGAGAGTAATAGCATTTCCTTATCAGAAACATCTTTAATTTAGTTTTGAATTCTCTTGTACATATTGTAGCAAATGAGGGTTCTAGTCTGATTAGCTTATTGAAACATTAGCATCCCATGTACATAGGGTTACTTTGAGAGACAATCAGTCTTGAGAAGGGTTGATCTAGTTGCGTGCACGAGTGGGTGTTATGATTATGTGCATGCGATCGTTTCTTATTATTTCGACAGTTGCGTCTATATAAGCAAAGGGCGTAAATGTAGAGGCGTGGTGCAGTGAGAATGTGTGATTTGGCCTGCAATATATTCTTACATTTAAACATTCGTTGCACTTGTGCATATTTACACCTGTTTAGATGGTGTGGGTATCAAAAAACACTTCATATAGAACAAATGGACTAATACACCACTTTTTTAGTTGCTTAGCCAATTTGATGGGTTTTATAGGCCAAGGTATTTTTTGTCAATAGGGATATGCCCCGGAAAAAAAATAAAATTCAAAAATTTTCGTTACATATTCATCTTTAATGGTTTGATGCGCAACCTATTAATAAAAAAAACCCTCTCCAGCACTCTATGTATATAATATGACCTGTGTCGAATGGTAGTAACAATCGATAAAGCGGCCTTTTGGCATATTTTGGAAGCAAATGGGATGGCAGAAAAGTTAATTCAAGAAAATTTAAAAAAATTAACAGTAGGTATAGTTTATCTAATTTCAATTTAAACACTTCAGTCGCAAGTGATTTTACCAGGGTAGATCGCTGATAGGCATCCCGACAATAAAATATGAGACAAAACGCGTTGATTCACCATTTAAACATATCTCGGTATACATACGAGCCCTAACAACTAAATGCTCGGACGGGCTATTACATTTAATATTAAAATTGTTTTTGAGTACTCCGTCTGGAATTTAACAAAATCTACATAAATGTAACTATTAAGTTAAGTGTTTAAACAGTAAATCATTTAATATTTTAATGATTATTAATTTGCTAGCTTTGTAATATAATTATAATGTTAATTTAACAAAATTTGCTGACAACTTAATGTTCGGACTATTGCCTTACCATCAATGAATTACAAGCAAACTTTGAAAAAACAATTGCCAGTTGTTGCTATGACTAAATAAATATATTTTTATTACATTAGCAATTAGTAAAATGGCTCGCGGAGTTGCTACTGACAAAAAAGTGCGTGAAATCATAATAAGGCAATATGCCAATGGAAAATCCATGGGAAAAATAGCGAAAGACCTCAATATTGCCAAATCAACGATTGGTGAGGTTATAAAGGCGTATGGGGAAACTGGATCCCTTGGTGTCCGGGGCAAAAGTTCTGGGCGACCAAGGATAGTAACAGAAAGAAAAAAGGACTCTTGTTAAAATTTGTAAGCAACAAAGAAGAGGTACGGTACGGGATATTCAAACACGATGGAATGAAGAAGCAAATTTAAATGTATCAAGGGAATGTTGCAGACAATGGATACACAAAGCTGGATATGGATTTTATAGGGTAAATATGACATATGGCCAAATAAAAATTGTAACAATTAGCTAAACACACTTTAAAATAATTTATATTTTTAGGACAAAGAAAAGCCACTGCTCACTGACCTCCAAAAGAGTAAACGTCTTGTTTGGGCAAAATCCACAGTAAATTGGACCAAAGAGGACTGGGCTAAAATAATTTTTAGTGATGAATCCAAATTTGATGTCTGTGTGGGTGATTTTCGGAAACGAGTCCAAGAACGAAATCTGAAGCATTTCATAAAGATTGCATTAAGCGTACAGTAAAATTTCCACAGGGAGTTATGATTTGGGGCTGCATGTCTACTAATGGTGTAGGCAGGCTTGAGTTTGTGGATGGCATCATAAATGCCCAAAAATATCAAGGCATCTTGGAAAGAAACTTGCTGCCAAGTACGGTGGAGCTTTATGAAGGTGGAAATTTCATCTTTCAGCAGGATGGGGCATCCTGCCATACAGCTAAAAGTACAAAAAAATGGTTTGGGGACAATCAAATTTCTGTCTTGTCCTGGCCCTCGAGCAGTCCCGACTTAAATGTCATCGAAACACTATGGCATCACATGAAAAGGTCTTTGAGAAACAGCCCTCAGCGATCGATTCCCGCACTTAAGGCCAAAATCCAAGAAATTTGGAATGCATTTATCCCTCAATATTGCAAATCTTTGGTGGACACTATGCCAAAGAGGATTAAGGCAGTAATAGATGCCAAAGGGGACGTTACATCCTATTGATTTCCCTAGAAACGTTCATTAATTAAGATTTTCCGAACATTTACTTCACGTCACTATATTTTGTAGTCTGTTGTTATATATCAAAATAAGTAATTTATTTCTGAAATAAACATTGTTCTGTAAAGAATATGACTTTTATGTTATGACAATAATTGCTATAATTTCGGCAGAAAAAATTATATTTGAATTTTAAAATGGAAACTGAATTTATTTGAAAAATTAAAATGTTGTCCGAGCATTTAGTTGTTAGGGCTCATAGTAGAAAGAGAATAAGACAGTTAAGGTAGGTACTGCAGTAAAAACAAGTGGCTGCATGCTGGCCTCATACAGTTACCTGCAGAATGTATGCAACATGTGGGATTTGTTTTTATTTTATTTTCACACCACCATTTTGAGTGGTCCTGTTGACAATTCAACTGTTTTGAAGGGATTCTATGGCACACTTGACTCGCAAGATGTCTTTAAAATTCATATTTTGCTCAATTTTGACACCATGCAGAATGGAACTCCCTGTATATTTCTTATTCAAATTTGGTATAGAAGGGTTTTGGGGTGTTCTGATTAACGCTGAGGGGTCAGATTTTAAATAAAAAAATCGCTAAATTGTTTTCGTGCATTTTGAAAATGGAAGGAAAGTCAAAAGAAGCGGTTTTTGAAGGCCTTTCAAACAAAAAAAAGTTTAGGCGATTATCTCCAAAAATGAAGATTTTACGGATTTGTACAGTTTTAAAGTTGGACACCCTGTATATAAATACAAAATACTCACTTTTTTCGAATAGGACCACTGTGGCTTCTAATGTGTTCATTTTAATTTGGTGGGTGGATTTCTAAAATCAACCCACAATTTATTATGCCCTCAGTAACTAAATACTCTTTGATGAACACATTAGGAGCCACAGTGGATCCAAAAAGTAAGTATTTTGCAAAAATGTAATCTCTACATGTAATATGATCACTTCTAAAAATGTCATAAATTTTTGTTTCTTAAAATTTTAATTTTTCTGCGGTTATGGAAGGCAAATTAGACATATTCAGCAAGTTGGCCTTTTAGATGCAAAAATAAAATTTTAAATAAAAATTTACAGAGCTATGAAAATTTGACAGAAATGTTGTGGGGTGTACAGAATTTTATGTTGAATGTGAACATGTAAAATATACGTTCCATTTAAAAGTCCAAAGTTGATTATTTCCGGTTAAACCGGAAGTAGAAAAAGTGTTACTGCATGTAAAAAAAACTTTTACATTAAATAGCTAGTCACAGACGGGCGTAATTGTCTTAAAACATCAACGCCCATTCATATACGACGTGCATCAACGTATAACTCTGTTTATCCACACACCTTGATTGATGTTTTAACACATCAGTTCGCGGTAAAGGACATACACGAACGCATATTCTTGTTTTGCATTTGATTGCAGTGGCGTGCGCTATCTTTTTAAATTCTCTTCTGAATCCGCCATGCACGCAAAGTGTTAATTTTTTGTATAATAATAATAATAATTCTCACCCTCACAATACTCCAAACTAGGAGTACCCCAGAAGCAACCACATGCTTGTGCGGGGGAGGGGGGCAATTACTATTATTTTGTCTTCGTTGCCATTTGCTCTTTGTCGCATCTGGCTGTACAACTTTTAATTTTTTCCAGCAAAATATAGGCTGCATTTTTTAAATTTTTGTCAAGGTACTTCTTTGACTTGGTTTTCCATAAACAAGGATGACCTCGAAATAACTCAAAAATTTCTCTTAGGAAATCTCGAGTTATATTTCTTAAGTCTGACATGATTGTTATATTACTCTGTAGTAATTAAACTTCTATCTAAAAAAACTGTCTGGTAAGTAGTAACTAAATTTATTATATCCGAGGAGAAAATATAATTATAGTGCTATAATAAACAAAATTTGAAGTGTTTATTGTAATAAATCCGGAATAATCAATAATTATTAATAAACTCGAGGTGACAGAAGGAATTTTAAAATAGTATATATCTACTTTACTGAAGAAAACCGCGGCAATGATGCGCGTTTGTTAACACACACAGTGAAACATCAACTTGCATTCATCAATGCACACACATGTTTTCAGCGAGACTAGGTTCAAAAGTGCGTTGTACTTCTTCAACACGCATTCAAGTATGTCGCGGTATTATCACCACAGATGGACGTTGTTGAACGGGCGTTCATGAACGCGCGTTGATATTTTAAGACAATTACGCCCGTCTGTGACCAGCTAATACCTACCACGTATTTCAAATTTTTATCTTAAAAAATAAAAGAAAAATTGGGGTGAGCTACATCTGTGGCCACCCAGTATATAAATACCAAAACGTGTGGAGGGTATCGCCCGCCTTTCCGTGACCACAGCGCCGACCAATGAGCGGCAAGGCGTTCGTCTCCAGGTCACGTGGTTCCCGGTCGGCTATTTAACGGCCTCTTTGATTCAAATATAGTTCCAGGTGAGTTGTCCTAACCAATCCTATTTTTCCTGTTACCAGGGGAAAAGTGTGATACTTTGCCCTAGTTGCATCTACCACGGCTTTTTCCTCCTCTTTCAATTATATTAAATCAAAATTAGGCATCCGAAAAATATTGCTAGTAGTTAATTTCGCTGTTTAGTCACTTGCTGTCGTCCAATTGAATATTTTGAGCTTGCACCCTGCTTGACCATTGATTAACGCAATGGAAGTTAATTTGCACCGCCTTAATAACTTAACCGAACTTACATCGTTGCTTAGTAGTAATTAGAGTTGTTTCTTTTCTTTCTAATGTGTGAATTCCTGTGGACCCCAGTGGTCTAGATTCGCCGAAATTGTTTATGTGACATTTTTCTGGGTATCTTCAATATATTGTTCGTTAACTGTTTGTTTGATTTTGGAAAACTATTTTTTTTTCTCTGAGTGAAAGTTACCTTGGGTATATAGCGGAGCATACTCCTCTAAAAAAAACTGGCTCCTTTCCTCCAGAATTCTGATTTTCTCTTCTAAACCAAAAGAGGGTATAAGCACATAATAAGGAAGCCCACCGCAAATAAAACTTACCCTATGCGAAGGGAAATCAGACATAAAAGTATAGTAGAACGTTACAAGCACGGGATGACTTTTTTAGAACAGTCAATATTGTTGCATTACACGGGATAAGATAACTTTTTTCTGGTAAGTTTTACTTTATCTTTTTTCCATATTTCATATTAGCGGATTTCAGCTTTCTTGTTTTAAATAAACCAAAACTTTGGCATTCAGAACAAACCGAAACGTTGGCGTTCAGAACAAATTTCCTTTCCTGAGTTACTATTTTGCCCCAATTTTAATTAGCATCACTACTCGTGGGAAATGAATGCCATTCAGTGCTGGTTATATAATGTACTATTCCACAATCGTCCAAACTGTTATTCCCATTTTACAAGAAGACTGTAAGTTAAGCTAAATTTAAAAATTCAAAATTCAGACTTCAAATTTTGTGTTGGGGTTTTATTTTGGATTGTAAACAACTTTGTTTTATAAAAAAATAATAAATAATGCAACTCGGAAGCCAAGTTCATAAAGTCGCGAATCGCAGATTGCGAAACTGACTGATTGGTTCATTGAAACTACCAATATTCCTGCGTAGTTTCGATTTCTGGCGAATTCGAAAAATTTGAAATCTGCGGGCGAGAAAATTGACTTTGGTTCAAGTTTTGGCGAATTTCGGAACAATAAGTACGCAAACACATTGAAAGCAGGTTTTATGCTTTCCGAAAACTAGGGCCAGTAAGCGGATTTTTCTCACCCCTACGGTGGACACAGTAAAAGCAGGTAGAAGCGGCCAGAAACGGATAGTTTTTTTTTCTTAAACATTGAGTGGAGAAGATGTTGTCATCATCATCTGATGATTATGATTGCCCTGGATTCTGTAGCTACGAAATTAACAAAAAAAAATTGGTGTCCATCCCCTTAATCATGCTAGATCTGAATATGGAGAATATTCACTTATTTAAAAGTGTGAAAAACTATGATGAAAGATTCTTTCAATTCACGTGAATGAGTCAAGAAACATTTTAATATATTTGAGAAAAAATTTAGCACCGACTAACTAAAAATTGATGTAATCTAAATAAGCAGCCTATCCTACCCAAAGAATGATTTGTTATTGCTTTGAGGTACGTTTCTTATCCTCTGCATTTCGATTGCTGTGTAGCTGTCTTTTATTCCATATAATATAGTGGTTATTTTGAAGACTTCACAAATTACAGATTGTTATCCATTGACGATAAACACAACCAGTGCGTGAAACGGGCTAGAAAGAACAAAACAGCCGGCGTGGATTATCAGTTCCGCAACATATTATTGGCTATTTAAAGAAGTGGGATTATTTTAAAACTCTACCGCAGCCTATCTGCAGTGGTTACCGGAAAACAGGTGACCTGCTTCCACTGTGCTTTGACACTAAGGCACGAAATTGACGTTGGCACATGCGCGAAAGCTCCGATTTTCTTTTGATTGTTTCTTAGGTTACGTTATGACTGTTTGTTTACGTTTATATTTAAAAGTCCCTAACTTTCCTAATCAATAAATCGCAAGTATATGAAATAAGTACAGATTTCATGACTTAGCTTTAGAATAATGGTGTTTTGACAACTGACAGAATCTTGGTTGCCCTTGATTTTTGTCATAAAAATATGACCATAGATTAAAGGAGACATAGATAGTATGAAGCATTGTTCCGCTAAAAATTGTGAGCCCAAAGGGAAATGTCACTCAAATGGCCATGTAATGTTTACGAGAACTGCCAGTATAGCGTGTTATTGATATGGTTTTGATGAAAGGAAATGCAAATAATGTGCATTTTAGTGAACAAGTGTGACTAAAAACTCACATGTATTTTTAAGTACCTACACATGTATGTACCTACACATGTATTTTTAAGTATCTACTTGCTACTCCAGTTGATATGTAAAAAATCCTTTTACATAAAAAATTATAAGTTGAAATTGGAAAAAATTGCAGTTTTGTGGGCCCAATTTAACGCGCCTTGTGGATTTTTGAAAAAAGTCATGGCTTACTAGATATTTGGAAAAAAACGAAATTTTGGCGACTTATTCTAATCCGTCTAGCTTCGTTGTTTCTAATAATAATAATAATAATAATAATTCTCACCCTCACAATACTCCAAACTAAGAGTACCCCAGAAGCAAACATGCTTGTGCGGGGGAGGGGGGCAATTACTATTATTTTGTCTTCGTTGCCATTTGCGGCTAGGGCCGACTTTTTTCCTGATAGAACTAGGATAACATTCGCTCAAGTACTATGGAAAACCCTAGAAAACCGTAGTAATCCCAGTGAGTGTAGGACAATTAGTAAATCACACGTATAAAGCTATTTAAGAGCAATACCGTGAACCCACATTTGTCCAGCGCTCTTGGCCATAGCGGTGTTTTTTTTAAAGACATGTGCATGCCCCTGCCTCGACATCGGTTCGAACCAAGGTCAATCGAAGGCAGAAAAACATGCAGTCTAAAAAGTGTAAATACCAAAGTTGGAGGGAATTGTGTCCCCAGTGTGGTTATCATGTCCTAATTTCTGTGACAGCTGCAGTTTTCAGGATATGTCACAAACTTTTTTTTAATGGAAACCATAGTTATTTGCTTTATTTATCTCAATAACCATATCGAGTATTAGGTATATCGTTGGAAAGCGCTAAAAATGCCTGATTTTTTTTGAGACCATGGCCAACTATCATTTCCATAAAAAAAAACAAGTTTGTGTCATATCTTTAAAATAACAGCTGAAAGAAACAGAAACAATGAAGCTAGATGGATTAGAATAAATCGCCAAAATTTCGTTTTTTCAAAATATCTAGTAAGCCATGACTTTTTTAAAAATCCACAAGACCCGTTAAATTGGGCCCACAAAACTGCAATTCTTTCCCCAACCTTCCTTCTATCTCCGCTAGTTTCCGAGATCCCCATACTGATAATCAAAAAAACTCGCCCTGTATTCTTAAATTTTGCTTTCCCTAAGTGCTGCTTGACAGGCTGGCTGCAAGCGCCTGACGGCATGCCTTTCTTATTGCCACATTGCCGGGTTGAGCAGTCGAAATGAACTTTTCTGGGATTTGCTGGGTTGACAGTATTTATCTTCTGCAGTTGGCAATTTTAGAAGAAATATAATTAATTTCCTATAGTTTCATATTTATTTTGTTTTGTAGCTCTCACTGAGGGGGAAAATTAATTTCGATGTCACGATGCGACGCGATGCAGCTTGTATCGTCACTCGGCTCGCATTGCCGCTTGACGGGCTGGCTGCAAGCGCCGGGAGGTGCGGCATTGACAATATTTAGCGGTTTGTAATTTTAGAACAATAATAATTAGTTTCTTATAGTTTCATATTCATTTTGTTTTGTTGCTTTTGCTTTTTAATTTTATTGCATATTTGAACATTATAATTAATATTTTATATTTTATTTAAACATAAATACTTACATAATATTGCTACATGTCAACCAACCAGCTTGTATAAAAAATGTCCACTATCCTAGAAAACTACGTAATATTTACTACAATTTTATCTTATTTTATTTGTACCTAGTTCAACTTAAACGGGAAATTTACCGATTACTTTTTTCATATTATTTTGTTAGTTATACAGTTAGAGTGTAAGTTTAGATAAATTGAAAAATTCATAGTTCAGACTTTAAATTTCGTGTTGGTGTTTTATTTTGGATTGTAAACAACTATGTTTTATAAACAAATATTAAATAATGGCATATCTCTCTTAAACATTTTCATATTTTCTTGATTTATTAACATGTGACATATGATCTAAGAAAGCTGCTAACATTTTCTCTTAGAAAAATCTAAATTTTTCTGTTATGAATTGGATTGACTATACATATTATTTATTATTTGACTTTTTTGCTATAAAATTTTCCATAATTTGTTAGATCACTTTGGCATAATATGTTACTGTCAAAATATGGTGTTTGACATAAATTAAGAATGTTCCATAGTAGTCGCGGTTCATTGCTACTCCATTCTCTGCGATCAGCAGTTTGACAGCGTTTTATTTAATTCTCTTTTCTCTACATGCGTTCGACTGTACCATCTCCTAAGCTGGTAAAGAAAGTATAAAAATTGTGGGCAGCGGTAATTTCTTGTGTTTTGTGTTTATGATAACCTACAACCACAGAGTAATTATTACAACCTGCAGCTTTAGCAACCTTTGTAGCTGCAAAAGTTACTTAGCAGATTTTGTTTATTTTTCTGAACTGGAAAAACTTGTTGAAATATTAGGTACCAGCTGGGAGAGGTTATGTGGCTCTTTGACATTGACATGTTAATGACATTTCTCATTCGCATTTTTTTCAGACCTTACTCCTCTTTCCCATTTTGTCCCTCAGTAGAAAACAATGAAACACGTCTAATGTTAGATCGTTTGACTCACAGAAGGTGCAGACTGTGTTTTCGAAAATCTATAATTATTGAGTGCATTTTTTTAAGTTCTAAGAGAGCATACACTAAACTATGGCATTTTCCCAAATTCTGAGAAAGTAAGCTTAAAACAATCAGTTTTGTCCACAAATGTCATTAAGAAATTTTTTTGTAACTCCTGAATCAAAGAAGAAATTTCAAAAATTCATTGGAAAGTAGGACATGGATCACGAATGTATTTTTACACAAAAATAGTACATCAAAAAGGTAATTTTTCTTTCAAATAAAGTTTGATGAAAAAATTAATATCTGTCGAGTGCCCCCAATAACTAGATGCCCATAGTAGGTACATTATATTCTGCAATAGTTTTTGAAATACAATTTTCAGTGCAACGATAACAAAACTATTTTTTGGACACACTAATTCGCGTTATACTTGTATAATAATAGTAATAAATTTTACATGAAATTAAGCTTTTTAAATAAATCCTATAGGTATTTTTATCTCACATTTCCTGCCCTGGTCAGATTTTGTTGGTAAAAGATAATATTATCTTTTACCGTTTTAGAAATATTGCATTTTCAAATTTTATACTCTCACATCTTTATTTAGATAAATTTTTCTGAAATTAATTTATATTTCATACAACACTGGTAAAAAGCTATTTCATAAAAGCAAATTTTCGATTTTTTTTTTCGTCCCAAGTTACGGTCCGTTTTGAGATTAGGAGGTTTACTATGCCGCCCGTCCCTGCGTTGGAAGCTTCGTTTTAGCTTAAAAATTGGCGTATTATTAGGACCTTGATTAGGACAAACAGCGGAATTTAGAATTTTTACAAGCTTTTATTTAACTAGCCCTGTTAGTATGTTAGTATGTGTGGGTCAAATCTTGCAAGCTGAATTAGAACCACTTCTTGACATTCGATTGAGCTGAAATTTTGCATACACCTTAAGTTCTGGTGGCAATATAATATGCAATACTCAATATTGTAATACTTTCAAAATGGCCTTCGCCCCAAAATGGCGGATGATGTATTTTTTGTTAACCCCCTTAATATGGGTAGTTAAGATAATTCAATGCCAAACTTTTAAATCAAAAAGCTTGTTGCGCAAAATGTTCATAAAAGTAGGTACCTACCAATTAATTTTATAGAACAGTGATTGGTTGATAAGCAAGTACATGCGAAAGTATGTATTTTCTTTACAGTTCGCGCGACAAGCTTTAAAAGTTTTTATACAACCAATCCATTAATTCTGCGACGTTATGTTATGTTTTTTTTATACAAGCACCAGACAGATTTTAGAAATGGTAAGATTTTATATTTAAGGCAATTAGTACATATCTAAAGGTAGGTAATTGTATTATTCGGAGTGGCAAAATAAAGCTTGGGGGAATATTGCTAATTTAACAAAAAGTTCTCTCTTTTATTATACTTAATAAATATTTTCTTTTGAAACATTTTTATAATATAATCAATAAATCAAGATAAATAAATTATTATGTAATAATAAATCATACCCTATTTATAAAATAAAATGTGAGACATTAAGCTACGCCATAATACGGGCTTTAATACAGAATATTTCCCAAGGTAGGTAGAAAAACTTAAAATAAAATCTATATATCTGAGCTTTTCTCATACAGGTATCCCGTTTTTTTCTTATAATTTAGCATCTTAGCCAAAATTTCGCAATTTCCAGATTTGATTACCACATGTATGCATGACCTGGCAAAATTTGGCGGGGGAGCCTCCGAATCCTTAACGCCGCCACTGAATTTAGAGTATTGACATTTTCTACAAAGGGTTTTCAGCTGTGACCAATTCGATGGCACTCACTTTTTTAATAACAGTAGACTATGGAACAGGCCTATTTCAAAAAATTATACCCCAAACTGTAGAACTCCGCAAGTATTATAGGCTAAAATTAAAGTGTTGGAACATGGGCAATTATTTCAAAAAATACAGGTTGCCGCAAATGTACACAGAAAAGGTAAGTTGTCTTAGGTCAGTGATTATAGTATTGTATAAGATTCCTTACCAGTTGGCAATATAAGACTAACAAATAATTCCCGATGCAAGGTGTCGATAGCATCTGTCCCCTATTACGAGGATTGGGAATTAACTCGAGGCGTTTATGATTAGATTATTTCTAAGCAAGCGAAGAGTCGCAAATTTGTGTGTACATAGTGATATATTAATATAACTAGCATGATCGGATCAGATTCTCCAACTAACAAAATTATTTTTCCTCTTATAATACAAATAGGTACCTACTTTAATCATTAAGCACATTAAAAAAACTAAACAAAATCTTGAAAAATTAGGAAACAATTAAAAATTTGCAATTTTTGCAAATATTCAGATGTTTTGCTCGATCGGAAAATATTGAAAATACGCATTAAAAGCAGTTATATTTTTTGCAAGCTATTCAATACTAGCAGTAACGTTTCAGCACTACATGGTTAAAAAGTACAAACCCCCAAATAAAAGAAAAATTAAAAAAAATTGTTAGTTATTGGCACGATCGGAAGTTATTGTCCAATTTTGATAAAAAAAGAATTGTTAAGGCGAGTATACACCTAAGGCAGTTATGGACATCAAAATTGCCGACTTACTACAAAAATCGCCAGATTTGCAAACACTGCAAATCGGCATATCATATTAATATTAGATATATAAATATCCGCGGTGAAAGAACCTAGTTTAGTCATAATTATAATAAAATACAGCACGTTGCTCTGCCCATTGTCTATTCGATTTTTTACAAATAAAAGTCGTGTTTAAAAATCGTGTTTCCGAACCAGCGATCATAATTAGGCAAGTTTTCCGCGGTATGGCGAGTTGAAAATTTAAATTTGAAATTGATCGCACTACATTAGTGGATAGACCAAGATTTTACTCGTATTTTCTTTCTGACAATGAAAAATTGGCTAATGCCAAGTCAGAGTGGTTGAAGAAAAGGCTGAATGTTTAGCAGTGCAGATATAGGCGAGCAAGTTAGAATAATGAAACGAGAAATTATATATTACAAATATTTTATTGGTCCCATAAGATTTCTACCTACTAAACAAAAATACATACTTATTTGAAAACACTAAATAGTATAGTATTACAAAAAAATCTCCTATACCTACAGAACATGTAAGATATAAAAAGAAATAAAAAACGAATAATTGCAGATGTTCATAGAACAAATCATTTATGTCAATTTGAAGGTTCTCAGAATGGATTTATTTCTACATGGTTTATTATAAACTAGCCCGGAATGGAATTCATTTCCCACGAGTAAGTACACTGCAGTTTTATATTTGGGATGTGGATGAAGGCCCTCTGTACCTACTGTACAGGGTGTCCCATTTTGGGTGTTTTTCTCAAAAATCTCGGTTATTATTAAAGCTAGAGGGTTGCGGTTTTCACGTCACTGTACTACTTTTTTGAGAGGGATTTGGTGGACCAATCAGATTTTAGATAAGTTTTATAGTTTCCGCGCATTGGCGCAGAACTGAAATTTTCGATTTTTTGGAAACCTCTTTCCTGGGTACAACTTATATATATATATATATATATCGACAAATTTAATCAACTATTTTTATAGATTTTTTGGCGTAGAATCGAATGGAATAATTAGTTTTTTGGTAGCGTTAATAGTTTTTGAGATATGAACCAAAGTTATATTTTTTTAAATGGAAACCATAGTTCATATCTCAAAAACTATTAACGCTACCAAAAAACTAATTATTCCATTCGATTCTACGCCAAAAAATCTATAAAAATAGTTGATTAAATTTGTCGATATATATATATAAGTTGTACCCAGGAAAGAGGTTTCCAAAAAATCGAAAATTTCAGTCCTGCGCCAATGCGCGGAAACTATAAAACTTATCTAAAATCTGATTGGTCCACCAAATTCCTCTCAAAAAAGTAGTACAGTGACGTGAAAACCGCAACCCTCTAGCTTTAATAATAACCGAGATTTTTGAGAAAAACACCCAAAATGGGACAGCCTGTACATAGAGTTGTCCACATTTTTTGGATTCTCACTCTTGTCGAACGATTTTATGTAATTTATGTTTCCTAAAAATGTAAAAGAGTTACAGCCCTGTTTGAGTTGTTGAGAGATCTGTTAAGACTCTTCCAAGCAGCTTTTACACAGGTCCTGTATTTTGTATTACTAATATGCACACTTCTTTGTAAGGTTATTATAAACAAAGTAATTGTGTTTCTCCCGAAAAATCGCTAATCTAAAGGAACAGACTGCTTATTATGTATAAGAAATATTCAATAATTTTTACAAAAACTTATGTAAAGTAAGTACCGAAACTTCTTCGAAACGATCTACCAAAAGAAAATAAAAACTAGTATAATATAACGGAATCAACATTCCAAATACAAACATATACCTACTCTTTATCTATTTTAATGGTGTTATAAAAAAACTATTTTTTTTTCTGATAAAAGTTCTATATGTTTTTTATTTCATTTTTGGGAAAGTATTTACTTTTTAGTTTTAAATTAAATTATATCATAAAAAGTCTATAGTAAGGAGACATTATTGCTTTTATATGCAATCTCGAAAAAAAAACTGCGGGAAAAAACATTAAACTCAATAATTATCTCCAAACTGTTTGTTAGATGTGTCCTTCATCCACTTATATCTTCAATGATTACTCTAATATAAATTTCTAGTTTTTCTTTCCTATAATCCCAGATCCAGACTACAAACATGATTATGTTATTCATTCACTAATTAAAACACCTATTAGGCTGAATAATTTTGGAAGACAGATCAGCCTGTGAAAATATTCAAAGGTGATTAACTTTGTAGTCTAATGCCAGGTGTCATTATCCCTTGTCGCATGTTATCTACTCTCTTGCAGAAATTAGTTCTCACAATATTTTATCGCTTCAGTCCCTTACATGCCTTTTCTTTCTGAAATCTGTCACAAACCGATACTCTGCTTCATAGACCTCTGGTATCTCCATCTGCACAAATTCATTGTACACCATATTGACTGTGTTGCATCCAAACAGTGATTTTTCGTACTCTATGAGTTGTTTGAAGAAGCCGCAGTTTGGCTTAATCCTTGGTCGTCGTCTTTTGATAAAGTTGTATGCATCTAGCAGGCACATGTTGTGGTGCTTCATCAGGTAGGCTATGCAGACTGAGGCAGATCGGCTAACACCTGCTACGCAGTAGACCAAGGAACGTCCACCAGATTCTGCTACCTGTAACAAAGAGTAAAGAGTTTGGTTTTGTTTGGTATAAATATCTTGGCACCACCGGAACTAACAAAAATCGTCAGCACCTACAAAATAATTGTACGGACATAAAATATAGCTAAAGGAATAAAATGGAGAAAAACTCTTTGCACATGCACTATCTACTATACAGTTAATATTATACCAAATACATTTAATATTATACCAAATACATTTAGTGTAGGTATACCCATACCTCTCCCACGGTCTATATTTTTAGAACTTGGTATTTATCACATTTTGTGACAATCAGTGCATGCTGAGTAGGTACCAAAATTCGTTTGAACATCTTTAAAATATTTGGGAATTTAAACACCGTGCATCTCGAAAACGAGGCGGCTGTGCAAAAAATTATACCTCTACCACCACAGAATATAATATATTCTGTGCTACCACCAAATAGTTTTATTTATTTTATAATTTTCTATCGCCTGAGGAAGTACCCCAGAATAAAACTGAATCACCCTGTAGGTATATTGATCTACACGAATAAATCATATTTTTGTTCATTAAATTTCAGAAATTAAATAAATTTTGCATGAAGCATAAACCAAATTTTTAAGTTTCAAAAACGTGTTTGGTAGTACCTGAAACGATATTTACCGAAGAAAAAGTATTGAACTATAAGTTTATTTATAATGAAGACCTGGGTCGGACTGGTTTCCCAGCTAACCAACAACGGTTTTTTTTATGTCAAAATACCGTTATAGTTATAACTATAACGTTAGGAAAATCACGTTAAACTAACGTTATAATTATGACAAAAAGTCCGGTAGAGTGACGTTAATATCCTGACGTAGAAATAACCTCATAAACTTAACGTAGATATAACCTCATAAAAAGTAAAATTCGCACACCAACACCAGGGTTCGAACCTACGAACATCGGAATTAATGTCGACGCTTTTGCCAACTAAGCTACCGAAGCACATGAAAAATATTGCCTAAAACATTATAAGCTAGAATCTCGATGACGTCACAGAAATAAATAGAAATAAAATAAAGGGTGCCTAAAAATTCATGTAACGGAGGGGACAAAGCTCTTAATCGTCTCAGGAAAGGACTCTGTTGTGATTTCCCAAAAACCTTGGTCCAAGTTTTATTATTCGGGAGTATCTGTACCGTAGTAATAACGTAATATTGACGCTAGTTTTATTACTTATTTTTATTATGTCATTTTTGATGTATTTATAAAGTTATATTTCCGTAAATTGAGCTACGTATTAACTGGGTTGTACTGTTTTTTTTTCCATAAGCATAGATTGAAAATTAAAGACATACGCATATAGGTAGGTAGGTACCTATTGTATTTTAATTTATACGACAATTTATTCCTTAACAAAACAATAAAAATACTAGAAACAACAACAAAACAATCTAATACTAATAATAGTTCCCAAAATCGGTAAAAAATTATTTGCATTCTGAAGGGGGAGAGGTTTTCGAATTAATGTTATGTTTATGGCCAACAATTGCGCCGCAGGCGATTTTTTTTTAATTTACAATGTCAGGTAAACAGTTTAAATAAACGAAAAAAAAATGATTTTTTTATATCGGCACAAGTGTCCCAAAATCGTCATTATAAAAGCTCAGAAATCGGCACTGAAGTAGTCCATTATAGTACGATTTTTCAATAAGTAGGCCTTGGGGAGATGTAAACATCAAACGTCAGAGGCGGAGCTATCGCCCGTCAAAAGTGACCAAATATTTAAAACCAGGCTAATAAAGGCCCATTTAACTTTTCGTACACATTGCGAAATTGTTACCTATAGCAGCGCAATCTTTCATTTCAAATATTTTAGTAGGTTTGAATATCAATCTATTTTTGATGGAGGCTGAACAACAGGCAGCGATTTGGAGTTTCTGTTGGCAAGCGCCGTGCCTCGTTATACTTGACCTAGGTAGAGCGATCGTCAAAGTCGAGCAATGCCGCGCGCAGTTGGTTCATGGATTGGTGATCCCCTATGATCATTTTCTTGCCTAAAACATTTTTTTTTCGATTTCAAAAAATATATAATATGTACCCCGGCACTGAAGTTCTTTTTATGACGCATGTGGTTTATTTGCCTCGGCCAGAAGCCTCGGCAACTAAATTCTACATGAGTCATGAAAAGTTGAACTTCAGTGCCTTGGTACATAAATAACTATTTTTCTTTGTTACCAGGTTATAGTGTCTTGGTTTGTTACCTATATTTATGCAGTAACCAAGAAGTCCTTTTTTATTTTATAGAAATGACAAGTGTCAACAAAGTTCATGTTATACGCGCCTGGCTTATTTACTATGACTTCTATCGATGATTTTCAGAGGACACGAATGTGGTATAGGTAGGTATAATATATTTTCTTAATTTCGTCTGACAAAATGTTTTATCTTTATGCGCGGTAAATATGTTAGTTGTAAAAATGGCATTTGAATAAGTGCCCCAGTATTTTTAGCGTATATTTTTTGGCCCTTGAACAGGTACCTATTTCGATAAACCGACAACAAACCATGATTCACACGTATTTACTTTCTGAAAAAGCTCAAAAATCGCGTGAAAAGTCACCTTCTCACTTGTGTTACTTAGTCATTCGTCATAAAAGCTTGCCTCCAAATCTACCTGGCAGGAAATGCTTGTGCTGCTGCCAAAAGGCACGGGCATTGATCAGAAACAAATTTGCTCATAATGCAGGATAAAGTTTGTTGAAATATCAAAAGTCAATTTCACGTAGATGGTGTCGATCGAATATCGTATTAGATTGTCGACTTTTCATTTGTCTGTGCCTGTTTCTCTGACATGGGAAAATCTCGATTACAATGTGACCAATTGACAATTTCTGGTATTTTTATAAAAAAAGAAGTCTGTAGAAAAATATCGTAAATAACCACTTTACAAAATGTACAGGGTCTAAGCTGGTTCTCTGCTGGAAAATAAATCGGCACATTGTTAGGTCGATTCGCTCTCTCCAACACTGGAAACCGTTTTAACGAATATCGCCCCTGTTTGTTATTCTAGTCACCCAAAATAGGTAGGTACTCGATGAGCGCCCCTCATATGTATAATCCCGTACTTATATGTATCATGGCTTCCATTATGGAGGAGCAACCGTGGGTCTGTGAGTGGAGAGGGGAGAGGAAGTTGATTTATTAAATTTTGAAAACCGGGAAGTAGGGTTTTGGAATATTTTGCAATAGGTGGCTCTGATGAAGTGCTGAGCGTTGAGACAACAAAGGCCTGCAGGGATATTATTTGCGATTTTGTCGTTCATTTGACAAGTGAAGAATCTTAGGTACTTCTGGATTTTATGTACCTACTCGTAGGTATTCTAGATTCGTTTATTCAATAAGAATTTTTTCGCATTCGAAACTAAAAAAATTGTTCATTTTCGGAAACTCATTACCTATATTTTCGATGAAGCCCTGTCCTCCGAAACAGCAGGATTTTCGACAATTTAACCTAAGCAGTTTCACCTTGACTTCAAAAGTATCGGGTAGGTTTTTGGGCCTTTCCAGAATGCTAAATTAAACTTGCCGCTGTATTAGCTTGCTGACATTTTTGGTACAGAGAAAGCGATAAAAATGTTGTGATCACAGAAAATATGTTCAGATGAGACATACCATGATGCTTCGCATTTTTTGGACATTTTCGTTCCCGACGTAAATACCCCATCCCGAAAACAAAAGAAATTCATTTGTCTTGATTTTAACATTTTTTTATAAGAGGCGCCACTCCACTACGACTAGGTAATTATCTCAAAGCGCCCTATGCCCCTGTTTTCTTGGAATCCTTGCCGGAATTTACCTACGGTTGTTCCAGAAACTTTGACAGACTTTGTCGGATTGGCCTGGCATTGGGAAGGAGTCGAAAATATGTTATTAATTTAGACTACAAAGATGTTTCACTTTAATGGCCCAAGGATTTTACATGTAAATAAGATTAGTCTAGGAATCCAACCATGACACTATATCTAGTTGGTTTCTATAAATAATTATTCAATTATGAAGATCCACTCTGCGGGCTATAGTTTTGTAGGAATACATAGGTACCTATGAAAATTAGATTTTCGTTATATCATGTTCGTTTTTCCTTGAACTTTCGTTTACATTGCTACAATAATAAACATTACACATGATTCGATTATGTGAGCACTATGGTAGACCATTCCCGAAATGAAACAATTCACTTAATATTTTCTAAATGACACACTTTTTGTTCCTTGCCGGTCTGTATGTGCCAGTCTACTTTCTACCATTGAATAAATAGGTTCCTTAATCAATGTTTCTACATTTTTGTTACGAGCCGACACGAGAACCCAGTAGATGGATTTTGGTGAAACTTACGTTGTAAAAGTTTAGTCTAACATTAGAAAAACGATATTGGTTCTACAGGGTTTTCATTAATATGCGCATAAAATTCAAACGAAGTAACTGATGAAATTTTTATTGGCCATAATTTATCATCTTTGGGGTTAATTAAATTACTGTTATCAAGTAGGCACCTGTTACCAAATCACTTTATTAGCTGTAGCTATTGTTTCAATCATTTCGGCGGCAGTTCGTCAATATTTTTTGGAGGAAGGTACCTAATGCACCGACGTCCAAAACTGTTATGAACACACATTGCTGAAATATTTTACACAACTTCTTCATATAAAAGTTACGAAAATAAACCAAAATTATTAATGAGTACCCATATAGGTACCTACGTACTTTAATATGGGGAACTCTCTATGGACCGGGAGATAGTGACAGATTTTTGGACGTGATTTTACTCAGTATGCCTTGCAAAAGGCATTATGTGGCACATATTCTCACAATAATAAGGTATGAATCAGAGAGTCGTCCTGGGTTCTTCATGTGAAAAACTGAGTTTTCAATTATTCGAAAAATATGAGTTTTGATATGATTTTATACAGGCTGCCATGTTTTTTATAATGAAGTTCAAATAGAAAATTCCTCGGAAAACCATAGGCATACCGTTAGGGTGGGTCCAAAGGGCTATTAATTATTGCCACGTGATCTTGTATTTTATTAATTAATTTTTCCACGTTTCTGAACAGGCTGCCAATGAGAAGTATGCAAGTTCTTATTATGAAAATGCTGAAAAAAGAATGGCATACCTTTCGCGCATGTCCAAGTACACTTTACATCGAATAACTCGTTTAAATGATTAAATAACATTCAATTTAAACAGTACTTGGACATGCGCGAAAGGTATGTCATCCTTTTTTCAGCATTTTCATAATAAGGACTTGCATACTTCTCATTGGCAGCCTGTTCAGAAACGTGGAAAAACTAATTATTAAAATACAAGTTCACGTGGCAATAATAGCCCTTTGGACCCACCCTAACGGTATGAATATGCTTTTCCGAGGAATTTTCTATTTGAACTTCATTATAAAAAACATGGCAGCCTGTATAAAATCATATCAAAACGCATATTTTTCGAATAATTGAAAACTCAGTTTTTCACATGAAGAACCCAGGATGACTCTCTGATTCATACCTTATTATTGTGAGAATATGTGCCACATATTATAATGCCCTTTGCAAGGCATACTGAGTAAAATCACGTCCAAAAATCTGTCACTATCACCCGGTCTACTAGTCTACTAGTCAGCCCTGACAGGAGCTGCGGTAAACCAAGTTTCTTTGCAGACTTTGCAGGCGTTTTTCCTTGCAGCCATCGAGAAATTAATTTGAGAAAGTTGTTGTTCTATTAGATTCATTGATTTATTGCCTACTTTCCAAATGTTTGTATTTGTATTTTGCCGAATTGGTTACTTACCGAAATGGACAATCTGTCACGATAGAGACGAAACATCAAAAGTGAAATTCACGAACAAGTAACTGTTTTTGTTACTTCTGTGATTTTTTTGTGTTTAATTCATTATAATAAAATGTCACATTTGTCAAGCTTGTATCGAATTATTATTGATGAATAAACATTATTATATTATTATTATTATTGTAAGTAGTAAAAAAATTTAAAATTCAATAATATATTCTCCAAAGATACAATATAATGTAGAGAGCCTACTTATTGGCATTTCTTTCTTTCTTCGCTAGAGAATAATACAATTTAATTTCACAAATTGCTAACCTACGTAGTTAAAACATTTTGACCCCCTCCCCTAATAGTAGTAAAAGCATAATATATTATTGAAGTTTTCCTTTTTCTAGGGGGCTCAATGATCTAGGTTATATAGGTCGCCCATATGAATCTCTCCGTCAAAATAAATTAAAACTGTTTCGGCTGTTCCCGCATTCCAAGAACACTTGCAGGAATGCATCCCAACATCCCATTAAAATTTCTGGCTAAGAATAGCCCGGATACACGCTTATGGAAGTGAATCACAGGCCGAATTCAAATTTCTGGTGCAGACTTCTGTGCGAACCTCGCTAGTTGGAGTACTTTGGGTGTGTGTCTGGCCTACTGTAATACCCAATAATTGCAACAAAAGCAACTACAACTACATAACATATTAGATAAGAGACTGCTAACTTATAAAATATGAAAAAAATATAAAATATAGAGGTATAAAAATATTAATTTATAAAAATATATAGATTTATATTTTTATATAAATTTATTTAAAAATGGATATTTAATTGAAAATTAAATTTAAAGTGGATTTATAAGGAATTTAAAAATATATTTAAAAAATTTGCTCTCCACAAGATTTTTTACCCATATATACCGCCAAATTTGTACTTATTTATTTTTAAAATTTTCAAATATGTTTAATGCTCTACTTGTGTTTTGCTAGCTAGCTAAACTACTCTAAATGGGCGGTTCTTCCGCGTATCTGTGGGAATTGAAAACCTATTACTACTATAGACAAAGCTACACATAGTCTGCCATCAGAACCATTGTTGAAATTTCCGCACGCTACACCAAATATTTTGCACAAAATTTAATATAAAAGCTAAGAACTAACTTAAAATACCTATACCTTAACTTAGTAGTATGGAGTCCCAAGAATTTTAAGACATTACAATATTTCTGTTTTAATTTATTTTCGCTCCAAAATTACCTAAAGCTTGAAAATTGGTGTAGCCGGAATTTTTGCGTACGGTTTCAACAATGCTTCTGACTATCTATGGCTCGTTTAATCTATGTTAGGTACTAGGTATGTATCGAGGTTGAAGTCGATACATCTCATTTACTTCCAGAGATAGAATATGAATTTCTTAAACGCTCCGTATTTCGAAAACTAAGGGTTGATGCATGATTATGAGAACTTTTTGCCCTTAAATTACTTTTCCGACAAATTGTCAATGTTTATCAACTGGGCACACCCTGCATATGTTGTGGGCGTGGATAATTTGTTGTCGATAGATCAGTACCATCGTATGCTTTGCAACGACTTAAAACACCATACTTTTTTCTTTCTTTATAATTTAAATGCATGGTACCTACTACCTATATATATATATATATATATAAATATTTTGCAAGCATAAGCGCATCTGGCATCAGGTACATTTTTAAAGTCTGTGCATCATGCCAACTTGGCAGCCTAACAATGGTCTCATTTTTTTTCTGTAAAAAATCGACCTACAGTTGTTTGCACAACTTCAATATTGTGCTTACAGATGTAAAATTAAGCTTTTAATTCTTCTGTTGCTATTTGGCAATAAAACATATTATGAAGTTAAAAGAATTGGGAATTTGACTTGCATTTTTGAATTGAATGATTAACAACTGCAGGTACAGACTGAGTCATTTTCGATGGTTTTATGGGGTATCTCCGTTATTTGTATAGATAGAAAAAAACAAGGTAGGTGTTCATGAGTTAATTTTTTGAGATATTTACGATCCTCAAAACAGATCTCTGATATCTCCAATACTTTAGGAGATACAGGGCGTTTTTGAAATTTTTGCAATTATCATAGCTCATTTGTTTTTAAACCTATATATTTCGTTGAAAACGCTTTATACGCACTTTTTTACGTAGAATCCATTGGAGTAAACAGTTTTTCTATAAAATAGTTATTTATGTACCAAGGCACTGAAGTTGAATTATTAAGTTGAACTTCAGTGCCTTGGTAGGTAAAATAACTAATTTTTAGAAAAACTGTTTACTCCAATGGATTCTACGTAAAAAAGTGCGTATAAAGCGTTTTCAACGAAATATATAGGTTTAAAAACAAATGAGCTATGATAATTGTAAAAAATAGCAAAAATTTCAAAAATGCCCTGTATCTCCTAAAGTATTGGAGATATCAGAGATCTGTTTTGAGCATCGTAAATATCTCTATCTACAGTGTGTCCACGGATAGAGTTCACGTAGGGTGTAAATGACAAAAAAATTTCGAGTTGAAATTTGAGCTTCTGGGGATCAGCCCTGCTTGGTTTTAAACTAATTTGTGAGATAATTTTACTTTCGAAAAATCACGTATGCCTTGGGAATTTTGAAAAAACTAATTTTCCAGTGCCCTTTCTGTAGGTTTTACGACAAAATGTTATTAAGGAAACTTGTTCAGAATGAAGAACTGAGTAGGTTTGCGAAATTTCGAAAGTCTAGGCCTACTTTGATTTTTTGGTATTTTTTCCCACTTTTCTTCAGAAAAGTGCACTTTGGGTAGCTTTCACATTAAAATGTTATTAAGAAAACTTGTTCACAATGAAAAACTGGATAGGTGTGAAAGAATTTCAAAAACCTAGGTCTACTTTAATTTTTATGCGTTTTAAATTTTTTAGCAGAAAAAAATCAAAGTATACCTAGGCTTTTGAAATTCTTTCACACCTATCCAGTTTTTCATTGCGAACAAGTTTTCTTAATAACATTTTAATGTGCAAGCTACCCAAAATGCACTTTTCTGAAGAAAAGTGGGAAAAAATACCAAAAAATCAAAGTAGGCCTAGACTTTCGAAATTTCGCAAACCTACTCAGTTCTTCATTCTGAACAAGTTTCCTTAATAACATTTTGTCGTTAATAACGTTTTGTCTACAGAAAGTGCACTTTACTGATGTGGAAAATTAGTTTTTTCAAAATTCCCAAGGCATACGTGATTTTTCGAAAGTAAAATTATGTCACAAATTAGTTTAAAACCAAGCAGGGCTGATCCCCAGAAGCTCAAATTTCAACTCGAAAATTTTTTGTCATTTACACCCTACGTGAACTCTATCCGTGGACATACTGTATACAAATAACGCAGATACCCCATAACCATCGAAAATGACTCAGTCTGTACATTCTTATAATGTTATTGTTAATACATGTAGATATGACATACTTAGAAGTAGAGTCAATAAGTAATGAAACCATCATAACCAAGTGCACAAATAAAGGCGAGAATCTAGAATGATTGTGGCTATAATATGCCTTATAGATATAGGTATGTTGTTTGTTTAAGAGCTACAGGGCGTTAAAGTTCATTTTTTGAAATTGAATTATGATTACATCTCCCGAAATAATCAAGCTGCTGAACTGAAATTTGGCATTGCTATGTTTTTAGGAATTTAGAATAAGCTGAAAGCGAAAGCGTTGACTGAAGAGTGATTTCTACGTATCTCACAGAGGGCGCCACTTGCGCTGTTTTTGGATCGTGCTTTTACTGCTAACATTCTTTGAGGTTATCTTTTTGGTCCTGCAGGTCCATCATTTTAGTGCATCTTTTCATTCTGCAACAAAGAGGTACTCCTACTTCATAACGATCAAATCAACCGTTTGCGTTGAAATTGCCAAAACATGCCCCAAAACCCCTGTTGACTTCAATATTTTAAAAATAAAATTTTCACCTACTGCTTTCAAATATTGCACAGCGACTGTACTATGAAAAAAAACCGTATGAACAATGTCCCAAAAAATGCATTTTTTGGGACATTGTTCATACGGTCTTTTTTTCTCTTTAATTGAAACTGTACAAAATTTGAACACCCTATTTCAAGAAAAGGAATGTGTTTCGACCAATGTTCATTTGGCATTTTTCTTCTTCGTTTTCAATGTACAGTTAATCTGTAATATTTGAAAGCATTAGTTGAAAATTTTATTTTTCAATACTGAAGTCAACAGGTGTTTTGGGGCACGTTTTGGCAATTTCAACGCAAACGGTTTATTTTATCGTTATGAAACCAGAGTACCCTTTTGTTGCAGAATGAAAAGTTCACTAAAGTGATGGACCTGCAGGACCAAAAAGATAACCTGAAAAAAGTTACGAGTAAAAGCACGACACAAAAACAGCGCAAGTGGCTCCCTCTGTGAGAAACGTAGAACTTCACATTTTCAGCTTATTCTCCATCCCCAAAAACACAACAGTGCCAAATTTCAGTACAGCAGCTTGATTATTTCGGCAGATGTAGCCATAATTCAATTAAAAAAAAATGAATTTCAACGCCCTGTATCTCTTAAACAAACAACATTTCTATAAGGCATATTGGCCTCGATCGTAATATTTTGGCCCAAAATATAATAATATGCGGTTTCACTATGTGCCATTATTAATGACTCACCCTGTATTTATATGCCATTATAATACTAGTGTCGTATTAGGTAAGTACCTTCATTTAATGTACATAACATTACTGCTTATTGCTTACTTTGTGTATAAGGTCTGCAGCGTCATCAAAATACGAAGATATCCTCCAACTACTGGAATCTAATACGTCTATCTGGTGGTAGATGATGTCTTCGTCTTGGAGGGGTACATCTGGCAACTCCGGGGCACAGTTTACGATGCAGGAGATGTTTCTGGACTCCAAAAGTTGAGGAGTTACCATTGATGCTGAGGTTAGAATAAGGTAGTCTGTCAATTCGGAGATATTCGGGTGTAGTCTTTGGATGATCTCTTCGCTGTAAAGAATAATAAACTGAATAGTTCCCGCGTGGGGTGAAAGTTAAATTTAAGTAGGATTTAATGCCGCGTGTATATTCAATTAAAGCAAAAACGTTAAAGCATAATAATTACACTCATTTTTTCAATCTTAGTTTGAGACCGCACGCAATTTCCAAAATATCAACTATGATGTGCTATTATGAAATAAATAGGTACAGGCTCGTGTAGTTATGTATGCAATTCCAATTGGAAGACTTGCCAACCTTATAATATTTGACTCGGCGAGATGAAATATAGTTAGAGCTATGTTGAAATGTTTTGAAAGAGCCAATTCGATGACAAATAATTTTCCCATAAAGAACATGCCTAAACAATTTGAAAAAATAATTATATTTCAGGTAGGTAGATACACATATACATTGAAAAAGACTTCATTCAAAGATGTTACTAATTTGGATCCGTTGCATCCCTCTGAAAGTACTGCATAATTCGTTTTTCTTCCAGTTAAAAAATTAATATGGCGGACAATGAAATGTCAACAAATATATGTAGGGGGAAATCCCCCATTTTGCTTTGACATGGTAATTCCCTGGGTCAAAAATTATCTTTATGTTTTGCAAATTTTCATTATCCGTTTTCAGTCATTTATATTTTTAACCGACTTCAAAAAAGGAGGAGGTTATCAATTCGGTTGTATGTTTTTATTATGTTTGTTACCTCAGAACTCCGTCATTTATAAACCGATTTGGATAATTCTTTTTTATTTTAAAGGGTATACCTACAGAATAGTCCCATTTAAATTTGAAGAAAAAATACCACCCCTAAGGGTGTACAAATAGGGGATGAAATTTCATATTGAACCGATTTCGATGATTCTTTTTTTATTAGAAAGGGAGTACCTTAGAGGTGGCCCCATTTAAATTAGAAGAAAAAGTTCCACCCCTAAGGGTGGACAAATAGGGGATGAAATTTCATATTGAACCGATTTCGATAATTCTTTTTTTATTAGAAAGGGGTTACCCTAGGGGTGGTCACATTTAAATTTGAAGAGAAATTAAATTTGAAGAGAAAAATTTCAATCCTAAGGGTGGACAAATAAGGGATGGAATTTAATATTGGACCGATTTCGATAATTCATAATAATTCACTAAAAGATAAGAAATAAAAAAAATTTAACAAAAAAATTAAAACCGACTTCAAAAATTTGCCCGTATGCACACTCCACTAAAAATTAAAAAAAAAATAACAAAAAATAGCACCGGCTTCACAAATTTGCCCGTATATGTACATTTCAACGAAAATTTTAGAAATACTCGTATTTTTCTTTTTCTAAATTGAGTTATCTTTGGAGTCGGTGCATTGAGTAAAATAATATATATTTTAATAAGGTAAAATATATATTCTTTTACTCAATGGTCGGTGACAGGAAGTTATGATGTATGTAGGATATAATGTATTCATATCTAAATAGATTTAAATTCCTTGCCTTGACTGTCACCAAATCCAAAGATAACTCAATTTAGAAAGAAAAAATATTTCTAAAATTTTAGTTGAAATGTGCATACGGGCAAATTTGTGAAGTCGGTGTTATTTTTGTTTTTTTTTTTTTAATTTTTAGTGGAGTGTGCATGTGCATACAGGCAAATTTTTGAAGTTGGTTTTAATTTTTTTGTTAAAATTTTTTTATTAACGGTCATGTACGAATCTTTCTTCAAGCGGAAAAATCAACTACCTTTGCCTGATCTGTTGATCGACGCTGTCCTCCAATATATCTTGCACGGCGCTCCCTTCGAACTTGCCAAACTCGCTACTCCGTCCCGCGATCATCTCTCCCACCATGACCGACATCTAAATATTCAAAATCAGACCGCGCAAATCAAGGCGTCTCTGGAAACAAACGAAGACCGTTTATCTGCGCCTGGACGTCCGCTCGCGGGGATATCGACGTCAGGAGTGCGCGACTTGCCGGGATCGGCGACGGAACGCATCTGACTCACCCAGAATGCGGGAGCGTTTACCTGGACGCGCAAATCGCTGGTGCATGCGCCGACGTTTGGGTAAATCTGGAGGTATTCGGGTGTGTTTATGTTGGGACGCGGACAGGAATTCGGGAATTCGTCTCGAAGCGCTTCCAGACACAACTAATTTGGAAATTGTCCTCTCGTCTCGTCGCACGGAGAAAAATGTGCGGATGACAATTAGTGGACCTTTTAGTGAGTTAACTTATTACCTCGAAAATGCCTTTGTTATTTTTCTTAATTAAAGAAAATAGGGATGACATCAACAATGACACTTTAAGCTCCTTGCGCTAAAGTTTGTATATTATAAAAGAGCAGCACCAACTTCTTCAGAGTAGGTTTACATCACAGACGAAAGGTTACCTACATGTTAGAAAATACCTAGGGATGTTCAGAAAAAAATAAATGTTTGTTTAAACGACATAAAAATCCGTAGGTAAATAGCTTCCAAATTAAATACAACAATATTTTTTGCAGAAAAATAGCGAGAAGTACCTACCTATACCTACCTGCATTCGAGTTGCTGTTCTTTGCGCATATTACCGTAGTATAAACTTAACTATCGCAGAATAAATCAGGCTAGGTTATACTTTATTTTCCGTGTTCAGGCAATACGTAACAAAACTGCGGATGATAGCGGAGGTAGGTATGTAGCGTGTCGCAAACGACAGTGACATGTCACGTAAGAATTCAATTAAGTAAGATTTTTTTTAAGTGGTTTTATGAAGTCTAAGGCTTACATGATGAATGCTTTTCTTCATTAAAACACTACTATACAGGGTGAGTCATTAATAATGGCACATAGTCCAACCGCATATATTTTGGGCCAAAATATTACGATTGGGGATAATATGCCTTATAGTACTCAAAAAGGTACTCTTGTTTCATAACGATCAAATCAACCGTTTGCGTTGAAATCGGCAAAATGTGCCCCAAAACACCTGTTGCCTTCAATATTCGAAACATAAAATTTTCTCCTACTGCTTTCAAATGTTACAGATCAACTGTACATTCAAAATGATGAAAAACATGCCAAATGGGGCAAAACACTATTGGTTTTCTTGAAATAGAGTGTCCAAATTTTGTCAAATTCAATCCTTTCCATTTTGAAAGCGAATAATTTTTGGTACATTGTTCATAGGGATTTTTCTTTCACATTAAATGGTACAGTTGATCTGTAACACTTGAAGGTGGTAGGTGAAAATTTTATGTTTCGAATATTGAAGTCAACAGGTGTTTTGGGGCACGTTTTGGTAGTTTTAACGCAAACGGTTGATTTAATCGTTATGAAACAAGAGTACCTTTTTCTTGCAGAATGAAAAGATGCACTAAAATGATGGACCTGCAGGACTAAAAAGATAACCTCAAAAAAGTTACGAGTAAAATCACGATCCAAAAACAGCGCATACGGCGAAATTGACATTTTCAGCTAATTCTCCATCGCCAAAAACACAGCAGTGCCAAATTTCAGTTCAACAGCTTTGAGATATTCTTAGGTTCTTCAATTCATTCGGGAGGCGAGCAAGCAAACACGTCGAGAGTTTCTATTAGACTATATTTAGATTTTGGTTTTGGGGTATATATATGTACACAAAACTTACGTATTAATAATAACAAATGTTAACTAGGACATTGTAGTTAAAACAATAAATTGTCGTCACGAGAGCTGTGGTGGTCATCTTGACCAATACTAAACATCTACTCATCTACTTAACTTTAACACCCAACAAACAATTTTTCTATAAGGCATATTAACCTCAATCTCAATCGTAATATTTTAGCCCAAAATATATGCGGTTGCACTTTGTGCCATTATTAATGACTCACCCTGTATATTCATTTCATATTTTAAAAACTTTAAAAAATTTTTGAATGCTTGAGGACGTATTGACGTATTATAGTTGTTGCCTGAAATATAAATTTGCGAAATTAATGTAAGCATTAAAAGTTTTACAGGGGTTCATCTGATACCAAGCACGAACTAAATATAAACCAATCTTTAAACACGCAAGAAACACATAATCATTAATATACAGTTCAAAACAAAAACTGCAATAAACTTATATAATTATTCTGTTATTGGTATAGCCTATTTTTAAAAAAACGTCGCTGGCAACATTCATATTTTTGGAGTGTCGCATCAATTCGGAACTCATCCACTCTGTTCAATGAAAAGTTCCTTGCTCCAAATTAGAGCGATTGAGCTAAATATATTAGCACTTATAAGTTTATGAAAACAAGGGCCTTATCATTTTTTTGCCATGCTTAGTCGACTTGCTAATATTGCTGAAAAAGTATTATCATTTGTTAAAAATAATTTGATAACTTGAACTAAGTTTTAATTTTGTTTTTATTTTTTTAATTTGAATTTATAAAAATCCAAAATGAAGTCTTGCTGTTAAACAAAGAATAATAATTAAATAACAATTTGTACTATTGTGAGAAAGCATATTTAACATATATTATCATCCTCTAACCTCCACACATTTCTCCATGCATTGTCTGAAATGCAACTTAAAAAATATAAAATGCAGATTAAATTTTTCTATTGGGGGTATTTGTTTTGGATTATAAACAACTTTCTTTTGTAATCATTTTATCCAAAATAATAAATTCCTAATGGTACCAACTTCTCTCTGGAAACATTGTTTTCTTAATTCATTAATACCCCGCACAACTGATCTAAGATTTATATAATATGATAATCTCATTTTCTGGACAGGCAGAACTTTTTATAGAATGACTTCGTCGAAAAATCAATAATATTTTTTCTACTCTGTCAATTCCATTGGAGGACACATATACTGTACATATAATTTTACGCGCAGAATATACAGGGTGATTCAGTTTTAATCTGCAACACTTCAACAGGTGATAGAAAACCAAAAAATAACCGCACTTTCTTCTATAAACTATATCATTTTAAGGCCTTATAAAAAAGTTACAGGGTGTTAAAGTTGCAAGAAATATTTGGAATTTATTGAATATTTTACAAACTAGTTGAGATATTTAAGTCATATTTGGTACACGTTATAACGGCATGGGTTAGCATAAAATCTGTTAATATCAAACACCTTGAACAACCAGTGATGTAGAAGCCGGTAATTAGTATAATTTATTTTAGAAAAAAAATAGAACCACCTTGTATAGCAATAAAATGTATGTTGTGGAATCAAACAGGTTGGTTGTCGATGTCACATCTTTATTCTGTGAATGCTTCAATTCGTCTCCACATATACAATAATTGTTATAGTTACCTACTTTAGTGTCCTACATTCTAAACTGCTGAATAGCTATATTTATGTTTAAACTAATAAATAAAATAACGATATGGATAATGATAATTATAAGAAGGCACTACACCTTTCCCCTTTCGAAAAGTTTGCTTAATATCTATTCCTATTTAACCCAATAAATGTATTATGTTATGAATATTATACCCTATGTTTGTAATATTATATAACTTAATTAAATATAATGATCATTACAAGTATAAATACATAATACAGTATTTCTTATCTAAGAACTTATATAAAAAAAATTATCTTCTTCTTTTTTTTTAAACAAGCAAGCAATTAATCACCTTTTTTGTACAATTTCAGTCTGTTATTGTGAACAGTTTGTTCTACGTTTTGGTTTAGAATAGTTGAATTTACACCATTTTGTTTTATGATTTTAAATGGACCTTTATAGGGGCTATCTAATTTATATTGAAAACCTCTTTTTAATAACACCAAATCTCCAATGCGAAAGTTTGAAGGATTAACTTTTTCGTCGTACTCTGACTTAGACTTTGTTTTAGCGTTGTTGTGTAGCTCCTGAATTCTCTCATGTGCTTCATTTAGTTTATATTTTAATTCATCTGCGTAAATATCAGTGTTAATACAGGGTTAGACGTACTGTAAATATCATTTGGTAAGTTTGGAATTTTTCCAAATACTAATTCATAAGGAGAGTAGTTCGTTACCGAATGAGGGGTTGTGTTATAGGCAAAACCGAAGTATTGCAAAAATGTGTCCCAATTTGAGCCATTTGAGTATGTGATTAAATATTCGTTTAGAACTCTGTGATTTCTCTCTAAGCTACCTAAAGTTTCATGATGAAAAGCAGTTGAAGTGCTATGCTTTATATCTAGTGACTTATTAATTAATTTTTGAGTTTCGTTTATGTATTCTGTGCCTAGATCTGTTTTCAAAATTTTTGGAATTCCAAATTTTAACATAAAGTCTTCAAATAACGCTTTTGCTATGCTTTTAGAGTGTTTACTTTCTAAAGGTATAGCTTGAATGAATTTAGTTAGATTGCATTGTATAGTTAAGATGTAACGGTTATTGTTTTCTGTGATTTTTAATGGTCCTACTGTGTCTACTGAGATATTTTCAAAACTAGTCGACGGAGTTTCTGTAATGACCATTGGTTCAATTGTGTGTCTAGTTACCTTATTTTTATGGCATTTCTCGCAATTAGATATGAACTTTTTTACCATTTTTGACATATTCTTCCATATATATTTTTGTTTTAATTTATTAATTGTTCTCTTCACACCGGTGTGTCCTCCCAATAAAGAATTATGGTATTTTTCTATGAGCTCATTTTGTAATCTTTTTGATTCTACCATAATTGGGGGTTCATATAACAAAATAATTATTCCGGAGTCGTATTTTTTATATATTTCATTATACATTTCTTTGAAAGTAAATATATTGTCTTTTAACGAAAGTGCTAGCTTTTTAAAATTCATTGCTACAAGTTTCTCCAGAACAGTACCTAAGTTTTGTTCCAGATTATCGCTCAGTAGTGTAATTTTAACATATTTCTCTTCTATTTCAATATTATTTTTAAATTGATTTTGATAGTTAGCGCGCTTGTCAATAATATTGAATTTTAGTCTCCCTAATTTTGTAATTTCGGTTAATGACGTCACTTCCCAAGTCCCCAGTTGATCAGGCTGTTGGCTTGGTATGTTTAGTGACTTTTGATTGCCATTCGGGCCGATAATATCGTTTTTTGCCATAGAGCGAGTTGTCACTGCTACAGTTGTTGGTATTAGTGCTTTTAACATATCTGAATCTACTCGAATTCTTGATAAAGCATCCGCATTAGTATTGGCTGAGCCTGGTTTGTACTGTATTTCAAAATCATAATGCTGTAATTCTAAGCGTATTCGCGTCAATTTTGAAGAAGGATTTTTGTGGCTGAATAAACCGACTAAAGGTCTGTGATCTGTTATCACAATGAATTTTCTTCCAAAAAGATAAGGGCGGAAATAAGTGATTCCCCAGTAAATTGCTAAAATTTCTTTTTCTATCACAGGTTTATTTAATTCGTGTTTCGTTAAGGATCTGCTAGCATATGCGATGGGTCTATCATCGCCAATCATGCCTTGGGATAAAACGCAACCTAAAGCGAAATTTGAGGCATCAGTAGTTAGAATAAAAGTTTTTTGAAAATCCGGATACTGTAAAATAGGAGGTTCAATAAGTTTTTGTTTCAAATTTATAAAAGAATTGTTGCAATCAGATGACCAAACAAACGGTTTGTTTTTCTTTAATAACTGGTTCAGTGGGTATGCTATGCTTGCAAATTCTTGGATGAACCTACGGTAATAGTTCATGAATGCAATAAAGCGTCTTACATCATCGGCGTTTTGCGGTCTCAGGTAATTGTTTATGGCTTCGTATTTTTTTGGGTCAGGCGAAATGCCTTTATCAGAGATTAAATGACCTAGATATATTACTTCTTTCTGTAAAAAATTACATTTTAACGGATTAAGTTTTAAATTGTATTTTCGACATCGTTCAAAAACCTTTGTCAAATTATTGTTGTGATGCATTAGGCTGCATCCGAAAACGATGATGTCATCTACATATAAGAAAGCGTCTGCGTCCAGTCCGGCCATAGCTATGCTAATCATTCTGGAAAAACTATTTGTTGAAATATTAAGACCAAAAGGAAGTCTTTTAAAATGATAATGACCTGAGTCAGATGAGAAGGCTGTGAGAGGGCGAGATTTTTTTTATAACTCTATCTGGTGGAATGAACTTGCCAAATCTAAAGTACTGAAATATTTCGCTCTACCTAATTGATCAAGAATATCTTCTATACGGGGCAATGGAAATTTATCTGTTACTATTTTTTTGTTTAGTTGTCTAAAATCTACCACCAATCTCCATTTTTTATTTTCGTCCTCCGATTTCTTTTTTACTATTAACAATGGTGAATTATATGAACTTATGGAGGGTTCGATAATATCATCGCGTAATAACTGTGAAACTTGATTTTTTATTTCTTCCTTCTGGGAATGGGGCAATCTGTAATTTTTTATAAAAACTGGATTTTCATCAAGCAATGAAATTTTTTGTTTGTAGAAATTGTTTGCCGGAAGTTTATCATCTTCCAAATAAAATATGTCGTTATAATTCATGCAAATATCTAGAATAGTTTTGTTAGCCTTATTGTCCTCACCTTGTAATCGTATGTTATTAAGCAGTTTTGCTGATCTGTGCGCAACGTCTTGCGCACTACTTGTGTCAGTAATAACACATAATTCATAATTTGCAATGGGTTCCATATCTACGCTAAAATTATTATCGATAATTACATCTTCACTGGTTGTGTTTACCAAGAAAACATGAGGGATGCCCTTACTAGGTACTAGAGTGTTATTAATACACCTGGGGTTATTTCTTTATAAAGAATTATACTATCTTCGCTAATGTGTTTATTTACGGCTTGGATTAATTTGGTTCGCGCTGGGATAGTTATTTTGTCGACGAGCGATAATTTTGTTTTCATGGGGAGTGTTATTTGAGTATGATTCGTATGTATAGTGAATGACCAAGTAAGATAGTCAATAAAACACGTATAATTTATCAAAAAATCTCTACCTATTATGCCATCTGTAAGAATAGGAAAGTTATCGTCTATCAAATGAAATTCTTGTGAGAAAACTTTGTTTCTTACGACTAAATTTGTTGCAGTGAGACCTAAAGTGTAAAGTTTGTGAGGAGTTATACCACCTATTTCGCATTTTTCTCCAGGGAAATATTTTTGTGATTTGTTTACTATGCCAACTTTGCAAAGACTTACATCGGCTCCTGAGTCTATTAAGAAAGATGTGATTTTACCTGTCATTTCACAGTAAATATTCACATAGTTTGAATTATTTGTGGTTATGCAAATTAGTTTCGGGTGACCAACTCTCCTACTGTTGCCGACTGATTCAGTGGAAGTTGGCTCAG
This sequence comes from Pseudeuparius sepicola, assembly GCA_963920635.1. Taxonomy (NCBI): domain Eukaryota; kingdom Metazoa; phylum Arthropoda; class Insecta; order Coleoptera; family Anthribidae; genus Pseudeuparius; species Pseudeuparius sepicola. The sequence continues at coordinate 103,232,836 of OY987299.1, read as the reverse complement.
CTCGTTTCCCGGATTTGAATCGTTCTTTTCAATAAAGCGAATATTTTGATTTCCCCTATACCTGTTTTATCTGAAATTACGATTTCCGCGATAAGAGTGATTGAAATTACCTCTAAAATTACTTCTGCCGCGACCTATGTTACCATTGTACGAACCGCTAGGTACGCTGCTTTGTCCTCTAAACTGGTACTGTCCATGTCCGCGATAATTTCCTCTAAAATTTCCTGAGTACCTATTATTTCTTCCCCTTATGTTATATTGTCGATTTATACGGTAAACGTTATTTTGCGAAGGACTTTGAGAACATTCTGCATCTAGGGCGATTTCCACAGCTTCAGTGAAACTTTGGGGTCTAGAGGCCAACACGACTGTTTTTATTTCCCTATTCAAACCTGCTTTGAAACAATTATTAAGAGCATGTTGATCATTTAGTTGAATTATTGGCTCTCGGGCACTGCTACTTTGAGAGTTCAGACTAACTATGTTTAAATCACTAATGAGGGATTCTATTTCGGAGGCATAAATTGAGATACGTTTTCCTGCTTGTTTGGTTTTACTTAGTTCGGATTGAATTGATGCTAAAGTTTTTCGTGGCTTAAATCGATCAGTGAGGTAGGTCTTAAGTTCTGTGAAATTTTTAGGTGTAGTTATAATAGAATTTTTTGCTTTACCTTTTAGTTTGGTTTTCAAAATAAATTGGAGTAATGAATTTTTGTTAGTTTCGTCCTTAAGGGAATCATGATAATATTCTGCAGTGTCTAAAAAATCAATAACTTTGTCAGCTTCCCCCGAAAATTCTGTTAAGAGTTGAGTTGCTGTTTTAAAATCAAAATCCATTTTAGTGACTCTTAAAGGTATGTTGTGACAATTTTCTGAATCTGAACTACTGAAACTATCTAAATTGTCGTCCTGCTGGACTTTGCTTGCTTGTTGACTAATTATTATAATTCTTTCTTGCAAAAGCTTATCTAAGATATTAAAATACTTGTTTATAGATTCAATATAACCCTTAGCTTCTACAATATCCTTTTCCTCAACTTTAACTAAATTAAATCTACTTTTAATTTTTATTAACTCGTCTTTGAATGAATCTACCTTGTTTTGTCTTCTTTGCGTAGCTGCTGCTCCTCGCCTGGAAACTGGGTCCTTGCTTAAATTGCGGTGAAAAACTCTGATTTCCTCTAGGAGGTGCCGGAATTCAGTTGTGGCCATGCAAAGTAGCTCCCACGTTGCGGACTAGCGGCCTTGCGCCACACTAGAGACCGTTCCCGCGTTGCTGGTTCCCGGTTTTGGGACGGCCAGTTGTTGACTGCTCTCTCTTGTTCTTCTTTTAGACTTGCTCCATCCTTCAGTTTCTTCTTTTGATTGATTTTTTCCCATTTCATGTCGTTGTCTGCTCAGTTTTTTGGATTCTTGCTAGTATAGTTGAAAAGGCAGGGTCGCCATGTTGTGGAATCAAACAGGTTGGTTGTCGATGTCACATCTTTATTCTGTGAATGCTTCAATTCGTCTCCACATATACAATAATTGTTATAGTTACCTACTTTAGTGTCCTACATTCTAAACTGCTGAATAGCTATATTTATGTTTAAACTAATAAATAAAATAACGATATGGATAATGATAATGATAATTATAAGAAGGCACTACATGTATTCAAATTCTTATGTAAATTTTCATTGTAAACAAAAAGGTTCTCTTAGCATTTTTTCATATGTGTCATGGTTTCATAGCAAATTTGATTTTTTCGTATTATTTCGGGGTAGGTACTTCTGAAAAATTAACTTAAAACTTTTCTCCATAAGTAACACTCAAAGTAGAAAAAATGTGTTTTTTACTTTAAATACAGTAACTTTTCCCAATAAACTTACCCATTCAAGGTTTTACTTTTCAAGATACAGAGCGTAACATTAATTATGTATCTTCCTTAAATGTTTTAGACCCTGTATCTTCAAAAGTATAGCCTTAAATAGGCGAGTTTATTGGAAAAAGTTACTTTATTTCAGGTAGCAAACACATTATTTCTACTTTAAGTGGTGTTACTTATGGAGCAAATGAAGACCTCGGTGCAAAAACCGGACAAGTCCACTTTTGGGTAAAATTGACTTTTTCCACTACTTTTATGTATTAAAATATCGCCGATCGATTGGTGCAAGAATCAGCCAAGTCCAAAACATGATAACGTTGATATATAGCTTAAGGACTTGGCCGCTCGCATTCTTGGGTGCAAGAACCAGACAAGTCCGGGAGTCTTTTTCATTTTCTCAAAACTTATAAATATGGGTAAAATTGACTTTTTCCACTACATTTATGTAATAAAATATCGCCGATCGATTGGTGCAAGAATCAGCCAAATCCAAAGCAGAATAACGTTGATATATAGCTTTAGGACTTGGCCGCTCGCATTCATGGGTGCAAGAACCAGACAAGTCCGGGAGTTTTTTTTGATTTTCCCAAAACTTGTAAACTATGGACTTGTCCGGTTTTTACACCGAAGTCTTCAAATTTTTTAGATAATTTTTCAGAAGTACCCCGAAATATTACGAAAAAATCAAATTTGCTATGAAACCAAGACACATATGAAAAAATGCTAAGAGAACGTTTTTGTTTACAATAAAAATTTACATAAGAATTTGAATACATTTTATTGCTATACAAGGTGGTTCTATTTTTTTTTTCTAAAATAAATTATACTAATTACCCATTTCTACGCCACTGGTTGTTCAAGATGGTTGACATTAACAGGTTTTATGCTAACCCATGCCGTTATAACGTGTACCAAATATGACTTAAATATCTCAACTAGTTTGTAAAATATTTAATAAATTCCACATATTTCTTGCAACTTTAAGACCCTGTAACTTTTTTATAAGGCCTTAAAATAGTTTATAGAAGAAAGTGCGGTTATTTTTTGGTTTTCTATCACCTGTTGGAAGTGTTGCAGATTAAAACTGAATCACCCTGTATATCTATGGAAGAGTCGGTAGAGCCATACATATGGTGAGGTATACCCGTATATATTTCTTTCTTAATTATGTCGTCCTTATTTTTATACAGGGTGAGTTTTTTTTATGATCACTATGGGGATAGGTACCGGAAACTAGCGGATATAGAAGGAAGGTTAAATGGGAAAAGGATTACAGTTTTGTGGGTCCAATTTAACGGGCGTTGTGGATTTTTGAAGAAAGGCATGGCTATTACTTGATATTTTGAAAAAACGAAATTTTGGCGTTTTATTCTGATCCGTCTAGCTTCGTTGTTTCTGATTTTAGATAAAAAGTGTAAATACAAAAGTTGGAGGTAATTGTGTCCCCAATGCGGATATCTTATCGTACTTTCCGTGACAGCTGCCATTTTCGAGATATATGACACCACAAACTTATGTTTTTTTAAATGGAAACAATAGTTGGCCATGGTTTCAAAAAATCAGGCATTTTTAGAGCTTTCCAACGATATAATACTCGATATGGTTGTTCGGAAAAATAACGTTTCCATTTAAAAGAAACATAAGTTTGTGTCATATCTCGAAAATGGCAGCTGTCACGGAAAATAGGACATGACAACCGCATTGGGGACATAGTTCCCTCCAACTTTTATATTTTAACTTTTTATCTAAAATCAGAAACAAGGAAGCTAGATGGATTAGAATAAATCGCTAAAATGTGTTTTTTTTCCAAAATATCTAGTAAGCTATGACCTTTTTCAAAAATCCAGAAGGTGTATTAAATCCAGAAGGTATATTAAATTGGCCCCATTTAACCTTCCTTCTATCTCCGCTAGTTTCCGAGATCCCCATATTGATCATAAAAAAAACTCACCCTGTATATTTGAAAATTGTAACGAATTCTAAATCTGGACACTCTGTATACGCGGTAATAGATGCTACCATATAATTAATTTTTGCATTTGTTTCTTAAAGTATTTTTCTTTCACATACCTACAACCATGTTTCTGTCGTTTCTGAGAAACGAGGAATGTCTCCCGATATCGAAAATATCAACGCGCTAATTTATTTTTAATGCGGCTTCAGATATTTTCTGTTCCCGACATTCTTCGAATATTTATCTGTTTATCACCATTTATTTATATTCTCATGAAAGCCAAGGATATTTTTTATGAAAAAGTTATTATTTTTAGGGTGTTTTTAGACCCCTCCCCCCACCTCGAATCTTGACTTTTTAATGATTGATTAGGTATAGTTTTTTCTTTAAAATAAAAATATTACCTTACAGAAATTTTCAATGTGGTACAGCTCGTTCTAAATTGAGTATTTTTTAAACACCTATACTCATATCTTATACCTATTTTATTCACTCTGTTTTGGAAAAAGTGTTTATTTATTAAACAAGTAAGTTAATAAAGCTTCAGAAATAATTTTCTCTCCTTTTAGCTCTATCATAACCTATGTGAGTCAAAGTAATATACCTATATTACTTAAGTAATATACCTATATTACTTTGACTCACATTATACCTGCTTATTACACAAAAAATAATACGGTAGTTTAATTAGGTATACAGGGTGAGTTTTTTTCGATGCCCACTATGGGGATCTCCGAAACTAGCAGAGCTAGAACAAAGGTTAAATGGGGAAAGAATTGCAGTTTTGACTGCTCAATCTATAATGCTCCTTTTGGATTTTTAAAAAAGTTCATGGCTCACTAGATATTTTGAAAAGAGTGATTTTTGCTATTTCATCAGATCTCTGTTGCTCCGTTATTTCTGATTATACAGAAAAACTGTAGAGACAAAAATTGTAGATAATTTTGGACTTAATAAGACAATCTGATCCAATTTTTTTGTTGTTTGTGATTTTTGAGATATGACATAAACTTGTGTTTTTTTTTAATTGGACTATTTTCATAATTACGTTCTATTTTATAATTAGACATACTTCAAACTTTCTAATATTTTGTTTTTAGCTGTAACAAAATGTAACGAAATAAAACAAAATTTATCATGATGGAGCTCCACCACATAATTATTTGACCGTAAAGAAATTACCTAGATCAGCTCTATCCAAATAGTTGGATAGGGAGAAATAGACCTATTTCCTGGCAGCCCCGATCTCCCGATTTGTCTGTTTTGGATTTCTTTTTGTGGGGAACAGTACAAAATAAAGGATGAGACAATTGCTGAATTAAGAGCAGCTGTTTTAGAAGCTATTGCCAGAATTGATACAGGCGCTCTCTAAGAAAGGCGACAAATTCAGTTTTAAAAAGACGCAATATTTGCCTTAGCTCTTTTATTTTTATAATAACTATGCCGAGTATTGTATCTTTGGAAAGCTCAAAAAATGGCCGCTTTGATAAGGCCACAGCCAACTATGTTTTACATTTGAAAACAAGTTTATGTCATATCTCAAAAATCACAAACAACATAAAAAATTTGATTAGATTATCTTATTAAGCCCAAAATTACCTACAATTTTTGTCTCTACAGTTTTTCTGTATAATCAGAAATAACGGAGCTACAGAAATCTGATGAAATAGCAAAAATCACTCTTTTCAAAATATCTAGTAAGCCATGAACTTTTTTAAAAAGGTGCATTACACATTGAGCATTCAAAACCGCAATTATCTTTCCCCATTTAACCTTTGTTATAGCTCTGCTAGTTTCCGAGATCCCTATAGTGGTCATCGAAAAAACTCACCCTGTATATAGGTACGTAGGTAGGTACCTCCATAATATAGGGAACCTATCTAGGTTCCCTATATTATGGAGGTTCCTATACTTTTAATCTTTTGTTCTACTTTTATCTGTATGACATTAGAATACTGTGTAACCTATAGATATAGAACGATAATATTGAACGCGCCCGTGCATGAACAGATTGGTATTCATATATTAAATTATTATTAGCATTATTATAGCAAATCAATAAATTTGAATTAATAATAATTAATTAAAATCAGTAGGTACCTATGCAGTTCACCATCCACAACACAGTTATCTCGAGAAAATTTATCAGGAGGTAGCGTGGCCGAGCGGTCTAAGGCGCTGGTTTAAGGCACCAGTCTCTTCGGAGGCGTGGGTTCGAATCCCACCGCTGCCATAACTTTTTTATATTCAATAGGGTAATCCATGTGTTGTTATAAAAGAATATTATTCGTAAACTGCGAAAAAAGTTCTAAAGCAAAAATTTCTGAAGCAGAGTTGAGTAATAAAAGGGAGCTAGTAAACAACTAATTTTCAACTTGTATTCATAATTTATCTTTAAAATTTCCGATAAAATCGGGTTTATCACATTATCTGTACATAAAAAGGAACCATAAATTTTTATTTACCATTCAAGAAAACCCCTATAGTTAGTGTACCTACCAGTTTTCAAGTCGAACCTATGAAAACTTTGAAAGTTATTAGGAAATTTCCAAACAAAAATCAACATTGTATGTTTTAGCGTTAAGTCAGTCAACGGTTTTAGTCTCCCCTGCTCCCGGTTACAGGATTTCCCATTCCGAATGAATCATCCTGTATATTAATTATATTCTAATGTATAAAAAAAAGACACCACTATTTTTAATGCTCATATAGTTTGCTACTTATAAAACTGTGTTATTTGATCTTCAAAATTTGAATTTCTAATTAAAAATATAATGAAAAATATGTCCTTTAGGTAGGTAATTAAACATTTGTATTTGATAATTTTTGCTGTCCGGCAATTTTATTTTATCCGGAATAAAAATTTTAACTACGACCTCTTCCTATGGCCATGAACAGCATATAAAAGAAATATTTTCACAAAAACTTTTTAAATTTATAAATGTTTGCATATTATAAGCATTCATCATAATATCATAAAAAGGTCTCCGTAATAAAAATTCCACAAATCATAAAAACGTTGCCAAACATGTTGGGCACCAACCAAAACGTACATACATCATGAGAATAATGAAGTATCTGGGTTTATAGTATATTAGAGAGCATAAAATTAATATCTAATAAGTCAAGAATTTCGTAGATAGCTTATTAGTTTCTGAGAGGTCGGAGACCTTTATAAAAATATTTGATATTGTTTTCCTACGTAAGTACTACAGATGAATTATTATCTATAGTTTCTCGTGTGTTTAAAAGTTCCCAAAGCTATTTTTTGCTAAACCGTCATTCATCGCCACAAAAATATTTTTACAAATTCAAAAACGTCCATTCCAAACCCACCTCACTCACCTTCCGACGTCATTTCTCAAATCCGAAATGACGCGTAATAAGAAGAAATGACCAGGGATATGAGCGATTTACATTTTACACGCCCACTCGGTAGGTAGGTGTTGTTTGTATTGGCAGAAAAATTAAAACTCAGTCGAAAACGAAATCCTCGTCAAAAAATAACAGTCTATTGTTATAATGGTGTAATAAAACATTTTTGAATACTACTTTGACGAACTTGGCATTGCGAGTTTATTGATTTCTAATTTTGCTTTTAATAAAAGTGTTGCTTCATTCCGAAAGGAATGTGTACGTGGAGAGAAAACTTTCAAAGAATGATTTTTTAAGCTAGGACATCTATAAATATTTCCAATACACTTACACAGTGTACAACAAATAGGTAGGTAAATATATGTAAATAGGTGCCCTGTTGATGACCCTCTAAATTAATACGTCAGTCAACGCTCTAAACATTATTGTTTTTGGAGTGAAAATATTGCACATATTATAAGTGCCGCTCAATTTTATAGACCGGGAGATAGTGACAGATTTTTGGACGTGATTTTACTCAGTATGCCTTGCAAAGGGCATGTGGCACATATTCTCACAATAATAAGGTATGAATCAGAGACTCATCCTGGGTTCTTCATGTGAAAAACTGAGTTTTCAATTATTCGGAAAATATGCGTTTTGATATGATTTTAAACAGGCTGCCATGTGTTTTATAATGAAGTTCAAAATAGAAAATTCCTCGGAAAACCATAGGCATACCGTTAGTGTGGGTCCAAAGGGCTATTATTGCCACGTGATCTTGTATTTTAATAATTAATTTTTCACGTTTCTGAACAGGCTGCCAATGAGAAGTATGCAAGTTCTTATTATGAAAATGCTAAAAAATATATGGCATACCTTTCGCGCATAGTATAGACAATAAAACGACGAAACTGTAGATTTCAGCCTAAGGGAAAATTAATTATCATAAATAAATAACGGATAAAAGCCGTTGTTTTATTTATTACGTGTTATGTTGGCGCATCTACTGTAAACTGAGTACGATGTTAGAGCAATTCAAAATATTGTCAAGTACCCTATTATGTGTAAGTAGTGTCATACGTTATTTATGCATGTCATTAATAAAAATGAACTTTTCTGGACTTTCTGTCGGCAAACTCCCCACATCAAAACAATTAACTTTTCTGGCCTTTCTATCGGTAAACTCCCTGATAATATCAGTAAAATCCTCAGATAAATAACCAAGGATAGAGGGAGCACAAGCATCAAAATGCACACGTTTGTGTCTACCGAAGTAAACAAACATTACGCCCGTGAGTACAACGTTTACCTGTGGTAAGTTATATCCAGAGAAATATCAATTTGGCAACTCGAACACGCATCACACTACACAATTTCTGCGTCCCATATTGTATACAAAATCAAACACTATATCCTAAATACAAATAAATAGTTATAAACTAACAAAAAAACACTTGAAACACACACGTAGACAATCAAAGAATATGACACACTGGAGTAAACAAACAATGCAGAGAGATTGAACGCTGCGGCGGAAGGCTGCATTGCCATGTTGGGCGATTTGAATTGTCTGTTGACGAATTTATTAAAGTGATAATTCTGCAGGGAGTCAAAGTTGAGCAGAATAGGAATTTTAAAGGCATCTGCCAAGTCAAGTGTGCCATGGAATCTCGTCAAAACAGTTGAATGGTCAATATGACCACTCAAGGTGTTGGTGTGCAAAGGTCCAATACAAAATATACAGAGTGTTCTGTGCCATCTCAGAATTCTCAATTTTTGTGAAACTTTATACTTATACGGGTCAAAAATCGACTATATCAAAACCGTTCCACACACTATAAATGAACTAAATCTAAAAAATACAGAAGCCTGCCAGTCAGTAAGTCCATATCAGTTACGGTGGCTGGTGTGCCACAACAGGAAACGCACAGACAGTGACTTTGTTGAGAAAGGTCCAATAATTTAAATTGTTTGTATTTGTTAGTTATCATTTTGTACAGAACAGAAATACATTACTTTTGTGTTTATCAATATTTTTTCAATGATTCCAGAGCACTCTTGATCCGTATAAGTATCATAAAATTTCAGAATTTTGAGATGGCTCAGAGAAAAATACCCTGTATATTTTTTTAGTATATCTTTTCACATCAACATTTTGAGTGATCCTATTGACCATACAACTATTTTGAAGGGATTCCAAGGCACACCTGACTCGCCAGATGTCTTTAAAATTTCTATTTTGCTCAATTTTGACACCGTACAGAATGGAACTCCCTGTATATTTTTGGTTCAAATTTGGTATATGGGGGTTTTTGGGTGTTCTGATTAACGCTGTGGGGTTAAAAAAATCGCTAAATGGTTTTCGTGAAAATCGGGGTATAAAAAAAAATCCCAGCCGGCCGGCCGTGGATTTGCATTTTGAAAATTGCAGGAAGGCCAAAAGAAGCGGTTTTTGAAGGCCTTTCAAACAAAAAAAAGTTTTGGGCGATTATCTTCAAAAATGAATATGTTACGGATTTGTACAGTTTTAAAGTAGGACACCCTGTATATAATAGCAAAAAAATACATTCTTCAAATTTTCCACTTCATGCACTGAAAATCGACCACCCTGGATATAACTAATAAACGCAAAGTGTCCAGCTGTCACATTTTTAGCGTCATCCTGTTTAGGAAAAGAAAATGCCGTAAAATTTAAATTGTTATAGTCCTGGAGCCCGTGTACAAAAATTGCAACGATTTCGGGCAGTTTCTTTATATTTTCATTCGATTGTATCCACATTGTGCAGCTACGTTTGGGGTGTCAGGTGGCTAGGTGGCGGTGGGGGTACTTGCTAAGGTGCAAACACATGAAAAAAAAATCGTGACGGGAATCAGTTCCGGGCAGCACTAAACTTTTATGAACGGAAAATTATAATCCGTAATTACAAAAAGGGGATAAATTGCATTCTGAACACCTTTTTTTAATAAAATGTTTCGATATCTCTTGAGGAAAAGGTAGTATACCTGAACTGAAAATGAATAAATTGCCCGTCAAGGTCTTCTTGATTTTTAAAATATAAAAATACGGTGCAAATCACTTTCTAATCAAGCAAGGCTGATCCCAAAAAGCTCAAGTTTCAACTCGAAATTTGTTTGTCTTTTACACCTATCGTATAGTCCATCTGGGTCCACATTATACCTACAGAGCGTCAAGTTTTTTTTAACTTTTCTTTTATTTTTCCTAAAGGACGACAGCTACGGCAGACATATTTGGCACAGTTTAGACACACATTAAGTTCTATAAATTACAAATAATTTGACCTCTCTACTTCCACCATCATATTTTTTAATAAAAAAATGATACGCCACTGGAAAAGTAATCTTTTTTGCTTCCACTAAATTTCACAACCAATTCTAAGAAAAAAGTATTTTTGACTTTCTATCGAAAAATGTACCGTTTTTGAAAAATTCATTTTCGGGCGTTTTACATAATTTTTAATTTTATGTTTTTTAGCAGAAGGAAATCAAAGTAGGTAGGTCTAGGTTTTTGAAATTTTGCACACCTACTCAGTTTTTAATTCTGAACAATTTTCCTTGACAACATTTTGCTATAAAACCTACAAAATGGAAATTTTGGAAAAGCCAATTTTTTGCACCAGTAAAGTGCCCTTTATGTAGGTTTTATGACAAAATGTTATTAAGGAAAGTTATTCAGAATTAAAAACTGAGTAGATGTGCAAAATTTCAAAAGCCTGCACCCACTTTGATTTTCTTCTGCTAAAAAATTTAATACACAAAATAATTATTTTCTAAAATTTATTTGTGGCGCAAACAGATCCATTTAATTTTTAATTGGGTTTTTCGCCACCAAACTGATTGAAAGACAACTTTTTCAAGTTGCCTCGAAAATTCATAAATTCTTAACATTAAATGAACGAAACTTTAAACGTGTAACTCAAAAAATAACTTCAACAAATTTGTTTTCAGAGCTTTCAGAGGATAAATCTTCCTCCTTTCTCAAAGATCATGTCACGTCAAAGTGAAATGAATAAATTTCAGGTTAAAATGTCATGACAACAGAAACAATAGCCTAGCCACCTGCCTGATATTGTACCCTGTGTTTTATCTAATTATCTATACTAACTTCTCTTTAAATAAGTGGCAATAATATTTTACTGAATTCCACTGAACATTCAGCAACACAGTTGCCCGTATTTCCTAGATTAAATGCAGATTCTTTAATTTTTCGTCTATTTCCTACTTCTTCTTTTAGAATTGGTTTGGAACTATCCCACAATATCCTATGATTGTTATTAAAGGAATGTTCACATATTTTTGACTTCGAAATTTGATTTTGCCTGATATAATTTTTATGTTCTTTTAAACGAACGTTAAATGGCCTACAAGTCTCCCCAACATAGAACTTTCCACATTCACAAGGAATTTTATAAATGCAATTTTTTGAACTTTGTAACTCATTAAATGGTTTTGTTTTAACTAGCATCGATCTTAATGTATTTTTGGTTTTAAATACTGTTCTCACATTAAAACGATTGCCTATACGTTTTAGCTTATCTGACAGTCCAGGAATATAAGAAATTATTAAATTTACTGGTCGACCCACCAGATTTATTTCTCTAATTCTATTAGCATTGTTATTTTGTTGGCAATCCTGAAAAACTTGCTCAACAAATTCAATAGGATAACTATTCTTCTCAAGAACATGTTTTATATGTTTAATTTCCTCCTCAAATTTTGTGTTATTAGAACAAATCGTTCTAGCCCTGTCATACAAACTTTTAATTACTCCTTTTTTAACACTAATATGATGATTGGAGTTGAAATGGAGATATCTATTAGTATGTGTTGGTTTTCTATAGACACTAGTTTCTATATTATCTGATTTCAGTATAGAAACATCTAAGAAAGGTAATTCATTATTATTTTCAATTTCTAAGGTAAACTTAATAGAAGGTTCTTGAGAGTTTATAAAATTTAATAATGAATTTAACTCATCTACTCCATGTTCCCATATAACAAATATGTCATCTACATATCTCCACCAAACATTAGGTTGGTGAACATATCTAGTCAATTCATTTTGTTCAAAATCTTCCATGAATAAATTGCTTATGAATGGTGATAAAGGAGACCCCATAGCCATTCCAAATTCCTGCTGATAAAATTCATTTCCTAGTTGAAAATAAGTGGTTTTAACACATAGTGTTGTTAGTTCTAATATTGCATCGATATTCAAATTTGTCCTTTCTACTAAAGTCTGATCACTTTCTAACTTTCTGCGTAAAATATTCAATGATTTGTCAACAGGGACATTTGTAAAAAGACTAACCACATGAAAACTAGCTAATATATAATTATCCGGAAATTGATGTTCCCTAATTTTTTCTAGAAAATGATTACTGTTTCTGATAAATGAATTTGAGTTTCCTACTAACGGATTAACAATTTTAAGTAAATATTTTGCTAACGAATGACATGGCGAATTTATTGAACTTACAATGGGGCGAAGAGGAATGTTAGTTTTGTGTATTTTTGGTAATCCGTATAAGTGTGGAGGTTTTGAATGATACGGAGTTAAGAGTGTCCTTTGTCTCTGTGTCATTTGTTCGCGGTATTTATACAGTGTTTTGTATATTTTAGTTTCTATTGAAGTTGTAGGGTCTTTTTTTATCTTCTTGTAAGTTCCTTCATTTAATAAATCATTTAATTTATTATCATACACAGTTTTTTCTAAAATAACAGTTGCATTTCCTTTATCTGCTGGTAATATTTTAATTATCCTATCTGATTTAAGTGATCTAATTGCTACTTTTTCTTCCTTTGAAATATTTGACTTTGGTTTAAAATCTTTTTCTAAGATTATTTTTGACCTGACTCTAAATTCTTGACCTAATTCCTCAGGTAATGCTTGAGCTGTTTCCTCTACCGATGCTACTATGTCAAGCTTAGAAATTTTGTTGTCAACAACAGAAAAATTTAACCCATTTGCCAAAACTAACTTTTCTGAAATGGTATGTTCTCTGTTAGATAAATTAATTACTGTTCTGTTGACAAAATCATTGTCTATTTGATTGAATTCCTCACTATGCTTTTCCTCAACTAAAAAAAAAAAATTAGGGAACATCAATTTCCGGATAATTATATATTAGCTAGTTTTGATGTGGTTAGTCTTTTTACAAATCATTGAATATTTTACGCAGAAAGTTAGAAAGTGTTCAGACTTTAGTAGAAAGGGCAAATTTGAATATAGATGCAATATTAGAACTAACAACACTATGTGTTAAAACCACTTATTTTCAACTAGGAAATGAATTTTACCAGCAGGAATTTGGAATGGCTATGGGGTCTCCTTTATCACCATTCATAAGCAATTTATTCATGGAAGATTTTGAACAAAATGAATTGACTAGATATGTTCACCAACCTAATGTTTGGTGGAGATATGTAGATGACATATTTGTTATATGGGAACATGGAGTAGATGAGTTAAATTCATTATTAAATTTTATAAACTCTCAAGAACCTTCTATTAAGTTTACCTTAAACGTTTAAAAATTTATTAATCTGTCACTTCACTTTGACGTGACATGATCTTTGAGAAAGGAGGAAGATTTATCCTCCGAAAGCTCAGAAAACAAATTTGTTGAAGTTATTTTTTGAGTTGCACGTTTAAAGTTTCGTTCATTTAGTGTTAAGAATTTATGAATTTTCGAGGCAACTTGAAAAAGTTGTCTTTCAATCAGTTTGGTGGCGAAAAACCCAATTAAAAATTAAATACAAAATAATTAGTTTTTCAAAAAAAGTGCATTTTTCGAAATAAGTCAAAAGTACTTTTTGATTAGAAAATTTAGTTAAGGCAGAAAAATATTACGTTTCCAGTGGCGTACCATTTTTTTATTGAAAAATATGATGGTTGACCCCGCCTCTCCGGCACTGGTGGAAGTAATCAAGCCGAATTATATTTAGTTTATAGCATTTAATGTGTGGCTAAACTGTACCAAATATACCAAATATAAAAAAAATTATTTGTTCATGTGTTAGCAACCCCTTAGCAACTACCCCCACCGCCCCACCGCCACCTAGCCAGCTGACACCCCAAACGTAGCTGCACAATGTGGGTACAATCGAATGAAAATATAAAGAAACTATCCGATAATCGTTGCACTTTTGTACACGGGCTCCAGGACTATTAGCTTAGCATCCCATATGGCTTCTCGTTTCGTTGGGTGTAAGTATGACGTCATGACTGCGAATTTTTACGTAAGAAACAATTGTATACGTTATAACGAGATAAAAATAAACCCGACATTGGTTGAAAAACTTTATGTTTATTTTCATCGGGAAAAATAAAACAAACCATACTGAACAAAAATATTTTCGTTGTTTCACATTCTTTTTTTTTATTATCACTCCGAACGAAAACATAAATAATGCTATTATTAATCTTGTTTTTATTAAGAATTTTTCAGGACTAAGAAATTCCACACCGCTTGTTTTTCATACAAAGTCTAAAATATCGGATCGTAAATATTTTATACACGTGTTATAATCACAGTCAGCTTATAGATTGCTGAAATCTATTTAGCGCATGATTCTGTGCTATGACCAGAGTCCAAATAATCCGGAATTTAACTTTGGAATGTTATCATATTATGTCTTATAAGCTAAATCTGAAGATTTTTCAATGGTTTTCTCCCGTCAGAAAATTTAGTGATTGAAATTTGACCCGGTTACCCAATTGAGGTGAAATTTTGCACACAGCTTTTCTGTCTCCAGTTTCAAAATTGACAATAATTATGATTTTTGTCTTTAATGTTTAAAGAAATACTAACTCTATTATACCTTATCAGCTTTTACTGAGGTTTGAAAGTTTAATTAACAGAAATACAAGGACAGAGTTGTAGTTTTATAATTTTTATTTAAAAATCATGTATGTACAATATATGTACATTTGGAATGGATTTTCCTAAAATTTATAATATACCTGGACAGTCCAAATATTGCATTGGATTGGTTGTTTAATTACACTAATTAAAATTTATTTAACTAAGCATTATGGTCACTTTGTTTAGCCTCATTTTGATAAGTGATCTTCTTGTTGTCCATCTCGTGTCCTTGAAGTGACTCACTCTCCACAGCCCAAGGCTGCAGTTCTCCAGAAGCAAATAGACCGTAAACAACTGCTCCAGCTAAGTATACTGCTGCCGATATGTAGAATACCGCTTGCCATTGAGAGGCAGTCTAAAATAATGGTCATAATTCCATATACCTGTAAAAAAACATACAAAAAGAAACTTACTGCTCCTTCAGAAGGCACAATGTAGCCTGTTAGCATTGGACTTATTATTCCTGGCAGTGTAGCAAAGGTGTTACCAAGACCCATGAGGACACTAGCATATTGGGGAGCTATATCTAGATGATTCACGCTGCAAAAAACAAGTTTAGTTAGACTATATTGACTCTATGGTTTTTGTTATGGTTCAAGCTTTTCCACTTATAATCAAAGAAAAAGTTCAGAAAAAGTTTCTGAAATTTATGTTCTTCAAAGTACTTGGTTACTACCCTGAAAGAGGTTATCCGTATAATTATTTAACAGACCGATTTAATATTGATTCCCTAGATTTAAGGCGAAAGTCTGCATCTCTCACCTTTTTGTATAAACTTGTTCACTTGTCTAGAACTTTTAGCTCAGATTAACTTTTTAGTGCCAAGAATTCAAAGCAGGGGTAACTTTACTTTTTATTTGTATCAAGGCTAGGACCAATTTGTACCTTAAATCTCCACTATTTGTAATGTGTAATACTTTCAACAGATTATCTCACTTGTGTGATTTGCATGCTGATAAGCTTCCTCAAATTATATACCATGCTACACAACTTCTGAATGACAATGTTTCTTTTTTTGTACGTACATTATATTTATAAATTTTCTCTTATAAATCAGCAAATTTTTGTTAATATTGTCCTGTAATTGGTTATACTGTTGGGCAATAAAGCTATTATTATTATTATTATTAAGATGAAACTCTGGGGGGGGGGGGTTATGTGAAAATACAATTTCGTTGAAATAGGTTTCTCTTAAAAAATAGGGGTATTGCTGATTCGACACAGTATCTCTCATATTAATGTGGACAAGATTGTCAGCTTTTGCGAATAATAAATGATACCTAAAACTACCATTTTATTCAATATTTACCTGAAACCAGCCCAAGCAAACGCACCCAATCCCACAGCTATTGTCAGAGAAGATATAGTGCCTCCCCTGTTGTTCAAAAATGCAGCCAACATCATGAAAGCCGTCTGGGCAATGAAGGCCCCACAATTGAACAATTTCCTGACCTGTGTGGTATTCAGGAGGCCTTTTTCTTGAAGCACATCTGCCCAATGACCACTAAACTGTATCATTATGGACATGGCAAGGTATGGAAGAGCTGAGAGGAAGCCAGATTGACCCAAGTCATATTCAAGCATATCTGGCAATGGAAAGACATGTTTTTCTTGGAAATTTTTATCACAAAAATGATAAAATTGCAAAAATTGCAATTATTATTATAGACTTTTTTCTCAAAAGTTCTACCGATTTTTAAAATGTTTATAGAATTTATCTCTTTTATGTTTGAGTTTTTTTAGTAAAAATAACTATGTTTTCATATTAGCAGTTCGATCCATCCTATTGTAAGCAAGATTACGTTTGTATACAGGGTGATTCAGTTTTATTCTGGGACACTTCAACATCAGGTGATAGAAAACCAAAAAATAACCGCACTTTCTTGTATAAACTAAGTTACAGGGTGTTAAAGTTGGAAAAAATATGTGGAGTTTATTGGACATTTACCAAACTAGTTGAGATATTTATTAAGTCATATTTGGTGCACGTTATAAGAGCATGGGTTAGCATAAAACCTGTTAATATCAAACACCTTGAACAACCAGTAGCGGGGAAGTGGGTAATTAGTACAACTGTTTTTAGAAAAAAAAATGAATCAACTTGTATAGCAATTTCTTATGTAAATTTTAATTCCAAACAAAAACTTTCTCTTCGATTTTTTTTCTATGTGTCATGGTTTCATAGCAAATTTGATTTTTTCGTATTATTTCGGGGTATTTCTGAAAATTAACTTAAAAATTCGCTCCGTAAGTAAGGCTCAAAGTAGATGTGTTTCCTACTTTAAATACAGTAACCTTTCCCAATAAACTTACCCATTAAAGGTTTTACTTTTGAAGACACAGTGCGTAACATTAATTTTATCTTCCTTAAATTATTCAGACCCTGTATCTTCAATAGTAGGTATAGGTAAGTTTATTGGAAAAAGTTACTTTATTAGGCTTATTGCACAAATGCTAATAACGGCCATTGTGATCAATCTTTTTAAATAATTTTTGTCTCAAAGTGCGTGTTGCTCTCTACAGATCGAAAAAAGCCATTTTATGGGTCAAAATATTGAATCACCACGCACGTGCTGTACATTGAGCCGTAAGTGTCTTACTTATGGAGCAAATTTTTTAGATAATTTTTCAGAAATACCCCGAGCCCCGAAATAATACAAAAATCAAATTTGCCATGAAATCATGACACATAACAAAACATAAAGAGAACGTTTTTGTTTAGAATTAAAATTTACATAAGACATTGAATACATTTTGATGCTATATTCATTTTTTCTAAAAACAATTGTACTAAGTATATTTACTCACTTTTCCGTCACTGGTTGTTAAAAGTGTTTAATATTAACAGGTTTTATGCTAATCCATGCCGCTATAACGTATGCCAAATATGACTTAAATACCTCAACTAACGTCTATCCAAGTTACAGAGGCAGTGGATCAAAACATTGGCCACCACGTGACCTATTCTCTTATTGGTCTGGCCGTCATAAAATGTCAAGTGTTTACGCGGCGAGTAGAATGCAGGGCCGGCTCTTACCTCAGTCGAGTTTCCTGCATATTTTATATCGGTTCGCGAGCAGTATATTATGTAAATTTATTTTGCTACTTAATTTAAGGAAATTTATAAAGATCCATGAAAGGTAGAAACACACATTTTAGAACTTCTAAAAGGATTAAGTAGTTCAGAATTACAAGCCACTTGGAATCTCATATTAGTCCGACCCTGGTAATCGATCGCAAGGCGGTCATGTGACTTTGTTTTATATCTACTGGCCCTGTAACTTCGATAGACTTTAGTATGGTAAATATTCGATAAAGCCCACATATTTTTTACAACTATAACATCCTGTAACTTTTTTATAAGGCCTAAAAAAAGACAAAAAGAAAGTGCGTTCTTTTTTGGTTTTCTATCACTTGTTGAAGTGTCCAAGTATAAAACTGAATCACCCTGTATACAGTGTGTCCCATTAGCCGTTTTTTTTCCTAAAGATCTGTCACACAAAACTCTTTTTTTACTTTGGTGTAAAATTTCAAGTTTTAATCTCAATTTTCAATGCCTACTAAGATTTTTTTTCTAGTAAAAAACGACGAAAATCATTTAGCGATTTTTTTATTTAAAATCTGACACACCAGCATTAATCAGGACACCCCAAAACCCCCACATACCAAATTTGAACAAAAAATATACAGGAAGTTACATTCTACAGGGTTCCAAAAATGAGCAACATGGGAATTTTAAAAGCATCTGGCCAGTCAAGTGTGTCGTGGAATCCCCTCAAAACAATTGAATGATCGACAGGACTACTCAATGTGTTGGGGTGCAAAGATTCGACAAAAAAATATACAGGGTATTTTTCTCTGGGCCATCTCAACATACTGAATTTTTATGAAACTTTATACTGGTCAAGAGTGTTCTGGAATTGTTGAGAAAACGTTAATAAACACAAAAGTAATTTATTTCTTTACAAAATACCAACCGACAAATAAAAAACAATTTAAATTATTGGACCTTTCTCAATAAAATCACTGTCTAAGATGATACATTTTCAGAGCGTTTCCTGCTGTGGCACACCAGCCACCTTAACTCATATGAACTTATAATACTGACTGGCAGGCTTCTGTATTTTTAGACTTGTTCGTTTATATTGGCTGGGGCGGTTTTGATATACTCTATTTAAAGTTCCAAAAAGAGAAAGACACTGTATAATTTTTCATTAGATCTTTTACACAACAACAGTTTCAGTGGTCCTGTTGTCAATTCAACTATTCTAAGTGGATTCCGTGGCACACTTGACTTTCCAGATGCCTTCAAAATTCCTATTTTGCTCAACTTTGACAACCCGACAACCCCTGTATATTTTTTGTTCAAATGTGGTATGTGGGGGTTTTAGGGTGTCCTGATCAAGGCTGTTGTGTCAGATTTTAAATAAAAAAATCGCTAAATAATTTTCGTCATTTTTTACTAGAAAAAAATTCGTAGTAGGCCTTGAAAATTGAAATTAGGATCTCAAATTTTGCAACAAAGTAGAGTTTTGTGTGACCTATCTTTAGAAAAAACCTGGCTAGCATCGGATGAAAAATAAAAATTTTACGGAGATGTGTCTATTCCTAATGGGACACACTGTAAATTTGAAGCCGATATTTTAATCCGTTGGAAAGTTATGGTGGAAACACACATAACACACAATCACAAACATTAATTTGTATGGCTTTTTCGACGTATTAGAAGATTTTAAATCAAACCGAATTAGCTCACCAACCACTCACATGGTTATGTGAAAGTAATTAGAATGAAAATTCCATACCTACCTGTTTTGACCAATCAGAGGCTCGTTTTTTTCTTCGTTGTCATGGCAATTCAAAAAATTTCCGGAAATATTCTCACTTGCTCTAGGCAGCAGGAGGTGATTACAGCGGAAATTTTTTGACAGATGTCATTATTATAATGTGACATTGTAACATATACTCAAGAAAAAAATTGATAATAATTTCGTTTAATTTACGTGTAGGTATGGAATTTTCTTACCGAATCCCCCAAGTTCTTGAATTAATATCCGGAAATTTTTTTCTAACACGAATTTGTTATGAATTTTTTTTAAGAAAATTCGTGTACTCGAAAAATGTCCGGCAATAATTCAAGCACTAGGGCGATTACTAGTGAAAATGTACCCTTCAGATATTTTGGCAGCTGCGTCAATAATGTATAGAATCCCCAATTTTCACTGAAATGCGCCGCCACGATGGACCAAACTGGCGGCGAGGCTAATATTGATCTCCAAGGAACCTTCATTTTAGCTGATCCTGCAGTTCTATTCAAAGATTCCAATATATAATTTTTCTCTTCTTCTGATATTTTGGGGTCTTGCTCTGGTGATTCTGCGACCAGAATCATCCAAAAGATGAACCAAACGATCCCAGCAGCACCTGGAAATATACAATACATACAGGGTGAGTCACATCTAAAGGCAGAGCCGAAAATACAAGGTAGAATTCGCTAAAATGAGCACATATTATGCTTAATAAACATTAGCTTAAAAACGCTTGGTTCTCCATATACAGCGTGTTAAAACTTTTCCAAATATTTTTTTTATTTCTTTCGAGGAATTAGGAATTCCAACAAAATTTGATAACATAATATTATGGGTTGTCATTTTGTGCAATGATTTGGCCCTGTTCAGATGAGCAGCGGCGTAGACACAAATAATTTTATTTTAAATGCCAGCATAATCACCTTGGCACTAGTTTAAAAAATCCGAAATTACGAAGAAACTGTACCAGAAATAAAAAAAATACCAAGAGGCGCTTTTTGTTCCAAATTGAATGGGCTATCCAAAAAAGGCAAAATTTTTGGTTTTGCACATTACCGTACTACTTTTTTTACAATTATTTACAGTAATTATTTGTATCTACGCCGCTGGTCATCTGAACGGGGTCAAATTATTGCACAAAATGGCAACTGTCCAATGCATAATGTGTACCAAATTTGGTTGGAATTCCTAAATGGGCTAGAAAGATATTTAAAAACATATGATATTGTTGGAAAAATTTCAACACGCTGTATATGGAGAACCAAGCGTTTTTGAGCTAATGTTTATTAAGCATATGTGCCTATTTTAGCGAGTTCTACCTTGTGTTTTCGGCTCTGCCTTTAGATGTGACTCACCCTGTATATAGCCATATAGATAGCTAAAACTTATCGGCCTATTACAAAATTACAAGTGTAACGTCCTCGATGTAAATCAGCCTTTATTATTACCCTATCACATCAGGTATACCTACTTATGACTAATTACGCCTGGTCGAAAATATATAAGTTGCTACCTATCATTTTTTCTTTAAATCGATATTTCCTTTTGGAAATCCAGAGCTTCTACTTTTTATCAAGGACTTTGAGGAAAATGTTATCTGCAATTTAAAAAGTTTTCACTGTAGATATCAAGGTGTTTTATGTCAATCGACATGCGCATCATGTAGAGTGAATACTTATTTATTATCAAGTCACAGGTCACAGTATACAATATTTTTCTCTTTTAATAAAGAATCCCAGGACAGGAAGGAGGAAGGAGCATGTTTGGGATTACGCGCGACCGGGATGGTTTCTGGATGCAGTTTCCGTTTTTACAGTGGTGCACACCTTTGAGTTGTTTCGGCTAACTAATCGAGGCAAAAATTCTCATTTTTCCTGAAATCAGTATCTACAATACAGGCAAAAAATTATAAGGCACGTTTATGTCTTTAAGTTTAGGAATCCATCATAACAGAGCAATTCTAATTTTAAATTTCCAATTATGAAGAAGTAGGTACTTACACAAACGTGGTGCATGACCTCGAAAATTAATATTAATTAAAAAATAACTTACTGATGGATTGTTATCCTGAAACATATAGTTTTGGCGTCCAGGGAAGAACCACAAGCAGATAATAACTAAAAAAAGTATCCAAGTACCACATACTGGCACCTATCACCGTGTCAGATATCAAAATATTGTGTCAAAACTTGGTTCCTACACAGGGCGATTTCCGTCTCACGTATTTTATATAATGCCTATATAGCTTTGACTCCTTCCTGGGATTCTTATTGTTCAAAGATTTTTCTGTACCAAGTACATTCTTATAAAAACAAGAAAGAATACATTGGCCCATTTATAATTAGGACACCTCCATAAAATGGTCATTCTTTACCGATTTTACCGAACTTTTTTTAAAAATTCTAGCCCTTGAAAAACTCCATTTTATGGAATGTTGCCAGGTTCCTATTAACACAGAATAATTAACTTCGCAAAAGAAGCCCCCTTAAGATGTCACAAATAAGCTAGTCTGCATTTCAATTTATAGAAAAATAGCCAGAATAGCCAGTATTTTAAACATAAACTGGGTTCTAATACAATCTTTTTGCAATGTAGATTTAACGTAAAATCAAATAAAATCACAATATTTATCTTGTCAGAAGATATTTCGTCTAAAAACGAGTCTCCTTTTGACACTTGTCTGATCACTAAGGAATTGTCTGTATTACTCGTTAGTCTGTGCTATTACAAAAACCAAGGCCTGTTTTGCAAAAAAAAATAGGGAAAATTCGAGAAATCGTGTTAGCGATTTTATGGGTTAGAACTTAGAAAGCCATTGTATTCAGCGTCCCCAAAAACAGGTCTGTATACCAAATGTTATCGAAAAGTACGGTATAGTAATAATTTTGCTATTACATTTAAAAATTAAGTTTTTCCTGTAAAGCGCATTGTGCGGATCAAGTTATCCATAACCTAATAAAAAAGGTTCAATAATTTTATCCTATAGAGTATTCCACGCCTATAATATAATTTTGTGAGGCAAATACACGATTATACTAATACAGATGCGCTTAACTTTGCAATTAGGTGGTTAACAATATAGCAATAGCAAGGGTGTGGCTAAACCAGAACTTTAATAATAATTAATTATTCGATTGGATCAGTTAAATGGAGCATTAGTAGAAGCGACCAAAATTTAGTTTACCCTACCTTTAGTTTATATTATGTTGCATACTTTTCCCAATAAAAGCATTTATTTTGGATTATTTTTATAATTTTATGGCTAAATTGATCCGCACAATACATCATTTATGGCAAAAGTTAATGTTTAAATGTAATAGCAGAACTATCATTATGCTGTACATCACGATGAAATTTGGTACAGATCTGTTTGTGGGGATGCTGAATACGATGGCGTTAAATCACTATTACGATTTCTCGAATTTCTCGCTAAAAAACCTGTCAACCTGCCATAAAATGTAGCATTTCAAGGGCTACAATTAAAAAGAGTTCGTAAAACAGGTAAAAAAAATAACCATTTTATGGAGGTGTCCTGATTACAAATGGGACACCCTGTATATCAACCAATGCATTCAATATCACGAGAAACGCGATAACCTAGATAACGACCCCAGCAGGTAGGTACTTACCAAATACGTAGAATATGCTCTCCCATCCAAACGTTTTGGCCAAATATGCCCCCAGTGGCATTGAGACCACTGTACCAACATAACTTCCAGAAAATGCTATCGTAGCTAATCTACTCCTTTCTAAAGGTGGAGCCCATTTGGCCCAAATGGCATGAATGCATGGATATGTTACTCCCTGAAAGTCACAGTCTGCATTAACTTTAATCTTCCTCCAGTGGAAGTGACAACTTTTTGATTACCTAACTGTGCACTGACCTCAAATATTCCCTCAATAACTCTAACGGCAATCAGGAGGTAGACATGTACGTTCACTAGCCAAGGTGTAATAAATGTTAAAGCTGCGGTAACAGCAATACCGCATCCAAAGATAACCTTCCCTCCTACTTTTGAAGCTACATAGCCTCCCACTAGTTGAGTAGTTATGTACCCGTAAAAAAACGAACTGAGAATGATTCCCTGAAGTTTGTTGTCCCAGTCAAATTCTTTCATCTGAAAAATAAACGAAATGGATTCCATGAATTGTCTTTTTCTTTTATTGAGTTCATGGCGAATAATTTACCTCCACAGTTGTCCCATTATCAAATGTGTAATTCTTGAGTTGTGTCATGTCCACGATGGCAATGCTGAGGTTGACTCTGAGGGCGTATATATTGAAGAAACCCAAAAATGCCATAACACCGACCATGTAACGCCTGGCTCTCCAAAACAGCCATGGTGAGCCATGCAGTCTAAAAGACGATGGAGATAAATAATATATAACGAGTTCTTATATAATTTCCTGTCTAGGAGAATACTGAATACCTATCTAATGGGGGGATATGTATTAAATCATCCGAAGAGAGTCAATGTGGTGCTGCAGCCTCTCAATAATTTATAGCGGAAACATTATCGTGTGGTGTGTTTGTACAATTTCAAAGTCTATATGTGTAAATTCAATTTTAAAGTATAAAAAAATGTTGCTTGGGATTAATTACGTGTTCTCACAGAATCATACAAAAGGCTCAACTGAAGATGCGTTAGTGAAATTACCTGGAGTTTATTTTAATTACCTCATAGATTGTACACATAACTCTAAATTTTCTTTTTGCTTCACAGACAAGACAAAATGAAGTACAAGGTGTATGTTTTAGTTTCTTTGTTTTTCTATAGTACAATAATATTTTTACACCAAAAGAATCTTTCATATTTTGGTAATATTGAAGATTTTTTATACAGAGTGTTCCAGAAAAGGAAACCAACCCTAGATATTTGACGTCGATATAATATATGGCGCCCCCATACAACTGTATTTTAAAGCGTTTGTCTGGAAATATAACTAATGGTAACTATCACATACTACGTTCTGAAAGTTTTTACGTGGAAGTAACATATCTTTACGAAGTTTGACTTTGTCCAAGAATATGATTTTAGAATTTTTAAAAGATAGTAATATATATTTTAAAGAAACAAGGTTATTTTGAGTTCCAAAATCTTACAGGGCTGGCTTTAATTCAGATACACTGCATAATCTGCTTTAATCTTAAGTGTTAAAACCCTTTCGGCATCTGTCTCGATTAGGGATGCTAATGATACTTCGATACTTCGAAAGTATCGATACTTTTGCTGTAGTATCGAGTATTTTTGGTCTCGATATTTTTAGAACGATCTCAAGTTGGCATAGGTACTTTCGTAGCGGTGTCGGTATCAAAAATAATTAATTATTTTATCAGTCTATGCTCCTGTCCTAGGCATAGGGCAGCACATACATAGGACTCCTCTATTTAACACAAAATATAATAAAATCCAGACTTTCGACATCGATACTCTCGATTGGTGAATTTACATAATAATAAAAAATCTCAAACATTTTGGGGAGATATGGGGAAAGTTGAAAATTATAACAAAGACATAGCTCGCGCACTGTTCCCAAAAAAAAACGATCTTCAGTACTTAAATGCTTTGCTATTTGGGTGGCCTCTATCTTCGGCAAAAATCGTTCAAAAATATCGGCTGAATGTGCATATTCAATATTATTCGTGCGGAGATATTTCAAACTACTTAAATGCACATCCCGTACCTACTTATATTGTATAATAACAAAGTTAAGCGCACCTACAACCTACAATCTGTAGGTAGTTAATTTTTTATCAACTTCGATTTATGTTTGTCATCAAAATAGATTAGGTACTTGTTTCTGTTACCTAACGTCGCAACAATAACATTTTGTGATATTTTAGCATGAGTTTTTGCAATCATATAGCCTATTCTAAGCATAATAGTAGACATTATACAGGGTGAGTCATTAGTAATGGGACATACTGCATCCGCATATATTTTGGGCCAAAATATTACGATTGAGGCTAATATGCCTTATAGAAATGTTGTTTGTAGTTATTTTTTTGAATTTGCGTTATGGCTACAATAATCAAGAGGGCGAGATACAGGGCGTTAAAATTCATTTTTTGAAATGGAATTATGGCTACATCTCCCAAAATAATCAAGCTACTAAACTGAAATTTGGCACTGCTGTGTTTTTGGGGGTGGAGAATAATTTGAAAATGTCAATTTTGACGTATCTCACAGAGGGCGCTAATTGCGCTGTTTTGAATCGTGTTTTTGCTCCTAATTTTTTTGAGGTAATCTTTTTGGCCCGGCAGGTCCGTCATTTTAGTGCATCTTTTCATTCTGCAACAAAAAGGTACTCTTGTTTCATAACACCCAAATCAACCGTTTGCGTTTAAATTGCCAAAACATGCCCAAAAACACATGTTGTCTTCAATATTCGGAAAATAAAATTTCCACCTGCTACTTTCAAATGTTAGAGATCAACTGTATGTATATTGAAAATGAAGAAAAAAATGTCAAATGAACATTGGTCGAAACACATTTGTTTTCTTGAAATAGGGTGTCCAAAATTTCGTCGAGTTTCAATCCGTTCCATTTTGAAAGTGAAAATTTTTTGGGAAATTGTTCATATAGGGTTTTTTCTCGCTTTAAATGGTACAGTCGTTGTGCAATATTTGAAAGCAGTAGGATATTCTATTTTTCGAATCTTGAAGTCAACAGGTGTTTTGGGGCACGTTTTGGCAATTTCAACGCAAACGGTTGATATGATCGTTATGAAACAAGAGTACCTTTTTCTTGCAGAATGAAAAGATGCATTAAAATGATGGACCTGCAGGTTCAAAAAGATAACCTCAAAAAAGTTAGCAGTATAAGCACGATCCAAAAACAGCGCAAGTGGCGCCCTCTGTGAGATACGTAGAAATCACTCTTCAGTCAACGCTTTCGCTTTCAGCTTATTCTAATTCCCTAACAACATAGCAGTGCCAAATTTCAGTTCAGCAGCTTGATTATTTCGGGAGACATAAAATATATGCGGTTGCACTATGTGCCATTACTAATGACTCACCCTGTATATATTATATAGCCAAGAGCAAGGTCCACTACCATAGGAAGTAATCTAGGTACGAAACAAGTTGACCTAGCAGACTGATTGAATAATGCCTAGGGGACTATAGGTACCTATTAATTACAAATGGGCCACAACATTTGAACCCATCACAGATGAAATGCAATTTTAGATATCAATACTATGTGGCGTCTGCTTGGACAAATTTGCAGTTCTACTTCTATAAGTATGTATGTATAGGTAACCGAGATATCAAATTTCCCTGCCTTACATGAGCAAAATCACTTTTTTCTGAAAATCTTAACATGGATTAACCTAGATTTCAATAAGGTAGGTAGGTACCTACTTATAGTGAAAAGTGCACCGAAAGAACTTTCCATCAAGAATTATAATACCTACCTACATACCTAAAGATTTCTTTTCACTACCTACTTTTTTCTTTCTGAAACTGCCTACTAACAGTTGGGCAGTAGCTAGCAATCAGTAACTAAGCCCCTATATACTCTTATTAACTTTATTTGAGCTACTTTTTAAAAAGAGGACCTAATAGCTTTAACTACTTTTAAGAAAAACTGATAGCTTTGTAAAATACTTCTTTTGCTTAATTCCACACACCAATACTTTGTTTTTGTACCCAGACCCGCGTTTGATTAGTCTTAAGACTTAATCATTTCCTGATGACAGTAGCGGTCATAAAGTATCCCGGGCCCCCCTGCAGTGATGCGTCTTGGTGCCCCAAACTTTCCTTTCTCTTTCTTTTCTATAACAACCACTATAATGGTTTTTTAAAGCATAATTAAAAATAATAACAACGTAGGTATAAATAAAAAATATATGTATAAATATATTGCAACTGTAATATATTTTTTTCGGGTCGGAACAATCTATTTAATGCGCTTTTTGGTGCGATTAAAAAAGGACTCCATAATCCGGTCAGTATCCACCTGAAAAGTAGTTTCCAAGAGCCAGAGAACTTAAGCGGTCCCGACTCATAGTTGTACCACAGACAGGGTGACCGTATTTCGAGTCTATGCATGGGGATCTTGGTTATCTTAAGAGATACGAGGTCGGTTAAATTGGCGCAAAGTTGCGGAATTTGATGCCGAGTAACATGGTAAAAAAAATTTTTGGCTGGCCCTTCTCGTTTTGAAAATAATGGGAAAAACTGAAAATCGTCGTTTTCGTTTTTATTTTTTTAAACGAAAACGAATGAGGCTGGACATTTCTAAGTTAAACATTATTAAGGCACTTTTTTATAAGGAATTTAAATATGACCTTACATTTTTTTGTCGCCTCCCTGGACAAAGATATGACTATCAACTTTTATTTTTCTTATGAGCGCCATATTGAATTTTTGCATTTTTGAAAAGAGGTTTTTTTCTGGTTAAAATAATGTCACAAATTATGCTTTACTTTGTTTTTCTTGCCGTAATATCAAATTAATCGTTTTTGCATAGAGTGCCTTGGAAACATAAGCCCCATAATGTTTGACGTTTTTGCATAGAGTGCCTTGGAAACATAAGCCCCATAATGTTTGACTTTTTCTGCATAGAATGCCTTGTAAACAAAAGCCCCATGACGTTTGATAGTTTAGTACAATTTGAAGTGTCACGAATACTTTATTTTACTTCCAAAAAAGTCATTTTCACATGAAGAAAAGCGTGACATGATTCAAATTTATTATTCCACAAATATAAATGACGGCGAAGGGATATTGGACGAGCCATAAACAATTTAAGGAAACGTGCTGCACTGTGCCTTGGGGAACAAGGAGGACAAATTCAACATTTATTGTAAAATAGGATTTTCTAGTCGTCTAGGTTTTTGTTGTTCTTATGTTTCCAGTTTGACTTTTTTAGTATTAATGTGTTATACGGCAAATGACGAATAAATAAGAAGGTCTCAGATCATACTCTCGTGGTATGTTTATGATTTATTTAATCAATGAATTTTTATTGAACCGATAAACAATATTCCAAAGCACACTTCGCAACAATGGGTAACTAGGCTTATGTTTCCAAGGCACACTATGCAAACACGTCAAACATTAATGCACTCTATGCAAAAACATTAATTTGATATTACGGCAAGAAAAACAAAATAAAGCATAATGTGTGACATATCATTTTAACCATAAAAAAATCCTCTTTTCAAAAATGCAAAAATCCAATATGGCGCCCATAAGAAAAATAAAAGTTGATAGTCATATCTTTGTCCAGGGAGGCGAGAAAAAAATGTGAAGTCATATTTAGATTCCTTTCAAAAAAGTGCCTTAATAATGTTTAACTTAGAAATGTCCAGCCCTATTCGTTTTCGTTTAAAAAAATAACAACGAAAACGACGATTTTCAGTTTTTTCCATTATTTTCAAAACGAGAAGGGCCAGCCAAAATTTTTTTACCATGTTACTCGGCATCAAATTCCGCAACTTTGCCTCGATTTAACCGAACTGGTATCTCTTAAGATAACCAAGATCCCCATGCATAGACTCGAAATACGGTCACCCTGTATAGCATCGCTAATATAGGTCTGTGGTTGTACTGGTTGTACGTAAGTAAGTTTTAATTAATTTATGTTTCGAATAAGATCTCTCGGCACTAGCTGTTGTTACCGGAATTGTATAAAATACCTACAATTGAATAACTGTACACAAATCTGGTAAAGCTGAACATATTATACATATTGGTTTTTAGCGAATAAAAATTCTGTTAAATCTCTAATAGTTTTCAGCTCTCTTAGTTCTTCCTTGTACAATGAAAGAAACTGACAAATTTCTGGAATCAAATTTGTTGAAATTTCTTCATTATATTTTTCAATTAATCGCTGGCAATGGTTGGCAATTTCTGTGTCGGTAACATTCAGCAAAATTTCAGGCTGCAGTAAGATACATTAAAGTTAAGATGCATTACAAACTATCACGTTAAACTTCCTACTACTATTCTCCATCATCTCATCTGAAGCTAATTCATCGAAAAATAATTTTCTTTTTTTAACTCGCGTATTTTTGAAGGTTGCTGTTATTCCCCATTCGTTTGCATTTTGTTTGGAATGTTCTAGTACACAGTACCTACACATTTATAGTTTGAGCGCAACTCTAGAAATTCTTTCCTTATTTTCTTCAATATGTCAGCAATGTCCCCGCATTTATTTACAGTCCAATAAGTGGACTATTTAATTTTTAAGAATTGTGGTAGATGTCGGGGCTCCTTTGGCCCCCGTTATGACCGCCACTGCCTGATGATGCTAACATGGTTAGCGAATAAAGCGTGTTTGAGTGCAAAAACAAAGTTTTGGTTAATTAAACAAAAGAAGTATTCTAAGTGCCAAAGGTTCTTGATTCCCAATTTAGGTGATAGATTTGTAGTTGTCAAATCTCCCCAAATATACAGTGTGTCCACGGGTCGAGTTGACAAGACTTTTAAAGTATAAATTTCAATACTCTAGGTTATACAGGACGTTCACAAAATGGGGGCAAAATGTGGAAAAAATTATTGGGGTTTTCGGAGTACCTACCCTGTATAAATCACAGGGCATATTTTGGTATCTTTCTCCCGAATCAATTAAGCTTTATCTACGGTATTATTTAACACAGTATAGCCGGTGTAGCTCATACAGGGTATTCGTAACAAGATTAAAATTTGACGAAAAATCATTTCTTTAAAAATATAGGTAGGTACCTATTTAAATAAAAAAATGGGATGTTATTGCATTCTATTAGTCTCCTTTGGAAAAATATACTTCATTTTAAGATTTCCTTATAATTGGAGACATCGTCCTTCATGCTTAATTATTAATTATTCTGTTTTATTCGACAAGTTGAAATGTATCAATCAAGTCAGGCGTGCCATGAATGCAATGAAAACAAAAACTGGATCGTCTACAAATTTGTCAGTAGTTACCTAGGCGCGTAATGTAAAATTCTTATATATTATACTCCTATGTACAGCACGTACGTGGTGATTCAACATTTTGACCCATACAATGGCTTTTTGTGATCTGTAGCTAGCAACACGCATAATTTTAAACTTTTGATCAATACAAATTTTAATCTAAGTAATTACTCACATTTTGACGCAAAAATTATTTAAAAATATTTATCACAATGGCCGTCATTAGCATTTGCGGCAATTTGCGCAAAAAGCCTAATGATGCTCATTGTGATAAATAACTTTAAATAATTTTTGTCTCAAAATGTTAGATTAAAATTTGTATTGACCAAAAGTTCAAAATTATGCTTGTTGCTCACTACAGATTGAAAAAAATCCATTTTTCAAAATGTTGAATAACAACGTTATGTACGTGCTGTACGTTGAGTTTTAATTAATAATATATACCTACTTTAAATAAATGATTTTTTCGTCAAATTTGAATCTTTTTACGAATCCTGAATGAGCTACACTGGCTGCACTAAGTAAAATAATACCTTAGGCAAAGCCTTATTTATCGAGAGTTCTCCGGAAAATCTAATTTATTCGAACATTGACCCCATTTTGTGAACGCTCTGTAGGTATAACTTAGAGTATCGGAATTTTGCCCAAAGGGTTTGAAACTATGGCCAATTCCTTGGCACTATCCATTTTATTCTTTAAAAAATGACTATAGTATTTTGTAATTTGTGAGTGTTTTCTTTTAATAAGGGTAAGCCATCAAATAGGGCTTTTTCCAAAAATTATAACCAAAAATGTAGAGCTCTGAGTACTATAGGTTGAAAAAACATTTTGTAAATCGGCCAATCTTTCGAAAAATTAGGAAAATTGTCTCGACTCAAAGTGACACTCACTAACCTGTCTTGTGTTGGTTCTGTGGTAAGATTTTTTAGTTTCTTCACATTTATACTTATCAGCACTTACACTTACTTGTGCAATATCCTGTATGCATATGAAAACTTTTTGTTACTTTGTCTCTGGTGCGAAGAAAACATACTTTTATAGGACCACGATTGATGTGTTTAATTTGGATTTCTTATAAGGAGTGATTGCACTGTATTTCTCTTTCTCGTTAATAAATGCTTTTCTTTTATATTTTCCTTAAAAATGCGGTAAGATTCCAACAGGTTTAATAAATATTTCAAGTACATTGATAGTTTTGTTTTTGCAAACCCTCGTGCTGCTTCAACAGCCAGACTTAGGCAATCTATAAAGTAGATAGTCATGGCAGCAAAAAGTAAAAAAAATAATAAAATTAATGCTTTGTTAACAATATCAGTATCAATAAAAAGTTCCCTATATTTAATTCAAATAAAAAATAACAATTGTCAATGCGACTCAAAGCCTTTTGTTTGCACCACTTTTAGCGTAGGGGAAGTATGCATATTCGATTATTTCTCTCCTACTTGTATCCAATAAGACAGCTCTTTTGTAATAAAGAAACAAGTAATGATATGCCCTATTGCAAAGGGTTACTTAAATGCCAAGAACGTTTATCACTTCGTTGCTTGGCAACCGCGAATCTCCTCAATACCTAGGAGGCGCTTATTTGTAAATAAATAAAGAACATATACAGGGTGTCCCAGAATATGTGGGCAATCCCTCGGATTTATACAGTGGACGTTAAAATACCATGACAAGGTCCCATACAAATTTTCCCCAGAGGGCCCACCTACGGAGATACAAGCCCATAACTTTTGAAATACTTTGTGTAATTTAATTATTTTGTAATACCATGGACGATATAGATAAGACTCGTTGAAAAGGGCTCATGAAAACAATTTTGGCTTATTTCACTTCGAAAACAGTTCATTTTATCCATATCAACCAAGAGTGTCTTTTTTTAGTTTAAGGTTCAAGCTATCTAAAAATATTACCTATTTTTGTGCCTTTATCGTAAAGGGTGTAAAAAATTGATATTATTGTGCTACAGCTAGTCCGTCCCTGCGGCAAACCAAATAAGCCAAAATTGTTTTCATGGGCCCTTTTTAACGACTCTTATGTATCGTCCATCGTATTAAAAAATAATTAAATTACACAAAGTATTTTAAAAGTTATTTAAAAAAAATGATTTTTAGGCGCGTCTTTTAGGGGCTTGTATCTCCGTAGGTGGGCCCTCTGAGGAAAATTTTTTATATGAACTTGTCATGCTATTTTAACGTCCCCTGTATAAATCCAAGAGATTGTCCACATATTCTGGGACACCCTGTATATGAACAATATTTTATGTTTATGCATTTATCGTAGATTGTAAACTGAAACGAAATTACCTAAATCAATTTGACAGCAGTAGGCCCTTGGTTTGTAAATGACAACAAAACTCCAGTTGGGTTGTAATATTCTGGAATTGGCCCATTATCACAACATCACGAGTTGACGGGAGACAACAGTTGTTATTCCAAACATAGTAAGATGAAACTTCTTTTTCATTTAAAAGAAGACTTTATTTTTTAAACAAGCGATTTGTAGTTTTTCTCTCCTGTAGTTGTTTAGAATAAAAATATGGCTGAATTTTAATTTTCCCAGAAACTACTCCTTTTTAATAAAAGCTATCTACTTTTTAGTAGCATCTACATACCTTTCTTACCTACCTCATTTTATTGCCATTGAAAATTAAAAACCTAGCCGGCCATCTCCTCTATAAGAATTTAGTCGTCAACATAAGAATTAGTAGTCACTAGTCTACGATAACTTTTATCTAAAGTCCTAAAGAACTTTCTTCGGTAAGTTTTTGATACGGATAAAATAGAAGCAAAACTTTCCTTGGGAGGATTCCCTTGAAAACTTAAAAATTAAAAGAATTTCTTTCTATAACCCCATCCCGCGGACACAGTGACTACCTAATAATTACTACATTAATTAACTGTTAACTCAACCCGTCCGAAACATTAAACCGTTGACTGACGTATTTATAAGACTTCTCGCGGCTATAGCTACAATGTGTTTTGCATTGTATTTTGTCTCCGGAAAGCGCATGGTGAGTTCAAAAAGTGTCAGGCGTGACAGCCGTGGGCAATCTTTATTAATACGTCAATCAACGATTAAACACTTTAGGTCCGGTAGTCCCGAGGTTAGTATTGGCGCCCTACTCAGAAAGAGGCCCACTCAGAATCAAAAGGAACATTCAATATTACGCGTATTCTTCGTTTCAAATTAATACTTATTATACAGTGTGAGTAAAAAGTATGGAAAGGTGCTTATATTTCCTGAAATATTCATTACCTCAAAAAATTATTTAACAAAAGTGTTTATGGGCATATCTTTAGCCATTTCTTGGCGTAAGCAATTTCGTTGCTATCGCAACCCAAAGTCATATATAGACTTTGATCGCAACCAACTTTGTGTTTTTAAATAATTTGTAAACTGCTGTAATCGACAATAAGGTAAGGTGCTATCACACCATAGCAAATAATATAGCTTCACAGCTGAAGAAACGGCTGTCAAATGAGTTACAACTTTTTACGTTTGCTATTTTCGAAAATAGGTACCTATCTACCATTGATTTTGTGGTCCACTGTTATTCAACAAATTGTAAGGGGACTATTCCAGAAAACTAAACAACACTTGGAAAACAGATGGCGCTGATGGCTAACAATGATTTTCCATTGTATTTTGTCTCCGGAAAGTGCATGGTTAGCGAAAAAAGCAAGGACCCTTTAAAGTAAGGGGACCTGAGGCCGTTTCTTTCCTCATTCTAATGGTCTCAATGATGCCTAATATCTATGAATATAACAGGTACTTTGATTGTTAGTAAAAATTAATAATGGTTTCCATTATTTCTAAAAATTAGACTTGACAATGTTCTGTCAACAAACACAGAATATGGCAAGTGCCAAATGAATCAAATTTATTTTATATTTGAATTTGGTTTCCTGCAATTATTTCCAGGAATTTAAGTAATATAAGTATGGTAAGTCAGTGCTGATTTTGCTTATTTGAGAATTTGTCGCTATTGCACCTTGTTACCAGGTTCATCCAACCATTTGTAATATGTAGGTATAATAGGTACGTACTTTCCCTTGTTGAATGTATCTACCCAAAGAACTTTCACAGATTTCGGGATGGACTAATAAGATTAGGTCTTGTACTTAGTTCTAATCATGTAGTTTTTCCTCGGTGCTCATTATAAAATTTTTGTAATTTTATTTCTCTCCCAAGGTATGTCACAAACTTAAAATAAACTTATAGTTGTTTAAAAAAGACCTGACTGAAGCTACCTGCTTAATAATTTAAAATTTTCGAAATACGATTTGTTTCGAACTACCTACTTATACGTAATGCCCACGTAATCGGAACTGTAGGATTACTAAAGGTGAGACAAGAAAAATCTGGTTGCAATTATTGGGACTACTACAGGCGGCCGCATTACCTTTAATTGACTATCTGGAAGTTAGAAAACTTAAAAATTGTGAACTATGATGGGAAATATTTTGCCTCCTTTGGAATCTATGGCACTGGCATGTCACATAAAACCTGATGGCAGTTGGACACTATGGCATATAACATAACCTTGTACCAGCCCACTTATGTGGTCTCCTTGGAGTATACAGAAAACAAACTTCCCCTCAAGGCTTCACTTTTCCTATGTGATAGACTGTGACATACTGGGTCCCTGGAAAAAAGTGACAGACGTGAACAGTCTTTATTAATACTTTCAGTCAAAGCTTATAGTACCTAGGTACCTATACCACCTACCTACTATTTTTTTTAAAACACAAGTCCATATTGCATCGACGCCATAGAAACATTTTGTGGATGTGTAAGCATATTTTTTACCTACCCAGATAACCACGAATGACCTATAACGTAAATTTTGCGTTATTTTCATAACGTAAAAAATATGTAACTTAATTTACGGAAATTTAACATTTGTAAATGCATTAAAAATGACATATAAAAACAAGCAATAAAACTAGCGTTAATATTACGTCATTACTACGGTATCCAGCTAAGCACGAATGACCTATTACGTCAATTTTACGTTATTTTAATAACGTAAAAAATACGTAGCGCAATTTACGGAAATTAGTAAATAGATCAAAAACTGCGTAATAAAAATAAGTAATAAAACGAGCGTTAATATTACGTCATTACTACAATACAGATACTCCCGAATAATAAAACTTGGACCAAAATTTTTCTGAATTCACAATCGAGTCTTCTCCTGAGAAGATTAAGGTCCTTTTAGCTTTGTCCCATCCATTATATGAATTTTGAGACATCCTTTATTTTATTTATTCTTAATTCTGTGACGTCATCGATATTCTAACTTACACTGTTTTAGGCGATATTTTTTAAGTGCGTCGATAGCTCAGTTGATCAGAGCGTCGACATTAATTCCGATGGTCGTAGGTTCGAACCCTGGTGTTGGCGTGCGAATTTTATTCTTTATGTTATGAGGTTATATCTAAAAAAAAAACAATTGTTGGTTAGCTGGGTAGGTATCAACCTAAGTAGGTACTTTCCTACCTTTCTACCTACTAATAATTATTAGTGGCCCGTTTTCAAAACCATATTATAAATCGAAAAAGGCGTTTAGGTTTAGGTTAAGTAGGTACCTATTAGCAGTGACTATAGAAAGATTTCTATAGTCACTGCTATTAGGTATAAGTTAGACATTGGCGTAGCTAAGGGGGGGCTGGGGGGGGCTAAGCCCCCCCTGGTATAAAAATAGCCCCCTCTGACAAATTCTAGCGTTTATTTTTATAATTTTTTTGACATTATCGGTTTACATTACAAACCTTACTAAGCCGATTTAATCTTGTTGCGTGCATGTTGTTGTTATTGCGTATAGTAATAGACACTGCTAAAACACTAATAACAAAATAAAACAAACTAAACAGCGGCAACACTGAACACTGGCAACACTGCCGTCACGCACTCACCCCGCACCCGACCCCATCACTCCGCCACACTCACAGAATTAGCATCACTCAGGGACTCTTTAAAATAAGGGGACCCGGCATTTCACAGTCTATCACATAGGAAAAGTGAAGCCTTGAGGGGAAGTTTGTTTTCTGTAGACTTCAAGGAGACCACATAAGTGGGCTGGTACAAAGCTATATGTCAGTGTGTCCAACTGCCATCAGGTTTTATGTGATAAGATAGTGCCATAGATTCTAAAGGAGGCAAAAAATTTCCCATCATAATTCACAATTTTTAAGTTTTCTAACTTCCAGATACTTAGATGTGACAATTAAAGAATTTCAACTATACAATAAATTTGTTTCATTTGACAGTTGCCATATTCTGTACTTGTAGACACAACATTGTCAACTCTAATTTTTAGAAATCATGACAACCATTATTAATTTTTACTAACAATCAAAGTACCTGTTTTGTTACCATTAGATACCATTAGAATGTGGAAAGAATAGCCCTCACTTTGGAAAGTATAATGCTGGGTCCCCTTACTTTAAAGAGTCTCTGGCATCACTGTGAACCTGGACGGCTGGACGTGACTGCTAACTGTAATTGATATGTAATACCCTTGTTTATTAAACATGGCTCACTAGATATTCTGAAAAGAGTGATTTTTGCTATTTCATCAGATCTCTGTAGCTCCGTTATTTCTGATTATACAAAAAAACTGTAGAGACAAAAATTGTAGATAATTTTGGCCTTAATAAAATAATCTGATCCAATTTTTTATGTTGTTTGTGATTTTTTAGATATGACATAAACTTGTGTTTTTTTAAATGTAAATCATAGTTGGCTGTGGCCTTATAAAATCGGCCATTTTTTGAGCTTTCTAAAGATATAATACTCGGCATAGTTATTATAAAAAATAAAAGAGCTATGGCTAATTTTCTGATTTTTTTAAATTTTCACATAGTCAGCCATGGAATATTTTCATAATTATTACGTTCTATTTTATAA
Source organism: Pseudeuparius sepicola (assembly GCA_963920635.1). NCBI lineage: Eukaryota > Metazoa > Arthropoda > Insecta > Coleoptera > Anthribidae > Pseudeuparius > Pseudeuparius sepicola. The sequence continues at coordinate 103,195,140 of OY987299.1, read as the reverse complement.
TTAGACATACTTCAAACTTTCTAATATTTTGTTTTTAGCTGGTAACAAAATGTAACAAAATAAAAAAAAATTAAAAACTAAAATTCATATTATTATTATTTTAAAAGGTCACATTTTGAAATAAAAAAAGGTGTTCAAACAATCCACAATAATTATTATTTATGCAAATATTGCATCTTTTTAAAACTGAATTTGTCGCCTTTCTTAGAGAGCGCCTGTCAATACTGGCAATTGCTTCTAAAGCAGCTGTTCTTAATTCAACAAAATTGTCTCATACTTGATTTTGTACTGTTCCCCATGATACAACACTCTTTTGTTGTATCATGCTGTTCGCCACAAAAAAAATCCAAAAGAGACAAATCAGGGGATCGGGGCTGCCAGGAAATAGGTCTATTTCTCCCTATCCAACTATTTGGATAGAGCTGATCTAGGTAATTTCTTACGGGCAAATAATTATGTGGTGGAGCTCCATCATGATATTTTTGTTTTATTTTGTTACATTTTGTTAACAGCTAAAAAAAAATATTTGAAAGTTTGAAGTAGGTATGTCTTATTATACAATAGAACGTAATTATGAAAATATTCCACGGCTGACTTTGGAAAGCTCAAAAAATGGCCGATTTGATTAGGCCACAGCCAACTATGATTTACATTTAAAAAAACACAAGTTTATGTCATATCTCAAAAATTACAAACGAATAAAAAAATTTGATTAGATTATCTTATTAAGCCCAAAATTATCTACATTTTTTGTCTCAACAGTTTTTCTGTATAATCAGAAATAACGGAGCTATAACAGAGATCTGATGAAATAGCAAAAAATCACTCTTTTCAAAGCATCTAGTGAGCCATGAACTTTTTTAAAAATCCAAAAGGGGCATTAGATTTAGCATTCAAAACTGAAATTCTTTCCTCATTTAACCTTTGTTCTAGCTCTGCTAGTTTCCGAGATCCCCATAGTGGACATCGAAAAAAACTCACCCTGTATGTAGTATTAGATTGAGCATTCAAAACTGCAATTCTTTCCCCATGTAACCTTTGTTCTAGCTCTGCTAGTTTCCGAGATCCCCATAGTGGACATCGAAAAAAAACTCACCCTGTATGTAGTAAAGTTGTGTGTATTTAAATTAATAACGTTGTGCCGATTAATAAGTAAATAAGCTCTACTATAGTTTGAGTAAGTACTTTAATTTTCTTTATTTAGTTCAGTAAGTTCATTTACAAATAAGTACCTACCTAATTAATTGACAATTGACTATTCATTCATCCGAGCAATAACCCACGATACACAGAAAACGGTATGCCCGCGCGCAGGTGCTGTGACGTAAACGGTGACGCTTATTCGACAAAATCATGGCTAACTTTTATTTTTAAACGGAAATTTGAGTCGTTTTATAGTGAGTTAGGTAAACACATATACACCAAAGTGTTTATATGCGGCGCTCCGGCGCTTTTGCGGGTTACTGAATCTCATCTCCTTCAGGGGCTTAAGCCCCCCCCCGGAGAAAAAAGGCTAGCTACGCCTATGAAGTTAGAAGGGAGTTCTTTAATCTTCAATTAGGTACATAATTAAAATAATACCTACGTTTTTATGCACACAATTTGTTTCAAGTGCGCCTTGCATTGTTTAAACAACATTGCCTAATCATATTTTCCAGAAACAAACACTTATAATAGATAATTTTAAAACTGTAACCGTAGGGGTATAATTTTTAACTATTATTAACAATTATTTTTTGTTCTATTAATATTTTTTGATAAATCTAACGAAACGTGCACTTCACCTGCCCATACGCTAACAATCGTTCCTGATAAACGATATATGGTGTGAAGGTAATGAAATATTTTACGGTTCATATTTCTCAAATAAAATTTCGTTTGATAAAGTTTTATAATTCGTGCTTTGTTCTTGTTTATATCATATCATGTGGTTTGCTGTAATACCCCTTGCTAAAGGAAGCCTAAAATATAGCCAATATCAGCAGTGATTTTTATTAACTAGGTATAGATGAGCCAGTTAGCCCCAAAATGTTAGTTTGTGATTCAGCTTATATAATAATTATTATTTTCATATATCTAAAAACATCAATTGACGTTTGTTTTGTTTCCGGTTTCCTATTTTATTTTAATAGGATTAGCTACTACTAATTTTAACAATAATACACGGATGTTAAGGATCATAATTTAAAGCAGGCATCAAAAAAATAAAACGAAACTGACTTTCTGCCTCAAATTGCAAATTATATACCAGATATAAAATTTCGTTTTTGTCCATTATTGTCGCACAGTAGATAGTTACCCAAGATATTAGGCAACCCAGAGTATGAAAACTACAAAAAACACAAATATCGAAACCTTCGTTAACGAACTGTGAACTTAAATAATAAATCTTGCGCACATTCATCCTGACGTCAATTTTGTGCGCCAGTCTTTCCTATTCAATTTCATTCCTACCTTTTTTCTTCCTGAAGGCATTCTGATGATATTCCATAAGACTTGGGACAGCTCTTTTCGTCTGCCAGTACCATTTTCCCCATATGAGCCGATTTCCTCACGCAAGCTAATTTTCCCGCACCTCACCACATTTGCTCGGATTTTTAGCGGTTGACGCAAAGAAATCTGTGAACCGCGCTCTTGTCCTCGATATTTCACATTCACTGCCGGTATTTGCAGGTGAGGTATGCGTGTGTACAATTATTATTGTCCGGATTCGACATAACCAATTTGTTAATTTAGATAAGGGAAAGGCTTATGACAATAACATTTAATCATTTTGGGAAATTTTTCGAAATGGTATTATAAATATGGGCCTATCCATGAACATGATTTTTTGCTAAAATCGCAATTATCGCTTTCCCTTTCGGAATTCGAAAGAAAGTTATTAGGTAAAATATTTGCTAATAACAGGGGTCGACGGATGGCAGGAATAAAAGATAATACATATACCATTTGTGCAATTAGCGTTGACTGATAACTTATTTATTCACGCTATCTATTATATATAATCCGTGGGATAGTGACAGATTTTTCCAATGACGTCTAGGTTCTGACGTCCTTGGATTTTTCCAAACATTTTTGGTCTGGCTTTTTGGGACCCTTTTGAGCATGGTTTGTACTAATCTCGCGTTTTTATGAAAAAAAAAAACAAGAGCCATTTCAATCGTTCTGTGCTTATCTGATGGCGTCAAGTTGGTTAATACGAAATTGTACAAAAATTGGAAAACAAAACGTTTTGTGTAGCGTTTTGTGACTAGCGTATCATTGTTTATATTCACTGCACTTTAAAATTTACTAGGTAGGTACCTACTTATGTGAAATGAATTACGTTTATCATGATAAAAGCCGGACAAATTCTGAGAGCCCAAAAGTGAAAAATCATTTTTGACGTTTCCAACTTTATCTCTATAATGTCAAACGATTTACAGACATCTAACGTTTTTTTATGATAAAATTATAGGCAATTGAGAAGTTCCCAGATGCACTGACTGGGTTTTCTATGGATAGCCAGGCAAAAAAGCGAAAATGGGATTTGGTTTTTTTGAAAAGATATACATATTAGTATATGTTCACGTATCAAGTATAGAAAAGCAGCTAAATCCTGATTAAATTTTGTTTGATTGTTTTTCTACAAGCGTGCGGAAAAGTGACACTTTCTAAACTAAAATTCGTGCGGAAAAGTAAATGCGTGCGGAAAAGTGTCTTACTTTTCCGCACGCTTGTAGAAAAAATAGTGTTCCTAACTCTTGCGGAAAGTGTCTTTTCCACACTCGATTTCTTGGCTGAACTCCGCTACGCGTCGTTCAGCCAACTGCAATCGCGTGCGGAAAAGTGGCACTTTCCGCACTTGTTAGGAAATATACTATATTTACGTGTAGCAAGTCTGGAAAGTCGGTCATGATGGGACCGGATTCCATAGGATTCACCTGGAAGAGTCTTAACTTCCAGGTAATGGGTGTTCATTACAATATTTTTTCAGTTACCATTTACCATAACACAAATTAGAATTCTTTATATTACTGACTATGCAAGATGACATACCAACACATTAGTGCTTAAAATACCCTATTTTATTGAAATGGTGAAGCTTCTATATTAGTGGCTTCTTAATTAATGTAAGAGGTAAAATTTGTGTTCAAGTTGTCCAATTTTCTAATAGCCTTTTTCTATAGATGACCCACAAGTGAATATAATAATAGATCTTCTTTAATAACGGCTGTATTTATATATCAATGAAGTACAATAACGGGTATTTCAGCCAAAATTATATATTATTATTTATTCTTTACAATGAACCAAGCTTTCGGCCATATTTTTGGTTTTGGCCTTCGTCAGGGCTAAAATAGTGTTAGGTAGGTAAAATATATTATTGAGTAAGAATTATTTTTATACTTACTATTGAGATGAATATTAAAAAGTTATGGTTCTAATGGATATAAACTTCCAAAAATGGAATAAAGTGCTATGTAAATATTTTTGTTGTTGTCTACTGAAAATTTTGTAATAAATATTTATACCTATACTAAAATCCAGCAATCCGTACGCCTGGCGTACGTGTTCAATGACGATCCGCGATTGGTCGGTAGGCTATAAAGTTTCATCCGAGTCGGCAACAGGGACGTACTCGATCGCAAAAGTGTAGTTACGCGGTTTTACCTTGTTGTTTTCAGCTATTTAGACACTGCCACAAATAATTTTATCGATGTTTTGAACCATTTTAATTAAGCCAATAATTCTTTTCCCAAATATTTTGATGTAAACCATTGTAAAACTAAAATTAAATAAAGGTCATGCCTCAGTGCGGCCCTGGCGAATATTTCAACTCATGTGCTCTTGTTTACGCCCGGCGTAAGAGTTGCTCGATTTTACTATAGTTGTTATAGAAATTTGAAATAAAAGAAAATCTTCATATTATGAAGCAAGTCATGAAAGCTTGGTTCATTGTAAAGAATAAATAATAAGTATCTACCTACTACCATATCTACTTTTTTAAAGCCCTAGATGTCGATTAGACCTTGAATAACTAACACTATAGTTTCAAGTGATTGCACTGATGCCACATAAAAAACGACAGGGTGGTTTAAAGTTAAAAACACCATGGTTGCAAAAAATCTTATCAAATAAAAACATCCAATTGTTACAACCAGTGGCGCAGCCATAGGATTTAGAATAGGGGGGTTTCCCAGATAAAAACAAATTTTCACTAAAAAAATCCCACTCCCATAACCCATACACGAGGTGTTCCAGGATAAGTGAAGTAATAGATGTAATGATAATAATAATTGTCACCTTCAAACAATACGATAGAAAACAAATTTGGAGTTAACATTTGAACACTAGGGGTCCCGTCAATCTTCATGTGAAAGTATAATTTAGGTGTCATATTTTCAGTTTCGATAAATTCATTCCCCACCTAGGAAAAGTCCCTTTATCAAAATATATAGGTACGTATAATATATGAATGAAGGCAAGAAAAGTCAGAAGGAAATATAAATCATGTAAATCTCCTATAATTATATCGCAACTAGCACGGGCGTAGCCAGGATTTAGTTTTGGGGGGGTTTAGTTTGAGAAGTAAATAAAACAACAAAAATATACTTACATGAAATTTAATATCTATATATTCATCCGAAAAACTACGACATATTTATAAAGTTCTTAACTTTAAATGAAATGGATAAATTAATTTCGTTCCTCTGCGCTAAATCTAAAACCATTAAAGAAGAAATCTTCGGCTTTTTCTTTTAAATATATCCACTACTTCATCTGCATGAATTTCTGTTCCATAGTGAATGTTCATTAAAGCCAAAGCATTAAGTCTGTTTTCACTTGTAGTGTTTCGTAAATAGTTTTTCAGTCTCCTTAGGCTCGAGAAAGACCTTTCTGGGGTAGCAGTGGATACAGGAATGGTAGCCAAGATTTGTAGTAATGTGTAAATATTAGGATAAAGGTTTTTATCGCACATATCTAGGCATTCCAAACTAGATTTCGGGGTAGGCAGTCTTCTTATCAGCATGCAAGGTAGCTGAAGCTTTGATAGCTAAATCCAAATTTGTTTCTTTATTAGAAACCCCTTGACCTTGACTACACCACTTTTTCCAGTAGTCCATACCTTTAAGTTTATCACCCTTCCTTTTTTTCCCTCCATTTTTCGACAGTAATAATGATTCACGTATCTATCCTTAACAAGGTCATCGAATAACAGCGCACTAAAATTACTCACTATTCGTTCACCACTTTTCACTTTTATTCGCTTCGAGTTCGCATGGAACAATACTGCCGTAAGCGCGGTCACGCGCCGCGGCGCCGCTTATATAGCAGCCCAGTAGCCGTCCAGAAACTTCCACGAACTTCCACAAAGTTCCGCTCATTTCGATCGAGGGGCGTGGCGAATAATCGAGAAACAACGCAAAGTGTCCCTACAATACAAAATAGTTCGGCTGCAACTGCGTCTGCCTCTCGTCAAAAGATGGCGCTAGGCGCTACTATTACTACATGTATTCAAACGTAATAATAATTTAACTCTTCACTCCTCGTATTTTTTCGGTATAATATTAGGTCATATTTTGCTTATTTCGGGGGGGGGGGGGTTTGAACCCCCGAAACCCCCCCCCCTTGGCTACGCCCGTGGCAACTAGCAACACAGTCTCGCTGAGCATATCCGAAATACGCTATTTTGGCACCTTTAACGGCGACAGTCGATCATAATGGCAACCTCTAGCCGAAGCCGATCACCCCGCCCATAAGTAAGGGAATAATAAAGAGCCTGGCTGCTGACTTTATACATTATACAGGTATTATGTTATTACCCAGCCAACCCAATACCCAAGCGGTCTTGCTAAATCTGTCTCCTTGTAGGAGCAGAGGGAATGGTGCTAATTATTATTACAAGCTTTTATTTTACAAGCTTTTTACATGCTTTTAATTAACTTGCCCTGTGTTAGTATGTATGTATGTATGTATGTATGTATGTATGTATGTATGTATGTATGTATGTATGTATGTATGTATGTATGTATGTATGTATGTATGTATGTATGTATGTAGATTAAGGAAATCTAGTGACTGAATGTAATAAGATGATAGAAGATGGAACTTTTAGTGGGTTTGCAGTTAAGTTGGTCTTTAAAGAAAACTATTTGCGTTGACTGAATTAAATCTTCACCCAACGCTATTTGTTAATTGCCAAGCTTTCGGAATTGTTTATTTTTTCTTCTGGACAGTTAACGCTAGATTTGTTTTGAAACTATATTATCCATGGCAATTTTTTTATGAAAAATCTTCAGATGTGTTTTTTTAACAAGACAAAATTTAAATGTTGAAATTTGTAATAGATATCTAAGGCAAGATTTAACATTTAAATTTTATGTCTTGTTAAAAAAAGGCATTGAAGATTTTTCATAAAAAATTTGCCATGGATAATATAGTTTCAAAACAAATCTAGCGTTAACTGTTCTAAAGAAGGAATAAACAATTCCGAAAGCTTGGCAATTAACAAATAGTTTTCTTTAAAGACCAACTTAACTGCAAACCCACTAAAAGTTCCATCTTTTATCATGTATGTATGTATAATAATATATAATAACTCCCGTCCTTGTTTGACTCGTGAATATACGACCGATTCCATCGTATATTCACGAGTAAGACAAGGACGGGAGTTGTGACGTAGGGTCGAACATTCGCTGAACAAGCTGTATGTATGTGTGGGTCGAATCAAATTAGAAAAAATTAGAACCACTTCTTGACATCCGATTCTGGTGACAATACAATATGCATTACTTAATATTGTAATACTTTCAAAATGGCCGTCGCCGCACAAGATGGCGGATGATGTATTTTTTTGTCAACCCCCTTAATATGGGTATCAATTGAGAGGGATGGAAGAGCAAAAAACGATAAAGTTAGTGACATCACGCTAAATTCAATATGGCTGCCGCTCCAAGATGGCGGATTACGTTTTATATTTGCAACCCCCTTAATATGGGTATCAAATGAAAGGGCTTGAAGAGTAGATAACGATAAAGTAAGGGACATCACACTAAATTCAATATGGCCGCCGCTTCAAGACGGGGGATTACATTTTCTTTTCAACCCCCTTTATTACGGGTATCAAATGAAAGGGCTTGAAGAGCAAAAAACGATAAAGTTAGTGACATGACACTAAATTCAATATGGCCGCCGCTTCAAGATGGCGGATTACATTTTCTTTTCAACCCCAATATGGATATCAAATGAAAGGGCTTGAAGAGTAGAAAACGATAAAGGTAGTGCCATCCCACTAAATTCAATATGGCCGCCGCTCCAAGAAGGCGGATTACATTTTCTTTTCAACTTCCTTAATATGGTTATCAAATGAAAGGGCTTGAAGAGTTATGTGAAAAAATATACAAGGTGTCCCAGAATATGCGTGGACAATCTCTCAGATCTATACAGGCGACGTTAAAATAACATGACAAGTTCCTATAAAAATGTTTCCCAGAGGACCCACCTACGGAGATACAAGCCCCTGAAGGACGCCCCTGAAAATCGATTTTTTATAAATAACTTTTAAAATACTGTGTGAAATTTAATTATTTTTTAATACGATGGACAATAGATAAGACTCCTTGAAAAAGGCCCGTGAAAACAATTTTTGCTTATTTGGTTTGCCAGGAACGGACTATCTGTAGCTCAATAATGTCATTGTTTACACCCTTTATGATAAAGCAGGCACAAAAATAATATTTTTCGATAGGTTGAACCTTAAACTTAAAAAATACACTCTTGGTTGATATCGATAAAATTAACTGCTTTCGAGAAAAAAAACTATTTTTATTTTTATTACATTCGTATAGACCTATTGCCTATTTAAAAAAATGCTACTTTTATTTACATTTGTCTTTTTGTTGCCATGTGGTCCACCGGAATTAGACGTCAAAAGCACGTTTTAGCGACTGCAAAAACTACAGCAACCTAACCTGGTGGAAAAGGTAGATTATTGGACATTGCAAAAAAGAATGTTCACACGCAAAGCGGCACCGTCATGAGTCGATGATGAGTCATCCAAGGGAGGTGGGCCTAAGGCGCCAAATTCAAATTTCAAGATATCAACTTGGTAAATTTGGTAGAAAAACACTTTAAAATGGTTTTACAACACAGATAATAATCTACGAGTGAAAGTCACATTTTCAAGGGCTTTTGGTTCATTTAGATATCTAGTAAAATTTTCGTAAATGCCAATTATTTCTTATTTGCGTGCCTAGATACAACTAAATTCGAATGAATAAAACCATAAGACTTCCTGATTTCAAGGTGGTTACGTTTAATTCATTGAATAAGGAATTCGTCAATGATTTAATCACGAAAAATTGTTAGGTCCAAACCAAAACCCTGGAACAAAATCTCTTTTGATGGCCGCTAGAGCGCGCGAAAACGTTTTAATAGGTATTCATTTACATTGTCTCTTCGCATTTAAATAAATCTATGCGCGCCTCTTTTTCCGCTTTTCAAATTTAATGACAATACTAAAAATTTTACTTACTTTTTTGACCTACCAGAGGCTTGTTTTTTGTTTCATTGTCATGGTAACTAAAAAAAATTCCGGAAATATTCTCATTTGTACAAGGCAGCAAGAGGATTACAGCGGAAATTTTTTGACAGTTCCATAAAGCAGTTTCTTTTAGGTTAATTTAATGCAGGGACCGGCAGAAAGTTGGACACAAAAATTTAATATTTTTAAACTCTGATTTCGATTCATTTAAATTTCTAGCTGCTAGGAACAAAATTAAAGTTTAGTAGCAAATTCATGTGTTATCCGATGATAACTTGTGCTTGCGGTATTTTGTGTTTTTGTAATACACAGGGTGTCGATAAAAAGATAAAAAAAGTTAAATTCCTTTTAACTAGGTGACTGTGACTTTAAATCTGACATCCACCTTTGATTCCAAACAACTTTTGTAAGTAACTTTTTACCGTATTTTGAAAAATAAGGGTACTTTACCTCTGAATTATTTTGACATTTTTGAATCTCCCTCGTATCCAAAAAGAGGCATTTAAATTTTGATATGTGCGTTTTGAGTTTGAAATAATACCTGAAATAATACCTGTCAAGTTTCAAGTGTGAAAACATCAAAATTAGTTGCCTCTGGCCGAGGCAAATAAACCACATGAGTCATAAAAAGAACTTCAGTGCCGAGGTACATATTATATTTTTTTTGAAATCGGAAAAAAAATGTTTTATTAGGCAAGAAAATAATAATAAGGGATCACCCGTCCACGAACCGACTACGCGCGGCGTTGCTTGACTTTACTGATCGCTCTACCTATACCCCGATTACTGTAAGAAGTCCCGATTTTGTCAGATGACATTCTCCACAAAATCCCTAGGAATTTTCTGTTAACCATGGGTATACCATTGGTATATGCGTCGCAACCAGTTAATGACGTCACTCATTGATTTAAGATGTGAAAAGTTACCCAAGCGATACGAAAAAAAGAACATAATAAAATAAAAACCCTATTGCAATCACGATTATACCGCTACAAATAAAAATAACTATGATTACAACTCATTTTAATAATAATGTCAAACGTCATGGAAACACTTTCATTTTGGTATTTTGGTGAAATCTGCTACTTGCGGCTGCGTCTATGAGGCGTACTCAGGCAAATTTTATTTCGATGTTGTGAAAGTGACAGCGAAGGTTTTCCGGATCATTCAAAAAGGTTCAAACTTTGGGCAGTGAAAATATTCGCGGGTTTTGTACGTTTCGTGAGTTTTACCGTTATCTGTGTTGTTCTTGTTCGTGTTATTAGTAGTTATTCATTGTGCAAATGGGCTCGTTACTGACCTGGCCTTAAGACCCGGTTGCATTTTTTTCTGCATTGATGCCAACTTAGGATGGCGAAATTACCAATTGACAGTCCCAGTGAGGACTTCTTAAAATAATTTTACTATAGGACAAGTATAATGACGTACGGCACCTTCGAACAGAAAAACCAAACTGCTGCTTCTTGTGCAGCCTACACAAGAAATCTATTGATATTCAAATTTACTAAAATATGTAGACTGGAGGATTGCGCTTCTATAGGAAACAATTTCGCAATGTGTACGAAAAGTTAGATGGGCCTTTATCGGCCGGGTTTTGAATATTTGGTCACTTTTGACGGGCGATTTCTCCGCGTCTGACGTTTGATGTTTACATCTCGCCAAGGCTTACTTATTGAAAAAATCGTACAATAATTACATTATTGTACGATTTCTGTGCTTTTAATGACGATTTTGGGACATTTTAATGCCGATTTCAAGAAAACACAGTTATCTGAAAAAGAGAATCTCAAGGGCCTTTTTTGTTAAGTTTAAGAAAATAAAATATATATTATTCAGATTCAAAACAGACAGAACAAAATAAGTTTCTTAACTTCTTTTCTTGAAGTAATTCCAGACTATTGAATTTTTTTAAACATTTCGCAAAGTAGGTACCAATAAAACTAGGAAACACACGCAGTTCACGTTCACAATATTCTAAATGACCATAAATGCCCAAAAGTGGCCAAAAATTCTTATTAATTCTCTAACTGACCACCATAAATGCTCATAAAGTGACCAAAAATTCTTATTAATTCTCTAACGGACCACATTTAAATTAATGATCTATGTAGGTACTATCATAGAATAAAGGATATATATTCTATGAATAATAGGTATCCTTTACTCAATGGTACTATGTATGTATTTCAAGAGTTACCGAAAAAGTTCTTAATGAAATCAATGGGCAAAATTGATTGCTTTAACTTTTAAGTCTACTATACAGGGTGTATCTTTGATAGGTACAGAAATTTTAACCACGTAATCGGGGACGTTCATAAAACCGAAAAATGAAAAAAAAAATTTTTTTAATCGATGTTTAGAAAATGGGGCAAATCAATCTTTATCCGTGCTCAATGCACGCCGCTGGATCGTCACTAGAAGCGCTTAGAGGGGAGGTCTAACCTCTCCCTAGGAGATGGAGGGGAATAACGTTAGATTAGGAAGGGGAATACCGCGACGTTGCCGCATGTCAGAGTGGAATAAATCTGCTTGCAGAATTAGGTACCTAGGTACCTTTGAAAATTACTGCTGGTAGGTATCCACGTTTTTTTATGATGTCGGTTGCTGTGACGAACTGTTTATTGCTTTCTTCACAGGCGCACACAATAATTTAACAAACACGTCAGTTTTTATCACTTTACTGTTATTTTAAGTCCCTAGGCAGCAGAAATGTATCCGAGCGCCGCTCGGAGAAGTCATTGCTAGAAAACTCATTGCTGATTTCACACTCATAATTTTTTGACAAGTCTTTTGTGGAGTAGGTATCTACCTACCTACCTATTTTACAACTGATTTTCAGGCCGCAATTTTTTTATACTAATAATTAGCCATCTCTTGGGACACCTTGGGATAATAAATTTCTGATCGGCAATCAACTGAATAAAGTATTTGTTTTAAAATACAAATTATCTGTAAAAATTGCAAATTTCCACAACCACCCATAGGGTAGAGCGTAGAGCAGCGGCGCGTTACTTTTTTTTAGCGAGTGTTCGCCTGTAGCCCTATCATCTCGAAAAAAGTGGGGGAAGACTGTAATTTGACGTGAATTTAACGCGCGGCTTCGATTTGTTCATAGTTTTTAATATTTTTCAACCCTTGCCCGATAGTGCGCCACCTTTAAACCCCCTCAGGGTTGTGGTCCTATGTATTATCTACTTTTAAAAAATTATTCGTTTCCGAAAAAAGTGGGGGAAGACTGTCATTTGATGTGAATTTAACGCGCGGCCCCGATTTGTTCATCGTTTTTAATATTTTTCTACCCTTGCCTGATGGTGCGCCACTTTTAAACCCCCTCAGGGTTGTTGTCCTGTCTATTATCTACTTTTAATAGTATATTACACACCGAGGTGTCTCGAGATAAAGTAAACTTTCCACCCGGGCGGGAGGGCGGGAAGTAAAAGTCAAAAAATTGACACTTTCAAACTTCTAAAAAGTCAGAAATGTCGATATTACATACATGGTTGTAAATAAAAAATTATTCGGTTCCGAAAATAGTTGGGGAAGACTGTCAAATTGGCGTGCTTATCATTTCCGCATTTTTTAACCCTTTGCCGTTTCGGAACTCTCTCAAGTTAATTCCTTACCATTCCTCTTACTTTTCGTAAAAACTTGGTGGCGAAATGTCGCGTAATGTCCCCAAAAACCGAAAAACAGCGACTCCTCCTGGTGAATTTAAGCTTCTGCGTGCCCTTGACTACTGCCCGACATTCCTTCGCCGAGATTCGCCAGGCGCGGGCATATGACGTTGGCGTCGGGCGCTGGCGTCCGACGCCAACTTCACACAAAAACGCCGAATCGCGCAATAATTACAATTACGAATGAATTCACTGGCACTGATTCACTCGATTTTGCTCCATTTCCACGCCGCCCGGCCCGGCCGACCTACTAAATTACAGCTGGGCGAGGAGCGCAAGCGCGGGGCGCCACTTGACATCGACACTACAGGTGATCCCCACTACTCATAACTAGTGCGCGATATTAGCCAATCGCGGCTCGCGGCCCCTACTTCTCTCGGGGCGGCGCTACTATGTTGCCAAGTGTGCTGAAAATTTACCTGATTTAGTAATTTAATTCCGTATAAATTTAATTGTGTAGTGGATTTTTACATGGATTTACCCGTTTTTGTGCGTAATAATTATACGAGATAGTAGATTAACTTATAACGAATGAAACCCCGTATAAATCCGCGAAAATCAAAAATCGGATTTAAGGGACTTTAAGTCAGTTTGGGGACATGTCGGCATAAACGGCAACACCGAATAGTGGTATTGAATGGTATGGGGGAAAGCTTGTGCGCCGTCACCGTACCGCCGCGCCGTAGCCGACGCGCTAGTCGAAGATCGTCCGTCCGATTATTATGGGATTTAACAGCTGATTGATATCGATCCGCGTCCGCCTGTAATTTTTGGGAGCGCCAGCTTCAACAAGCAATTTATTATTATACAGAATGCCTTACGTGTGGCTATTCTGTGGTATAACAATTCTGTTTCCAAAACGTGGACGCGTATGCAAACGTCGCGTCTCGCTAACCGATATTGTTCCGTTACTTTGCTTTGTTTTACGAACTGTCGTCGGAACTGAACCTGCTTCTGTACATTTTTCCAGATCCGTTCGCCATTTTTTTGGACCAGCAGTGATGTCCAAACCTGTTGCAATTGCCGCTACGAATTTGCAGTGAAATATCAAGTGATTTTTTCATATTTCCGTTAAGAAATGCAGTGTTAAACGTTCGCGGCCTTCGTATGAAAACAGTGCTAGATAGGTTCCTACTAGGTACCCCAATTACGCGCGAGGATAAAAGAAGCAACTTCAAGGGTTCGCGAAAATTCGGGTTTTATTAGACGCATACGGTATGGATCTAATTGTACAATCCACCTAGTCGAGTCCCCGTTGGAATAAATCAGCTGAGGGAAACCGAGACGTCCCTAATATTTGGCATCGCGCCGCTTTAAGTGTGCAGTGAAAAAAAAAACAAGTGTTTTGTTCGTATTTCCGTAAAAAGAGACTATGAAGTGTTATACCTTCGCTACCATCGTATAAAAACAGTGCCACTAGTTAGGTAGGTACTTAGTGCTTTATGTGATTTTGTGAAGATTTTTGGATAGTATCTAAACACAAGAAAATAGTAAAAATAATCGATGCATCTCAAAGGTAGGCTTTTTCATGCTATTCGTCGAGCTATTCGCTAAAATAACCTTTAAGGAGTTGTCCAAAAATTATTTATTTATTTATTTAATCTCCACATACACCAAATGATACATGGTTGCGTCAATATTCTTCAAATACTGCGAAAAAGCCTCGGAAAAAGCGATTCGACTGGCAACCAGTTACCTAGTGCTTCTTGTGATTTTCGAGAGGATTTTTGGATAACATAAGAAAGGAGTACGACACCCGCAAGGAAAATCATCCAGGCATCCGAAAGGTAGTTTTTTTGCATGCTATTCGCTAAAAGAACCATTAAAGATTTGTTCAAAAACTAGTTGAAAGACTATTCCTGAAATACTGTGAAAGAGCTATACGTCTGACAACGCTGCACGGCGGAATTGGGGGGGATCCGCCGGAACCGGCCTCAGTTCCAGCTGGTCCCGGCAAGGTCAAGGACCCATGGCCGTAGCGTCGGAAAAAGGGGTTTTAATAGCGTTTTAAAAAAAATTATTTCTGACGTTAATATGCACTTTAGAAAAATTTTAATTGCATAGGCGTAACAAGTGCATTTTTCCCGACCTGCCCTTAAAATTTCTGTACTTATCAAAGTTACACCCATAGGGTGTTTTTTATTTAATTAGGTAAGTTTAAAGTTAGATCATAAAATCATTTAGTAATATATCGTTGATTGAAGGAATGTTTTCTTCCATCGACGGTAATATTACTGAAATTTCAACAAAAAAGTCCCTTGAGATTTCCTTTTTCAGATAACTTTTGTTATCCTTGATAGGTACTACTTACCTGTTTTTTTTTATAATAATGAACAAAATAAAATAAAAATATCCATGAAGAATTACTTTTTATTTTATTTTAACAATATTTGAATATTTTATTGGTTGCGAACCAAACTAACCTACATCCTGCATATGTATTGTATACCTACGCGTTGGGTCTTCTAAATCTGGCTGTAGGTAACTAGAAATGTTACATATTTTATATATTTTTTTTATTTTTGTTTTACCTTATCTTATACCTACTTTCTTAATCAATAGTCATACATACGACCATAAATGCTCGAGGTCTCGGCGGTAATTTTTAAAAGTGACCTGCTCAAAATCTTAAATGCTCGGTCATTTGCCATCTACCTAGGTATACCTTTTACTCTTCTTGGCTATACCTACCTCCTAAAGATTTTCAACCTAATACTGGTTGCGGTATATTGACAATGGACAAGTATACTTAGGAATGAAAAATAATTTTTCTACGGCCATTTAGTAATTTGTCCTTTATATGGGTTATGTAACGGATTTTTTTTGTAAATTCCAAGAAACCCGTTACAACGTTTTTATTTGATTCCAGACAGGCATAAACTAAGAAGGCACACCTATTATAGGATGGTACAGCTTACATTTTCTTGTTAAATTATTGATATTTCGAATTATAAACAAATTAATTTCGCGACCGTGCCGCCAGCGACCTCTTGTAGTGGGTAGCGCAACCCGCAGAACATGTCGACTAGTTTTCGATATTTGGTAGAACAGGCAGTGGAATTTATTATGTAAATATTTGCGAACAGATTGAATAGAAGTAAGTATGTTAAATTGCTTTAATTATGATAGCATTTGTTTTGTTAATATTTACTGTACAAGTAAAGAGAATCGTTTGAAATAAACCGTCAATTGACTCCAGCAGCTCGATTCCTATTGGCTGCACTTTTTTATGTACCACGGTTGTATAGAATGAATCGAACGACGCAGCGTCTCTCGTCCCCTTTCATTTTTGACTCTCGAATTAATCGGTACTCTCCAGTGGCAATCGCCTTTTCTGAATATTTTCTCGTTTGGTTTTTTTAGCATTTTGCTCTAAATTGATCGCGAATTTGATCGGTAGTACGGGTTAATTGGTTTTGGTGAAGTATTTTCATTGTAGTGCCTGGTTGGGGTGATTAAATCTTTTTCTTTTCTTTCACGGCGGAGTGAACACCGCCATTGCAAAACTGACGTCGCCATAAGCTGACTAGGAGCTTGGAACGGAGTTCTGTTGGGCAGGAATCGATCAAGGACTACTAGAGGAGGAAAATCGCCTAGGTGAGTGTGGTTTTTTTATTATATCGTTCATATTTTCGGAAATTGTTTTTTTATTCAGTACCACCTCACCTGCGGCCATTTTCTCTCGAGGTTGCTGTTTTTTTGTATAACTTGTCAGTTATAACCTTTTTTGGTACCTCTAAAAAAGAACAGCTACCTAAGACTTTCGTTCTCCTGACCAGTAGATTTCCTTTTTAATATTATACTTGTTTAAAAACATCATTTTCACCCCTGGCAAAATACTACCCGATCGAATTTCGTCGATAATTTCGCAATAAATTCATAAATACTAGAGAGTCCACTTAACAAAATATTAATATTCAGATATAATTTTTATTAATAATTTCCAAGTTCAATAAATAATTTCGAATCAAATTCCCTATATAGTTTAACTATCATAAAGTTAAACGACTAGCAATTTATTGCAGGTTCTAAATTCAGCTGAATTTGATTTTATATTTTTTTAATAATTAAGTCTTAAAATAAGTAGTTCTGTTTTAAGTTGAATTTTATATACCTTCTTAATAAATCGCTGTGTATCTTACACATTTAAATTAATATTAGCATTCTTGGACTAACTTCTGCTCTTGTTGTGTTTGCTACCTATGTACATCATCGACACGGAGACGTGATACTGTGACAGTGAAGAACACCCACCTTCGACTAGTACGCTGCTGAGCTAGGCACCGAAGCGGTACGGCAACATCTGCACAACACCTGAGATTGGCTCTGCTCTAGCTAGTCAACACATGCGCCTAATGCAAGCCACCCGTTAAGGCCAGTTCGTAGCAGGAAAGTCGTCACAGTCAGAAAAAGGGAAGGGTCGTCGCATCGAACACAAGATATTCTTCGATCAAGTGTCACAGTCGCAAGTATAAACTTTCACTCAAACCTCAAGTGCTAGTAGTTCCAAGAGACTCTCAAAAACACAGGACGTTCGAAATTTTATAACGAATTCACTAAGTTTTAAATTTTTTTGTTTGTTATCAAAATCTAACGACTAATTTAAATTTTGAATTGTCATAACTATTCACAGTTATTTTCCATTCAATATTGTATGATTATTTAGGTGTTTGATTTAGGAGGGGAGAATAGTTTGTTGGGGCAACGAATTTAGGTCACAAAGGAATCCGAACCCACTTAAAAATTCCAACTAATTTTTTTAACCTTTCCGGTTATAGTTATTTTAAAAAAGTAATAACACTTATTACTCCTCCCGTGAGTAATGGCCATTACTCATCACGGGCTATGAACCAATCAAATTAAGTAAATCACATTTTTGCAATCAAAATCACCACAATCACGTATGCCTTGATTGACAGGGAAGCTTCCATAATAAATTAGTTGAAGTTGTCAAACGGCATTTTTAACTCTTTCCTGTTTAACATGAGTTCTAGTGACGAAGACACCAAAAATAAGCACTCCTCCCGGAATACAAAATGCAGCGAAAGAGGCTTCACTTAATTTGTTACCCGAAAAATCGAGGAAAAAGTACGAATTGTTATATTTATAAACAGTTCATGGAATGGAGAAGCAGAAAACACACAATCATTTTCCGAAAATGTTCTTCTTGTATACTTCGAAGAATTGTCGAAAAAATACAAAGCATCATCCTTATGGTCCTTATTCAATGCTAAGAAGTACAATTACGCTAAATCTTGCTATCAACATTGAAGAATATTCCAAGCTGCGTGCACTTTTAAAGAGAAAATCAGAAGGATGTACTCCCAAAAACCCAAAACTTATATAATTGACTTTGATATATTTTGCTAAAAGAGCCAACTACTACCACAGAATATACCTAATATATTCTAATAGGCTATATTTATTACAGCCTCATAGCCCTATTTATTCTGTGCCACTACCTCTCCCCAAGGTACGCCACTGAAAATGTTAAGTTGAAAGTGCAAGAACGTCATTAAAATGTTTTCACATATCTTCTAAAATCTAAGATAGAGACGTAATCTTGATATGTGTAATCCATATATTATACTTTTATAAGTAAACAAATTCTATTCGCTGTTATGGCCGTAGAAAAAGTATAGTATTTAACTCGTAAGCAATGGTTATTACTCACTTCAATAAATTACAACACTCGCTAACGCTCGTGTTGCAAACTTTATTTTCGTAAGTAATAACCATCATTACTTACACATTGAATAATATACTATTTTTGCCTTGGAATTTGTAAAACATGTCTAGATAATCACGGAACCCCACCAACAGATTTTGTTCCCCATTAGTTTGCTCAAAAATAGGGTATACTTGCACAAATTTTGTTTTTTGTTCAATTTATATTTAATGAAAAGTTTTTGTATGGAGAATAACATTCCTCAAATAAAAACTGCAAAATAATTGTTTCCTTTTTGGCAAACTAATTCTGAAAATGGCTTTTTGAATGCGCGCTTAAACAAAGCTCTGACGTCACTTATATCTAAACATGGTAAATTTGGCAACATGGGGTTTTGGCTGGAATATTTTGTGTTTTATGGACTAGCAGCTGTCAGTGTCAGGCGTCAAACTGAAATCATAACCTTATTAGTGAATGCTGATGCTGATGATTATTTGCATTTGGAAATTCAGTGTTTAATCAAATATCTACTAATGCCTATTAGGAAGTGTTGTCGTATTTTGAACGTGATACAACAATGGAAGCAAATTTTGTGAAAGCTTATAATCAAATAATTTGCCAAAGCTAGATGTCTTCATTGTGTCAGATTATTTTACAAATACCAAGCTCTATAACTCAGCAGAAATTCGTGGAGTTAAGACACAGAGGTAAGCTAAAAAACAATATCGTTGATTAGTTAAGTACCTAATATTAATATTTCTTTCAGTGCGGCAAGAGATATGATGATTCAGCCGTTTGTTATGTGCACTTAAAGAGACACTCAGGAAAGTATACTGTAAAAACCAAAATATGCCCAGAACACAAGGTTCGTTCCAAAAATTATGCAGTAGTTTGTGAAATAGATGAAGTGGCTGAGAAGATCATTCAAGCACAATGTCTAAACTGCGCGGCTTCCCAAGGAGGTTGCAAAAATTCCGTGGCATTTTTAACGTGGCTGCATAGACATAGCCAAAGTGAATAAGACAAGTGTATCCACTATCCACTCCGTGTGGTAGCCGGGATACAAAAATGAAATGTTATTGACGGCCAGGAGTGGGAGAACTAGGCCGAGCGTTTGAGCGATATTTACGGGCGTAGGCAGTGTAAAGATAATAATTGTATAATAATTATAGGTAACAAAACGTGCTCAAATTATAAATAAAGGTGGCCAATTCATGGATTTTACTGTATATTGAAGTAATTTGAACTTAAGGCATACCTAGGCATAGTAAATAGTGCAGTTGTTACAAATCAATGTTTATTTTTAACATAATTTACCTAGACAGTTTTTTCTTTTCTCTGCTCTCTTTCGCGAGGTGTATATCGTTGCTTAGAACAAAATCCAATATGTAATTACGAAACAAAAATGCCAACACATGATTCGTGACTTTTACGTTCAAATTTAAAAGCACTACAGTTATTTAAGAAGTCTTGTAAAGTTGAATCATAAACATCATTCGTATCAATATGTTCAGAGAAACCACTCTAATTTTCCTAATAAATAATTTATGTAAGAACTGGGATGCACCATTTACAACTTTCCATCGTATATATAGTTTTCCATATCTTATTTTAGCTATAAAAAGCATTATATAAATGCAAACCAATAAATATCACCTGGCTATGACTTACATAAAAATGATCTTTACATACAAATATAAGAGTTTGTGGAAAAAGAATTTTTACGCTTTATAGCTTCTAACAATTTTGTTCTTCTGTGCCAAGTCTGTAGAACTTGTATAAATGTTTAATTTGAATTTAAAGACGTATTCTCATACGATTTTACCACCAATAATAATACATTTCGCAGGCTCTTTTAGGCAAGTAGAACTCCAGTACACAACACTGAGAAGACAACACAACTAAATATTTTGACAATCAATATGTTTATAATTATAATCCAGCAGGTAGTATAATGAATAATAAGGAGACCATAATAAAAACCTAAGGCCTGGGCTGGGGGGAGTTAAAACAAATAATTTATGTATTTTTCTGAGTTTATAGGTTACAACCAGAAAACAACTTTTTAGGTTAGAAGTTTAGCATTTCTTCTTCATTTTGTGGAAGGGAACCGAGAAGGATTCTGCCAGTCCCATTAAATAAAAGGATCTCAAAATCATAGATATAAAAATAAATTTACAATGTTGCCAAATCTACTCGATATCCATATAAGTGACGTCACCGGTTGTTTTACAGGAATTGAAATTAGAAAATTCATATCTCAGTAACAGTAGCTAAAAAAATTTTTTAATGCGTTTTTCGTATTTCTACGAAAGCGTAGAAGGGCCACCTTGTAAATATTTTTTCCCGAACTAAATTCCGACTTATAAATCGGAATTCCGACTTACATCTCGGAATTCCGACTTATAAGTCGGAATTCCGACTTATAAGTCGGAATTCCGACTTATAAGTCGGAATTCGACAGTTAGTACCTAATAGGTTAGGTTAAATTATTCTAGACGCACCAATCCGCGTTTGAAAAAAATTGGCGGACAAAACTACCCCCTGCATTCCTTTAAGGAAAAAAATTGATAACTCCATTGTTTCTGCTCCGAATTTCGCCGTTTTCACAAGAACGTTCAAAGGAGTCTCAGAAGTGAAAAAATTGCCAGGCAAAAAACTACCCCTTCCCAGCCCCGAAGTTGTTTTTGGTCGAGTCCTGGCAATTTTCAGCAAGGACGTTCAAAATTATCCCAGATGCATCAATCCGCAGTTGAAAAAATTTGCCGGACAAAACTACCCCCTACACCCCTTTAGGGAAACATTTGATAACTGTATTTTTTCTGGCCAGATTGTCGCCTTTTCCACCAGGTGATTTTTGGGGGGTGCAGGGGTAGTTTTTATCCGGCAAATTTTTTCAACCACTGATTGGTGCGTCTGAAATAATTTTGAACGTTCTTGCTGTAACTGGCGAACATGGCGAACAACTTGGGGGGTGGGAAGGGGTAGTTTTTTCCGGCAATATATTTTTACTTCTGAGACTTTTTTGAACTTCCTTGTGAAAACGGCGAAAATCGGACCAGAAACAATAGAGTTATCATTTTTTTCCTAAAGGGATGCAGGGGTAGTTTTGTCCGGCAAATTTTTTCAACAGCGGATTGGCGCATCTGTAATAATTTTGAACGTCCTTGCTGAAAATGGCGAAGATCCGACTAAAAACAACGTCGGCGGTGGGAAAGGGTAGTTTTTTACTTATGAGACTTTTTCAACGTCCTTGTGAAAACGGCGAAAATCGGACCAGAAAAAATGTGGTTATCATTTTTTTTTCCTAAAGGGATGCAGGGGGTAGTTTTGTCCGGCAAATTTTTTCAACCGCGGATTGATAAGTGCGTCTGGAATAATTTTGAAGGTCCCTGCTAAAAATGGCGAATGCATTTTGAATTTCTGAAATATTGTTTGGAAACAGGTGATGCATACGCACGGCACATTGTACAGGGTGTTTCAAAACTATGCGGCACCCTTTTAAGGGTCTACTTTACTCATTAAAATAAGACGAAAAGTTCATATTAACATGGGTCCAAAAACTCTTCGTTACGAAGATACAGGGTGATTAAACTTCCAAAAAATATCGATTTTTTTTATATAACCAAATTTGGTACACAATAAAACCATCATGGGGTGACATAAGAAATGATAATATCAGGTCTCTAAAGTACCCAGTGGCTGAGCTAAGGGTAATCGGTACCATAAATTAAACAAAAAAAAAATAGTATGGCCCTGTACAATACAACAATTTATTATGTTGTTGAATAAACAATATAGTTTGGAATTTAATTTTTTTCATATCTCTCTCCCTTTTGCGGAAAATTTGAGTTTTCGGTCTTTTTGGACGCTTTTTCGGATTGAAGTATTATAGTCAAATTTGGTTAAGAGTCCTTACTGGGACTGTCAATTGGTAATTTCGACATCCTAAGTTGGCATCAATGGAGCAAAAAAATGCAACCGGGTCATAAGTTCAGGTCAGTAACGAGCCCATTTGCACAATGAATATAACTACTAATAACACGCGCGAAAAGTAACAAAACAAGAACAACACAGATAACGGTAAAACTCACGAAACGTACAAAACCCGCGAATATTTTCACTGCCCAAAGTGTGAATCACTTTGAACGATCCGGAAAACCTTCATTGTCACTTTCACAACGAAACAAAATTTGCCTGAGTCCTGCCCGCACCATAGACGCTGCCGCAAGCACATGATTATACCAAAATGACGTTTGAAATTACTATTGAAATGAGTTGTAGTCATAGTTATTTTTATTTGTAGCGGTATAATCGTGATTGCAATAGGGTTTTTATTTTATTATGCTCCTTTTTCGTATCACTTGGATAACTTTTCAGATCATAAATCAATGAGTGACGTCATTAACTGGTTGAAACACATACACCAATGTTATACCCGTGGTTAACAGAAAATTCCTATGGATTTTGTGGAGAATGTCATCTGACAAAATCGGGACTTACAGTAATCGGGGTATATTATGTAACAATGATTATTTTAACTAAACGAAATGATTTTCAAATGGAGTGGCAGTAGGAGTATGTAATTTTTGTTACTAATAAGGCGCTAAGGCATAAAAATAATAGCATTAAAGCTTGTTAATTGTTATTTTTTTAATGTTCACCCTGCATCTTCGTAACGAATAGTTTTTAAACCCATGTTAATATGAACTTTCCTTCTTATTTTAACGAGTAAAGTACGCCCCTGAAAGGGTGCCGCTTGGTTTTGAAACACCCTGTATAATTCCACAAACGCGTGGCTATACATACGTTTTATAAGGCATACTTAAGACAGGGTGTGGGCCCGGCCGACCCTGCCGCCCTTGTAGAGCCGCCACTGTATTCTACCACCACAAAATATGCAGATACTACAGTATTCTGCTCCGGAAAAAGAAAAAGGTACCTAGATCCAATAATGATATAATATTTTTATCGATGGTTCTTTCCTTAGCAGTATTACCAAAGTCTAGAGAATACTAGAAGTCGGGGCACTCGGCCTTGTGTAAACAAACGTTTCCCCCTCTCCCGCTCCCTCGGCCCGCCGTCATTGGAGTACGGCGATCGATATCTTATTTAATTTTTAATTTTGTGGAGAATGTCATCTGACAAAATCGGGACTTACAGTAATCGGGGTATATTATGTAACAATGATTATTTTAACTAAACGAAATGATTTTCAAATGGAGTGGCAGTAGGAGTATGTAATTTTTGTTACTAATAAGGCGCTAAGGCATAAAAATAATAGCATTAAAGCTTGTTAATTGTTATTTTTTTAATGTTCACCCTGCATCTTCGTAACGAATAGTTTTTAAACCCATGTTAATATGAACTTTCCTTCTTATTTTAACGAGTAAAGTACGCCCCTGAAAGGGTGCCGCTTGGTTTTGAAACACCCTGTATAATTCCACAAACGCGTGGCTATACATACGTTTTATAAGGCATACTTAAGACAGGGTGCGGGCCCGGCCGACCCTGCCGCCCTTGTAGAGCCGCCACTGTATTCTACCACCACAAAATATGCAGATACTACAGTATTCTGCTCCGGAAAAAGAAAAAGGTACCTAGATCCAATAATGATATAATATTTTTATCGATGGTTCTTTCCTTAGCAGTATTACCAAAGTCTAGAGAATACTAGAAGTCGGGGCACTCGGCCTTGTGTAAACAAACGTTTCCCCCTCTCCCGCTCCCTCGGCCCGCCGTCATTGGAGTACGGCGATCGATATCTTATTTAATAAGAAAATAAGCTTACACAGTATAGCCGAGAGCGGTTCTAGGCTGATTTACGACCAGCCGCAAAAAATGTTGTTTTTTCCGAGAGAAAAAAGAAGTGAGCCGACTTATAGTTTTCTCTAGACTTTGGTATTACCACTGTCAGTACGTTCGTACTAGAATCTAGTACTATTTTTTAAAATTTAATACGCTTGTAGGCCGCTCTAAAATCTAGCACTTTTTTTTCTATCCTTCCTTGAGCCAAGATGGCCCTGGATTACAAAAAAAGAAAAGAAAATAGATCTCTGTTTCCATTAGTTCTGTGTTCTAAGTTAGAAAGTTTGTTCGCATTTCGTTCCCAAATATCAAAATACACACCCTCTGTCTAGCGAAATGAACCCTAGGGCACGTTCACTGCTGTAAATAATATGTGTTGACGGACGAGGTCCAGTTTTGTAGATCTTTTGAAGGCAAAAAAAACTTTACTTTTTTATTGTGGACAACCTGATTTTTCGTTAAAATATAAAATAGTAGTTTTTATGGGCCTGTAAACAATAATTTTACCCTCCGACTTTAGGCTACGGGTAGTAGCAAAGATTAGGTAGTAGGTAATTGCTATCTTGTTATGTCACCCTATATTTTTATTTTTGACTTCAGAAACCAAAGTTCAATATAAAAGTTGTAAAGGGCGGTCCACTGCACTGGTTGTTATTTTTTAGCTGAAAGTAAAATTTAAAGGAGAATTTTATGGCGAATCCGAATATTATTTCAGGTTTTTTGTTATGGAGTTATCAAATGTTTCCCTAAATTGGTGTAGGGGGTAGTTTTGTCCGGCAAATTTTTTCAACCGCGGATTGATGCATCTGGGATAATTTTGAACGTCCTTGCTGAAAATGGCCAGGACTCGACCAAAAACAACTTCGGGGCTGGGAAGGGGTAGTTTTTTGCCTGGCAATTTTTTCACTTCTGAGACTCTTTTGAACGTTCTTGTGAAAACGGCGAAATTCGGAGCAGAAACAATGGAGTTATCAATTTTTTTCCTTAAAGAGATGCAGGGGGTAGTTTTGTCCGCCAAATTTTTTCAAACGCGGATTGGTGCGTCTAGAATAATTGAACCTAACCTATTAGGTACTAACTGTCGAATTCCGACTTGTAAGTCGGAATGACCTTATTCCGACTTATAAGTCGGAATTCCGAGATGTAAGTCGGAATTCCGAGATGTAAGTCGGAATTCCGACTTATAAGTCAGAATTCCGACTTGTAAGTCGGAATTCCGAGTTGTAAGTCGGAATGACCTTATTCCGACTTATAAGTCGGAATTCCGAGATGTAAGTCGGAATTCCGAGATGTAAGTCGGAATTCCGACTTATAAGTCGGAATTTAGTTCGGGAAAAAAATATTTGCAAGGTGGCCCTTCTACGCTTTCGTATATTTCCCTATCACTTAGGTATAGTTTAAAAATAGTTTTGAAAAATCGTCAAGTTCCCTATTGAAAAAAAAACGGTCGCAAAAGTAGGGAATGTGACGTCACGATCCCTAATTTCAATAAGTACCTGCTATTTTCTTATTACTTATTTCGTATTTTTTTATATAACCAAGCACTCCCAGGCAAATTATTAGATTCAGTTTGTATGCTCCTGATGAGAAATAATCAAATTTCGTAGCATTTCAATGAAATATTTGGATTTTACTGATCCCATTCTGAACTTATTAGATGCCCCCTATAAAATATGACAGATGACATGTAACTCAATTCTTTAAGGAGAATCGTCGGCAACGCCGCACTTTGCGTTGATAACCTCACTTTCGCCCGCGGAACGCGGAAACGAAACCAAGGTTAATAACCTTAGCGAAAACGAAATAAATTCTATTCTGTTTTAAAAGAATCTTGCTGTGAATACTTTATTTTTTAAGTTTATAATGAAGACAAGATTTGTGAAAGCTTGTCCTGATAACTTGCCTTGCATAGATTTTGATATGGTGTGTCAATTTTATCAACAAAAACGGGGAGCAAAACATGGAGAAATGAAGCGGTATGTTTGTTATTTGATTTGTGATTTGTATATTGTTTTAATATTGCTTGATGATGATGATATAGCTTAAATTCTGGTTTTAGGTAGACTAGAGAATAAATATTATGGTAACAATGTTATTGGAGAAACCAGAGGAAAGAACATAACAATGAATGCATAATGTACGGTTAAGGCAAAAATTACCCCTGAGCACAAAATTCATAAGAAAAATGTTAATGACACTGTGGTTAAAAAGGAAGAAATTCAACTGAATAGTTGTGGAAGTAGGTATATTATGTTGTAATTACCCAACATAAGCAGATTAGTCCTAAATTATGCACATACCACGATGTACGAGGATCATACATCGTGGCACATACATAGATACAGCTCTTTGTGCTTCTAGTTTAGTTGCTAGTATACAGTAAAGAAATACTTATTGTGTATATACCTATAGTTAAGATATGGGGGAGGGGCGTGGGGGTGTCGCACACCCCAATGTTGAAGTCGATTATCAAAACAAGAAATCATGCGTTTGTAAAAACAATCGTTGATACCTACATGTGAAAACCATGATTCAGAACTAATTTAAATAATCTAAAGACAATGCAAGTTCGACAGCAGTTTCATTCGATATCAAGTGTTTGACCGTCAATGACTACTTTTTGCAGGTATTTTTTTCTTGTATCATCTAATGAAGTATTTAAGTAATTAAGTCCGTAGTAGTACACTTTGTCCCATCCATTTTGATGCGGAAAGTTGTACTTTTCCGCACTATAGTGACATTAACTTTGTCAACTAATAGAACTACGCTTGTAAAATTGTTGCAGGTACATATTAATGGAAAACTTATTTTAGATGAATGTAAGCAAGGTATTGCTTTTCTTTGCTGACTTCCTGGAAAAAGCGAAGAATCATGGACATCATCAGTAGATTGTTATATTGGAAAGAGTCAACACAAGTGCAATAAAAAATATGAAAGTCTACTTTACAGGATTTAGTTGGCAAAGACATACCTCAATCATTATTTATAGATTGGAGTATTATGAAGGAAGATTTTTGGCAAAAATCAAAACGTATTCCAAGGAGGGATTGTCTGACATGTTAAAAAACAAAAAATGCCCTGTATCTCCCAAACGAATCGAGATTTGGAGATTCAACTGGCCTCCAAAATCGAGCACAGTACACCTACCTTTTTAATGGATAATATTGGAAATATTTGCCGATATAAAAATAGGGAGATATATACCTACTGTAGCTTACCTAAACAAAAATATTTTGTTATAAGTTTTGTCAATAAAATTTGAAAAAGTAATACAATAAGTAACTATTTTATCATTATGTACTCTGTCATTATAAGGGTATGGTAAATAATATATTATTTGTATTTTCCTTTAGCAGGATATATAAGGTGAATTTAAATTCTCCAAAAATTAATTTGGAATATCTCAGTAATGAAGAGTGTTCCGTCTGTTAAAACCAAAAAATCTAAATATACATATTATTTTCCAGAAAAAATATACCTGAAAATGACATAATTCTTTAGAATTTTTTCACTATACCTAGATATAGTGAAAAAATTCTAAAGAATTATGTAATTTCTTACGAGGATGCTTCGGCAATCACAATATAATTTACCTAAATGGGTCTAAAATAGTTCAAGCTATGACCTACTTTAAAAGTTTTTCGACTGAAAACTTTGCTTTATTGCGTTTTACATGAAGTTATATTTCTAACATCACCAAGAACTGGCACCTTCTCCAATATTCTAGCATTACATTTTTGAACCGATGAAGGTCTAACTACCAACTTACATTCTGTAAGTAAGGGCTCGTGAAATTAAAGTAATAATTTTTTTATATTCGGACCAGGTAAGTGCTTGACGTCTATAGGATTGACTTTTCTCAGTTTAGTTTATAACCAATCAATGCTGTTGATTAACACTAGGTATTGAGGCTAAAATATCATCAGTTCCTTCAAACAACTAGCAATCGGTGGAATATACTCGATAACAAGTAAAAAATCGTTTGGCAGAGCCACTAATCTAAAATCGTCAGCTAAAATGTTACACCTGGTTGGTTCTTTATTGTCTTTAATAGGTATATCAGCAAGTCTAGATATCTAATTTGTGCAACTTCAGTTAAGTACTTACGAATTGTGTCATTTTGTACACCTCTTATAGATAAAATCGACTTGTTTTCAATAAAAAAAAGTTTCGTAAACCAACCAGCATAACGTCCGAATCATCAATACCTAGTGTTCTCAGCATTTTCCTCAGCAAAATATACCCCGATTACTGTAAGAAGTCCCGATTTTGTCAGATGACATTCTCCACAAAATCCCTAGGAATTTTTTGTTAACCATAGGTATAACATTGGTGTATGTGTCTCAACCAGTTAATGACGTCACTCATTGATTTATGATGTGAAAAGTTACCCAAGTGATACGAAAAAAGAGCATAATAAAATAAAAACCCTATTGCAATCACGATTATGCCTCTACAAATAAAAATAACTATGACTACAACTCATTTTAATAATAATTTCAAACGTCATGGAAACACTTTCGTTTTGGTATTTTGTAATAATCAGCTGCTTTTGGCAGCGTCTAGGGGCGGACTCAGGCAAATTTAGCTTCGGTGTGTCAAAGTGACAGTGAAGGTTTTCCAGATCGTTCAAACTGGTTCAAACATTCGGTAATGAAAATATTCGCGGGTTTTCTACGTTTTGTCAGTTTTACCGTCATCTGTGTTGTTCTTGTTCATGTTACTTTTCGTGTTATTAGTGCAAATGGGCTCGTTACTGACCTGAACTTATGACTCCGTTGCATTTTTTGCTGCATTGATGCCAACTTAGGATATCGAAATTACCAATTGACAGTCCCAGTAAGGACTTCTTAAAATAATTTGAGTTATAGAATGGTTCATTTCCGTCATGAATTATTAGAATGAATGGTGAAAATAGTTCAAATCAAAAAGCTTGTAAAACACTCGGGGCCGCGGGATCCGCATATATCCGATGTGTGACGCCACAAAATAGGTTATGTTTATGTTTTAAACATGGTGCCATAGCGGTAAATTTAGGGAAAAATAAAATCCAACAGGTAGTTACGTATATTGAACTTTAAAAATTAATTGCGGCAAAACGGGGGCGAAAAAAAAATTAAAAAAAAAATACAGCAAGTATATCTCACCCAATACTATCTGATGAGCAAATAAAAAAAGTGGTGTATTAGCCCATTTTTAAGATATTTTCACATTGGATGTTCATGAACCTACCCTATTTTAAATTTTCTTCACATCATCATGGATGACTTACTTGAAACTATGTTAGATGGCATTTTGAAGTTTCTCGGGTCGACTCTTTTCTCTACTTATACAGGAACTCTAGTTGCAACTACATCTTTTGTCAACCAGTATAGAGGGTGTCCATTTTAAGTGGTTAGCACTCAAGGCATCTCGGCTATTTTTTGTGAGCAATGATCATTGGTTCGTGGTATCTGTATAGCTATTATGGACTGCTTTCTTTTCTCTCCAACAAAGTTGTGGTCTTAGCAAAGTGTGTTATATATTGTAACAGCTTATTTCATTTTCATACCACATAAATAAAAAGCATTTTAACTCAAATAATTTATTTTCTTAAACAAATTAATGGGTTTGGCACTAAATAAAGGCAACTATATAATATATATAAATCCTAAATATTATTACCTCATATATTTACAAACAATAAACGTCTATATAAAATAATACTGTATAACAAGAGTTAATAATAATACCCTAATTTCTTTATCGATTCTTGACAATTAACAGAAACAAGTCCTGGCAAGGTGTGTAGTATTCATAGATGATTATCACAGAAAACGTAGGTAAACGTTTTATCAAAACGGGCCCAATTCAACTACTGTATATTGCTTTTGTCAATTTGAACATAAAATATCCCAAAATAGTTTCTAATATCCCACCCTAATATCATACGGTATGTTTACAATTTAGACTTATCACAAATTGATATATTAATAAGCCTTTCCACTAATTTCAAAAAATATATATATATTTCAAATAATGGTTGTTCAAAGAAATGATTTATCTAGCAGTTGCGTGATTTTTGTTAAAATCATTGTCGCTTTATTTTATCCTCAACGACTTAATTGTTACAGTAATTAAAAATATATACTATACTCGTACGTTGAAAATTTTTCTTTGAACCAAAATCTACATAAATGTTAAGACACATGGTTATTACTGAATTAGAACCACCCAGTAGTCTCTTAATAGCAGTTTACACCCCATATGAAAATTTCATATGTTTTTAGTGGAAAGGTTCACTATGGAAATAATAAAATGTACAATATTCCACTATTAACAATCAAGGCAAATGGCGCAATGTTTTGTACTTGTCATTAAAATTTGATAATGGCAACAATTAGTTTTAATAATTTATATTTCAAACTTAAACTAAAAAGCATTTTTAACTTACATATTATATTTAGGAAGGTGCAACAGCTGTTTTATTTTCGAGTCTGTCAATATACATATTAAAAAAATCATTATATGAAAGGAATTAAACCTGGGCCTATTTCCCATTTTCAATGTTCCAACATTATTAACGTGTTTGGAGAAAAAATAACAAGGCAGTAACAAAATTACTAAAGTATTAGAAACTCCCTAATAGGTAAGTACTGCGTAATAAATGTTATGATGTTGTCGGTTGAGCCACACCACTGTCAGATTCCCAACTTTCACTCAACTACTACAATATAATATCAATCTTTGACATTAGTTAGTCACCATATATAAATTAATAAGACTGTAGTAAACATCTAACAAACATATGTCTTAAAGAAGTTTCAGACTTTACACAAATTCTCATGCCTACTGTAAGGTACCTTCTTGTAGACATTCTAGTCCTTTACTTTTTTTAAGATTTTTTTTAATGGTATTAACTATGGAGCGCTATAAGTAGGAGATATATCGATATAGCACTGTTTCAAAATTTCCAGCCCTACTTTTATTGCAGTTCAAGTTTTCGATGTAGGTGGTGCGTCAGTCGTTCGCGGCGCTATTTTTGATTGACGTTTTTTGTGAAGTTCCACAAATTTGTGCAATTTTTTATTAAATTCAGTGGATTTTTTGCGTATTTTGCTAACATTATAAAAAATGAGTGATGTGAAAGGAAATACAGATAGAACCTGTTTTGTTCCGGGGTGCAGAACGGGTTATTCATCCGATAAAAAAGCCAGGAAAAAAATTGAGATTGAAACAGAAGGTAAAATATAAAATTTTGGTTTCCACTTTCAGATTCCTAACCTTATAACTGAGGTAGAGCAATGCAAAAAAAATGTGCCATGTTGACCTCTGGATCTTTAGAGCAGATTATATCAGAACTGCCAAGCTCTCAACAAGAAGCAGTTAGAATGTGTTTTGCTGCTTCAAAAGTAACCAACCCAAAAAATCAGCGTTATACTTATATACTTACAAGGATTTATGAGTGTCTTCTAATAAGAATTAAAGGAAGAGCTACATACGAGCATTTGCGAAAACAAAAAGTCCTACCACTTCCTTGTTTTGCAACTTTAAGTAAATATATTAGAAGAATGAGTGGGTGTTATGGTTTTCAGAAATCAACTTTCGAACTTCTTCGAAAAAAGTCGTTCGGTATGAAATCAGAGGAAAAAGGGGTATTTATACATCTAGCAGATTATTTTTCTTTGTTATTATTTTTCCTTATCGTAGGTACCTACACTTCTTATAGATGAGATGAAATTGAATAAAACTTTGGCATTTGATAGTAAACATTAAAAATTAATGGTTTTACTGATTTGGGTGATTATACACCTTTATATCAAAAAAATGAAAAGGGAGATCATGCCTTAGTATAATGATGTTTCAACCATGCAGAGGTTCATGGGTGCAATCTTTGGCATGCTTTTTAAGTAAAGGTTGTGCATCTGCAACTGTGTTGCATCATCTCATCATCGAATGCATCATTCTTTTGGAAAAAGCAGGGGTTTTCTTGATGTAGTTACAACCGATGGAGCTTCATGGAACAGAGCTATGTGGAAAAAATTCAACATTTCAGAAGAAAATGTTTCTTGTGATCATGTATATGAACCATCCAGGCAGCTATGGTTTTCTTCTGATTTTCCCCACCTAATTAAGAACTTCAGGAATTTAAAATATTTAGTCTAGGCTAATTAATTAGTTACAAATATTTGTAAAATTTCACAAATAAATTACATTTTCACACCTTGTTTTTTATTATTAAATAAACAAAGATCTATTTTAATTCCATATTTCACAAAAGCAATATTTCCCAAATACTCCAGGAAAATAGAGAGCGAACTTTTTTACTTTTGAGATTTTTTATATAAATCACGTGTTTATATTAATTTATATATATTCTAAGAATAATTGTTTATGTCCCAAAAAATGGTTTTATTTCCCAACTTGATCATATGCCCACAAATCCAAATTATTATTTGCGATAGTTTATTCAGCTCCGTTGTGGGATTAAAACTAGCCAATATAGCGTTATGAATAAAGAACCCCTTATTCATCGATGTAGCCAATCGATTTTTATTTATTTCAGAGCCGTCAGGCATTAATTTCAAAATATATTTGATATAATCTGTGTACCACCCAATATACACATATACAAACATTTAAGTTAATTAATAATTCATTGAAAATCATTTTTATTTTAAAGAACTATTCCGTACATTTTTAGACTCGGTTAGAACATGTGCGCCTCTAGCGGTGTTTTCAAAAAGCTCAATTACAAGTCCGATTTCAGGCCCATTAGGTTGACAATGCGATTTATCGCCTTCTTATAGCACTCCGTAGTATTAACTTTAATCAATAATTATCATGCCAGTATCAAAATAATCATTACCTACTTTTACGCATTGTTACACATTTTAAATTTGTAGATATAGTGAAACCTCTCATAATGGTCATCTTATCTAACTATTGAGAGGATACTTGTATATTCCCAAACAAATGTAATATAAAATGCCATATAAGTAGACTTCTCTTGGGCGGACTCACCCTTGGCTGATGCGGGCACACTGTTTTTATACAGAAAAATCAAAAACTCCCTTTTAAACTGACAACATAAATTAAACTTTGTGGTAGATGTGTGAGGTGAAGTGCTAGGAGTTCCTCAAATGAAAACAAATGAAAATGAATGTTATTCTTCGTACGCTGTCCTAAATGGAATATAGTTGTTTGGAATGTAGTATTAATTAGGTATTTGTTATCGATTGGTGGTTTACTTGTAAGGTTGAAATCATTAAAAATGTCGGAGAAACTGGAATTACATTTTCTAGATAGCAAGTTTAAACGCAAACACATCAAACTACGTTATTCTATTTTTTCATTACATCCTAACTAATATTGTTTATTTTATTCACCTATACATATTCTGATGTAGGATAATGGCTCTATTCTAAGATTAATTTTTGCCAACTGTATGAAATCGGCTACCTAGTGGTCAACTACCCTGTTATCTTAGTCAAGGAAAAGAGACATTGAAGTGGATATGTGTCTTTCCTCTATAGATTCAAGCTCAACGGAGAGGGTAATTTCTGGCTGTTTTAAAGCTCGCACAATTCATGAAGAAAATCTACATAATCAATTGCACAGAGCAGGCATGTCAGTTGCAGTAGCTGCAGAACTTGAAGAAGAAATGAAATCCCTAAAATTTCTCTGAAAGATAAAAAACTATCACAAGTGGGAATTTTTGGAAAAAGTTTGAGATGAAAAATTAAATTTGAGAATAAATCTGCTGCTATGACTGTGATGATGACTAAATGACTTTGAAAACTTTGGTAATTGGTGCTTGGAGGAAAACAGTTTTGGTGCTTGTGCTATATTAAAGACAAGAGAAGACGTTGTTCGTGCCTTGGATCTTCAGTTTTTTTTTCTGCCTAGCAGTTACAACAGTTTAATGGCTTGGCGTCAACAAAGGTCTTTACAGCTTTCAATAATCAGTGAAATAGGATCAGAACTTAGCATTTCACCGACCCAGCACACAAAAATATGTTATCAACTCACATACTAGGAGGCGAACCTTGGAAAGCTTTTTCATTTCATGACATAGTGTTTCGTGATAGAATGCAGTTCTTAGCTCTAAAAAAATGGAGCTAAAAATACACAGGCTTAATAGATTATGTCGCCCTCTTGCCATTAGACAATGTCAGCTCAATGACAGAAACATTTTATTCGGGTTATGAAAATTATAAGAGGGTGCAAATATAAGATCATCTCACTGAGGGACCAAGAGCCCATAAATTTAGTATAACAATTGGCAGAGCCATACGTGATCAAATTGAGGTGATGTACAGAAGAAAATTGGATTGGATTAAATTAAAGATCAAGAAAGAAGAACTGGCTAGCATAACATATTCAGATCTGGCTATTCGTAAAGCATCATGTAATGTCATGGGAAATAACTTTAAATTAGTAGAACAATCAAATTAGACAAAAAATGGGCTATTAAGGGATAAATCCAAAAAACTTGCCCTTTGGAATCTGACGCGGGAAGTGATAGGTTTCAATATTCTATGACCTCCCTCAATTTTATTAGAGCCTGACACCCCTAAAAGCCACCCGCAATGGGCACATTTTCGGTTTTTCGCATTTTACTACAAAATGGTCAGGATTTCCCAATTTTAGCCTCTGTACAGGGCGTTCCCGTATATTTTGACCCACCCCTAGACCCTCTAAGTTTGGAGTTAGAAAAAAATTACTTAAATTAAAGTTGCAGGGTACCAAGGTGTATTGTCCAAAAAATAATGGATTGACAGGAATGCCCTTGCCTAAGTTGAAATGTTTTTCCATGGCAACGTTAATTAAATACAGGGTGTATCTTTGATAGGTACAGAAATTTTAACCACGTAATCGGGGACGTTCATAAAACCGTAAAATGAAAAAAAAAATTTTTTACTCGATGTTTAGAAAATGGGGCAAATCAATCTTTATCCGTGCTCAATGCACGCCGCTGGATCGTCACTAGAAGCGCTTAGAGGGGAGGTCTAACCTCTTCCTAGGAGATGGAGGGGAATAACATTAGATTAGGAGGGGCAATACCGCGACGTTGCCGCATGTCAGAGTGGAATAAATCTGCTTGCAGAATTAGGTACCTAGCTACCTTTGAAAATTCCTGTTGGTAGGTTTCCACGATTTTTATTGCTTCTTCACGCGTTATTTATTGCTTCTTCACGCGCGCATACAATAATTTAACAAACACGTCACTTTTTATCACTTTACCGATATTTTAAGTACCTAGGCAGCAGAAATGTATCCGAGCGCCGCCCGGAGAAGTAAGTCATTGCTAGAAAACTCGTTGCTGCTTTCACGCTCATAATTATTTGACAAGTCTTTTGTGGAGTACCTATCCTATCTACTTTACAACTGATTTTCAGGCCGCAATTTTTTATCATAATAATTAGCCATCTCTTGGGACACCTTGGGACAATAAATTTCTGATCAAAAATCAAGTGAATAAAGTATCGTTTTAAAATACAAATTATCTGTAAAAATATGCAAATTTCCACACCACCCATGGGGTAGAGCAGCGGCGCGTTACTTTTTTTAGCGGGTGTTCGCCTGTAGCCCTATCATCCCGCATAAAGAAAAATTGGTAATTATTTAGTGCAGGCACCCGCTGATTTTCTTGAAATTTTGGCTACCCCCTATTCCTGAGTTCCCTGAACACGAATCTGACCTTAGCTTTTGGTGCTCGGGAGTAGTTTCCGAGAAAATGAGTTTTCACATTTTCACAAAGTTGAAAATTCAAATTCATTTTCTCGGAAACTACGCCCTAGCACCAAAAACCAAGGCAAGCGATTCGTGTTCAAGGACTTCGAAAACTGAGGGTAGCCAAAATTTCAAGAAAATCGGGGGGGGGGGGCGCACTATGCTAAATAATTACCGAAAATAATATCAAACTCACCTAGCACAGAAGCACTCATCGTAGGTAACTTAGTAACAATCACATTTACCACTTAACTACAACTTGTTTCACTTTTCACAATATTAAGTTCACTACACAGCTCACCACTTCTCACTCACGACGCGACGTAGGTACCTACCTAACTTTTTCCCGAGCTTTTTCCATAGAATTTAATCAATGTCTTTTCACAGAAGTTGTTCGAAATGTCGTCCTCCATTCCTAATAAAAGCCTCAACTCTTCGCTGCATAGATTCTTTTATTTTGTCTAATGTATCGTGGCTATTTTTTATATCATTTGCAGCGGCTTCTACACGAGCTCGTAGCTCTTCTAATGTATTTGCAGGAGTGGAGTAAACGATTTGTTTCATGTGACCCCACAAGAAAAAATCACATGGATTTAAGTCCGGTGACCTCGGTGGCCAGGCAACAGGCCCTCCTTGACCGATCCATTGATCGTGAAAATTATTATCTAGCCATTCTCGTACTATTCTTGCCCGGTGGGGCGGGGCACCATCGTGCTGTATCCACAAATTTCTGATCAAATCTAATGGCAAATCGTCCAAAAAATTTTCCAAATTATTCCTCAGAAAGTCCAAGTACATAGCTCCGTTTAGCCGCCCTTCAAAAATATGTGGTCCAACAAGATTGTCATTAACAATTCCTGCCCACACATTTAAAGAAAATCTTTCTTGAAAATGGCTTTCCCGTACTTCATGCGGATTTTCATCTGCCCAGACATGAGTATTGTGCACATTAAAAATTCCCTCTCGGGTAAAGGGGGCCTCATCTGTCCATAAGACATGTTTCCCAAAATTATCATTTTCAGTGCTCTTTTGCCTGTACCATTCACAAAACGCTACTCTTCTTGGCAAATCTTCCTCCTTGAGAGCTTGCACTTTTTGTACGTGATAAGGATGTAAACCTTGAACTTTCAATGTGCGAAAAACAGTCATGTGCGAAATGTTGAATCTAGCGGCCAATCTTCTTGTACTCGTTCCAGGAGTTTCTTCAATTGCATCTAAAATTTGAGGTTCTAACTCTCTTACTCGGGCAGTTTGCTCACGGCCAATATCTTGCCTTTGGTGTCCAAAGTTTCCAAAATCTCTTAACCTTTGGACAATTCTAACAAAAGTTCGCGCATTCGGAGTATTCCTTTGTGGAAATTCTTCACGATACATTCTTTGTGCGGCCATTGCTACCTCTCCCGACAAAAAATATGCTCTCATCATATCTACCATTTCTGCATTGGAATAAAATGCCATCTTTTATCACTATTATCACCTACCACAACACTAAAAACTTAAAACACTTTTTGCGTCGCTTTTTGCACACCACGAGAACGACGCCGGGCCGAATCGCGCAATAATTACGAATAAATTCACGGATTCACTCGATTTTGCTCCAATTCCACGCCGCGTGGCCGATCTACTAAATTTCAGCACAGCGGGGCGAGGGGCGCGGGTGCGGGGCGCCGGCTACCCACTTCAAACATCGACACCACAGGTGATTCCCACCATTCATAACTTGTGCGCGATATTAGCCAATCGCGGCTCGCGGCCCCTACTTCTCTCGGGGCGGCGCTACTATGTTGCCAAGTGTGCTGAAAATTTACCTGATTTAGTAATTTAATTCCGTATAAATTTAATTGTGTAGTGGATTTTTACATGGATTTACCCGTTTTTGTGCGTAATAATTATACGAGATAGTAGATGAACTTATAACGAATGAAACCCCGTATAAATCCGCGAAAATCAAAAATCGGATTTAAGGGACTTTAAGTCAGTTTGGGGACATGTCGGCATAAACGGCAACACCGAATAGTGGTATTGGATGGATGGGAGAAAGCTTGTGCGCACGCAGGCCGTCTCCGTCACCGTACCGCCGCGCCGTAGCCGACGCGCTAGTCGAAGATCGTCCGTCCGATTATTATGGGATTTAACAGCTGATTGATATCGATCCGCGTCCGCCTGTAATTTTTGGGAGCGCCAGCTTCAACAAGCAATTTATTATTATACAGAATGCCTTACGTGTGGCTATTCTGTGGTATAATAATTCTGTTTCCAAAACCGGGACGCGTATGCAAACGTCGCGTCGTGCTAACCGATAGTGTTCTGTTGCTTTGCTTTGTTTTACGAACTGTCGTCGGAAGTGAACCTGCTTCTGTACATTTTTCCAGACCCGTTCGTCATTTTTTAAACCAGCAGTGATGTCCAAACCTGTTGCAATTGCCGCTACGAATTTGCAGTGAAATAACAAGTGATTTTTTAATATTTCCGTTAAGAAATGCAGACCATCGTATAAAAAGAGTGCCACTAGTTGGGTAGGTACTTAGTGCTTTATGTGATTTTGTGAAGATTTTTGGATAGTATCTAAACACAAGAAAATTGTAAAAATAATCGATGCATCTCAAAGGTAGGCTTTTTCATGCTATTCGTCGAGCTATTCGCTAAAAGAACCATTAAGGAGTTGTCCAAAAATTATTTATTTATTTATTTAATCTCCACATACACCCAATGATACATGGTTGCGTCAATATTCTTCAAATACTGCGAAAAAGCATCGGAAAAAGCGATTCGACTGGCAACTAGTTACCTAGGTAGTGCTTCTTGTGATTTTCGAGAGGATTTTTGGATAACATAAGAAAGAAGTACGACACCCGCAAGGAAAATCATGCAGGCATCCGAAAGGTAGTTTTTTGCATTCTATTCGCTAAAAGAACCATTAAAGATTTGTTCAAAAATTAGTTGAAAGGCTATTCCTGAAATACTGTGAAAGAGCTATACGTCTGACAACGCTGCACGGCGGAATTGGGGGGGATCCGCGGGAAGCGGCCTCAGTTCCAGCTGGTCCCGGCAAAGTCGAGGTCCCTGGCTGTGGCGTCGGAAAAGGGGGTTTTAATAGCGTTTTTAAAAAAAATATTTCTGACGTTAATATGCACTTTAGAAAAATTTTAATTGCATAGGCATTTTTCCCGACCTGCCCTTAAAATTTCTGTACTTATCAAAGTTACACCCTGTATAAAGATCGTATTTATCTGCAATTTGGAATATCATGTGAATGCTTAGAGCAAACATACAGGGTGTAACTTTGATAAGTACAGAAATTTTAAGGGCAGGTCGGGAAAAATGCGCTTGTTACGCCTATGCAATTAAAATTTTTCTAAAGTGCATATTAACGTCAGAAATAATTTTTTTAAAAACGCTATTAAAACCCCCTTTTCCGACGCCACAGCCAGGGACCTTGACCTTGCCGGGACCAGCTGGAACTGAGGCCGCTTCCCGCGGATCCCCCCCAATTCCGCCGTGCAGCGTTGTCAGACGTATAGCTCTTTCACAGTATTTCAGGAATAGCCTTTCAACTAATTTTTGAACAAATCTTTAATGGTTCTTTTAGCGAATAGAATGCAAAAAACTACCTTTCGGATGCCTGCATGATTTTCCTTGCGGGTGTCGTACTTCTTTCTTATGTTATCCAAAAATCCTCTCGAAAATCACAAGAAGCACTACCTAGGTAACTAGTTGCCAGTCGAATCGCTTTTTCCGATGCTTTTTCGCAGTATTTGAAGAATATTGACGCAACCATGTATCATTGGGTGTATGTGGAGATTAAATAAATAAATAAATAATTTTTGGACAACTCCTTAATGGTTCTTTTAGCGAATAGCTCGACGAATAGCATGAAAAAGCCTACCTTTGAGATGCATCGATTATTTTTACAATTTTCTTGTGTTTAGATACTATCCAAAAATCTTCACAAAATCACATAAAGCACTAAGTACCTACCCAACTAGTGGCACTCTTTTTATACGATGGTCTGCATTTCTTAACGGAAATATTAAAAAATCACTTGTTATTTCACTGCAAATTCGTAGCGGCAATTGCAACAGGTTTGGACATCACTGCTGGTTCAAAAAATGACGAACGGGTCTGGAAAAATGTACAGAAGCAGGTTCACTTCCGACGACAGTTCGTAAAACAAAGCAAAGCAACAGAACACTATCGGTTAGCACGACGCGACGTTTGCATACGCGTCCCGGTTTTGGAAACAGAATTATTATACCACAGAATAGCCACACGTAAGGCATTCTGTATAATAATAAATTGCTTGTTGTAGCTGGCGCTCCCAAAAATTACAGGCGGACGCGGATCATCATCAATCAGCTGTTTTCAATCCCATAATCGAACGGACGATCTTCGACTAGCGCGTCGGCTACGGCGCGGCGCGGCGGTAGGGCGATGGAGACGGCGTGCGTGCGCACAAGCTTTCCCCCATACAATCCAGGGCCACTATTCGGCGTTGCCGTTTATGCCGACATGTGCCCAAACTGACTCAAAGTCCCTTAAATCCGATATTTGATTTTCGCGGATTTATACGGGGTTTCATTCGTTATAGGTTCATCTACCATCTCGTATAATTATTACACACAAAAACGGGTAAATCCATGTAAAAATCCACTACACAATTAAATTTATACGGAATTAAATTACTAAATCTGGTAAATTTTCACCACACTTGGGTCACTTGGCAACATAGTAGCGCCGCCCCGAGAGAAGTAGGGGCCGCGAGCCGCGATTGGCTAATATCGCGCACAAGTTATGAATGGTGGGAATCACCTGTGGTGTCGATGTTTCAAGTGGGTAGCCGGCGCCCCGCACCCGCGCCCTTCGCCCCGCTGTGCTGAAATTTAGTAGATCGGCCACGCGGCGTGGAATTGGAGCAAAATCGAGTGAATCCGTGAATTTATTCGTAATTATTGCGCGATTCGGCCCGGCGTCGTTCTCGTGGTGTGCAAAAAGCGACGCAAAAAGTGTTTTAAGTTTTTAGTGTTGTGGTAGGTGATAATAGTGATAAAAGATGGCATTTTATTCCAATGCAGAAATGGTAGATATGATGAGAGCATATTTTTTGTCAGGAGAGGTAGCAATGGCCGCACAAAGAATGTATCGTGAAGAATTTCCACAAAGGAATACTCCGAATGCGCGAACTTTTGTTAGAATTGTCCAAAGGTTAAGAGATTTTGGAAACTTTGGACACCAAAGGCAAGATATTGGCCGTGAGCAAACCGCCCGAGTAAGAGAGTTAGAACCTCAAATTTTAGATGCAATTGAAGAAACTCCTGGAACGAGTACAAGAAGATTGGCCGCTAGATTCAACATTTCGCACATGACTGTTTTTCGCACATTGAAAGTTCAAGGTTTACATCCTTATCACGTACAAAAAGTGCAAGCTCTCAAGGAGGAAGATTTGCCAAGAAGAGTAGCGT
Source organism: Pseudeuparius sepicola (assembly GCA_963920635.1). Classification (NCBI taxonomy): domain Eukaryota; kingdom Metazoa; phylum Arthropoda; class Insecta; order Coleoptera; family Anthribidae; genus Pseudeuparius; species Pseudeuparius sepicola. Next base: position 103,153,290 of record OY987299.1, on the reverse strand, counting down.
TTTGTGAATGGTACAGGCAAAAGAGCACTGAAAATGATAATTTTGGGAAACATGTCTTATGGACAGATGAGGCCCCCTTTACCCGAGAGGGAATTTTTAATGTGCACAATACTCATGTCTGGGCAGATGAAAATCCGCATGAAGTACGGGAAAGCCATTTTCAAGAAAGATTTTCTTTAAATGTGTGGGCAGGAATTGTTAATGACAATCTTGTTGGACCACATATTTTTGAAGGGCGGCTAAACGGAGCTATGTACTTGGACTTTCTGAGGAATAATTTGGAAAATTTTTTGGACGATTTGCCATTAGATTTGATCAGAAATTTGTGGATACAGCACGATGGTGCCCCGCCCCACCGGGCAAGAATAGTACGAGAATGGCTAGATAATAATTTTCACAATCAATGGATCGGTCAAGGAGGGCCTGTTGCCTGGCCACCGAGGTCACCGGACTTAAATCCATGTGATTTTTTCTTGTGGGGTCACATGAAACAAATCGTTTACTCCACTCCTGCAAATACATTAGAAGAGCTACGAGCTCGTGTAGAAGCCGCTGCAAATGATATAAAAAATAGCCACGATACATTAGACAAAATAAAAGAATCTATGCAGCGAAGAGTTGAGGCTTTTATTAGGAATGGAGGACGACATTTCGAACAACTTCTGTGAAAAGACATTGATTAAATTCTATGGAAAAAGCTCGGGAAAAAGTTAGGTAGGTACCTACGTCGCGTCGTGAGTGAGAAGTGGTGAGCTGTGTAGTGAACTTAATATTGTGAAAAGTGAAACAAGTTGTAGTTAAGTGGTAAATGTGATTGTTACTAAGTTACCTACGATGAGTGCTTCTGTGCTAGGTGAGTTTGATATTATTTTCGGTAATTATTTAGCATAGTGCGCCCCCCCCCCCCCGATTTTCTTGAAATTTTGGCTACCCTCAGTTTTCGAAGTCCTTGAACACGAATCGCTTGCCTTGGTTTTTGGTGCTAGGGCGTAGTTTCCGAGAAAATGAATTTGAATTTTCAACTTTGTGAAAATGTGAAAACTCATTTTCTCGGAAACTACTCCCGAGCACCAAAAGCTAAGGTCAGATTCGTGTTCAGGGAACTCAGGAATAGGGGGTAGCCAAAATTTCAAGAAAATCAGCGGGTGCCTGCACTAAATAATTACCAATTTTTCTTTATGCGGGATGATAGGGCTACAGGCGAACACCCGCTAAAAAAAGTAACGCGCCGCTGCTCTACCCCATGGGTGGTGTGGAAATTTGCATATTTTTACAGATAATTTGTATTTTAAAACGATACTTTATTCACTTGATTTTTGATCAGAAATTTATTGTCCCAAGGTGTCCCAAGAGATGGCTAATTATTATGATAAAAAATTGCGGCCTGAAAATCAGTTGTAAAGTAGATAGGATAGGTACTCCACAAAAGACTTGTCAAATAATTATGAGCGTGAAAGCAGCAACGAGTTTTCTAGCAATGACTTCTCCGGGCGGCGCTCGGATACATTTCTGCTGCCTAGGTACTTAAAATATCGGTAAAGTGATAAAAAGTGACGTGTTTGTTAAATTATTGTATGCGCGCGTGAAGAAGCAATAAATAACGCGTGAAGAAGCAATAAAAAACGTGGAAACCTACCAACAGGAATTTTCAAAGGTAGCTAGGTACCTAATTCTGCAAGCAGATTTATTCCACTCTGACATGCGGCAACGTCGCGGTATTGCCCCTCCTAATCTAATGTTATTCCCCTCCATCTCCTAGGAAGAGGTTAGACCTCCCCTCTAAGCGCTTCTAGTGACGATCCAGCGGCGTGCATTGAGCACGGATAAAGATTGATTTGCCCCATTTTCTAAACATCGAGTAAAAAAATTTTTTTTTTCATTTTTCGGTTTTATGAACGTCCCCGATTACGTGGTTAAAATTTCTGTACCTATCAAAGATACACCCTGTATAACATATTTATATTGTTGGAATCGGAAAAATGCGTGCAATTCAAAAAACCACAAATATACAGGGTGTTCCATTAAAAAAAGTAAGTTTATATTTTTTAATAAATTTGCGACGCTCATTTGTTTTATCTAGTAACAGATCCTAGCGGTTCAGAAAAAACCCTACAACTTTCATTAAAGTACTTTTTTTCTAACTCGAAAAATATAGGCTCTAGGGGTGGGTCAAAATATACGGGAACACCCTTACAAAAATAATCCCTACAAAATTAAAAAAAAGGCTTTTACCACTTTTTCGTATACACAATGGTTCTCAAACTACAAGCTAGTATACAGGATGTCCCAAAATTAGCCTGCTATAATTTACCGGGGCATTCCACGACAAAAAGAAAAGAAAAAGTTCCTATAAACATGCCCTAAAAACGCCCCCTAACAAGGCTATAGACTCAAGATGGACAGTTTTGCAAACAGTTTTTCTAAGTTTAAAATAAAAAAATTGGTAAGGGATATACCTGTGAGAAGAAACTGTAAAACAAAGCACACAAAACAATTTTTGGCGCCCCATTTGGGACGCCTATGAAACTATGTCTACCTTTGAGTGTCAATATCAAATCTCATAGGTACATCGCATAATTTTGTCTTGATCCATGATGCAAATATTTATGAAAAAATCGTTTGGAAAACAGTGCATTTTGGGGGCTATAGCCTCATTTAGGGGGCATTTTTGAGGCCATGTCTGTGATAATTTTTTAATTTTTTTGGATCGCAGAACAATGCATGTTGATTATTTCAGGCTAATTTCTAATAAGCATTTTTGTGCCACTCCACAACAAAATTTCAAAACGATTTTACTTGAAAATGGTGCATGCTATCGAAGTTCAACAAGAGCACCTTTTTTCGCAGAATACCCTGAGATTTCATGATTTTGGAAGAAAGTGTGAAAAAATGCACGCACAAATTTAGTGATTGGAATTTGGGTATTTTTAACCTCTCGATCCCCCCCCCCCATTTGGGATGGTTATGATGAAAAATGACAATTATCTACCTCGGTAAATGTCAAATCTGACAGGTCTATCACTTAACAAATTTCAGAATTTTATTGTTTGTTTTGGAAATATTTAAAAAAGTTTGTGAAACTCTCCATTTTGGGGAATGAAGCACTTTTGGGGGGCAATTTTGAGGCCTTGTTTATAAGATGTTTTTCTGGGTCGCAGTCCTGGCTTTTAGGGGTGCCAAGCTCTAATAAAATTAGGGGAATGAGGAAGACCCTATATACAGGGTGGACCCAGATCGACTATACGATAGGTATAAAAGACAAAATTTCGAGTTGAAACTTGACTTTTGGGGGATCAGCCTTGCTTGATTAGAAACTAATTTGCACCATATTTTTATATTTTAAAAATCAAGCAGGCCCTGACAGGGGCAATTTATTCATTTTCAGTTCAGGTAAACTACCTTTTCCTTAAGAGATATCGAAAAATTTTATTGAAAAAAGTTGTCGAGAATGAAAATTTAAGTCCCCGTGCCAAATTTTAAAACAATCGGCAGACGTTGATTTTTATGTCAAATTTCAAATTGATTTCTTGGAAGAAAATCAAAGTATGCCGATTGTTTTCAAATTTAGTACAGGGTCTTAAATTTGCATTCTGAAAATTTTTTTCTGGTAAATTTTTTTTATAAATGTACTTGATTTGCGCGAAAACCGCAAAAATGGATAAATTAAAAAAAAACAGTGTGCCGGTTGTTTTAAAATTTGGTACGGGGACTTGGATTTGCATTCTGAACAACTTTTTCTAATAAAATTTTTCGATATCTCTTAAGGAAAAGGTAGTTTACTTGTACTGAAAATGAATAAATTGCATTCTCATGAATCACACTGTCAAGGCCTGCTTGATTTTTAAAATATAAAAATACGGTGCAAATTAATTTCTAATCAAGCAAAGCTGATCCCCCAAAGCTCAAGTTTCAACTTGAAATTTTTTTGTCTTTTACACCTATCATATAGTCCATCTGGGTCCACCCTGTACAATATTGAAACCTACCACTTTCCGCGTCTAATCCCAAAAGGGTAAGTTTTTTGGATTTATTTTCCTTACATTTGCTAATTTGATTGTACACATACATCAATTTCGATGACAAAATTAGCTAAGTCCCCGAAACTCGAAGAGATCCCGAAAATAAATGCCATCTGATTGAGGAACTGCCACACAAACTGGAATAATTGATCATGATAATGGATCTTTTCAGAAAACCTCAACAGGGAATTCTTAGGGAGATATATGTGCAAACCCCTGAGGAACCTTACTGTCAGGCATTCCTAGAAATAATATAACGGATTATGTGCAGACATATTGATTTTGAAACAATAACTCATCCAAATAACAAGCGAACAATACAACCTTGAACATTACCAAAAATCTAAACCTATGCTAAATGAGGAATTGTCAGTTATTCTCTTCTCTACTCCTCTGATGACAGAAGCAGATGGAATCAATGTTTAGTAGTGAAGACTTTTACTACAATGCCGTGTAGACTGTTACCTAAAAAATGGCATGGATTCAAAATTAAATTGGTAAACATGTTGATGAAGAAGAGATGTTGTAACTTGGCATACATAGATATCTATCTATTGGACTTGGAGCACCAAACAACACATCAAGAATCCCCTCACTCAAATCATTAATTATTGTAGGAAAATGACATTTTGCATTTCACATCATCTCGTCCATGCCGATTTGATTTTGCTTTTAGCTCGACTGCTTGACTCAAATGCACCAATTAAATAGAGCTTTCTCATTCAGAATTATGTTACATGGCCTATTTAAGGCACTCAAAAAGAGAACACATAAAATACCTCATCAAATTATGCACTCATTCTCATGAATCACGTCCAGTCATCACTGGTATTATGGGGTTTAACTATAACAATTGAATGGCTACAGAAAATAGCATTGAACTTCAAACAAAGAAGGTCAAGTTCCTCTTTTAAAAGAAGAATATATACAGTGTCTGCCAGAAAGTTGGATACAAATGGGAATTTTCTTTATTTGAAGTTTCTCAAAAAAAAATTATTCTTGATAAAAGTTGGTGCTTGTGCTTAAACTCAAAATCCACCAGCAAAAATTTTGAAATTTCGATTCGTATATAGGGTAGGTTGAAAAATATGAAAATTCCTCAAGAGTAAAGTACCCTTATTTTTGGAACTACATCAGAGTGGCACTAAGAAAAGTTGTTTGGAATCTCAAGACAATGTCAAATATGAATTCACAGCCACCTACTCAAAAGAAAAAAATCACACTTTTTGCATTTTTTATTCATCCCGCTGTATAATTTTTATTGTTGAATTAAAATACATATCTAACATTATGTATTATACAGCGTGATGAGTAAAAAATGCGCAAGTGTGAATTTTTTTTTATTTTGAGTAGGTGGCTGTGAATTCATATTTGACATTGTCTTGAGATTACAAACAACTTTTCCTAGTGCCATTCTGATGTAGTTCCAAAAATAAAGGTACTTTACTCTTGAGGAATTTTCATATTTTTCAACCTACCCTGTATACAAATCGAAATTTCAAAATTTTTGCGGGTGGATTTTGAGTTTAAGCACAAGCACCAACTTTTATCAAGAATAATTTTTTTTTGAGAAACTTCAAATAAAGAAAATTTGATTCAATTTTGGCAGTATTTTCCGATCTGCCGACATCTGCTAAACATTTCTTAGACCACTGAGGGGATTAAGAAGGCCGAAAGGGGTAGGGCCATGTTACTGAGTCAATTTGCACATAGCCGCCGTTCTTTTTGGGAAACCGGATATCCAGGACATGCCCGATACAGAGGAACCACCGCCAAAGACCTGTCAGGGGTACAAAAACCCCTACCGTACTGCACTGAATAGTAATTGCCCGATATCTGCTTTTCATTAACCATTAGTTATTACCTAAACAGAATATTTTAGTTTGTATAACCATAGTTTCGATTCTTTCCTTTTGCTAGAACCAGTAATAAGTAGTAAATAGATTTGTTTATTTATTTGGGGCCGCGGTGGCGTCGCTCGTACCGGCGCTGACTTTTTAGACTGCATGATTTTCTGCCTTCGATCGACCTTGGTTCGAGGCAGGTACATGCACATGTCTTTAAAGAAAAACACCGCTATGGCCAAGAGCGCTGGACAAATGTGGGTTCACGGCATTGCTCCTAAATAGCTTTATCCGTGTGATTTACTAATTGTCCTACACTCGCTGGGATTACTACGGTTTTCTAGGGTTTTCCGTAGTACTTGAGCGAATGCTGTCCTAGTTCTATCGGGAAAAAAGTCGGCCCTAGCTGCAAATGGCAACGAATACAAAATAATAGTAATTGCCCTCCTGGTCATGACGCGCCGAACTAATTAATTTATGTTTTGTAAAAAGAATATTTAGAACTTTATTGTATCAATACATTGTCAGTATTCAGTCTCATGTAGAAGAGGCTATGAGGAAGCCCACCTGTTATAAAAGTTCTCACAAAAATAAACGCTATAAAAGTAGTGCCCGAACAGGGACTATTGCACTCTGCAAACATAATAGATATAAGAGTCAATTACTAAATATGATTCCCTAGATGACAGTTACATACATGAAGAGAGTCACCTTTTGAAACCCACACTGAATTATTTAATTATGTCTACTGAATTAGATCTCAGCCATGATACTATGACATAATAAGATAAGTTCACGCGCATATTTTGACTTTTCGAATATACAATGACATCATCGGGCGACAAAAATCATTCGAATTAGTTTGAATTACATTCAAAGCTGGTTTTTGTGGGTTTTGGGATCAAAACAAATAATTTTTGATATGGTTTGTTGAATATTTACAGATTGTTTAATTACACATTATAGAAAAGGCACAAATTTCTGCTTTCTCATTATAGCCTCTCATATCGACTATCAGCGGGCCTTGCACCCCTGCGATGCCTGGAAGAAGGATAAGAAGGAGCAAGTACGGCAGTCCTGTCTCAGTCTCAGCTGAGAAGCCTCCATCTTACTTCTACTCCAATACGAGGAACATTTTCAGATAATAAGGAGGGATTAGTAGCCAAGAATACTTCTATAGAGAACACAAACTAGAGAGAGTGCTATCCTGGCAACAAAGACAAAATAATAGTAATTGCCCCCTCTCCGACAAAAGCATTCAGTTGCTTCTGGGGTACTAGCTCCTAATCTGTAGTATTGTGAGGGTAAGAATTATTGTTATTATCGACTTAGCCAAAAGGCATTCGCACTCCCTCTCCGGGGAACATTCACTCAGATCCCAGGTATCCCTTATGCACGATATGTTTATTATTATTATTATTCAAATGAATTGACAATAATTAGTGATGTCAGAAGCTTTACCTCCTTTCTCAATTGTCATTGAAAGAGTTTGGGAAGTGAAGGCCAGGAAACTAATCGAGTCACATAAACCCAATGATTCAAAACTACTGCTGCTAGGTAGACAGTGAGCTAGTTTGGGTTATAATAAACATAGCTAGAGGTACAAATGAACTAAAACAGATAGACCTGAAGTGGCTTGAACACATAAAGAACTTAGCCACAGAGGGTAAATTTACGCTGAGCTTTTTCTATGCTTCCCATCGAAATAGAAAGTATGAAAATATACACCGTCTCTAGCCAGAAAAACAGAAAAATATATTATACATAATTAACATATAATAGGTATATGCATATTATATAGGAAAATCGAAAATCTACCACTACGCCTATCAGTGATATGTACTTGAGGTTTGATCTTATATAATAGAAAAGAGTAAAGGATTAAAAGTGCATTTAGTAAATGAACTACAGTTTCTCACAATGCTATGTCATTTATCTTCCTAACCAGTCTCAGTTACATCGTCATGCCCTGAGGCTATCCTGTGTAATCAAGGACAAAAGAGTATTATTACATGAGGTTTTCGGTGTTGAGAGATCGCTGTAAACATCTCAACAAGCGGTGCTACGAAGCTTACCTTAATAGGATTGAGGATGGAATAGCAGATGATCCACGAAAGTTTTGGGGTTTTGTCAGGGATGTAAAGAGCAGTCACGGTCTACCACTAACTGTTGAATACGAAGGTAAAGCGAGTAATAGTGTCCCAGAAATGGTGGACTTGTTTGCTTCATTTTTTTTCCACAGTATACGTGCAAGACGACGTTAGCCGGGTACCGCAACTTGATCTGCATCAGATGGTTTCTGTTAGTAACTACAGCTTTCTACAGGTCCTGATAGAATCCCTGCATACTTTATAAAGAAATATCAATTTTTCCTAACTTCTGCACTTCACCGTCTTTTCAATATGTCACTTTCTGTGGGAGTTTTTCCCGACTTTTGGAAGCGTTGTTATTTGAAGCCCATATTTAAGTCTGGGAACAAGAGCAAGGTTACTAATTACAGAGCAATTTGTTCCCAATCTGACATTCCAAAAATTTTGGATGGTCTAGTGTGTCGGAGACTATCATGGGATTTCAAACAAATCATTAGTAATGAACAACATGGTTTTGTTCATGGAAGATCAACGGCAACCAATCTTGTTCTATATCGAAATTTCATTACTTGCAATATTGAGGGGGGTGGACAGGTTGACTCTGCCTATTTGGACTTCTCAAAGGCATTCGATCGAGTTAACCGCACACTGCTCATGGCTAAGCTTGAAGTGCTGGGTGTCGGTGGTGCATTTGGAAGTTGGATTCAGAGTTTCCTGTCTAACAGAGTCCAGTTCGTGAAGTGTGGTGGTTCCTTATCAGATCCCATTCAAGTGCCGTCGGGGGTACCGCAGGGTTCGCACTGTGGCCCCATTTTATTTTCGCTCTTCCTGCTAGATTTGGTGCCCTGCATCCAGCACTGTTCATGTCTGCTTTTTGTAGATGATTTGAAGGTTTTTAAAGCGATTGGTTCGGCTGACCTTGACCGGGTTTTTCAGTGGTGCGAGGCTAACCGTATGTACCAAGATGAAGGATCTTGGAATCATCTTCGATCAGAGAATGACATTCAGTGAACACATTGATGGTGTGGTTACTAGAGCATACAAGGTCCTCGGATTTATACAGCGCATATCTGTGGACTTTTCAATTGTGTCATTCAAAAGTCTATATTGTTCCTTTGTAAGATCATTGTTGGAATACTGTTCTGTTGTCTGGTCCCCTGGTTATCGCGTACACATCGAGGCAGTAGAGAGGGTACAGAAGAAATTTCTGAGAGTTGTTGCATACCGTTGTGGTTATCAAAGGAGTGAATACCAGTATGATGACATAAGGTTGGAGCTGAATCTGCAGACATTACAAACAAGAAGGAAGATTGCCGATCTGTGTTTTCTTCATAAATTGATTAATAATGAAATAAAGTGTCCTGAGCTGCTTGAGTTGATATTCCCTTCAATATTGGTGTTAAAAGAGGTAGAAACGTTAGGACCTTCAATGTTCCATTTCACCCAACAAACTATGGCATGAATGATCCTATCGTGCGTATTCTCGAAGGTGCCAATCAACTGAGTAGTGTTGCGGGTGTTGATCTGTACGATTCTAGTTTAAATAGGTTTAGGTCTGTTTTAAAATGTTCTCTGTGATTTTACAGTAACTGTAATGTGATTTTAAGCTAGTGAAATTCTATTTATGTACAAAAGATTGTTTAAGGTTTTTTTAAATTGTTCAAAAATGGCACTGCCGTCGATAAATAAATAAATAAATAAATGAAAGCTTGGCTCAAACAGCTTCATTGACTTATGACGTATCTGGAAGAACCAAAGAAAAAACACATTCGGCCTGGGGAAGTCTCCAATCAAGAATTTCTGCTATGGTGTATTCATATTAAAGAATAGATTTCTTGCAGGAGAAACTATTTTACATTTAGCTGCATTCAACTGTAGTTTTTTGAATCTTATCTATATCCCTTTGCAATGCACCCCTATCTTCAAAGAGAGAAATATTGGAATAGATTTTGAGATCATCCACAAATAACAACCTATTAGACTGTCAGATAGTGACAGATTTAGGTGCCCCATTTTCGCATACAAGCCTCGAAGAGGGTTGAAAACTACATTGATGTTGGGTAGAATGAAGGGAAATTTACGAATGGCCCCTGGGGATAACATATGAAAAATTCGATTTTCCTATACAGGGTGTAACTTTGATAAGTACAGAAATTTTAAGGGCAGGTCGGGAAAAATGCACTTGTTACGCCTATGCAATTAAAATTTTTCTAAAGTGCATATTAACGTCAGAAATAATTTTTTTTAAAACGCTATTAAAACCCCTTTTTCCGACGCTACGGCCATGGGTCCTTGACCTTGCCGGGACCAGCTGGAACTGAGGCCGGTTCCGGCGGATCCCCCCCAATTCCGCCGTGCAGCATTGTCAGACGTATAGCTCTTTCACAGTATTTCAGGAATAGTCTTTCAACTAGTTTTTGAACAAATCTTTAATGGTTCTTTTAGCGAATAGCATGCAAAAAAACTACCTTTCGGATGCCTGGATGATTTTCCTTGCGGGTGTCGTACTCCTTTCTTATGTTATCCAAAAATCCTCTCGAAAATCACAAGAAGCACTAGGTAACTGGTTGCCAGTCGAATCGCTTTTTCCGAGGCTTTTTCGCAGTATTTGAAGAATATTGACGCAACCATGTATCATTTGGTGTATGTGGAGATTAAATAAATAAATAAATAATTTTTGGACAACTCCTTAAAGGTTATTTTAGCGAATAGCTCGACGAATAGCATGAAAAAGCCTACCTTTGAGATGCATCGATTATTTTTACTATTTTCTTGTGTTTAGATACTATCCAAAAATCTTCACAAAATCACATAAAGCACTAAGTACCTACCTAACTAGTGGCACTGTTTTTATACGATGGTCGCGAAGGTATAACACTTCATAGTCTCTTTTTACGGAAATACGAACAAAACACTTGTTTTTTTTTCACTGCACACTTAAAGCGGCGCAATGCCAAATATTAGGGACGTCTCGGTTTCCCTCAGCTGATTTATTCCAACGGGGACTCGACTAGGTGGATTGTACAATTAGATCCATACCGTATGCGTCTAATAAAACCCGAATTTTCGCGAACCCTTGAAGTTGCTTCTTTTATCCTCGCGCGTAATTGGGGTACCTAGTAGGAACCTATCTAGCACTGTTTTCATACGAAGGCCGCGAACGTTTAACACTGCATTTCTTAACGGAAATATGAAAAAATCACTTGATATTTCACTGCAAATTCGTAGCGGCAATTGCAACAGGTTTGGACATCACTGCTGGTCCAAAAAAATGGCGAACGGATCTGGAAAAATGTACAGAAGCAGGTTCAGTTCCGACGACAGTTCGTAAAACAAAGCAAAGTAACGGAACAATATCGGTTAGCGAGACGCGACGTTTGCATACGCGTCCACGTTTTGGAAACAGAATTGTTATACCACAGAATAGCCACACGTAAGGCATTCTGTATAATAATAAATTGCTTGTTGAAGCTGGCGCTCCCAAAAATTACAGGCGGACGCGGATCGATATCAATCAGCTGTTAAATCCCATAATAATCGGACGGACGATCTTCGACTAGCGCGTCGGCTACGGCGCGGCGGTACGGTGACGGCGCACAAGCTTTCCCCCATACCATTCAATACCACTATTCGGTGTTGCCGTTTATGCCGACATGTCCCCAAACTGACTTAAAGTCCCTTAAATCCGATTTTTGATTTTCGCGGATTTATACGGGGTTTCATTCGTTATAAGTTAATCTACTATCTCGTATAATTATTACGCACAAAAACGGGTAAATCCATGTAAAAATCCACTACACAATTAAATTTATACGGAATTAAATTACTAAATCAGGTAAATTTTCAGCACACTTGGCAACATAGTAGCGCCGCCCCGAGAGAAGTAGGGGCCGCGAGCCGCGATTGGCTAATATCGCGCACTAGTTACGAGTAGTGGGGATCACCTGTAGTGTCGATGTCAAGTGGCGCCCCGCGCTTGCGCTCCTCGCCCAGCTGTAATTTAGTAGGTCGGCCGGGCCGGGCGGCGTGGAAATGGAGCAAAATCGAGTGAATCAGTGCCAGTGAATTCATTCGTAATTGTAATTATTGCGCGATTCGGCGTTTTTGTGTGAAGTTGGCGTCGGACGCCAGCGCCCGACGCCAACGTCATATGCCCGCGCCTGGCGAATCTCGGCGAAGGAATGTCGGGCAGTAGTCAAGGGCACGCAGAAGCTTAAATTCACCAGGAGGAGTCGCTGTTTTTCGGTTTTTGGGGACATTACGCGACATTTCGCCACCAAGTTTTTACGAAAAGTAAGAGGAATGGTAAGGAATTAACTTGAGAGAGTTCCGAAACGGCAAAGGGTTAAAAAATGCGGAAATGATAAGCACGCCAATTTGACAGTCTTCCCCAACTATTTTCGGAACCGAATAATTTTTTATTTACAACCATGTATGTAATATCGACATTTCTGACTTTTTAGAAGTTTGAAAGTGTCAATTTTTTGACTTTTACTTCCCGCCCTCCCGCCCGGGTGGAAAGTTTACTTTATCTCGAGACACCTCGGTGTGTAATATACTATTAAAAGTAGACAATAGACAGGACAACAACCCTGAGGGGGTTTAAAAGTGGCGCACCATCAGGCAAGGGTAGAAAAATATTAAAAACGATGAACAAATCGGGGCCGCGCGTTAAATTCACATCAAATGACAGTCTTCCCCCACTTTTTTCGGAAACGAATAATTTTTTAAAAGTAGATAATACATAGGACCACAACCCTGAGGGGGTTTAAAGGTGGCGCACTATCGGGCAAGGGTTGAAAAATATTAAAAACTATGAACAAATCGAAGCCGCGCGTTAAATTCACGTCAAATTACAGTCTTCCCCCACTTTTTTCGAGATGATAGGGCTACAGGCGAACACTCGCTAAAAAAAAGTAACGCGCCGCTGCTCTACGCTCTACCCTATGGGTGGTTGTGGAAATTTGCAATTTTTACAGATAATTTGTATTTTAAAACAAATACTTTATTCAGTTGATTGTCGATCAGAAATTTATTATCCCAAGGTGTCCCAAGAGATGGCTAATTATTAGTATAAAAAAATTGCGGCCTGAAAATCAGTTGTAAAATAGGTAGGTAGGTAGATACCTACTCCACAAAAGACTTGTCAAAAAATTATGAGTGTGAAATCAGCAATGAGTTTTCTAGCAATGACTTCTCCGAGCGGCGCTCGGATACATTTCTGCTGCCTAGGGACTTAAAATAACAGTAAAGTGATAAAAACTGACGTGTTTGTTAAATTATTGTGTGCGCCTGTGAAGAAAGCAATAAACAGTTCGTCACAGCAACCGACATCATAAAAAAACGTGGATACCTACCAGCAGTAATTTTCAAAGGTACCTAGGTACCTAATTCTGCAAGCAGATTTATTCCACTCTGACATGCGGCAACGTCGCGGTATTCCCCTTCCTAATCTAACGTTATTCCCCTCCATCTCCTAGGGAGAGGTTAGACCTCCCCTCTAAGCGCTTCTAGTGACGATCCAGCGGCGTGCATTGAGCACGGATAAAGATTGATTTGCCCCATTTTCTAAACATCGATTAAAAAAATTTTTTTTTTCATTTTTCGGTTTTATGAACGTCCCCGATTACGTGGTTAAAATTTCTGTACCTATCAAAGATACACCCTGTATAATATATAATATGTTAATTATGCACAATATGGTTTTTTTATGTTTTTCGGGCTAGTGACAATGTACATTTTCATACTTTCGATGGGCTTGTGTTGAAAAATCTGTCAAAATTTCGATTTTTTCTTACAAGATTACGCCTTTATTTCAACTCTCTAGCCACCTGCAACACTCAAGCACGGCTTGCGTGAAAATATGGGCAACAAACACTTTTTATTTTTGTTAAGGAAAATCGAATTTTCCATAACTTTATCCACAGGGGCCACTCGTAAATTTTCCTCCATTCTATATCACAGTTCATATTAGTTGTTGAAGGAGTTGCGAGGCTATGTGCACATGAGCCAAATAAGAAAACCATTTTTAATATTTCTGCAGACCAAATAAGAGAAATGTCTTAGAAAAGCGCTTTCAGGTTCAAGTCATCTTCAATGCTACTTGTCAGAAGACAATACATGCTATTCTGTTAAGAAGAAGCATGGTTCACTAAATTAACACATCAAACATTTTGGTAACTACTGTAATTTGGAATAGAAAAATGCACATTTAATTATCAAAGTTGATTATGATAAAAATCCAATTTCATTTGAAAAACGTATTTCCTTCTCTAAAAGATCAGCAACCTTTACACTCGACTATAATGGCCACAAGATATAAGAAGCGCTCGGTTATAATGAACAAATTTGAAATACCTGCCCAAAGTCCCTACGAATCGCATATATTTTGCTTGGCTATAACGAGCTCAAATATTGTATAAGGGACACTCAGTTATAACATACCGCATTTTCACCCGCAGGACCTGTGTACTAGGTTATAATGAACTATAGAGAAATGGTTTCTGGCTGAAGCTTGTTTTTGGGCCGCCATGATGTGTCAATCATAGTGTTCCTGTTGGTATCATTTAGGTATAACTCTTCTTCTCCCTCTTTTTTACTTCATTTTAAATAACACGCCAAAAACGCAGCTTTTTTATTGGCTTTCAGTCTATGTTAGCATAGTATGGCGGTCCCCTTTGCTGGACATGCATAATGTATTGAAATAGCAGTCCATCAAGGTCCGTTCTAATCTATTCGATGAAAGCCAATCGAACAAAGTTAAACAACAGAATTTCAAACTTTGCCAGTATAATAGGAAGTATGATATATGGGCAGATGTTGACAGCTGAACTAAAAAAATCTTATTTTTTTTTAAATAAGGCACTGAAAATGCCACAACAGATTTTTTTCACAATATTTCACCTTGTCTGTAAATTTCAAACATTTAATGTAGGAATATTTGTGTTACATATTGCCAAAAGTCTAGTATATGATTTTTGTTACAATTAATATTTTGATAATAATAAAATGGGAACAAAACTCTTGTATTCTGACACAGAGTCATTGTTGTACTGTAGACCACATATTTTGTAGCAACCACATGCTTATGCGGGGAAGGGGGGCAATTACTATTATTTTGTCTTCATTGCCATTTGCGGCTAGTGCCGACTTTTCCCAATAGAACTACGATAGCATTAGCTCAATACTACGGGAAACCCTAGAAAATAGTAGTAATCCCAGTGAGTGTAGGACAATTAGTAGATCACATCACAGACTAACGAGTAATACAGACAATTCCTTAGCGACATGTGTCAAAAGGAGACTCGCTTTTTAGGGAAATATCTTCTAAAGACATTAATAATGTGCATTTTATTTGATTTTACGTTAATCTACATAGCAAAGAGATTGTATTGGAACCAAATTTATGCTTAAAATACTGTCTGTCTTTCTGTAAATTGAAATGGAGACTCCCTTATTTGTGACACATGTCCGTAAGGAGGCTTCTGTTGCAGAGTTATTTATTCTGTGATCACATGGACAAAGCTATTATTGAGGAACAAAACCCTGAATCCACAATTTGTTCAGCGCTCTTGGCCATCAGCAGGGTTTTTCTATAAAGACAAGTGCATGCATGTGCCGTGACGTAGATTCTAACCTAGGTTGATCAAAGGCAGAAAAACATGCAGTCCAAATAGTTCGGTGACGCTACAAACATCGCCACCGTGGCCGAGTCTGTTTAATTTTTGATTGGGTTTTTCGCCACAGAAACCTGAACCAAACTGACTAAAAGGCTACTTTTTCAAATTGCGACTCAAAAAATAACTTGAACAACTTAATAAATCTATCTCCTTTCTCAAATATAAGGGCTGAGTCTAAGGTTACCATGCTTTTCGAGCCCATGCAAGCAGCAAAGATAGCACTATGAACTAACTGACTGTGCATGCATGCGACCTGGTATCCTTAGATGCAGTTAATGTGAAGTTGAAGGGAAATGACAGAATTAATGTCAAGACAACTTTTTTAATGTCAGAACAGTATTTTAAACCAAAAATACATTTAGATTAGTGCTAGTTAAAACAAAACCATTTAATGAGGTACAAAGTTCATAAAAATTAATTTAGAAAATTCCTTGTGAATGTGGAAATTTCAATGTTGTCTTGTAGGCGATTTAATATTCGTTTAAAAGAACCCAAAAATCATATCAGGCAAAGTAAAATTTCAAAGCCAAAAATACGTGAACATTTTTTAAATAATAATCATAGAATTTTGTGGGATAGGTCCTAGCCAATTTTCAAAGAAGTAGGAAATAGGCGAAAAATTAAGGAATCGGTATTTATTGTAGGAAATACGGATAATTATGTTGCTGAATGTTCAGTGGAACTCAGTAAAATAATATTATCAGTCATTCAAAGATAAGTTTGTATAGATAATAAGATAGAACACAGGGTACAATATCAGACAGGTGGCTACGCTATTGTTTTTGTTGTCATGGCACTGACTTGACATTTATTATTCTGTCATTTCACTTTGACTTCACATTATCTTTGAGAAAGTAGGAAGATTTATTCCGGGAAAGCTCAGAAAGAAGTTGCTGAAGTTATTTTTTGAGTAACATTCAAAATTTCGTTGTTTTAATGTTAGGCATTTATGAACTTGAAAAAGTTGTTTTTTAATCAGTTTGGTTCAAGTTTCGGTGGCAAAAGCCCAATTAAAAATTAAATGGATTTGTTTGTGCCACAAAGAAATTTTCGACAATAAATAACAAATGAGTCTTACTTCTGGTCTAATTATGTTACTTGACAAAAAAAAACTTTTTATAATTAACAAGAAACTTAACATTATTCAGTATTTGCCATCTTATAGTAGGATACAATTTGAGTTTTTTTTTTGTTGGACCAACCCTGACTGTTGATGGCGAGATTCGATAGAGGTTATTACAGTCTTACACAC
The DNA here is from genome assembly GCA_963920635.1 of Pseudeuparius sepicola. Taxonomy (NCBI): domain Eukaryota; kingdom Metazoa; phylum Arthropoda; class Insecta; order Coleoptera; family Anthribidae; genus Pseudeuparius; species Pseudeuparius sepicola. Next base: position 103,136,406 of record OY987299.1, on the reverse strand, counting down.
AACCGTCCAACATTATTTTCATTGTTATTGAACCACATCACATTCTTGGAGTTGAAATTTGACAACCATTGGGCCCCTTATATGAAGATGTAACGATGTAACCTAGATATACATGGAAATCGATTGGATGAACCCTCTGGTTCTAAGTAGACAATGGCGTGCACCTCTACTCACACTTGCCTTATAAGCTATGTAATAAAATATAGGTTATCTAGGTTCATCAGAAGTAATGTTGGGAATCTGACAATGACAAAGAAAAAAATTGTTTTCATAGAACTACTGCGTTTTCTATAATATTTATAATATCATTATACTCCAGTCTGATTAAAAGAGAAAGTAGGTCAGTTTTGCGCAATGCGGCATTTGGATTGATGATCAAAAACAGAGTTGCCAAACGTGGCATATAGAGCTTTCTTTCCACGTCGAAATAAAATCCATAACCCCCGATTTCTGATCACTTGCCTCGTTGATATGGCAACCTCGAATTCCAATTCTGCTTCTGTCAGCTCTAGTGCCTCTGATTGGCTTAAACGTCGAGCGTGTCAAATATCTATTTTTAGAGGGTCCGCAATTCATGGGCGCATCACGTCGCGAATACCTTCTCCCGCGCATACTGAAGTGACCGCAGTTTTGCAATACGGCAGGGCATGAGTAATAATTACCTTAAAAATGCAGGAAACACATGGATCTAGTAAATCTGCGATAGAAGCTACACCTGGAAACCTTGAACCATTAAAAAAAACGAAATGGTTGTCATTTGACACCCGAAGAATATAAAATGATAATGAATGTTTATGAAGGAATTCTAGAAAAAAATATTAAAGAGACCTCTACAGAAGCCGTAGAATTGTGTAGTGTTTTCACCAAGGTGTCAGTGTCTACTGTCTACAGAGCAATGAGAAGAAAGGATAATGAAACTCCAAAACAACAGGCAATAAAAGAAACAAGAGGCAAACGAAAAATCTGCTTGGATGATGATATAAAATATGCGATCAGAAGGAAAATGCACGGTTTCTTTAATAGAAACGAAAATGTGACGTTAAAGAAAATCTCTGCTGAAATAGCAACAGACGAAAACATACCCAGTGTCTCGAGAGATATATTAATGAGAACTCTAAAAGAAATGAATTTTAAATTTCAAAAAAGGAACCGTAAGAGTATGCTTATAGAAAAAGATGAAACAGTATTATGGCGACGAAGATATTTAAAAGAGATAAGACAAATGAGAGCGGAAAAAAAGAAAATATATTACTTAGATGAAACATGGGTAAATGAAGGACATACGGTTCAAAAAGTGTGGCATGATTTAAATATTAAAAGCAAACGGCAGGCTTTTATGGGAGGATTTTCGACGGGCTTAAAAGCTCCAACAGGAAAAGGAAGAAGGTTAATAATAGGGAAGTTTCCTCTAATCGAATTTCGAGATAAAATGCTAATCAGCGGATGAAGTATCACCAAATTACACTACATATAACTTTCCTCAAAAGTGTTGCATTAATTAATAATTTGAAAATAAAATGAAGATTTTTTAAATCTTCATTCGGTTTGCCGACGGGGGTTTCTACGTCATAATAGTTCCCGAAGATTGCCGAACGCTAGCTCAGAAGAAGCAGAAATAAAAATAATTGGACATTGTGAAATATCCTTCAGCTGACAGGGGACAACATCAACATAACCAGCAAATCCAAACTTCGGACAGTTTTGTTTTTGATGATAGCTTGTGTCGTAGAAACATATTGTTTATTATTATCTTCTAGTCTAAACAATAATAAAGAAGAGGAAGGCAGGAGTATAAAGGATTAATTTTTCTACTTACTGTGGGGAAAGGTAGGTAGGAAATCCCAGATTAAATTATCTTAATGTAATTAATTTATTGGGTTTACAGCTTAGGTATATATTTATCGTTTCCAGGTACAAGTTTATCAGTATTATAGGTATTCTTGCAGTGTGTATAGGTTGTATTAGTAAGAGATTTCTGGTAAAATAAAAAATAAGCTCTAGTTTCTTTTTATCTGGCGCAGTGGGCACTGTCACAAACATTTTGTTAGTATTATCGGACGTAGGTATTTGTGCAATAGCTAACAAAGCACTTTTTCGTCATTGTGAAGAAATACACTCAAATATAACTCCTTTCAATGATTCTCAGTATTCTTCGTCGTCGAAATAGTCCACACTGTCCACAGTGGTGTGCACTGTCGAACGTCAAGCGTTTATTTATTATTACTCAGTTGTCAGATTTAATCGGGGTATGATATTACAAAGATGCTTTATGTTTATTTTAGTTTTACCAATCCTAAATTATTTCACTTTCATGTCACAACAGAATAGGTATTCTAAATATAAAATTATACTATGAAAAATCGATTATACATATTATTAAAAAGTAAAATATAACTAATGAAATAGGTATCATAGTTCAATCTGCTCGAAAACGCACAGCCTGACAACAGTGGAATTTCTAATCTAACAGTGGAACTTCTAATCTGGGCATCGTTCTGTGACATGCTTCACAGCGGTTTACGGCATAACCGATACAGCCAAGTTGGAAGAGGAAGAGATCGCAGAGTATGTTTACATAGGGAAAAACCTTGATATAACTATTGTGACGTAAATTTTTAAAAATCGCTCAAATTGGCGGGAAAACAGAAAGTGGATTTTCTCTCTAACAAGGCTGTAAAATAGCAAATTACATATACTACGATATTGTTGAAGGTAAAAAGAATCCATTGGCACTAAATTTAAAAAACCGTAAACTTCCCTATTATAGCACACATTGGAAGCTGTGACGGTTTTATGGAAGATGGATTACTAGTGTTTGAATCAAGAAAAACAGGAGATTATCATGAAGATATGACAGCTGAAGTATTTGAAAAGTGGATCGGAGGTATTATTTCACAAGTAGAAGAAGGCTCTGTTATTGTAATGGACAATGCACCATATCACAGCCATAGACTTGAACCACTGCCAACTTCAGCTTGGCGAAAACAACAGATTATTGAATGGCTGAAGAACAAAAATATTCCTGCTGAAGAATCAATGTTGAAAGTTGAGCTTTTAGATATTGCCAGACGTCATAAAAGTGATTACATGAAGTATGCTGTAAATGAGGCAGCAAAGGAAAAGGGTGTCCAAATACTTCGACTGCCACCTTACCATTGCGAATTTAACCCAATAGAATTAATTTGGGCGCAAGTAAAAGGAGAAGTTGCACGGACAAACACGACATTTAAAATAAACGACGTAAAACTATTATTTCAAAAAGCAGTAGCAAACGTTACACGAGACAACTGGATGAAGTGTATAAGCCATGTAAGAGGCACAAAGAATGTGGGAACTTGATACAAATGTAGATATAGAAGTGGAACCCTTGATGATAACCATAAATGCCAAATATAGCGATAGCAGCTGTTTAAGCTCGGATGGGGATGAGTCATCAGAAGAGGATTAGTGTGTACCTTTGGTCTAGTGGTGTCCAGTAATAGTAGTGCGTAATAAATATGTGGGTCGCAATATTAATAAGTAAAGTGCAATGCAGGATTAATGTGTTTCTTTGGTGTATAGGTATTTTACGTTTTCATATTCTATTTTCTAGGATATGTATTTTTTAGTGTTGGTTCCTTCATATCCTGTCATTTTTGCCTTACTTAAACCCTTTATAATTAAATTTTTTTAGAGTTATTTTATTTAGGGCATTTATATTTTGCCTTCTTATCCCATCCTATCCTGGCAAAGATTGGACTCACACCTTCCCGAGGTCTTTGCCGAACAATAATATGTTTACGGACAGAAAAATAATTTTAAAAAATACTTAGATGTATTATTGGCCAAGTTGAGTCCACTTCACTTCCTACTACATAATCCTTTAAAGCCAACACAACCTAACTTAGTGTTTTAACTCTTTCAGGTTAGAGTATAAAGCTAGGTCAGGTTATTATTAGCAAAATGATGGTATTATTCTATACTATTTATATTTTGATAATTTTGATCATTTAGGCCATTTAGGGAATTTTAAACAATATGGGGACGCCCATGGTGGCTTTCACAGAGATAAAGGGCGAATTCTAGACTGCGCATGACTGACCTACTTTCTATTTTATTCAGACTGGAGTATAGTTAAAGTTAACTAACTTCAATTGAAGTATATCACCAATACTGGGTCACACTTTTCTCCGGCTAGGCACCTGCATGGTGAAATACAGTGGATATCCGTGAAATGATTTGACAGATCTTACATCACCCTTTACATGATGTTTTACCACAACCTTAAAAACCCATAAAAGTGAAATGTTGTTTGCCTCTAGAATGTATAGTAATGAAAACTGTGTGACACATTATATATTTCTTCATAGAGTTTTTTATGCTGTTCAGCTACTATAAAATTGAATATACAAATTAATTTTATTTGAGATTTTATTTTGCTTTCACCTTCCATGAAAATGGAATATACCTTTTTTAACAACCAGGGAACCAGAGATACTTTAATTCAAAAGCAAATCAACTTTTAGTTACTTGAATTGGAGAAATAGGCCCATTTCATCGATTGGTCAGATTGGACAGTTGATCACTGTGAAAAATCACTGGTTTGCAACGCGTAATTTGGTACATAAATAGGAAATAAACTATTCAGCAACACTGCACCATCGTGGCCTGCTACCTTTTGATTCCAAATACAAACATAAAAAAATTATACCTTTGTCACTTATTCTCTGTAGCACCTTCCTCTATCTTGTCTTTCCTCTCTTTTCCATCCTTCTTTCTAAGCAAACTTAAACTGCTTTTGGGATTTGCTAACGAATAGGTTTCGGCCTCAAAAACTGGTGGGTATTCGAGCCCTGGATAGTCTGTGTGCGGCCTGATCTCCATGTTGAGCGGGTACACCTCGGGTGTGGTCATGGGAGGTGACTTCTCTAAAGAGTACATGCTTTGGGACATCGAGATTGACTGTGGAAGAAAAAAGTCAGTGGAATAGCAATAAATCACAAATCCAGGTGTTGTTGTTTGTTTCTCAGCCGAAATGCTATAGTCTTTCTTCTTTAAATAGATAATAATTATTTAAGACATGATCATGTTAATTTTTATTTATTGTAATTTTGGAGACATTAAATTATCATCTTATTAGAAACATACCATTAATGATGCGTAGCATTTATGGACTGCTTTACTATAATTTTTTTCTCTAGGCCACAGTCAAAATTAAAACTGATTATTACAAAAGGTATCAAGAATTTTGATTTGGGATAAGTCAAAGGACCCCGCACACTTTCTTAGTAAAATCCGGCTCCCGTTAATTTTGCTAATTTTTTTATATGTTATTCTACACATCATTCAGATCAAGTCCCCATGGGCAGAAAGCCCTAGGACCCCAATAAGGTTCAGAGATACAGGGTGTTCACGAAATATTGGAGACCCGCCCTTAACTTTCTTATTTTTGACCAGAGAAAAAAGTCTTTTATATAAAAGTTGTAGAAAATTTTCTCTACTTCCCAACGCCGTTTTCAGAAAGAAAATCGAACGTCGCATTTTCAAGGTAGAGACCTAAATGTGTTTTTTTTTTTAATGGAACACCCTGTTTGTTAACGTATGGCTAAAATACCGATCTTTGAAGGTTTGTACAGGGTGCTCACGAAATATTGGAGACCCCTTATTTTTGACCAGAGAAAAAAGTATTTTATATAAAAGTTGTGTGTGTTCTAGTGATGGGTAAATGTCCGGTCACGATGTTTTCGTGACTGACCGGACGCAAGTGGACAAATTCAAAAGTTGCAAAAAAGTGTGCCATTCGATCGGTCATAATTTTCATATCAAATGGTATATAATACTTATATAAATATAGTTACAGGAAAGTATTTCTCTTATAAATTGTAAATAATTGAAGATTCAATCTGTAACTTTCGAACTTTCATACATATGGTTCTACTCGTTTTAGTATACTATTTTTGATTTTGATTTCTAGATCCGTAAACTGTAAATTTACCCAGTACAATACTAGGCAGTATGTTAATGTTGTATGATGGTTGTTTTGTTGAAAAAGTCTCAAATTATACTTTGTTGGATTTTGGCAATCTTATTCCTTATTATTTGTTTTACTATTGTTTATTGTTATTATTCCATTATTTATTTATTATACAGGGTGTTCGAAAAATAGACGGAGATATTTTAGAGGGTGATTCCCTGTTAAGAAATATGAAAAAAAGTTTCTATAAACATGGGTCCGGAAATGCAGAGTTTTCAAGATACAGGATGTTAAATAAAAAAAAAATAAAACATGAAATTATTAATGTCTTAAAAATTATTTACTCGATTCTGTTGAAATTTGGCAATGTTATTTCTTGTATTAAGAGGCTAATTTCGCCCTAACTAGATTAAATTTATTAAGTCCAGTGGCGTCCCGGGAGGCACCTTAGCGAATATTATTATCAAAAAAATGTACGCCACTACCTTTTTTGTAACTTTAATATTTTTTGTTTGATTAAGCATCTAAAAATACAACTTCTTTCCCTCTTGTATTGTTTTCCTATCTCACTTCGTTTTCGAGAAAAAAAAATAAAAACCGTTTTATTGCATGTCACTGGACAAAATTGGTTGTAGTGTACTTTATGTTATGATATTGGAAAAGTTGCAATAACACTCTTTCCTAGAAATGCTTTTGATTATTTGTTTTCCAAGGCACTTGTGATTTTTTTTTGCAAAAATTGATAAACCAATTTTGTCCAGTGACATGCAATATATTTAACATCCTGTATCTTGAAAACTCTGCATTTCCGGACCCATGTTTATAGAAACTTTTTTCATATTTCTTAACAGGGAATCACCCTCTAAAATATCTCCGTCTATTTTTCGAACACCCTGTATATACATTTACTAATCTTATCCTAATCATGCTGCTTTTACTTTCCATTTCCAACAAGACCAATAAACTGAGTAAACTAAGTCAATCATAAGGTATGAAATGTGAAAGTTCCAAAAAAATTGGCGGGAGATTTAAAATTTGGTCAAACCGGTCAACTTGACCACCTGGAAAAGTTGCTTAAGGACCTGATCGCCGAATGTTGTCTGACCTGTAAATGACCGGTAATTGTCCAGTCAAGATGACCGTGACCAGTTGACTGCTATTAAAAAAAAAGTTAGGTCTCTACCTTGAAAACGTGACGTTCGATTTTCTTTCTGAAAATGGCATTTGAAAGTAGAGAAAATATTCTACAACTTTCATATAAAACACTTTTTTCTCTGGTCAAAAATAAGAAAGTTAAGGGGGTCTCCAATATTTCGTGAACACCCTGTATCTCTGAACCTTGGGGTCCTAGGACTTTATGCCCATGGGGACTTGATCTGAATGACGTGAAGAATAACATATAAAAAAGTTAGCAAAATTAACGGGAGCCGGATTTTACTAAGAAAGTGTGCGGGGCCCTTTAATGACCCACTGTATTAATGTTAAAATAATGACTCAGTAATGGAGAAAAGATAAAAATGGTAACATTGTTAGAAAATATTTAGTCGAAAAACAACTGTAGTTCAGAGATTCTGTTATCCAGGGAGTTTCTGGATCAGTACAGAAATTTTGAGTAGGGGTACAGTTGAACCCCCTGGCACATGCCTATAAAGTAATTTTCTTAAAAAAGCTGAAAAATAAAATTTGTCTTCTACAATTTTTTTAAAAGGTTTTGGGGCCACTGACCTTCCTTGTTCCCACCGCAATAATAATTTAAAGTCTGTAATGTTGCCTCACTTCATAAAAACTGTAATCATATTTTAAAATATTAAATAATATAATTATTTATAGCAAATAGCAATTTTTAAAAGTTGTGTCTCATTTATTTTCGAGTTAAAAAATATATTCATGGGCCTGCTCCAGCTGGTACTTTTTTGTTTTAAAGTAGAGTTGCCAAATGTCCGGACATTTATTTTCACAGAAATGTCCAGCCAATGTGTCCGTAATATGTCCGGACATTTATCAGACATTTATAAAATAAGCTAAAAACATCAGCATCCTATTGGATTTAAGTAGAGCTTTAAAACGATATATTATTTATATATGTTTTTAAAATTTTAAATAAAACTAACAAAAGACACTTTGTGCATACTTTGATGTGCTTCGTCATGCGTGTAGCATATTTAAGATAAGTCTTCTTGCAGAATTTGCAAATTCCATATGTTTGATTGTTTTTTTTTTTGGACTTTTTGGAAGTAATTCTTTATTATACCACTTCTTTTACCCATTAATAAAAGGAAATATAAGAAAAAAAACACACACACAGCAGATATCTTATGGAGGGAAACCCTTCCAAAACGTGTTGTTATAAAAAATTAAACAAATTTGAGGTTAAGTTTCGCTTCTTCTATTTAAAATATTTTGAAATTTATTGGACACATTCGAGCATTTTTGAATGTGTCATGTCCATAAATGTCCGTGCTCGGACATTTATGAGCGGTCACAAATAAGTGTCCGGCAACACTATTTTAAAGTAAATATTTTTTAGGGTGACTACTGCATGACTGATTTATCATACCCAAAAATGTTAAAGTTCCGCTACAAAAACTTGACTCACGCCGTGTATTGCCCTTACACTGCTCAAAAGCCATACACAATTTTGAATTTCATATTTTACATCATAACCGATTTCATATGATGACGGCGCCGGATGCCCCTTTCCTTGCTCGCATGATTACGCCTGATTTCAACCGCAGTTATTCCGCTGTCCCCCATGCTTAGTTTATAGGAAAGGTTAGGTTATTCCCCCACTCTTAAACACAACCAAAGGCAGTCCCTTTGCACCGGCAACATCGCGCGACGGTGCCGCTCTCACCAGCTGGCCTTCAGCTTGATGCCAGTGGCGTATCACAGGTGTTGGAAACCGAAAAGAAAGTAAAAACACAAACAAAAATGCAATGCACCAATGTACTCCACAAAATTCCGTTATTTCATTGCATAAACATTAAAATGAAGAAATAACCGAAATCAGCCAACATAAATATAGGCCATAAACAAAGAACATACTAAACAAGTCTGTGTGCACCTATGGCTGGAGGAGCCAAATGTTTAGGGAATTACTAAATCGCCAATTCACATGTAAAGGCTACCAACTTTAATTCAGCCCTCCGTCCCCTTGCCTCTCACCCCCCCCCCTTCCCTTATAAGCCGTCGAATGTCCTAACCTTCCTATAAACTAACCTTGCTGTCCCCCTTCTTTCGAATTATGTTTATTAGTGACCAGGCCAAAGAAATATTTTGTTTAATTATTTACAATAAAAAGTTTGTACTATTTTGCTTGTGCTTTTTATTTGATTACTAAAATAAATTGAATTAGCTTTACTCTAGCTGAGTGAACTGCACAACTTAAAAATTACATTACAAATCTAGACTCAATATTTATTGACATCTAGAATAAATTGTACTGTAAACAGCCACTTTGTGACTAGAATAAAAAATGAACATAAACATGAAATTCCCGCAAAAAAACATTATTCAACCAGTATCTTTGGTTTGCTTATCTGGGCCTCTGTAGGTATGTCATTAAAATTGTGTTTATGTGGGTCTTCTTGCTCATTAAATGAGTCTTCTAAGTATGTAGGCTTTATCTTATGTTTGTGTCCTAAAATACCACGCATTTCGCCAAGATATGGATATACGATCTACTCTTTGAGAGGGAAGTTTCGACAAATTCAATTGCATTTTTACGTACTGACTCGGCACTATGATATACAAAAAAACATATTATTATAAGGTACTTATCATTCATATTATTCTAATTTTTAATAATAGGGTACATGACAATATTTTTTAATTGCTCTAAAATTGTACTCAGTTTACAGTAGATGCATCAACATAACACATAATAAATGAAACAACGGCTTTTGACCCTTATTTATTTATGATAATTAAAGACGAAGTTGCACGATTTTGTTCGGGCTAAAATCTACAGTTTCGTCATTCTATTGTCCAGAACGCCAAACGTGGCAACTCTGTGCCTCTCAGGAGAAATGGAACTGCAACGTTGCCGGTGACCGTTTGCAATAATTCGTGGAACAAAGGCAAATTTTACTTTTGTATTCAAATGACTCTAGCTTGCCTATGAATATCTGTTACTTAATGTATTGCAACCTTTGAGCTATAACTAACGCAATTGCACAAAAAAAATGTTGGCACATAAAGACTTTTTATTACGAATATGTTCCGTATATTAACTCCTCTATAGCAAAATTGTTTATGCTGCACATGCTGGAAACTATCTCCTTCATCTCTCTCACGTGACACTTTGATTAAAATATCTACATACGGAACATACTATAAATATTCAGGAAATATAATATGAAAAATTTCGCGTATGTGGCAACGGCACCTACCCACCTAGGCATCTAACCATATACATGTCATTTAACCACATGTCATCTAACACATGTATGGTTTTCTGATCGGCAGTTGACATCCCGTCATGCCAACTGTCATTCCGTATGTCGCTAAATCAAAACCTTAGTAGATAATATCTGTGCGAATTATTATAATTTGTTATTGATATTTATTATTATATATTGTTTGCGTAGTTATTGTGTTGTTAGTTGTGTAGTAAGGAGGTCCGTTAGTGTAAGGTATCATGGACCTGAAAGTGCAATCCGTAATTTGCCAAAATTGGATGCTTTCTTGGTAGCACAATTTTTCTCTAATAATCCGATTTTCGCGTCTGCCGAAATTCATGCGATAAAACTGCAAAGGTTTGTACCTATATGTTGTAGTAATAGTAAAGTATTACGAGTTATTAATAAAGCGAGAACTTGAAGGCTATAAAGGCACCATTTTAGTGCTTAAAAATAATGAACTGGGCCCAAATTCCGTAGCTACCTAGGCCCAAACTTGCCAAAAAAATTGCAGAAAAACGCTACTGAATATTTACGAAAAAACACTTCTTGACTAAATGTGGTTTCACAGGGCATCCTAATCTGGGGGTTTGAGGTTAGAATTTTGACATTTCAACTTTCCTTGCATCTTTCACCGCAGATTAAGGTAATGTATCAGAACACTTCAGTGGCATCGCCATATTGCCAAATTGTCTTTATAAAACACTTGTGACGTCATAAGTGCTTTCCCGTCAATTTTTGAAGAAAGTCTAATAACTTGCTAAATATGTAAATATATATATTTTAAATAATCATAGGGTCTTAGGCAAGTGTCCAGGAATTGTTTTATCAAGTTTGTAAAATTTCGTCAAGTACCCTATTACCATTAAGTAGAAGATGTGAGTGCCTTCACCATTAATATTTATACTAATCTGATATCCATCAGATTTAGATGCCATTATTATATTAATATATACTTTTAATTTATTAAAATAAACTCTTTAATGGCATAACAACTTATTTTGAAATGAAAATGACAAATTTTTAGGTTATTATAAATGTATATAAACGTAAATAGTCGCTAAATGCAGCAAATTTGGCAGTGAAAAGAGAGAGAGCATTAACTCATCTCCCGACCTGGGTTAATACCGCATGTAAGGTCAATGTTTAAAGACATCAAGAAAGGCTACTTCATGACATCATTCATTATAACCAAAGCCACGTGAGCGACGAAAGTAAATATCAGTAATTAACAATCCATCACATGAAATCAGCTCATGTTTGAAGAGTTATTGACAATAATTCGTTTCAAAGGTTAAATTAAAAGTTAGATGTCACATTTGGCAAATAAAATTTAGGCAGTAGGTGATAGGTAAACTCTGTTCAACAAATGTTCACACCTACGTCACAACTCCCGTTCTTGTCTTACTCATGAATATCGGTTGTATATCCATGAGTCAGACAAGGATGGTAGTTGTGACGTAGGTATGGACATTCGTTGCACAGAGTGTACTTTGGTGAATCGATAACAAACACAACTGCTCACCTGCGAAGTCGAACTAGATGGCAAGCTCAGATCATTTCCTGAGCTGTGCTTCCTAAAAATTGCCCTATGCAACTTCGGACTGCCCAAAAACGTCTTCTCCTTCTTCTCTCCCTTTCCACCAAACATCTGCTTCAATTTTCTTCCTTTCGACTGTTTCTCCTTCTCGTCCAAATTTAATTCAAACGCGAATTTCGGCTTCGACTTGCTATCCTGCGATAGTGGCAATGATATTGGAGTATATTGAATTGCTGATTTTAATTTAATTTTTGTGGTTGATGAATCTGATACCTTAGCAGTCTTCCTTTCTGAAAAACTGCGTTGCTTCTTTATTTTCGTTAGTTTCTTCGGAGTATCGTGGTACATCGTGTCGTCTAGTGTACGATTCTGTGCGAACTGCACGTCATTAACCATTTCTGGGCAATAAATCATCTCGTATGACCGTTCCTTAAACAAATTCCTATCAGAGGCATACTCTGTTTTTGACAGATCATACTCGGGAGTCTTATGTGTTCGAGGCAAGCTCCTATTTGCCTTTTGTTCAAATTTCATTGATTTAGGGTAAGTAGATGGTTTACTATTGTCGAATTCACTGTCCTTGTGATGACTTTTCTTTAGAGAACCAAGGCGCTTGCCGAAACAACTGCTCGAGTCTTTTTTCTCTGGGGTTGAAGCAGATCGGCTTGGCATTTTTGGACTTTCAGTAGATTCGCTTGCTGATGACGAATGTTTCGGACGAATAGGAACTTCACCTGGAACGGAATATTTCTATAAATAGACTGATTCTCGGAGCAGAATTAAGGTATAGTTTATCCTTTGTTTATGCATACTCTAGTTAGCTAATGTCACTGACATAAGGATATAATAGAAATATAGTAAATACATAATTAGAATCCCGGGAATAATCAATGTTGCAAGATTAAGTATGCCACACGACCTTGAAACTTCATCTAATACGTGGTAACCGGATTCTTATTTCGCATTCGACCTCGACTGACCTCAAATCAGTGTTACCGGTGCATTACAAAATAGTAATATCACAAATCATATGCGAGTTTGGAGTTTATTTTTAGATGAGTTTTTGCTTTGCTAGCCGTTAGTGTTGTTTTTGTTTTTATTATGACTCTCCTTCGAGGGTATCTTCTAATCCCTGGCGGTTTAAACTACACAATTCATTTATTTCAGCGAAGTGACTAAAAGGGCAATTTAATTTTGATAAGCTCAGTGATACCTACTATTACTAGCGAATGTAAGTAGAGGCGCAGCCTTATAAATGTTTCCACTAGGCATGAGAAATGAGAAAGAAATCAAGAATTTCGGGTAAGTGATTGTCAAAGTGGTATTAGTTAAATAAGGTATAAGTATGATTGTGTTATTGTAGAAGAATCTCGTAGTGCTTTTTTACATTAGTTTATTACACTCCTTTATCTTAACCGAGAACCAAAACTTTGATTTAATTTAATTTTAAAGCTTCCCCGGAGTCTTCAGGTGAGGTTCTGATGCTTCCCGGGCCCCCGAAAAATCGAGCACTAAGAAAAAAAAACACACAATTGCCAACAGTGGCTTCAGACGATTTTCCGTCGGTTTCGTTGATTCTACAGCTGTCCCGTTTCTCGAAAGTGGTTAATTGTGAATCGGGAAATTCTCTTAGACATCAGATTTTCGAGGTTCTTTTCAGTACCAGAGTAAAGTACGACACCCAATTAAGAGATTTACCACCTTAATTTTTAGAACGGCTCTATTCTAAAGACTTCTAAAGACTTTTGCCAAAAAAGCCGCCAATATCCGCGGGCAGGGTTGTAAGATTTTCCACTATTATTCATGCAATACAGGGTGATTCACGTAAGTGGTTCATTAGAAGTTTACGGGGAAGGAGTGCGAATTTTGATTTGAAATTTTGGTTACTTACATAACAGGTTGTAAGCTTTCCTTCTAAAATATTTTCAACTTCCGATCACTTCCGGTTATACCGGAAGTCGATAGCAACTTTGTTATTTCAAATAGAACACCCTATATATTATTACACCATTTGGTTCTCTATTAAATTCCAAATCTTTTTTCTGAATATAATGTGTACCCTATTCCTAACCCTTTTCGAGATATTCGCAAATTTTTGATTTTTTTTGAGTGTTGCAGCCATCGACGATGATAACTTTGAAATTTATGAATCTGGAAAACTGAAATTTTTAAATGTCGTTGGCGAAAGTCAACTTTATTAAACGGTTTGTATGCCATTTCAAAATATTGTACAGGGTGTTCGGGAAAAAATTCCCAATATCAACATCGAAAAATTGAAAAATCTCATTTTTTCAAATGGAACCCATATTTTTTTATTGCACCATTGAAATGCTTGTGAAAAGATAGTTCAAAAAGATATAACACACTATATGTCTAAATAAAGCGCTTGCTTCGTTATTACGCAAAATACGTATTTTTTCTGCTCTGTATCAACAAAGATGCCATTTCTCAAGGAGTGTCACATTATAGGGGGCCATGGAAAATGAAATAACGCAATTATATGACAAGGTGAAGGGCTATTTAATAATATTTTTTCCCTGAGAACCAACAATACAAAATTAAATAATACTAACAATTAGATAATAATAGGTATACTATAGAAGAAAAAAACAAGAAACTACATAGGTATAAGTAAAACACTTTATTCATATTATGCTATTTACTTGTTACGTATTTACATTTTCTTGTCTTTGTTTGGACCTTGCCATGGACTATGAAATTTCGTTCGAACTTTCTGAATTTTCTTTTCGTCAAATTTGGTAAATGTAAATGTTTTCCATTAAAAACTCTAATTATTGTTCTTTCTAAAATTCTTTTACACTCTCCACGAGTGTAAAACATATTCAAAATATTTTCGTTAGAATAGTTAATTTGAGCCATTCTTGTCAACAGTTAATATTTTATTGTTTGGAACATAATAAATGACAATCATAAATGAAAAATCCATGGCCGCCTATTAGAAAAGGTCCGTTGTTTCTTGATATGGAGCAGCAAAAATACGTATTTTGCGTAATAACGAAGCAACCGCTTCATTTAGACATATAGTGTGTTATATCTTTTTGAACTGTCTTTTCACAAGCATTTCAATGGTGCAATAAAAAAAATATGGGTTCCATTTGAAAAAAATGAGATTTTTCACTTTTTCAATGTTGATATTGGGAATTTTCTCCCGAACACCATGTATAATATTTTGAAATGGAATACAGACCATTTAATAAAGTTGACTTTCGCCTACGACAGTCCAACATTTCAGTTTTCCAGATTAATAAATTTCAAAGTTATCATATTTTGGTTGATGGCTGCAACACTCAAAAAAAAACAAAAATTTGCGAATATCTCGAAAAGGGTTAGGAACAGGGTACACATTATATTCAGAAAAAAGATTTGCAATTTAATAGGGAACCAAATGGTGTTCTATTTGAAATAACAAAGTTGCTATCGACTTCCGGTTTAACCGGAAGTGATCGGAAGTTGAAAACAAAGTTGCTATCGACTTCCGGTATAACCGGAAGTGATCGGAAGTTGAAAATATTTTAGAAAGAAAGTTTTCAACCTGTTATATAAGTAACCAAAATTTCAAATCAAAATTCACACTCCTTCCCGTAAACTTCTAATGAACCACTTACGTGAATCACCCTGTATAAGGCCAACCTAAGAGCGCAAAATTTACTGTTTTTCGCACTGTAACTGGCAATGACGGCGTAAGGCAATGTTACGTAATAAGATGTTATATTTGCCGTCACTTACACCTTTGAAGTTATGGATGGCTTTCAAACCGTGAGAGAGGTGAGGGGTAATTGCAACGTTGTCAATTGAACTCATTTGCGACCGCATGTGTTGGAACGATTTCAAGGGCCGCACCTTTACCTAATAAGTAAGTAATATAAAAATAAATAAATAAATGATAATAATAATAAATAGTAAGGAATGTAAGAAACTTGTTTTGGAATTTCTCAAAGTACCTATAACCTACCGGACCAAACTGAATGAAATTTATTTATTCTTGTTACATGTCATTCTGGCTACACTTGTTTTTACATATTTAATCCCTCCCGCCTATTTTGCATTCTTCTATTCACATGACTATAGGCATCAAATCTAGATGATGTACCTAAATAATGAATGTAGCCTTTTTACAAACAACCCCAATCAAGATGACAAAATAGTGCCTGACTTGGTTTAATTATTTAATTTAATTCACAGTAACATCAGTTAATTTTTCGTTCGAGATTTCACAGAATCCTCACGTACTGAATCAAAGTGGCTTATCATGGCTAACTTAAGTTGTGAAATAACTAAAATTTCATTTAAATATCATTCATTGCGTTCTGATACAGCTTTTTACAATTTTAAACTTTGACGTCACTCGATTCTGCTCCCGATTGAGACATCTGCTTGGACCTACATGGAACACTGTAATCAAATTTCGGTTTGTTGATTCTAATCTGAAACATTTCGTTTTAACTTTTGAAACTCAGTTATAATAAGTTTTTGCCTTAAAATCTGCCAAGGAAGCTTCCTTTTAAGTTGCTTGTAAAAAAGTAAGATTGGCATAAAGTGGTTTCTCTTCAAATGTTCAGGGTGGCCCGAAAATGTAAAAGTCTGAAAATGGCACCTAGATTTTCAATTTTAGAGAGAAATATTAGTATTAGTAAATAGAGTATTTGGATTATTTTTCTTTGTTTTCAAGTTGGGTTCTTAGTTTTTAATTTTTCTTGTTGTGGACTCTTTTGCTAGGTTTAAAGTTTTGTTAGATATCCATTTTTTATTATGTTTTATATATATATATATATATATATATATATATATATATAACAATTGTATCATGATTGTATGTTTCTTTAAATAGTCCTTATACAACGAAAAGAATAATGTTAATGCAAAAGTATCGAGTGTTGATTTTAAGCCGCAAAATTAGAGAAATATTCTAAATTATCTGTAGTTGCAGATTTTGCAGAAAGACAAAGTTGCATATTTTGAGAAAGATGTTTGGTCAATAATTTTATTGTCTAAAATAATAGTTAAACAAAATAAAATAAGATTTTAAATGTCAAATTTTGCACCTCTTCTAAGCAAAAACCAACTTTTGCAAATAAAATAATACTATTATGTCAATCAATGCAGGGAAAGAAGCAAATAAATATTATGCATAAGAAATGGAAACATTCTAAAATACAGAAAATATTTATTAGTTTGGCATATCATTTCATATTTTAGCCGGAGTGGATAAAGTTATAGCGTTGACTAACATATTAATAAAAACTGCTCACGGCTGTCATGTTTGAGAGTTCTCTACATTGTTGACCATATAGGCGCCATCTACTTCTCAGAATATGAAGTTATAGCCGTGAGAAGTCTTACTAATACATCAGTCAACGGTTATAGTCTAAGAGCTGGTTACATACAGTGTGTCTACTTTTGAGTGTATACAAATCCATAAAAAAATAATATGCGAGTTATTTACAAACACCCTTTTTTGCTCAAAAGGTCTTCAAAAAAGCTTCTTCTGGCATTTTTATTTTTATCAGAATGCAAATCCAGGGACGGCTACGATCTTTCTTATACCCCCGTTTTTTTCAAATACCATTTAGCGATTTTTTATTTAAAATCTGACATCACAGCGTTAATCAAGACACTCTAAAACCCCCATATACAAAATTTGAACAAAAAATAAAGGGGGTGTTTGGTTCTACACTGTGTTAAAGTTGAGGAAAATAGGGACTTTAATGGCTAATGGCAAGTCAAGCGTGCCATGGAATTGTTTTGCATTTACAGTTTAATTCTCATCATAAAATTTTACCAGGCATTTTTGTGAATCCGTTAAGGTTCCATGACATGTTTTTTTTTTCGTTTGGTTCGCTATATGCACTAACCTCGATCTAACATTCAGCTTAAATCAAAGGTTTTCCATTTCGGTACATAGTATACCCTATACTTACTGTTGTAGATCCAAAATAATTATTGTTAGAACTTTTTTTATAGATAATATAATACACTGTGGAACATTTCTTGTTGGGGTGATATTTATTGAGATATTTAACTGTTTTGATTAAAATGAGAACTAAATTTTCTTTTCCAAAGTCTGTTTAATCTATCATGCCAGATTTGTTGCTTACATAATTTTTTATTACATGCCATGCTATTAAAATAAATCTATGTTCCCCTATGTTAAGATATTTTACCTTTATTTTTCGCAAGTAGTCCTGACTCCCAACTTTATTAGCAGCAAAAGAAAACAAACTATATAGATTATTAAAGTAAGCAAAGAAATTATTTCAATAAAAATAAGCAGGGGTAAAATGAGACCTGGTATGGAAAAATAAAGTATAAATGAATGAAGGGATGGCGAACAGGAACAGCAGTTATAAGCAAACAACATTGCAAACAATTTTCATTTTTAACTTTTTTCATATTTCAAAAAACAAGAAATTTAGGGCGGTTTAAAACTTTTTAATTGTTGTCCATTTTACTCGATATTTTCACAGGTGGCTATGGACCACAACTTTCTTGGTGATGAAAGAAGGCTATAATAGTTATAGATCACACATACTGCTGATTATTTCTGACATTTCTGAATTTGGCTCTTTATTTCCGATTTTCACACATCCCTTACACACTTTAGAAAATTGAATATTCAAAACAGATAAATACTTTTGTACAAAATATAATAAATAGGGTGCACTCACCATAAACCACATCTGGCTCGATCATCTTCAAATTAAACTGCATCTCCTCCACCACATGGTGAGGATTTAGCTTCCGCTCTTCACTTTGTTTGAACATCAGCTGCTCTAAAGTCATACATCCCGTGAAATTTTCATTCTCCCTCTTAAAACCACCCTTGGTGGGAAAACTCTGTCCACTATACTCTGATATATTGCACAAACTTGGATTGCTTGCATGCATGAAATTTATTGGTTTCATCTTCGATTTCTTCACACCTTCTGTCAAATTCGGCACACTCGCATTCACGCTTTGCGTCGGCGCGAACAGCGGAATGTGTGATGTGAAATTTCCCGTCGTTACACTACCAGAGGAGGCGGTCGTGTGAATTTTGCGATATGAACGAAATTGTGCTGTAGGAACGGGTAGCGAATGCTTGGAATGGCTACCCGACATATTAAAAAACCATTTGCGATCCAGACTCGTGCTTGCGCCATGACCAATTTCACCTTTTTTCGAAGAAAATTTCTTGAGCGAACCAAATTTTTTCAACGAATCACTTCTGTCAGAAGCACTTTTAGATTTTTCACTATCCGAATCGTCTGACTCTGAATACAAACACCCATCGCTATTTTTAAAATTGTCGTTATGCAAACATGCTGCTCGTATCAAGTCGATCCACGATTGTAACGTGTCACCGTCCTCGGCAGAAAAATAGAAAACGGTACCTGTGTGGTATACCTTAAAAGCGTTAGATCGTGACTTGACCTCGTTTGCAATCCCTACTGTAAAACCAGACAGGAAGATAAGGCAGGCAGCTCGAGAATCGTCCACGTTTTTGTAGCCGTACAGGGAGTTGGCGAGCAGCACAAACCAGCGCTTCTCCCAGCGAACATTTTGGTTATGTTTGTCCCGCAGTCGCTGGAAGAGATAGCCTTGGATGCTGGCCGGTGTCAGTTCGCTCACTAGTACCTTGCGACGTTCTGAAAATGAAATGATATGCTTGAACCACTTATCTTTAAATAGTATATGAAAAGTTTTGATTTGGGTAAAGTGAAAATCTATATCGATACTAAACAAGGTTCCTGCATTAGGAGAGCTAAGTAAAGGTCTCTTCGCATACAAAATCCCCACCTCGGTCACATCAGATTGTCAACCAGTTTCATTAAGTAGTGAGAAGAGCCCAACTTTATTTAAATTAATTAAAGGTGTAAAAATACCTAACCTTTAAATAATAATGATAACAATAATCGAACTTGGAATGGCTACGGGCAATATAAACATTTGTAATGAATTTTAAAGTGAAAATAGTATAATGTGCAACAAGTTAAGACTTATCGCATATTGTGAGTGCACAAGTTGTGGAACGAGGCGAAGCCGAGCGCCTTCAAGTGCATGGGCATGCAATATACATTGTTACATTGCTTAGCAATTTGTACACTATAATTTGTGCATGACCTGCAATTTGAGCTTCAATTATATAAAATCTGGAAAAAATGTTCATGCGTACATTGCTTTTGCTGCCTTTGATAATACTTAACACAGGCATACTTTATAAAAAAAAAAGTCAATTATTTTGTTGATATCCTCACATTAGTATAGAGATGGTGTAGAGATGAAGTATCGACAATATTATATTCAATATTGAAATTATTAAACTCAGGTAAAATCCATTCTAATTATTGTAATTCATATTACTCATCATGCTTTACTAAATGTCGCTAAAGTTGCAACAATGATGTTTTAACACTAAACCACCCTGTCGTTTTTTTTTTCGTCATGTGGCGCCAGTGGCGATCGCTTGAAACAGCACTATGCACAGGTCTTTAATATAGTGTTGGTCCAGGTAAAACTGGGTATACTTTGTGAACTTGACATTTACCAGCCGCAAAGATAAATAATTATTAGTCGCATAGTTTTGAACGATTTCAGCTTGCGTTTTTATATACCTACTTTTGATAATAATTGTAGAAAAAATAGTGTATGCAATTCGTGTGCAAAGCGCTTTGCACCCAAATGAAATATTTTGACTCGGCCTTTAATACTGTCAAAATACTGTTATTTTCGTGCACTAAAGTACTGCTTTGCACACTAGTTGCATAAATTACTATTTTCTCTTTCAACAACTTCTAAAATAATAACAGCAATATTTTATTGTCAAAAGATTTATAGAAAAATATTGTGACATTGCCAGTAAAAAGGGAATAAAAGAGCTGCAAGTATGTAACATATTTAAAATTAATTTATGAAGTTTGTTTTAGACACATTGTAATAACTTAACAATTGTCAAGTAAAAGCAGTTTTTTTATTCACTTGACCCATTACCAATTAATTTATTATTATAGCACCAGTTACGTAACTTGGAAAGAACCTCAGTAGCAGCAGCAGTAAGCTGTATAAAATAGGGCTGTTCACAATTTTTTTTATTACCTTACCGGAAAAATATAGTGTCCAATTTGTATGTGTGCAAATATTACATTTTTTGTGAAAGTCCCTCTATGATAAATAAACTATTGTATGTTTGGATTAATCGCGCCGCTCCTGAGGCGTGACGTCACCAGTCCCTACGTTCGCTGGCTGCTCTGGCAGATATCCGCATAGACACACCTCACGGCGCGTGGACCGGTGCTTCCGTGCTTTGTTTTTCGCTAGTCTGCTACAGCCTACAGCTGTTTATATTTGTGTTACAAGTAGTAGTTTGTAAAATTCTTACTCTGTAGGAGATATAACAAAAATGGATCAAGCAGAGAACTAGAAAACCACAATGGGAGGTCGATATAAACATTACAAATATTTTTTAGTTCCTGAGTGTACAAGCACTAGTATAAAAAATCCGTACATCGAATTCATTTAACATACAAGAGATTTGTAATATGTAGATTTAATCTTATGCTCGGGGGTAATTTTTGCCTTTAGGTAACATATATGTTGGTCTCTTTTTTAACATTTGTACAAAATGAAATATGAAATGGGCATCTATAATAATTATTAATAAATTCAATAAAATATGAGATAGGTTTTTCGTAGAAACAGACAAGATGCGCATATTTTGACAAGAAAATCGCAGTAAAAGATTGTCTCGGGATTTCCGCGAAAAATGTCTAGTTTTTATTAAGTACCTATATTCTAAGTTTTAGACGTATTCTAGTAAATTAAATAAAATCAAACTTACTTTTTAAGCTTAACATCTCACATCTCGGCACTTATAAAGTCTTTGTTATTATTGAAATAATCCATAACCATGACTATGTCTATCTGGGGTAGATTACTTGAATTTGCTTTAGAAAAGATTTTCGCAACGGCCGAGATTGTGCTCTGCTGTTTAATTGCGCACTGATAGCGGGCCGGCGATCGCGTACGGTCGCTCGCTCGCTTCTTGCCCCGGCAGCGTGGGAACCCATGACGTCACCAGGCGGATCCGCACGCCGAGCGCAGTGCCGTTTTGATTTAGAAATATTGGGAGTTTTGCCGAAGCAATAAAATTGAAACTTTGGTAACATCATATATACACAAAATGCTATCGACTTGCATAAAAAAACTCACTTTCAGATTGGTGCTGAACAGCCCTATTGTGGGCAGCGAGGCACGTATCAGCATAGAATCAATTATTATCTTATTGATAGTGCTGCAAGTACCATCAAATACAAAGTTTTCCAAGGCATTACTAAATAGCAGAAAAAGCAGAGGGGTTGAATATGCTACCCTGAGATACACCACAGGAAAGCTGTTTTGGTAAAAATGTTGTGCTACCTATATCTACCAAAATTTTTCTAATAATTGAAATGTAATAAAAAATAATACTTGTTAGGTTTGTTTTTAATCTATAACTGTTAGTAGATTTGGGGTTGCCCTTTTTAAAAGTGGAACATGACCTGTCTTCGGTAGTAAAACTACAGATAACTCTACTTAGATTGACACAAAAGCCAAAATCAGGTTGTCCCTTCTATCACAGAGACAATGTACAACTTCCCCGCCCCCACGAGGTGGGTATTTTATGACATGCAATAAAACTTAGTATAATCCTATGTAGAATTGAATATAATGGGATAGCAGCCAAAAACTATTTAATATGCCTCTTTCAAATAACCAAGCTTTCGTCCAATGTTTTGAACTTCGTCAGATCTAAAAAATATGTATTCAATAATAGATTAATAAAGGAGCCATAAATAGTCATTGTTGAAATCGCCCGCAAAAAAACCTGCTACACCAACTTTCAAACTTTAATTTTGGAGGGAAAACAAATTAAAACAGATAAATTGTAATGTCTTACAATTCTCAGGACTCAATACTAAGTTGAAGTATAGGTATTTTAATTCAGTTATTAGTTTTTATATACAGGGTGTCGGTGACCCATTTGAAATGGAAGCACCCATAAAATTTTTATTTTTCATCCGATTTTAGCCGTTTTTTTCTGAAGATAGGTCTCAAAAAACTCTACTTTGGTTCAAAAGTGTAGGTCATAATCTCAATTTTTAAGGCCTACTACAAATTTTTTTTTTGTCAGTAAAAATGACGAAAACCATTTAACGATTTTTTATTTAAAAACTGACGCCTCAGAGTTAATCAGGACACCCTAAAACACCCACATACCAAATATGAACAAAAAAATATACATTGTGCAGGGTGTCAAAGTTGAGCAAAATAATAATTTTCAAGTCATCTGGCAAGTCGAGTCTGCCATGGAATCCCCTTAAAACCGTTGAATGGTCAACAAGACCACTCAAAGTGTTGGTATGTAAAGATCCAATAGAAAATATAAAGGGTGTCTTTCTCTGTGCCATCTCAAAATAATGATTTTTTTTGGGGTCAAAAATCGAGTATATCAAAACCGCCCCAGACACTATAAAGTTTATAGTTAGAGTTGCAACATTGTATTATTTCATTATATAAATACTATTATTATCAATTGTTTTTGTTTTGGCCCGTGGCCCACCATAAATTTTTCTATACGGCCCCCTACAAAAAAAGGTTACCCACCCCTGCTATAAACGAAGTAATGCCTGGTTCATGCAGCTTCTTTATCTTTTAATTTTACTTTATCTGTAAGGAATAACCAACGACATTTGTCCCTTGATTTGAACTGACCAATGACATTTAATATTTCTTAAAGATAAAGAAAAATTAAAAGATAAAGAAGCTGTATGAACCAGGCTTAAGAGGCTACCATACTTATGAAGTCCGCCTGAAGTGTCCGACTCAATTCAGGACAAACGTCGCTCGATTAGATATGCCTATCCTTTTCCTTCCTCTAGTCCCCACGACTCCCCACTCCAGCCTGCCCCTTCATAGTGCTACGATTGAGGGGCAGCCGCCGTAGTTACTACACTGAGAAAAATCTGTCACTTTGTAAAATAACCCTGTTTAATTCAATATGAGATATTATTCCTCAAACTCAAGCAGAAGCTTTTTTGTAACTAACAATAATCAATTCAATGACAATTGATATTGAATTCTAATGAATAATAATTTAAATGTAATATTTTATTTCAATAAATAGCATGTTCTGGAATTGATTCTATAATACTTCTTTTCTAAGCACATTCTTTTGTCAGAACAAACGTTTCATGGTGTTGAATTGAATAGGGGTACATTTAACTGTTCATTATACTGAAATTATAACTACTGTCACTGAATTTTTGCTGGATTTGTAATAATTGTGGGTACTAATATCAATTATAATTATTAGTAATATATCATATTATTGCCTAAATAATAAGCAAATGATGTGTAAAATGCAAATCAAGTTGCTAGTGTAGCAACTTATAATTGACAAAACAGAAATGTTGCAGATGAGATCAATAAATTAATAACATTTAATTTTAGTGGATACAGGTTCTAGTAACCCCCAGTTTGTTAATAGCCATTCACTTGCACAGTGTTCATTATGACTACGAACGATATAAAATGTAGGGTTGATTCAAAACCTTTGCGATCATTAATTTGCGATCATTGATTTTGGTAAATTACTCAGTCAAGGTCACAACTTTTTTTACTAACGTGTTTGTAATAGGATATTAGTTCAGTCGAGTAAAAAGTACTTGATTCAATCTAACTTGTATTTGACATGAATTCTAATATGAAAATTCTAAGAATTTCTTGAATACCATAAAAATTGAAAAACATGATTTACTGATTATATTGATGAATACCTACCTATAAAAGTTGCAATTAAGTTGTTTTGTTCATCCAATGAATTATAATGTTTTTTTAGTTGCTTCTGAGGTACTCTTAGATAGTTTGTAGTGGTCTGAGGGTGAGAATTATTATTATTTAAATAAAATAAATTTAATTGTTTAAATAAAACATGAGACATTTTAAAACCGAGGTTATGCTTTCATTGTAGTATGCCAATTTTAGTATCAAAGTGACAATGCGTCTTCTTAACGGAAATTTAAACTATTTTAAACTTATTGGTTCATCTGCAATTACGTCAAAAGGATAGATTAGATTAGAAAAGTGACTATATACACGAACTCACTAAAATCACAACAGTCTTTTTTTCCTGTGTAGATAATATGAAATAATAAGTCAGGTGCCGGCCGCCGCCGACGGGTCACACGAGTCTCGCCGATGCCGACGAAGAAGCGCGAATATTTAAAAAACGGCGGTGGCCTGTTTGCTTTATTGCAAAAATGATATTTTTTGGGAGTTATAGAGGGCGTTCACTTTTCGTTGGCAACACACTGCATAGCTTTTTGGCGTCGAAGCAATTTTACTATTATTTTTCATATCAGCAAAGGTGCAAAGGTACTATGAAGAGTTCGTGTATAAAAAACTTCTGTAATTGCTCAATTATAAAATCTAAATTAACGATTCTATTACCGAATTCTTCTTGAACCACGTTAGGGTCAGTTGAACATCTATCAATGTTTGATTGGATAATTATTGTTCGGCATAATAGTGTTGTTACAACCAAAAAAGTGCGTTTAAATTCTACTTCTATAAAATGTTTTATATACTTAGTATTCCATATTAATATTTGTGTAATAATAAATAAATCTAACTGAAAACTTTCTACACTGTAAGAGCAGCGTCCAGAGATATACTTTCTAGACTTTGGTAAGAGTTCACTTTAGAGGGATTAGAGTGAATAGGCCATAGGTATAATATTATATCACAACTATGATTTGTTTATTTCAAAACAGTAAGCGGTTTCGTTAATCTATAAAATTACATCATCAAGGACTACAATATAAGATTTAAAAAAGGAAATAAATAAAGGATAATCACTTATAGTCCAAGAGCTTGCAGGAAATTTGAAGGAGATACTTGAAAAAAGATTATAAGTATGTAAATGTTTTTAATTGTTTCAACTTTGACTTGTGGCTGAATGTATATATTTCAAATATATAATAGCTAGGTAACTAAAGGTTCTTTATTTATCTATACATATACCTACTACCTGCCCTGAGGATGTAGGTAAATTTATAGAGTTGCGAAACCGGTCTCCGTTTTCAAATAAAGTAATAGTTTTGAGATAATAGGAGCTATTAATTTCTAATCCCTTGTAAATGTTTCATTCAAAGCCCTGTTTTTCCCAGAAAGTTTGTTTCTCAAACCCTATGCACCTGCACTTAGGTATACCTAAATCCGAATAATAAGTGTGCAAAATGCAAAATATGTGTTAGTACCCTAGTACCCCTCTCTCAAAACCTGGGAACCATATTAGGTACGGGAATAAAAGCACACAAGCCCACAAAGTACTCCTATTGGTTTCACTGTGACTGTTGCGACATCATTATCAAACATTATAGGTATTCTTGCCCTGACTGCCGTTCAGTTTCAGAACCTTCTGACAAATCTGAATTATAGAACATCCTAGAAAATGTATTAAAATGTCATAAATTCGACAGACTGGAACAATAAAATGTACCCTCTATTTTTATTTTGCCCGATTTTCAACTCAAATGACTTTCGAACAATCTTCTAACGAAGAAGTTTCTACAACTGACTGGATGTCAGAATTATTTTCGTTTCCTCTGGAAAGTATATAAAATTAGGTTTTATCATGCAGCGATTTGACACAATGATCGTATTACATAGGATATTATTCGTTTTCAAAAAATGCTTCACATGACCTATTTATTTGACAAAAATATTACTTGTACCTATCACATTTTTAAAGTAAAAATCAAGCGCACAATTTGGTCTAGAATTTAAATTTACTCTTTTTGCACGACCAGGCCATTTTCTGCCCTAGGGATTAAACCATTTTACACAAAAGCAAAAAGTACTTTGTGAATAATAATTATTTATTTATTACTCCTGGAGGAATAATAATAATGAGTATTATTATATGCCAGTCGACATACATAATGTAATAATATTCTAACATTCAAAACAAGCGAAACACAAATAAGGGAGACTGAGAGTAATAAAATGAAAAATGAAACATCTGATATCGATTGAAAGTTCCCCTGACGTGGTTCCCGAGCCCGGTGAGGTAGGCCAAAGTAGGGGGAGTAGGGGAACCACGAGTTCCAGCGAACGCCCGCCCGCCCGTCTATCTCCGTACGTCTAATTCCTGCTCGGATGGCCAATTCACGGATCATTTTATTGCCGGGCAATGGGTTCGTAGTTTTCAAATCATAGCCAAACGAACAAACGTATCGACTTGAAAGTAGTCTTAAAATAATGTTATCGAATGCCTCAATCGTCGTTGTGTCTTAGTAGATAGGCTGTGGGGTTTCTGGCCCACTTTCCCCATGTATTTCTTATGGGGGCAAAATCCTGCACTTTTTTGACCAAACTTACCCCCTCCACTCCCACGCTACGCCCCCCGCCAAGACCCCGACCAATCAGAACGCGCCGACTAGGGTCTGAACCCTGCGCTTGTCCGAGGGGTGCCGAAGATGCCCGAGGGGTTGACCCCAGGGCGAGGTCATTGTCAAACCGCCAGCCCGCGGCGACGGTTCGAGTGTCCAGCCGCGACCTTCAAGCAGGGGGCGGACAAAAATGGTCGCGATTCCACCCAACTAAATCATCAACCTCGACAATTATTCTGCCGGTAGACCAACGCCCAGAACATTTTTTTTGTATTACGAGTTATTTTTGCGTTTATAATATGCAGCAAAGTTTTGCTGTGACTTGTCTGGAATACTGAGAAATCACGCGGCAGCCGTGACCTTTGAGATATAATATTACATTGCAGCACAGCGAGCTACGGATATCCCCGACTTTTTTCGCGCTTTCTCTGATGTAGCGAAACACATGCAAATAAAACTATACGCCAACCTATTTGCGCCTGGATAAAAATACCGACTTTATTGTTAGAGAATATTATGTGGCCTGCAGAAATGCAAGCTGTTTAAACATCAACAATGTGGAGAAAGGTGCTTTTTTCATGTCAATAAAATTCCTCGGACAATGCTGAAATAAGAACTGACTGTTAATGCAAGTATGTGTGTTCTAGAACGAAATGCCGAGCTAGAGAAGAAAGTAATGTAAGAAAAAATATACTGATTTATATCTTTTTCATACACTTTAATATTTGAGTGTGTTAACTGATAGGGGACAAGAAAAAAAACAGGTGTCAAAAATCAACTAGATACACGTCCGACAGGGGGCAAGAAATGCTACTGATTTCGCTCAAAACCATAAAACACTAGCCCTTTGCACAAACGTGACTAATATTTGCTAAAATCAACGTCCCAGTTCAATCTACTTTGTCCTGGTAAACGACAATATTTTTTATATACCAGGTGTCAAACATTCTATTGCCTACAAAATACGTCATATACCGAAAATTGTTGTAAGTAAAAACCAGATGTCTAACTTTCTATTGTCTACAAAATACGTCATAGCTGAAGACAAGCGATGACCTAGCTTGTCCCCCAAAAATGATTTGCTTCCAACTATAAAATTAAGTAATAGTTACCAAAAATTGGTTAGATGTATCCAGCAAAAAGTATCTCCAGAGGAATATTACCAAACATTTTGAATTACGTTTCAATTGATTATATAGCAAGAAATTTAGCAAATCCCGATGTCAGATATATTAAAAAATCTCTGAGCACCGGGTGCTACCAAACATCTCTGCTTCAATGATATACAGTTGCAAGGAATATTGGTAATAAAGCTCTCATAAAATGCTACTAGAAATAGGTTCTAAGCTGAGGGACTTACCTACCCTCCAGCGGCCAATATAAATTTAGAACGAAGTCTATCAGGTTTTTAGCAAAATCACTTTTAATTTTCACCTGTATAAATACCACGACAAGACAGGCTCGTATAAAAATTATAATAACTAGATTTTTTTATTATGAACGGATATTTTCATTGAAATAAAAAAAACATGTCCATGTTTTTGTTTCATAACTGCCCTAAACTTGATATATTTTATTAGAAACATTTTTACAGATTTAGAGGTGTTCTTGATTGTACATTTTATACAATTTTCCGAGGTGGAATTTTGTGTATATTTTTGAATCAACCCATATACAGGGTGTAAATGAATAACTGAGAAAAAATTCAAGCGGTGAATCTTTGAGTGATTCTAGACCAAAAGTCAAAAACGAAGCGAGATACGAGAATAATTCAGGAGACAAAAAAGTTGCATTTT
The DNA here is from genome assembly GCA_963920635.1 of Pseudeuparius sepicola. Lineage (NCBI taxonomy): Eukaryota > Metazoa > Arthropoda > Insecta > Coleoptera > Anthribidae > Pseudeuparius > Pseudeuparius sepicola. Next base: position 103,107,289 of record OY987299.1, on the reverse strand, counting down.
TAGGTGCTGAATGCGAAAAAAAGTTTTAAAAAGTCAGTGGCGCACATTTTTTTTACAAAATTATTGGTTAAGGTGCCCTCGGGACGCCACTGTACTTAATAATTTTAATCTAGTGGGGACTAAATTAGCCTCTTTCTACCATAAATACCACTGCCAAATTTCAACAAAATCGACTAAAGGATTATTAAGATATTTACGAAAAAGCGATTTTGAGAGTTTGACACACTATATCTTGAAAAGGAAGCATTACCGGCCTATGTTTATATAAACTTTTCGTCTTAGAATCACTCAAACATTCACCGCTTGAATTTTTCGCACTTATTCATTTACACCCTGTATAGTTGCAAAAGAAGCAAAAGTTGTAAGTTACGCAGCAGGCAAAAAGTGAACAAACATGTCTGGAAACGCGATACTCTTATTTACCGTCTGGAGACCTTCTAGAATGTACGTTCACACAATGTAGTCTAAGAAAAAATGCAATGTGTGCATTACAGCCCGAGCCCCGAAGAAACAGATTTTTCTATACCCAGTTGTCGTGGCGCGTTGCTGGATGCTGGATCGTGGACTGTTAAGTGGCGAGTTGCGAGGTGAAAGTGAATTGTGTGTGAGTTTTTGGAGTACCGTTTTGGAGTTTTATTCGTAAGTCAAGTAGCTAATTATAGGACAGTTTAAATAGCTTCCCAAGGGCTTCTCAATCTAGAGGGATGGAAGTTTTTTTTTTGCACTTTTTGAAATGTTCAGTTTTTCTTGGAACTTTTTCTACTTGCTTTACCACAAAAAATATATAAATAACTTCTCACAAAAGTAAACCCATCTAAAACGCCGCACACGGGGGGGTAATCCAATTAAAAAAATATAATTTTCAGGAAACCCAAGGAAAAATTATTTTATGCCCTGGAACATCTTTTTTTTCCTTCAAAAATGTCCAATACAACTGTTTTTTCACACATATCTACGTAATAAAATTGTGTGGTTGAAGATTTTTTTTGTTCATGATTGATTTGTTTTCAACACATCAAGTGGCCTAGCCAAATTTGAACCCAATTTGGCAGGTTTTTTCTTAGAAACCCAGATTAATGTAGAAGATTTTGTCACTCGTGTGGTTTAAAATTGTTTAATATTTGAAACGTCCCCTGGAAAGGTAAAAAAAAAAGACTTATTGAGAACTTCCACTAAACTTTTTTCACCTAATTACATAGTTTATAATAACTGTTTTTTAGTAAACATTTTTTTCTAACTTTATAGGTGATAACTTCTTATATAGTAGGGGAGCCCAATAGGGGATTTTGGGATTTACTCAAGCGCGACAGATTAACATACCTTGCACCCTGTTGAGTACTTCCACCATATCTAAGCCCTCTATACAGGGCCGGGCGTGTAGGGCAGCCGATTAGAATAGTAAAAAAATCGATAGGTGGATATACTCGATATCGTCAGATTAAGACATGATGGGTTAATTACATGCTGAAAAGTGTGCATTTCAATAATCTGACGATTTGAGCATGACGTAAGGGGGTGGGACGGTCACAAACTTGCAAAAAAAAAACGTTACCTCAACTTTCTCGAGCGCGGTCGAATATTTTTTTTATTTTGAAGGAAATAACGGATAACGGGAAAAATATAATCTGCCGATTTCCCCAAGCCGAAGTAACAAAAATCGTAGATAAAGTTCAGTGCGTGCAGCTAGCTGCAGTGAAGCATGTATTCCCCACTCCACGCCTCTCTCCCCCTTTCTCTCGCACCGTCCCCACACACCAGCCATCACGCCATCACAGCTGATCACAGCACTCGTGGTATTATTATGTACAGGGTTATTCAAACTCGATGTCCCTGGCCCGTTGTGGGCAAACGAAAAGAGAAAAAATATATCTGCTTCCGGGGTCTTAATTGGGACCAAACGAAGACTAAATTAAGATAAAATTGAGAATATTTGACAAACGACGCTCTGCGTCGCGGCGCCCTTCGATTTTTTTTTTTTGTAACGAACGTACATTTTTTATTTGATATTTGGATAGACCTGCTTTTTATCTATAAGTTTTAATTTAGACATTTTGTCAAATTTTGATTAGTTTAAGAAATATAGGTAATACAATATTTGAAAAGTTCACGTTCAACACCCTGTAATATAGAAAATAAATTACTAAGAGGGGGTTGCCGACAGCGAAAGTGACGTTAGATTTCGTATTTTTTAAGTTGTATAGCATAAAATCTAATAACATTTTACCTGGCAAAAATTTAGTACAAACATTTCTGTCTTCATTTTAATCATAAGATCTTAAAAGCATATGCACTGGAATTATTATTTTTCCCAAGGTTTTCATAACCTATAAAACAAAACGCTGCTTTTAAGATCTTATGATTAAAATGAAGACAGAGATGTTTGTACTAAATTTTTGCCAGGTAAAATGTTAATAGATTTTATGCTATACAACTTAAAAAAATACGAAATCTAACGTCACTTTCGCTGTCGGCAACCCCCTCTTAAGAGCATATGTTTATAGACAAAAATTACTTAATTTTTAACATGCAACATACATATTTTTTTAGAACACGCAAATATTAAAGAAACGACCAAGAAACTTAATTTGTATTAAAAAAATCATGAAAACATTTTTTTTTCAGTCAGAATAAGAACATCCCTCAAAATAATCGTCAGATTATGGATCAGCACGACCAGGACATCAAGCTGAACCGTATGAAAATCTGACGCGCTCGAGTATTTCAAAATGGCGATTTTTTTACATTTTTTAAAGCCGCCACGAGTTAGCGTCACATCCGAATCGTCAGTCTATTCAATGGGAGCTTCTTTCGGGTTCACTTTGAATATCTGACGCGCTCGAGTATATTTTTTCTTCCCATTTTTAACCCTTCCGTGCGACCGCCCCCACCATGCAAACCGGTAGATTAACATACCTATACGTCATCGGAGACACGTGGGGCATATACACTATCAATATATCTGACGCCCTCGAGTATCTCCATGTGACTATTTTTTTTGACATTTTTGAAAGCCTGTAGACGCTCCCCCCACCGGTGGAAGGGTATCATATAACCTTTTTTCTTTCTACCATCTAATCTTCAAGATCCAATAGGTCCCCACGACGCTCGAGTAAATCCCCATTTAGCATCGTGGACTCCCCTACTATTAGTAAAAAGCTCAATAATTTTGAACTTCCATAATGAAACCATAATTTTAAACACAAAATGGGTACTTTGACACATTTCTGAGAAACGAATAAAAGTTTTTTCCGAAAATCAATCAGAAATATTGACATTTTTGAAAGAAAAAGTCAATATTTCCTTGCACTTAGTCGTTGCCAGGCAACGGAAAGTAACTGTTAGGAAATATTTATTTTTGTACTGTAAGGAAATATTATTTCCTTACAGTTATTTATAAACTAAAAACAAGTTGATTGTAATAATTTATGTTCTTTGAGTAATTTTCGATTTTCGGAAAAATAGTATGTATACCTCGTAGGAAAAGCCACATTCCCCGACTCCGTATTGCCAGTCTCGGCTTACGCCTCGACAGGCAATCTTTACGGTCGTCCGGGAATGTTCAGCTTTTCCTACTAGGTACACAATGTACTATTCTTTTAATGAGGTGTGGTCGATTCTAAAATTTATTGATTAACAGTACCCGAGAAGCAAATTCTTGGGCCAGGGAGGGGTGAAAATTACTAATATTTTGTATGCCATTAGCAGCTAGGACCTAAAACTATTTTAATGTTTTTTTGAACTTTTTTACATTTCTAGTACAATAATAATAATATTCTCAAAAATAAGCTTTTCTCTGATTGGTTAAGCGTCTCAGGTGTGACTAGGGGGGTGTTCATCCCCAATTTTTTCAGTCGTGTTGGTGTTGTGTAAGATGAGAGTACCCCAGAAACAACCAAATTCTTGTCTCAGGGAGGGGTGAAAATTACTAATATTTTGTATGCATTACCATTAGCAGCTAGGACCTAAAAACTAATTTAATGTTTTTTTGAACTTTTTTTACATTTCTGTTACAATAATCACAATCACAATACTTCAAACGAAGAGTACCCCAGAAGCAGCTGAATTATTGTGTCGGGCAGGAGTGTATTACTTAATTACCATTAGCGGTTAGGATCAACTTTCCTGATATAACTGGGATAGCATTCGTTCAAGTAGTATAGAAAGAAAACTGTAGTAGTTGAAAACAAGACATTTTAAATTATTTTTATGGCCAATGATTTTGCAGCTGTATTTTTAGATATTTCCAATATTTCTAAAAAAATTGCAAATTAGCATCCAGTCTTAGGGAAAACACACACAAATTTAGTCTTATTGGGGGGCCTTTTCACCCTAGAAAATAAGCTTTATTCTGGTTGGTTGAGCATCTCAAAGGGTGACTGGGGGGTGTTCATCCCCATTTTTTTCAGTCGTGTTGGTCTTGTGTAAGGTGAAATCGACTTTTGTGAATTAACGAATTTCCTACTACGGTTAGCAAACAGTGGTTGTTTGATTTTTTTTTTATCCGTCATTGCGCGTTCTTGTAAAATTGCAAATTAGCATTGAGTCTTACGGAAAATACACACAAATTTAGTCTTATTGGGGGGCCTTTTCACCCTAGAAAATAAGCTTTATTCTGGTTGGTTGAGTATCTCAAAGGGTGACTGGGGGGTGTTCATCCCCATTTTTTTCAGTCGTGTTGGTCTTGTGTAAGGTGAAATCGACTTTTGTGAATTAACGAATTTCCTACTACGGTTAGCAAACAGTGGTTGTTTGATTTTTTTTTATCCGTCATTGCGCGTTCTTGTAAAATTGCAAATTAGCATTGAGTCTTACGGAAAATACACACAAAGTTCGTCTTATTGGGGGGCCTTCTCACCCTAGAAAATAAGCTTTTTTCTGATTGGTTGAGCGTCTCAAAGGGTGACTAGGGGGTGTTCATCCCCAATTTTTTCAGTCGTGTTGGTCTCGTGTAAGGTGAAATCGACTTTTGTGAATTAACGAATTTCCTACTACGGTTAGCAAACAGTGATTGTTTGATTTTTTTTATCTGTCATTGCGTGTTCTTGTAAAAATTGTAAATTAGCATTGAGTCTTACGGAAAACAGACACAAATTTAGTCTCATTGGGAAGGCCTTTGCACCCTAGAAAACAAGCTTTTTTCTGATTAGTTGAGCGTCTCAAAGGGTGACTGGGGGGTGTTCATCCCCAATTTTTTCAGTCGTGTTGGTCTTGTGTAAGGTGAAATCGACTTTTGTGATTTAACGAATTTCCTACTACGGTTAGCAAACAGCGGTTGTTTGATTTTTTTATCTGTCATTGCGTGTTCTTGTAAAAATTGCAAATTAGCATTGAGTCTTATGGAAAACAGACACAAATTTAGTCTCATTGGGAAGGCCTTTGCACCCTAGAAAACAAGCTTTTTTCTGATTAGTTGAGCGTCTCAAAGGGTGACTGGGGGGTGTTCATCCCCAATTTTTTCAGTCGTGTTGGTCTTGTGTAAGGTGAAATCGACTTTTGTGATTTAACGAATTTCCTACTACGGTTAGCAAACAGCGGTTGTTTGATTTTTTTATCTGTCATTGCGTGTTCTTGTAAAAATTGCAAATTAGCATTGAGTCTTACGGAAAACAAACACAAATTTCGTCTCATTGGGGGGCCTTTTCACCCTAGAAAATAAGCTTTTTTCTGATTGGTTGAGCGTCTCAAAGGGTGACTAGGGGGTGTTCATCCCCAATTTTTTCAGTCGTGTTGGTCTCGTGTAAGGTGAAATCGACTTTTGTGAATTAACGAATTTCCCACTACGGTTTGCAAACAGTGGTTGTTTGATTTTTTTTATCTGTCATTGCGTGTTCTTGTAAAAATTACAAATTAGCATTGAGTCTTACGGAAAACACACACAAATTTCGTCTTATTGAGGGGCCTTTTCACCCTAGAAAATAAGCTTTATTCTGATTGGTTGAGCGTCTCAAAGGGTGACTGGGGGGTGTTCATCCCCAATTTTTTCAGTCGTGTTGGTCTCGTGTAAGGTGAAATCGACTTTTGTGATTTAATGAATTTCCTACTACGGTTAGCAAACAGTGGTTGTTTGATTTTTTTATCTGGCATTGCGTGTTCTTGTAAAAATTGTAAATTAGCATTGAGTCTTACTGAAAACAAACACAAATTTCGTCTCATTGGGGGGCCTTTTCACCCTAGAAAATAAGCTTTATTCTGATTGGTTGAGCGTCTCAAAGGATGACTAGGGGGGTGTTCATCCCCAATTTTTTCAGTCGTGTTGGTCTCGTGTAAGGTGAAATCGACTTTTGTGAATTAACGAATTTCCCACTACGGTTAGCAAACAGTGGTTGTTTGATTTTTTTTATCCGTCATTGCGCGTTCTTGTAAAATTGCAAATTAGCATTGAGTCTTACGGAAAATACACACAAAGTTCGTCTTATTGGGGGGCCTTTTCACCCTAGAAAATAAGCTTTTTTCTGATTGGTTGAGCGTCTCAAAGGGTGACTAGGGGGTGTTCATCCCCATTTTTTTCAGTCGTGTTGGTCTTGTGTAAGGTGAAATCGACTTTTGTGAATTAACGAATTTCCTACTACGGTTAGCAAACAGTGGTTGTTTGATTTTTTTTTTATCCGTCATTGCGCGTTCTTGTAAAATTGCAAATTAGCATTGAGTCTTACGGAAAATACACACAAATTTAGTCTTATTGGGGGGCCTTTTCACCCTAGAAAATAAGCTTTATTCTGGTTGGTTGAGTATCTCAAAGGGTGACTGGGGGGTGTTCATCCCCATTTTTTTCAGTCGTGTTGGTCTTGTGTAAGGTGAAATCGACTTTTGTGAATTAACGAATTTCCTACTACGGTTAGTAAACAGTGGTTGTTTGATTTTTTTTTATCCGTCATTGCGCGTTCTTGTAAAATTGCAAATTAGCATTGAGTCTTACGGAAAATACACACAAAGTTCGTCTTATTGGGGGGCCTTTTCACCCTAGAAAATAAGCTTTTTTCTGATTGGTTGAGCGTCTCAAAGGGTGACTAGGGGGTGTTCATCCCCAATTTTTTCAGTCGTGTTGGTCTTGTGTAAGGTGAAATCGACTTTTGTGAATTAATGAATTTCCTACTACGGTTAGCAAACAGTGGTTGTTTGATTTTTTTTATCTGTCATTGCGTGTTCTTGTAAAAATTGCAAATTAGCATTGAGTCTTACGGAAAACAAACACAAATTTAGTCTCATTGGGGGACCTTTTCACCCTAGAAAATAAGCTTTGTTCTGATTGGTCAAGCGTCTCCTAGGGTGAGACTATAAAAGGGGGTGACCATCCCCAAACTCTTCAGTCGTGTTGATGCTGTTGTAAAGTGAAGTCGATTTTGTGAATTAACGAATTTCCCACTACGGTTAGCAAACAGTGGTTGTTTGATTTTTTTTTATCTGTCATTGCGTGTTCTTGTAAAAATTACAAATTAGCATTGAGTCTTACGGAAAACACACACAAATTTCGTCTTATTGGGGGGCCTTTTCAGCCCTAGAAAATAAGCTTTGTTCTGATTGGTCAAGCGTCTCCTAGGGTGAGACTATAAAAAGGGGTAACCATCCCCAAACTCTTCAGTCGTGTTGATGCTGTTGTAAAGTGAAGTCGATTCTGTGAATTAACGAATTTCCTACTACGGTTAGCAAACAGTGGTTGTTTTGATTTTTTTATATGTCATTGCGTGTTCTTGTAAAAATTACAAATTAGCATTGAGTCTTACGGAAAACACACACAAATTTCGTCTTATTGGGGGGCCTTTTCAGCCCTAGAAAATAAGCTTTGTTCTGATTGGTCAAGCGTCTCCTAGGGTGAGACTATAAAAGGGGGTGACCATCCCCAAACTCTTCAGTCGTGTTGATGCAGTTGTAAGGTGAAATCGATTTTGTGAATTGGACAACGCATTTCCTAAAAACGTGAGCAAACAGTGGCAGTTCGATTTTTTCTGACATCAAGTTTCCTATATTTGTAAAAATTGTAAATTAGCATTGAGTCTTACGGAAAACACACACAAATTTCGTCTTATTGGGGGGCCTTTTCAGCCCTAGAAAATAAGCTTTGTTCTGATTGGTCGAGCGTCTCCAAGGGTGAGACTATAAAAGGGGGTGACCAACCCCAAACTCTTCAGTCGTGTTGATGCAGTTGTAAGGTGAAGTCGATTTTGTGAATTGGACAACGCATTTCCTAAAAACGTGAGCAAACAGTGGCAGTTCGATTTTTTCCGACGTCAAGTTTCCAATATTTGTAAAAATTGTAAATTAGCATTGATTCTTACGGAAAACACACACAAATTTCGTCTTATTGGGGGGCCTTTTCAGCCCTAGAAAATAAGCTTTGTTCTGATTGGTCGAGCGTCTCCTAGGGTGAGACTATAAAAGGGGGTGACCATCCCCAAACTCTTCAGTCCTGTTGATGCAGTTGTAAGGAGAAGTCGATTTTGTGAATTGGACAACGCATTTCCTAAAAACGTGAGCAAACAGTGGCAGTTCGATTTTTTCTGATGTCAAGTTTCCAATATTTGTAAAAATTGTAAATTAGCATTGATTCTTACGAAAAACACACACAAATTTCTTCTTATTGGGGAGGCCTTTTCAGCCCTAGAAAATAAGCTTTGTTCTGATTGGTTGAGCGTCTCCTAGGGTGAGACTATAAAAGGGGGTGTTCATCCCCAATTTTGAAAAATTTTCCTAGAAACGTAAATCATTTTTCTTGGAATTAGTTTTTTAATTTTGTATATTGCTTAGAGGTTTCCTAAAACGTAAACCTATCAGTATATGTACATTTTCCAACGGTTTATTTAATAATTTAACCTAGTAACCCCTATTAACCTTGAAGCAAACCCAGTTCTCCAGGTTGAAGTACGCACACAAATTAGAAAAAGTATTCCTTTCCAGGTTAACCTAAGGAGAAGGACGTCTACGACACCGGTTGGTGAGATAAAAAAAGAACGGTTAGGGTAGTTTTTTTTTTCAGATTGGGGCGGTAAACACAAATTTCGTTGAGACCTGTTCCCGGAAATAAGCTTTTTCTGGTTGAGCATCTCGAAACTTAAACCATGCCTGCGACAGCTGTACTAAAGGCCTTATACTTAAAGATAACTAGTATATTGACCCTACTTCAATCATCATATAGTGGTGAAACTGTGCAAGATGGCCTGCGTCAATGTACCAAGGCAGTTCGCCATATTAAGCACCAACTAAAATCGGCAAAGACAGTTGGAGAGAAGCAGAAACTTATAACAACATTGGCAAACGTGAAAACCCTGCGAACCCAAATTAAACAAGAAATTAAACGAGGCGCTGGTACAAAATCAAGAAAAGAAACAGCAGAAAAACGTGTCAGTTGGGGTGATTTGGAAACCGCATTTGCCTGCCGCATTCGCACTGGAGTCATCTCTAATATTAAGCACAAGGACCCCGGCGAATTTCTCAACGACTGCTGTGCGTTGTTCAAGCGTCGTGTTGCCAACGCCTTAAAAAAAGAAGAAGCAGTTAAAATAAATGCAGTGTTCGGTGGACTATTTGTGCTGGAGAAGGCCGACAGGGTTATTGAGGAGATGAAATATTTTACGACACCCAATGCGCCGGTCTACCGAGATACCGACTTAAATCAATGGTTCAAACAACATATAACAACGCCGATTTTGACGCAGCTTGAAGAATTCCAAGAAAGAGAATCTGGTTGGGCGTTGAAGGCTATAGTGAACTTGGGTATAAACATAAATAAGTATACTCCCCTGTTAGGGTCATCATACATAGAGCTACCTGAACCAATCAAGGCAAAACATGCATGTATCAACGTGAAGAATGAGGACAGCCTTTGCTTTGCTTGGGCTGTGACTTCCGGTTTGTTTCCGGTTGAGAAACACCCCCAGCGAATAAACAAGTACCCCCACCCATCTTCTGTTTTGAATTTGGATGGTATACATTTTCCAATGACCATTAAACAGACCCCAAAATTCGAAAAACTAAATGACATGTCCATAAACGTTTACATTCTGCGAAAGCGTCAAAACAAGCTTCACACCTTGCCCGTTTACATCACTAAAAATAAAACAGAAAAACATGTTAATCTTCTAATGGTACAGAATGTTTATTATGATGAGGATAATGAAGAAGAAAGTAATGATAGCTCACCTATTCGTTATCATTTTTGTTGGATCAAGGATCTCTCTCGCCTAGTTTCAACTCAGCTGAGCAAACATAAAATGAAAAAATTCATCTGCGATCGATGCCTACATTACTTTAACACCGAGGAAAAACTAACAACGCATTACGAAGATTGTAAAAATATAAACGACTGCAAAGTTAGGATGCCAAGCGAAGATCGCAAACTCCTTAAATTTACTAATTATAAAAATAATGAGAAGGTTCCCTTCATAATTTATGCAGATATAGAAAGCCTCCTTAAAGCAACAAATGATATCAATAAATACCAAGAACACGTACCTTGCAGCGTTGGTTACTATGTCAAATGCAGTTACGATGACAGCTTATCGTTCTACAAGTCGTACACTGGGCTGGATTGCATGGAATGGTTTTCTAGAGAACTGAGAGGGGTGGCTGAGGATATAGAGACAGTTTTTCTGTGCCCTATACCGATGGACAGGTTAACAGCGGTGCAAAAAATGGGCTTTAATCTTTCGACAATGTGTCACGTGTGCGAAAAACCCTTCACATCAAAACAGAAGAAAGTCAGAGATCATTGCCATCTAACGGGGAAGTTCCGAGGCGCTGCCCACGAAGATTGTAATATAAATTACCAAGACACTCACGTTATACCAATAGTCTTCCACAATCTATCGGGTTACGATGCACATTTTGTGATTAAGAGCATAGCCAAGGATATTGAGGGGCGCGTAGAGTTGCTTCCTAAAAATAAAGAAAAATATATATCGTTCACCAAACATATTCCAGAAAATCTAGTGAAATTCCGATTTATCGATAGTTTCCGTTTTATGTCGGCAGGATTAGATTCTTTAGCCTCAAATCTTTCGGAGTACCCAATCCTCAGAGGTAATTTCTCTGAACTCCCCGAATCACGTTTTAAACTTCTAACACGAAAAGGTGTATTCCCATACGATTTTATGGATTGTATGGAGAAATTAGACTTCACTCAACTACCTTCCAAACAGTGTTTTTATAACAAACTTGAGGAGAGATCGATATATCAAAAAGAGTATGTCCATGCACAGAAAGTGTGGAAAGAATTTGAGTGCAAAACTTTAAAGGATTATGCTAACCTATATCTAAAAACTGATATATTACTTCTAGCTGATGTATTCGAAGCATTTAGAGCTAGCTGTATGAGAACTCATAAACTAGATCCCGCTCACTACTACACATTGCCTGGCTACACTTGGGATTCGATGTTAAAGTACACAAAAGTGGAGTTGGAGTTGCTTACAGATATCGATCAAGTAATGTTTATTGAGAAAGGAATACGAGGGGGCCTCAGCCAATGCTCTAAACGACGCGCCACTGCTAATAATAAATATATGTCTAACTATGACCCACAGAAACCTACGACATATTTAAGTTACTTTGATGTTAACAATCAATATGGGTGGGCTATGTCGCAGGCTCTTCCTTTAGGTGGATTTAGATGGTTAGATGATAGGGAGATTCAGGGGTTGAATATTGAAAAATTGGCGGACAATTCTGGCACGGGGTATTTCCTAGAAGTTGATCTAGAGTATCCCGAGGCCCTTCACGATAAACATAAAGATCTACCTTTCTGTCCAGAACATCGGAGGCAAGGGGATAAAACAGAGACGAAACTAATGGCTACACTTTATACCAAAGAAAAATACGTGATACATTACAGAGCGCTTAAACAGGAACTGAATCACGGTTTGGTTTTGAAAAAGACTCACAGAGTTTTAAGGTTTAAACAGTCACCGTGGTTAAAAAGCTACATAGATCTCAACACCAGACTCCGCGCCCAAGCCACCAATGCATTTGAAAAAGATCTTTTCAAACTACTAAACAACGCTGTCTTTGGAAAAACAATGGAAAACGTTCGGAAACATTCTGTGATAAAACTGCTCAATAAGTGGGAGGGATGATATGGTGCCGAGGCGTTTATCGCAAAACCGCAATTTAAAACGGCAACTATTCTTGAAGAAAACCTCGTAATAATTGAACTAAATAAATTGGAAGTATATCTTAACAAACCGATATACGTAGGAATGGCAATTTTGGATTTAGCTAAAACTACTATCTTTGATTTTCACTATGGATACATGCAGCCGGAATTTAGAAATAATTGCACTATTTTATATACAGACACAGATTCATTAATATACTAAATTCGAAACAAAGATATTTATGAGGTAATACGAAGAGATTGCCACAAGTATTTTGATACTAGTGACTTCCCTCCAGAAAATAATTACTGCATACCACTTGTCAACAAAAAGGTATTAGGAATGATGAAAGAAGAAAACAATGGGCGTATTATGACTGATTTTGTGGGGCTGCGATCAAAAATGTACACGCTGAAAATTTTAAGAACCTTAGAAGATGAGCAAAATCAGAAGTTTAAGTTGGAGAAAGATGGTTTTACACAGGATGAAATCCAAGAAATTATGAAAGAAGGGGGAATTACTAAAAAGTTAAAGGGCATTAAGAAGGGGGTTATTAAGAGAAAAATAAATTTTGAGGACTATGTTCAATGTCTAGAGGATAATATTGAAAAATCTGTAAATCAAAATTTAATCAAATCAGAGAAGCATAACGTATACTCTGTTACACAAGAAAAAATCGCTCTAAGCCCTCACGATAACAAACGATATATTTTACCAGCAAGTTATGAAACACTCCCATGGGGCCATTATTCGCAAATGCAAATAGGATAGAATTGTATTTGTTATGAACTCTAATAAAATTTTGGATGGAGGATGGAGGAAAATTATACGAAAATCCCCTACCAACCATGACGTAAATGATGAGTTTTATATTTTATTTAATGAGTTAATGTTAAAAACCAGATAGGGTTTAAAGTATTGTTACTAGTTATATAAGTTTAGAAATGTATTATAGAATTTAAATATAATAAAACCTATTGTTAAATATAGGATAATTTGACTAATTATAGTATAGTTTTAATGTATAGTTATATAAATTTAGTGCTTTAAATAATTTGCTACCAGCGATTCATCAGATATAGTATACTGGTAAAATGGATAAAACAATGGGTGACTGAGTCTGCAATCACAATGGGATATGGAAACATGGGGAAACTAAGGAGGAAATATCTAAGGGTCGTAAATAAAGCAAAGGGAAGAGATGCAACATCAACGAAAATCGCAATGTCACAGAGACGTTTTGAACATGGGGCCATTTTTCATAAATCTCTAGTTAGAATAATTTACTAGTTAATATAAGATTAAAAAATATTTAAGTTAGAACGTACTGCATTATACATCAATTATCTTTAATAAAATTTACTAAATAAGATGTTGTTTGATTAAACATGGATTAGGCCTACTGGGGAAACCATGTAAAAAAAAAAAACGCACCTTGCATTCTACCTCTAGGGTGGTGGGGAAACGAATGCATATGAACCATGCCGCTTGAATTTTTAAAAACACCAAATAAAAGAAACATTTACCTATGATATTTATAACTAATATCTTTTAATTTGAAAATAATGAATATTTTTGCTTTCCATTAAAAAACTGATTAAAACATATAGAACTGTTTTTCCGATTTTTGTTGATCGCTGAAGGTATGTTGCTAGGTGTGAAACAAAATTTTGAAAAAAGATGCTGAACGTGTTGCTAACGCGTTGTTATCGTTTCGTTAACGCGTTGTTAACGCTTCGTTAACGCGTTTAAAACGTTTTGTTAACGCGTTGTTAACGTATTGTTAACGCGTTGTTGACGTTTCGTTAACGCGTTGTTAACGTTTCGTTAAGGCGTTGTAAACGTTTCGTTAAGACGCGTTGTTAATGTTCATTAATGCCTTGTTAACGTTTCATTAACGCGTTGTTAATGTTTATTAACGCATTGTTAACGTTTCTTTAATGCGTTGTTATCGTAACGTTAACACGTTGTTAACGTTTCGTCAACGGGTTGTTAACGTTTTGTTAACAAATTGTTTCATTATCGCATTGTCAATGTATTTAACCTATCATAATTTAATAGTGAGAAAAAAAACTGATAGTTTTCAGGTTTTTGTTGAACACAAATTATTTTCTGTATTTTTTTTCTGTAGCAGCCTGCAACTGGATCGTTGAAGCAAAGATGTTTGGTAGCACCCGGTGCTCAGAGGTTTTTAATGAAATATGTCTGACATCGGGTTTTGCCTAATTTCTTGCTATATCATCAATGGAAAAGTAATGTAAAATGTTTGGTAATATCCGGGGGATACCACCGAGCGATCGAGATAGATGAGTTTCAATGTTTCCTCTCGGGGTACTTTTGGTAAGTATTACACATATTTATAGTTGAATGCCTCATTAGGCAAACACTTTTTTGGGGGACAAACCTAGGTCATCGCTTGTCTTATAGCTATGACGTAGCTAGGTGTGCATTTCGTTCTAGAGCACACATACTTGCATTAACAGTCAGTTCTTATTTCAGCATTGTCCGAGGAATTTTATTGACGTGAAAAAAGCACCTTTCTCCACATTGTTGATATTTAAACAGCTTGCATTTCTGCAGGCCACATAATATTCTCTAACAATAAAGTCGGTATTTTTATCCAGGCGCAAATAGGTTGGCGTATAGTTTTATTTGCATGTGTTTCGCTACATCAGAGAAAGCGCGAAAAAAGTCGGGGATATCCGTAGCTCGCTGTGCTGCAATGTAATATTATATCTCAAAGGTCACGGCTGCCGCGTGATTTCTCAGTATTCCAGACAAGTCAGCAAAACTTTGCTGCATATTATAAACGCAAAAATAACTCGTAATACAAAAAAAAATGTTCTGGGCGTTGGTCTACCGGCAGAATAATTGTCGAGGTTGATGATTTAGTTGGGTGGAATCACGACCATTTTTGTCCGCCCCCGCCGCGGGCTGGCGGTTTGACAATGACCTCGCCCTGGGGTCAACCCCTCGGGCATCTTCGGCACCCCTCGGACAAGCGCAGGGTTCAGACCCTAGTCGGCGCGTTCTGATTGGTCGGGGTCTTGGCGGGGGGCGTAGCGTGGGAGTGGAGGGGGTAAGTTTGGTCAAAAAAGTGCAGGATTTTGCCCCCATAAGAAATACATGGGGAAAGTGGGCCAGAAACCCCACAGCTTATCTACTTGTCTTTCGAATTATTTTTGAGCGGCGGAAATACTCGAAATTCTTAACCGAATATAGTCGAATTTCGGGTATGTTTGGCATTTTTTTTAACAGTGTCGCATTAGTCCTGCACAGTTCGTGATACACAACGACGATTCTTCATAGTTTTATCTAAGCCACAAAAAAAAATCAAGTGAAAATATTAAGAAATGCAAGTAGGAGATGTAAACTACGAAACCCTTGAAAATGGGGGGTATCGTAGCGCCTTAAGTCTAAAAATACAGAAGCACGAGAGTCAGTAAGTCCATATGAATTAAGGTAGCTGGAGTGCCACAATAGGAAACGCACAGAAAATGTATCATCTTAAATTGTTTTTATTTGATGGTTAGCATTTTGTAAAGAAATAAATTACTTTTGTGTTTATTAATATTTTTCTAATGATTCCAGAGCACTCCTGACCAGTATAAAGTTTAATAAATATTCAGCATTTTGAGATCGCCCAGAGAAAAAGTCCCTGTACATTTTTGTATTGAATCTTTGCACACCAACACTTTGAGTAGTCCTGTTGATCATTCATCTGTTTTGATGGGATTCCATAGCACACTTGACTCTCCGGATGCCTTTAAAATTCCTATTTTGCTCAACTTTGACACCCTGCAGAATAGAACTTCCTGTATATTTTTTGTTCAAATTTGGTATACGGGGGTTTTAGGCTATCCTGATTAATAGTGGAGCGAAATGGGGCTAAAAAGTCGCTCCGTTCTCGCAAAAAAATTTTTGAGGGTAGAACTAGATCAGACCCCATAGGTGTTGTTAAGTACATCACTCTGCATACGAATTGGCGATTTACGACATTTCTTTGTGGTCGAGACCTTTTTTATTTTGAAAAAACTGTCAAAATTGGCAATTTACAGAAATTGTGTTTTTTTTTACGTTTCCATTGTCATATCTTTGAGAGTAGTGGAGCTATCGACTCGATTTTTTTTTAATTTAAGCTAACATATGAGCGCTTACATCGAATGCCATTGTTGTTGTCCAATATTGTTCATTAACCACTTTAAATAGCAACAAAATTGCAAGGTTATAAAAAGTGTAATGAAATTTTCACTAAGCGAGAAACTTTTTTATTTGTGGAAATTTTTATATACATGCTGCGAGGGAAATGTGCCCAAAACATGAAAGAAGTTTTTGGTAAAAAAAATTACCTATAGTGCCTACAGTTTTTGAACTGTGAATTTTTTTTGTGGCGCGCGCTACTCATCTGGAACGCAAAATTAATCCCTTGCGTGAGAATATCCACTCGTGGCAGGCATGTCTCAACAACTAATGCGTAGTTTACTTGCGCAAGTGAAACTATCACAAGTATAAATATCTTAGAGTACTTCCTAATAGTTTGCCAATGTAAACCCTCTCAGGGAGAACTTTCTGCTATAAAAGAGTATAGGTACGTCTCTGGGAGCGTTTACATAAACTATTTGGAACTACTCTCAGATATACGGCTTGTGATAGTTTTACCTCTCCGTGTAGACTTTTCTATAAGAGATCGCTGGTAAAGTAAATTAATAATTTTACACCAAATAATGTGGGTTCAAGCCATATACCTGTATATTAACATATACCGCTTTTGGCCCTATTGCGCACGGCAAGGCGCAGGGAACGAAAAGAGATGGAATTCGTTGCCATTTTTAACCCTATTTTGACAGTTTGAATGGTGGCTACCTTATTCCTTGTTTAAATTTTTGTATACAGTCTAAATGAAATTGCATTATACTTTTTGAAGGCGCCGGTAAAATCATAAAAGTCACCGTGACATGCTTTTTTGATGAGATGAGTTTTTAATCGCGATTTTTTCTTTTGTACGGTTGATAACTTTTCGTTCTCATATTTACGAGATCAAAACATGACCTGGTGCAAATGCAAAGAGGCTTTTACATCCAGATTGTGAAATTGCATTCCATAGGTAAGTAAATAGGTATATTTTTTTGCCAAATAATATTTTTTTCTCATCGACATTTTCTGATTTCCTGCTAATTTTTAGGTTTTCAAGAGAAGAAACTAAATTTAGAAAGTGGCTTAGTCATCGACTATAATATTCAAGAAGTTCAAGAAATAACTCGGGGAGATGAGGAAAATGGAGACATTGTAATTCTCAATACGACGAAGAATGCCGCATTTCAGGAGCAAATAGAATTAACCAAAGAAATGCAAACAGCAGCAGCAAGTAAACCTGATAACTGCGCAGATCACCGCCAGCAAAATTATTGAAGCTTATCAAAGAAGAGCGTATTAAAAATCACTTCACTTCAAGTGGTAGAAGTTGAAGTTACCAAGTTTTCTTTTGCTTTTATTTTTTAAACAAACAGAAATAAAAAACTCTAAGGAATAAAACTAGCTGCCTAAAAATTCAGAAACGCAGGTATAGATATGTTCCTGGAAAATAGGTTATTATTATTAAAAGTATTCAAAGAAATAATTATACCAAGTAATAGTGTATGAAAATGTTGGGTAATTGCAAGTATTTATAATGTAGGTATTGTATAAAGTGTAATGTACAATAATAATTATATTACTTCTCCTTATGATGATTAAAAAATATTGTTATGATTAAGTTGTACAATTTCTCAACCTATTTAACTGCTTCGTTTCCCGAATGCATTAATTTAAAATGAAAACCAACAAAAATAGTGGGACCTTGTACTTTGAACTAAAATAATTTCCATTTTTCACAAAACGACAACCAAGACATTACATTATTTATGGAACCCACCCGTATAAATTATTTCAAATTTCCCGCCTCATTTAGGGGTAAAAATGGCCACCAAATTATTCCCCCGGTCGGACGTCTCTCTTGCACGGTATAGGTTGCTATACGTATGTGGTTCAAGCAGACCAATAAAATAAAATAAGAAATAAAATAACCAAATGGTTGCTTTTTGGCAAATTTTTGAGCAGTAATTACAGTTGCCAGATGAACAAACTACTTAATAATAAAATTAAATCTTTGTGCATGCTGCACCTATATATCATAGCACCTAAATATAGGTATAAAATAAATATTAAAAAATTTCTTTCACGTTATCAACAGACTCATCTTTGGTATTTTCTACATTACTATCACTATTATTGCACCTGCCACATTTACATTGTTCACAGCATTTCAGTCTTTCCTTGATACAGTTGCACTTTTTCGTATTAGATACACTTTTTGTCGGAACAAAAAGGCTTAAGCTTTGGCGTACAATGTTTGGTATGGATTCTTGAGATGAAAATATGCGAATTCAATTGTCGTTTACTGAAGTCTCTATCCATAACATCCAGGATCTTCAAGTTGCAACTTCGCAACGTTACTTGATAACCATCTTTTTAACTGCTGCGTGCACCTGCAACTGCCAATAATGAAACAATCAAATATATAATTTCAGACTTGTAATACCTCAAAAAAATATTGATAAAAAGTACAGTCAGTAGGGGGAAGTTTGTAAGAAGGTTTATTAGATTTGGTGGCCATTGCTAGGCGTAAATCGTTTAGTGACTTGGCCACATTTTTTTATTTATATACCTAATTGTACCTTCTGTGACAATTTTTCAAGCACATTTATATTCTTCTGTAGAACTTGAAAAGAGGTTTTTTTCCTAAAATGCGCTTGTAGTATCGCATCCCATCAAACGATGCAACGACAAAAATGTCTGCCCTAATTTTAGTACAATTTTGTTTATGGAAATGAAACGTTTATTTATTTTATAGATTTTAACATGCATGGAGTAGAAGGTGCATAAGTTTCGTGACTTTTTAAAATCATGCAAAAACAAAGACCTGTAAACATAAAAATGTGGCCATAGTCACTAAACGCAATGGCCAGCAAATCTAATAAACCTTCTTCCGATCTTCCCCCTACTGACTGTGCTTTTTATCAACATTTTTTGAGGTATTACTACTTTGAAATTATATATTGGATTGTTTAATTATTGGCAGTTGCAGATGCCCTTAGCAGTTAAAAATATGGTATTCAAGTAATGTTGCGAAGTCACAACTTGAAGATCCTAGATCTTATGGATAGACATCAGTAAACGACAACCGGCTTCCCATATATTTTCCTCTCAAGAATCCATACCACACATTGTATGCCAAAGTTTAAGCGTTTTTGTTTCAACAAAAACTGTAAAATAACAACTGTATGATAAATAAAATAAGCAGGTGGTTGTTTGTTCATCTGCGGCAACTGTAATTACTGCTCAAAAATTGCCAAAAATCAACCATTTGGTTATTTTTTTCTTATTTTATTGGTCTGCTTGAACCCACATCATTTGGTCTAAAATTATTAATTTATTTTACCAGCGATCTCTTATAAAAAGTCTACACGGAGAGGTAAAACGATCACAAGCGTATATCTGAGAGTAGTTCCAAATAGTTTATGTAAACGCTCCCAGAGACGTACCTATACTCTTTTATAGCAGAGAGTTCTCCCTGAGAGGGTTTACATTGGCAAACTATTAGGAAGTACTCTAAGATATTTATACTTGTGATAGTTTCACTTGCGCAAGTAAACTACGCATTAGTTGTTGAGACATGCCTGCCACGCGTGGATATTCTCACGCAAGGGATTAATTTTGCGTTCCAGGTGAGTAGCGCTTAGTGAAAATTTCATTACACGTTTTATAACCTTGCAATTTTGTTGCTATTTAAAGTGGTTAATAACCAATATTGGACAACAAGAATGGCATTCGTTGCAAGCGCTCGTATGTTAGCTTCAATTTTTTAAAAAAAATGAGTCGTAAGCTCCACTACTCTCAAAGATATGACGATGGAAACGTAAAAAAACACAATTACCGTAAATGGCCAATTTTGACAGTTTTTCGAAATAAAAATGGTCTCGACCACAAAAAAAATGTCGTAAAATTTTATTTTTCTTTTCACACAGCCTGAATGATACGCCTCCTCTTTCTTTCTTATTACTCTACTCCGGCTATCACCTACACACACTTCAAATCTGGATTCGTCACTCCAGTGAACTGAATCCCATTGTTCCTGAGACCAGTGTCTGTATTGTTTTACCAATAACAACCTAGTTTTTTTCTGTGCGCCAGTGAGTAATGGTTTTTCTTTTGCCTAAAAGAGTACTCATATGAATGATTTAAAACTGCAGATACAAATAAACTTTAAACCTACCTTGTAAACTTTAAAACCCAATTCCATAGCAACCCTGTGGCATGTTGTTCTAGAAAACTTCTTCCCAGTTGCAGTATTCCATAATATACTTATTTCTCCATAATTGGATCGGTGGTTTTTAACAAGTATTCTTCTTAAAGCTCTTTTATTGATATCAGCAACTCTACGCTTTCTTCCAGTTAGAGGTTGTTATTTTATATAACTGTATGATCTTTCGAACGGTATATCGAGATAAATTGATAATATTACCAATGTCTGATGCCGATTTTCCCGATTGTCACAAAAATATGATTATCTTCCGTACATCCTCATTAACCGCCTTTCCTCGCGTCATTTTAATAATTTTTTAAGAGTAATATTAACTTGACACTGGGTGTGTGAGACTACTAAATGACTTACAAATGTTAAATGAAATTAGTTGTCACAATGAGTTTGTTTATTTCAAAGCCATATTGATATTAAATTTTTAATACATTGGCTCTGCATGTACTCTAAAACACATTCTAAATAATGTTTCTTTGCTTACAATGGAATTATTTAGAAAATGTGTAAAATAATATAAAACTCGCCAAATGTAAGTAGTAAATAATGTTTTAGTAAATTTACGAATCCTGGTTTAGGATTAAAATACCGAATTATAGTTTTTAGCGAGCTGGGCCAACTAATATGGGACGGGGCTCGTAAGTATAAGTAAAATATAATTATTATAAAACTAACAGTAAAATCAGAGATAAAAGGAGTATAAAATATATAAAAACATTAAAAGACTTCTTTAAATGTCATTGATATTGAGATTTATTGAAAAAGTCACATGTTGCATATACAGGATGATTTTTTAAAAACTGCCACCGCGATCTCGTTTTTTGCGCCCTACAAAAAAAACGTAAGAAACAAAAATGTGGCAATTTTGGACAGCTAAGTGGTGCTGCAAAAGAAATCGGCATCGATGGCCAACTTGTCGCGCAATATAAAAAAAACTATTGTAGGCAGATTTTCAAACATAACTTATGTTAATAAAATGATGATTTTTTGAATAGTTCATTTTGTTTGTTTGACCCTCAGCAGATTTTGAGGTTATGTCACCTGGTCCAAATGACAGTTGATTTAAATGGGTCTATATCAAGACAGTGGACTTCAATCGCGTATAAACTGTCACATTTTTTGAATAGATAGTAGCATAGTAGCAATTTGTATGCTGTAATTACAGTGTGTCCTTCGGAAAATATGTATTTGCTTCGGGTAGGTAAAATGACTATTGCGAAAGACAAAAAAGATTTAATCTAGTGGAGTTCAGCCCGGCTTGGTTATAGAAAGATATTTGTGCCATAATTTTAGTTTGAAATTGACGAGAATATTTTCTGCTCTTAAGTGTAGCGTCTTATTGATATTAAAATGCCTGATCATTTTTTTAGCTTATCAGCTACTGAGTGTTCGCGTACATTTTGACTCTTTATTTTTATTTTTGAGGTTAGAAAAGAAAGTTTCATATAAAAGTTGTAGACACACCTCCAAAGTTTTTGTGGTGCTCTTTGCTGTTATACAGGGTGTTCCATAAATCCGCAATAAACCATACTTTTATTTTTCAATGGGACACCCTGTATATTCCATTCTCATCTTAAAGAGCTTAAAAAGAGCTTCCCAACAATGTATAATACATGGCACCTTCATGTACTAGTTTTCAAAATATTTGAATTTAGATTTCATGCACAACAATCAGAGCTAAAAGGTGAAATTAATCGAAATTAAGTTCAGGACTGTAGCCATATTTGTTATGTAGCAACAGTGGCGTTCTCAAAAAGTTATTTTGTAGATAACTAAAATATTTTAATTTGACGTTTGTTGATAATTAAATCACGTCTTTCTAAGCCAGTCATTAGCTCTCGTGATTGTTGTGCATAAACCCTAAATGTAAATATTTCAAGAACTAAAAGTCAACATCAAAAGTATGTTCGGTTGCCTGTATCAATAGGATTTTATTTACAACTAGCTGGAAAATGAACTGTATTTGAAAGATTTATTTATTTAAATTCACGAGTTTTTCCAGCTAGTTATAAATAAAATTCTATTGATACAGGCAACCGAATATACTTTTGGTGGCCTTTTATTCCCAGACTTAAGCTCTTTAAGATGAGAATGAAATATACGGGAGGTTCCATTGAAAAAAAAACATGTTTGGTTTACTGCGGATTTATGGAACACCCTTCAAGGCATCACAAAAAAAAATTGAAGATGATTCTTCAACATTTACACAAAACTTTTTTAACCTCAAAAATAAAAAATAAGGGGGGTGTCAAAATATACATGAACACCATGTATCTTGGTCGAGGCTAGTCACGAGGTTCCGCTAGTAATCACACAAATCATGAAAATATGATTATGTTTATAAACAGGACATTTTTCTGAAGGAGAAATTAGACGAGGTGGTTAATAAAAAAAAAAACGATATTTCTTTGCCAAAGCGAATTCAGTGGGCGGAGAAAAACTAATGTAACATGAAAATTTCGAAGAAAGTTGACTAACTAATGATACCAAAAACTCGGTCCGAGCTTTCGGAATACATCAAAAGTGACATAAATGACAAAAAGCGTGCCAGTCCACATTTAATCTATGATAAACAATAAAGGACCCTGTATAGGTAAAACCTATTAAAGGAATTGAAAGAAAATAATTTTAAAAAAGTAACATAAAATGAGTGTTGTAAGATCCTGAAAATTGGTATATGGATGAAGAATTGCAAAGAAACAATTTCTTTTCAAGTTTTTTCGATACTTCGACTTTTTTTATTTTTTTTTGGAAAAATCAAATTTGACTAGGGTTTCCAGTCCCAGTATTTAGTACCGGATTGTCCCGGAATTTTACCAAAAAATATGGTCCTGGGATTTTCCCCATGTTCCCAAGCCCTTAAAAAGTCACGAATTTTTTTATTACGTCATGACCACTGAACGGCCAATTGGCCGACCAGGCAGACATGACACATTGAAGCGGTTAAGACAGTAATTCCCCTGAAAGCCTAAAGAACTAGGATCAGGGATGTAGGGGATTTACTGGCATTCGTCTTTGGTATTATTACGATTCTAGTCCATGACGCCCGTGACCCTGTGGCCTGTGAACTTACCCCTTAGTTGTAATACAGTACCGTTTGGCCGTGTGGTGTGATTAACCGAATCCGTATATATAGTTCTTTAATTAATACATAATACTGTGGTGTAACGAAGTTACTAGGAATTTCCCGCTAGTTCTGAATTTTCGTTTTATTTCATTTATTTCTTCGCCGCGCTGTTTGGAACAACCGGCTGACCGCCGTAGTTTTTATATATTTATGAATGATTCTTTTTTCTACATAGGAGACCGGCGGTCGATATTTCGAATTGCATTTAAGTAAACTTTAGTTTTGATTATTTTCCGGCTTTCCGCCGCTTGTAAAGAATTGTTTATGTCATCATAAGGGATAAGGGATACCGGCTAGGGGTAGAACCTCTTTTTAGAGCCCACAAAGTATTGACCCTCACATCAATATTTATTCTGGAGACTCTCTGCTTAATGTTTAAAAAACATCGTAATAATATTCTTAATTCGTCTAGGAACTCTGGCTGCAGCACGAGGCAGGTTCTAAGGATAGATCTTCCTATACCTTATACTACATGTGTAAAAAAATCACTGCTCTACACTTCCAGAAAGATGTTCAACCACCTGCCTTTGCATATAAGAAATATTTATTATATAATTAATATTTATATATTTAATATTATTTTAAGATTTAGAAACTGTCCCGAACCGTGTTGCTGTTGTGAGTTATTTATCCGCAGCCGACACCGGTTCATTACACCCCCAGATCAAGGTTAACTGAAGCTAGGCTTGGTACCGTGTTGGTGGCGTGAGTACCATCTACCACCGACACGGGAAGATTATTTAAGTACCGTTTGCACCAAGCTTAGCCAAACCGTACCGCTTGGACTGGGTGTGTAGACTCGCCCCGCGTCTTGTTGAATTGCCGTATTTTCTATTAGTTGTCCTGAATAGTTTCGAGCTTGCTTACCGCCTGTAGACAAAACCGTGTCAATAATAAAACAGAATATCCGCGATAGAGGCTTAACCTGCACTTTCTTTTTCCAGACACTCACGTGGATCTCTCTGGACCGGCCGTGGCAGTAACTTGAAACTGTTAAACAAATACTTTTCAATCATAGTTATTGTTAATCGAACCTCGAATAAACTGTGTTAAAATTTGCCAAGTGTTCCTTATTTGTGCCCCACTCTCGACGCACCACTGAACTCTGGAATTTTCTCTGTCTAATGCTATCCTGGGTATAAAGCAGAGCATACCGCTCTAACTGGCGCCTGAGCAAACTGTTTCACCGAGAGTCCGATTTTTCCTTTCTTAAATAAAAGAGGCTATAAGGGAGCCCCCCCGGTGAGTACACAAAAAGGGAAAAATCGGACGTGAACGAAAACTGCGCTATAAAAAAATAGCGCCCCCACAGGGGCGCGCTATAGTGGAATTATTACAATTTTTAGGTTTTAAACTGAAATAAGAATACTTACTTCTATACTAAAATTTCTCTTTAACTGGACACTAGATTTATGTTGCATATCCCTAGAATTTCTGAAGGTGCTTAGATAGGTGACGAAAGAGCCGTACTCAGAAGATTTGATGTTTGATTAGGATATTGGCATTATTTTGTTTTAATATCAGTATCCTTTACATTTTCTGTGATGTGCATATTAACTATGTCGCCATTACTAAGAATTTTTTTATTTTGATTTGACACATAGGAATTCAAGGTTAAATATTTGACATCATCGGTCAATGTGCTCCTGGTCTTAATGCCGTCAACTTTGGCAAACTAAATTTAAAAAATACCTTTTCTGGTGCTAATTAAAAAGGAAATTTAGTATATACTTAGTCATACATTTCAATTACTTGGAGTTGCAGCTACTTTAGTTGTGTGTTGTGCTTTCTTAAGACGTAATCTCAGTTTTAGTTTATTTTGTTTTGTTGTAAAGAAACATCTTGATTTCGGAGCTATTCTTATTTCGGAACTAGTACCGGGACTTAAAATTTGGGACCAAGGTCCCAAATATCTTTTCGGTCCCGGGATTTGGAAACCCTAAATTTGAAAGATCCCGCAAATCACATGAGCACTTTTGCGTACATCATTTATTTATCCTTGTTCAAACCCAAACTGCTGAAAAAGTCGAATTTTAAATACTTCTGTGAACAAAACAAATTCCCTGTGATGCAGACTTTAATTTTTGTCACATTGTACATTATCCAAAGGAAAGAAATGATCATTATAACTCATAATATTATAAAATCCTACATTGGGCCTCCCTCGCGTTTTCATTAAAAAAATTAAAATAACACCCCTACCACTGTATGCAGCTCAAACTGATGACCACCCTATTTTGCACGTGCCGAATGTCGGGCGAAAACAGCGGCCGGGCCGGACGTAAACACGGCAGAGATATTTCAAATTTTCGGTTTTTCCGCGGGAGAGAGGACGCACAGATCCGGTCTTACCGATTTTTACGTATCCACATGTGAACTATATACGAATACAAATAGTAATTTGTGTCTTAGGCAAATAAACAATAAATAAATATTTCGATAACAATAAATATAAACTGCTATTTATCAGCCGGAGGTTAAAAACAAGCACAACGCAAAATACAAGTACACCCGTACAACGTAAACAACAAATTTGGCCGGTATACGGACCTGGCAGATGGTGATCCCGCAGTGCGCATGTCCATAAAACGAACTAATAGAACCAATCAGATGATACCGCTGTCGTCCGTAATGCAGCTATTTTTACTTTCGCGCACACACATTACTGATTTTCCAGTTTGATGGCTACATAGTAAAATTAAGTTAGATAAAAAAACGACGTTTAGAAGAACAAATTTAGAAAGTTTTGAAATTTTGGTTGTGAACTCCCAGTAGGAACCCAAGTAATTCCATGGCACACTTGACTCGCCAGATGAGTTTAAAATTCCTATTTTGCTCAACTTTCACAGCCTGCAGAATGGAACTCCCTGCATATTTTTTGTTCAAATTTGGTATACGGGGGGTTTTAGGTTGTTATGATTAACGCTGCGGTGTCAGATTTTAGATAAAAAAATCGCTAAATGGTTTTCGTCATTTTATACTAGAAAAAAAAATTTGTAGTAGGCCTTGAAAATTGACATTAAGACCTGAAATTTTGCACCAACGTAGAGTTTTTTGTGGCCTATTTTTAGAAAAAAACGCGGCTAATATCGGATGGAGAATACACATTTTACAGGGGTGTTCGCACTTAAGATGAAACACCCTGTATATAAGGCACCCCGACAAAAGACATCTTTAAAACTAACAACATTCTAATGCCAGTGCTCACGACTCAAGCACCAGCTCCAGCCTCAATTCTGCAACTCATATCTTGCGGCTTTAAATAGGGCTGTGGAAATCGTTGTACATGTGTAAAGGTTGGCCTGCACTGCTCTACAATGTGTTCTCATTGTCATGGGCAGAGTTGTTTAAATTCCATCGAGCAGGACCATTTTGCAGAGGCAATTGATTAAATATTTATATTTCATTAGTGGAATAGGCCTATAGGGGAAAACCACTTAAAAAACGCACCGAGAGCGTTACCTCATGGGTGGTGTGGAAACACGCTCAAAGTGCGGAATACACAGGTATTAAAAATCATCATAAATATGTCCACTAATACTTTCTCAAAAATATTTTATCCAATATGGATCTTGTAGAGAAAGAACTGCTCTACAATTTTGTTTCTCTACATTTTTTTGCCCACGCTACTACTTTTCGAGATAATCGACGCAAAAGACTGCGCAAGACTTATTTTTTGATCGCGTTGAAAACTATGCTTATTTTCCAAGGTCATTTATTAGCGTTGGGTGAGAGATACGCAAAAAAAATTATATGACCATTTTTGTGGAGAATTTAATGGGGAATCTAAAAAGTCCTATAACTTTTTCTGGTCAGAGTAACGGTTTACGTGCAAAACACAAAAAACACCGTCATGGTCACATTTGGGGGTGGTTTTTTGGGCAAAAGGGGATGAAGCTCCCCCCGGGGGGGTGGGAACTCTTCGGATCTGTATTCGGGTTCCTACTGGGAGTTCACAACCAAAATTTCAAAACTTTATAAAAAAAAAAAATTCTAAAAAGTCTAACTTGCCTACACTAAATGCCCCAGAATTTTTCAAAGCCTTGAACATAAAAATCTGGACATCCTTGCATCACGAATACTTACTCGCTACCAATGAATTCTTCTTCTTCCCCAACTTGCCTCTGCTCACAATCATGGTCTTCACAATCGAATTTGTCGGCGACACCTTGGCCTCCCCTCTCGGCACCTCAAAGCACTTGTAGTCCCCCTCACTAAAAACTCCAACTCCAAAACCTGGCGTAGAGGTTCTCGTCGGCTCAAATCCCTTAGGAGGCAATGGCTTGTCTTCCTTAATTTCCTTTGGGACTAAATAATGCTCGGCATCCAATTCTTCAGAACTCTGCCTAGAGAGAGACGATATAGTTTTCGATTCTGGAAATTCGAATATCTGCTTTGCCGCAAATGCAACGGGCTTAGGAGAATCCGTTGGATACCCAGGTTTCGGAGTTTCCACGAGAATTCTCGGTGGGGGCTTTGGGGGAATGCCGTTCTCAACATCAACTTCCCTGTTTGTTATTATCATTTCGGATTTTTTAATTATCACCTCCGATTTTGTTATTATCTCACATTTTTTAATTTCTTCAACCTTTTTTGTTATCAACGGCAAGTTTATTGCTTCTGCAACAGGCAATCCTATACCTGTTGATGTTTCTTTAAACGGCAAACTTTCTGGCGCTTCTTTTTTAGTAGGTGAAGTTTCTTTAATGGTTTCTGGTATTTTTGGAATAACGTCTGGCAATTTTTCAATTGGTGTTGTTGATGTTTTTTCAATTTTATCTGTATCATCTCCTGTCAAATCATATGCTGGAGTACTGTGACTCTTATCGAGCCTGCCCCTCAATTTTGTTGTGGCACTCCTGGGTGGTACTTGTGGTTTTTTGTTTGGGTCATGTTTCTGAGGCACTTCTGGAGGTTTCTGAGGTATCTCTGGTGGTTTTTTTACTTGATTTCTGGGAAAAATTTTTGGGCGCTGCAAAGCTTTTTCATTTTTTTGTTCATCAAATTTTTTTATCATAGAGTGTACATTAACTTTATTTTCCGATAGTACCGGGTTGCTTTTAGCCACCGTCTCAGATGGTGGTTCTACAGGTTTTGGTTTTAATGTGTCGATAATTTCCTCAACAATTTCTTTCTGCCAGTCAGCCGCCATACTAGTACGATCTGTCAGTTCTCTACCTTCGTCTATAAACGATATGTTTTCATTGTTCAAACTTGTTAGGCTAATGATACTAACACTCTTCTCTTCATTTAAATTAGTTTCAGTGCTCAACTCAGGTTCTGCTTTATCCTCTTCAAAATTCACCTTTTTCTTACTCGATATAGTTATTTCTTTATCTTTAAAACTTTTCTTGTTCGAATTACTCCTATTAACAGCTTGGTGAGCAAGGCCAATAACTGTAGTAGGTCGGGGGCTTAAATCTAGACCAATGTTGCACGAAGCGCTTTTGTCACGTAAAAATCTGGAATCTTCCTCGTCGAATTTTGTGCTGTCATCGATATTGTAGGTACTATATGTTGTGGTGCTTGTGCGGGGTTTGATGAAATCCCAGTACTGAAAAGGAATAATTGACTATTAGGATATTTTTTTGGAAAATTATTATTATTGCACACTATATACTTTAAAAGCATATAACAATACATAAACTAATACAGTACACTATCGCTAATCTGAAAACATCCTAGACCATCCTATCCTTAGTTTCAATGCCCCCGAATGGCTCTGAATGTAAGTAATAATTGGTTGAAATGAGGTTGAAACCCAGTAAAAAATAATTCATTAAAGAATACTGTAAGCAAGGGATTATAATATAATGCATTTAGTAGGTATTAACAGTTATAAGATTGGTCTTGATCCTCTAGGCCTTTGTAATATGAATATTAAAGTAGGTATATTTTACAATCGATGTAGGCAGTGGCAGCGATTATAGTAAACTGTATGACCTACACGGATATTTAGTAATTAATTATTTGTTTTAATATTAACTTGTTCATAGGAAGATAAAATTATGAATAATTCGATAATTCGCACGGTGTTCCATAATCTGAGCATGTAACACTAAACCGAATGAACCAAATGAATGGTGTATATACAGGGTGGCCCATTTGAAATGGTTTTTAATTTTTTTTATCCGACTTTAGCCATTTTTTTCTGAAGATAGGTCGCAAAAACTCTTTTTTTACTTTGGTGCAAAATTTCAGGTCTTAATCTCAATTTTCAAAGCCTACTACGAATTTTTTTTCTAGTAAAAAATGACGAAAACCATTTAGCGATTTTTTTATTTAAAATCTTAGACCACAGCGTTAATCAGGACACCCTAAAACAACCATGTACCAAATTTGAACAAAACATATACAGGGAGTTCCATTCTGCAGGGTGTCAAAGTTGAGCAAAATAGGAATTTTAAAAGGCAGTCAAGTGTGGCATGGAATCCCGTCAAAACAGATGAATGATCAGGACTACTCAAAGTGTTGATGTGCAAAGATTTAATACAAAAATGTACAGAGTCTTTTTCTCTGGGCCATCTCAAAATGCTGTTTTTTTTATGAAACTTTGTACTGGTTAGGAGTGCTCTGGAATCATTGAAAACATATTAATAAACACAGAAGTAATCTATTTCTTTACAAAATTCCAACCAACAAATAAAAACAATTTAAATTGTTGGAGCTTTATCAATAAAGTCACTGTCTAAGATGATACATTTTCTGTGCATTTCCTGTTGTGGCACACCAGCCACCTTAACTCATATGGACTTACTGACTCTCAGGCTTCTGTAGTTTTAGACTTAGTTTGTTTATAGTGTCTGGGGCACTTTTGATATACTCGATTTTTGACCCCAAAAAATTCATTATTTTGAGATGGCACAGAGAAAGACACCCTTTATATTTTCTATCGGATCTTTACACACCAACACTTTAAGTGGTCCTGTTGACCATTCAACTGTTTTGAGGAGAATCCATGGCACACTTGCCAGATGCCTTTAAAATTCCTATTTTGCTCAACTTATACTTATAACTTAGATATTCCCAAATTTTATTATGCAATTCTGAATAAAAACGGACAGAATATTTATTCAAGAATAATTAGGTACTTATTAGTAGATAAAGTAAGGTATGAAGGTATCTATATAGTTAGATAAATCTATACATAATATATAACAGTAAGTTTTTGAAGAGCAACAAGCAACATTTTGCCAACACATGGATGGCCATTATTATTATTATTTCAATAAATTTTATATATCTTTCCAATGTTATTATTTATTTGTATGCTTACTGTGTACAATAGTTGATTTATTATTTATTTTACCCCATTTTTGTGTAATGCAATTCTTGTATAATAACTTGAAATTTATGCCCTATTAATATTATGCTTTGCAATAAATTAATAAATTTAATCTAATATCAATCTACCTAATATTAGTTAAGTTTTCAATATATTTGGTGTGTGTAAACAGACTCGTTACTGACCTGAATTTAGGACACGGTTGCATTTTGCCCTGCATAGTAAGGATTTCTTATAAAAATCACATTACATTACGTTTATTTTTAAAAAATGATTGTTTAAATCGGTGACTAAAAAAACTATACTTCTCCAGGTCATTTAATAGCCACCAGCCATTTCAAACATTTTTCCTGGAATAAATCTTTAAACCTAGAAATATCAAATCATTGGATGAAAATTGCGGTGATACATTAAAAATAAGAAAGCTAATGTCACTTCCGGTTACACCACAGGTAGTTTTGAAGGTCTAATAATTAGATTAAAAAGTAGGCATTTATGCACTAGTGAACTCCTAAATATCTCAATTTTTCATTAAAAAAGAAAAACTCGTGAGTGCAACCACTTCCTGTGTCAACCTGAATAGGGTGATCCTTAAAAAACTAGCAAGCATAGTTTTTAGTTAGGTACTTTTGTTTTACTTTTTATCACCAAAATATGGTTCACATACATCTACATATCTTTTTTCGCATCTCCAAAAATGAATTCTGTAGGGGGTGGTAAATTAATTAATAACCCTGTAATATATACTTAAAAAATATTTAGAAACCCCAATAGTTATAATTATTTATACATCGAATTATCTTCTTTTCACAAACTTACTTAAGAAAAATATAAAAAAATATGCATGATCTTACCAGAGAAGTATTAACTCAAAGCGGCACAAATAAGAAATAGAAAACTGGTGCGTTTGATTATTTACTTCCACAGACCCTTATAACATGACTGGATATGAAAAGAGACAAATATTTATCTCAAGTGCAACAGGAAATAAAATAATCTGCAATAAAAATGTCGTTTAATTATCACAACCATCCGTCTCTTACAGATAGTATGTTAAGTTTACATTTTTTCTGCACTTATCTACAGGCTTCTGCCATGCAACTAAACAGTTTAAAACTAGGGGCACCTTTTTGTTTTTCGTTTTCACTTTTACCTACCTAATATTGATTTTTTTTTTCACAAAGTATAAATTCACTTTGAAACAACCTTGCTAATAGGTTCGCCAACTTTCTACTTTAAATCAATGCACACTTGTCTATATTACATGTAAAGGAAATGGTAATGAAAATTTATAATTGTTAATTGTTTAAATAAATGTCTAACGAACATTTAATAATAATAATAATAAAATAATAAATATTGTTATCGATATTTTCACAAAGACTGATTTATTTCACAAAAATTGTTGTTTTATAAAATTTCCAAAATAATATTGATTCACATATATTTTTTTAACTAAAAAATAAGTTACTAGAATAGGGACATGTAATAAGAGACTAATGCACATTTTTATAATACTATTTGGTGAGATAGGTGTATGTTTTTTTTTCAATAGGGTACTTGACAAAATTTTTAATTGCACCAACATAACACGTAATAAATGAAACAACGGCTTTTAACCCTTATTTAGTTAGGATAATTAAATACGAATTTGCATAATTTTGTTCAGGCTGAAATCTACAGTTTCTTCATTTTATCGTCTAGAATGCCAAATGTGGCAACCTCTGTGCCTCTCAGGAGAAAGGGGATTGCAATCTTGCGGGTGCCCATTTGCAATAATTCGTTAGACAAAGGCAAATTGCACTTTTCTATTCAAATTCAATCCAGCTTGCCTATGAATACATATATATTACTTAATGTATTGCAACCTTTAGCTTTAGCAAGTGCAACTGCACAAAAAAATATCGTCTCATAAATACTTTTTTTATTACGAATGTGTTGAATGGTGGCTGTTTATGCTGCACAAGCTGGAAACTATATCCTTCATCTCTGTCACGTGACACTTTGGTTAAAATATGTGTATAATACGGAACATATACGATAAATATTCGGACTTCAATAATGCAGAAATATTCGAGTATGTAGCAACGCCACCCGCCCACCCAACCGGCCGCACCCCACGTCCCGTCATGCTAATTGTAATTCCATATGCCACTCAATCAAATTAGTAAATATCTGTGCAATTTATTATATTACATTATTATTATTATTATTATATCGACTTAGCCAAAAGGCATTCGCACTCCCTCTACGGGGAACATTCACTCAGATCCCGGGTATCCCGGATACCATAAGGATCTGGCTCGGACGAGACCCTTGCCATGTTATCAGGCCTTAGGTGACATTGATGGTGTTGGACGCTCCTGCATTCCCCATGAATTTCCTGACGGTTCGGGCTGTCGCAAGTAGTACCGCTTTCTGCATGGACCTGTAAAGATTTTCAGTTAGACCCAGCTCTTTGATGTTTCTCAGCAAACTTTTTGGTATAACACCAGTTGTTGACACGATGATTGGAACCGTCTGAACTTTCTCCATTTCACATTGCCTTCTGATTCGTTCTTCTAAGTCTCTGTACTTCGCAATCTTCTCGACATGCTTCACACGCAGGTTGTTGTTGTTCGGGATGGCCACATCAATCAGAGTTGTCTTCCTGGAAATTTTATCAACTATTATAAGGTCCGGTCTGTTATGGGCAACTCGTTGATCTGTCAGAACTGTACGATCCCAGTACATCTTGTAGTTGCTGTTCTCAAGAACAGGCTCAGGTGTGTAGCTGTAATAGGGGACCCTCTCTGCCTGCACAAGCAGCAGTTTGTCCGCCAGTTCCTGGTGCAAGATCTTGGCAACCGAATCGTGTCGTTCCTTATTTTCCGTTGATGCGAACATCTGACATCCTCCTGTTATGTGCTGGATTGTTTCTGAAGTTGGGCACCCGTATCTGCATCTGTCATCCACTACCGATGCATCTCCTACAATGAATTTTAGGTAGTTGCGAGTTGGTATAACCTGATCTTGTATGGCCAGTAAGAAGCCTTCCGTCTCGGGGAACATTCGTCCCGAGGTCAGCCAATAGTTCGACGCTAACTTGTCGACATGTTCCTGGTTAACCTCATTAGGATGCCTCCCGTGCAGCGGCTTCTCCAACCACCTCTGTAGTTTATCATTGTCGCTTCTGTGGTGATTTTGATGCTCGTGTTCCCTCAGACGTAGCGGTGTTGAGACGTCTGCTCCGCATATAGCATTATGTAGTGTGGAGCTGTTGGCCTGCCTGTGGAAATAATTACGCAGATTTATTATTTGTTGGTCCAATTGCTTGCTGAGGTCTGCCAAGCCTCCTAGTTGACGTGGCAGAGTTGTTCTTTCTACGGCGCTACGGGGATGATGTTTATGAGCTTTTGTCAGTAGTGTCCTAACTTTTCGCTGCAGGTTGTTGATGTCTGTGTTGGTCCAATTCACTATTCCGAAGGAGTAGCTGAGTACAGAGCACGCATACGTGTTTAGGGCCTTAAACAAATTCCTGCTGTTAAGATCAGTTCGCACTACTTGTCTTACTCTCTTGATGAATTCATTCGTTAAATCGGTCTTCATTGTTCGATGGTCTATCCTTTGAGCTTGCTTCATCCCGAGATACTTGTATGTGTCTCCCATGCTCATTGCTTCGATCTCCTGGCCGTCCTGCATCTCGTGTGCGCCTTGTTCGAGCTTTCCCCGGACGATGTTAAGGGTGCGGCACTTGTCCAGTCCAAACTGCATTCCGATGTCCCTAGAGAACTCCTCTACAATTTTAAGCATTTGCGTTAGTTGGTTTTTGGCTGCGGCCATCAGTTTTAAATCATCCATATATAATAGGTGATCCAACTTGATCGCTTCTGCGTTGTTGCTCTTGATAGCGAAGTCGTATTTTGTAGAGTTCAACCGATGTGATAAGAGGGTTCATCGCCATGCAGAACCACAGTGGACTGAGTGAATCCCCTTGGAAAATCCCTCTTCGGATGTTGATTGTGTCGGTCTCGATGTTACTGCTTGCGGTTCTGAGTTGTATCTTAGTACGCCAGGTTGTCATAACGTGTTCTAAAAAGGAAACTGTATGATGATCTATTTTATACAGCTTTGAGATACCTGTGAGCCAGTCCTGAGGTACGGAATCAAATGCTTTTTTGTAGTCCACATAAGCCATGTAGAGGTTTCGTTGCTTGGAATGAGCCTGGTTGCAGATGACAGAGTCTATGATGAGTTGCTCTTTGCATCCCATTGCGCCCTCCGCGCAGCCCTTCTGCTGCATTGCTATGATGTTGTTCCGCCGTGAGCATATATTCGCTGTGTGAGGCAAGATGTGATTATCTTGTACAGCGTAGGCAAGCAGGTTATTGGGCGGTACTTGGCAGGGTTATCCGTATTCTGCTGGTCCTTTGGTAACAAGTAGGTTGCACCCTGTGTAAGAAGCAATGGCATTTTCAGAGGATCGAGCAAGACTTCATTAATTAAGGTAGTTATTTGTTCATGCGTGCACCACAACTTCTTAATCCAATAATTTTGGAGATGATCTGGACCTGGTGCCTTCCAGTTGCGGGAATTCTTGATGACATTGGAGACCTCATCGGTTGTGAATTGCTCGTGTTGCATCTGGCTATAGTTCGGGCCCATCTCGCGTTCTTCACTGATCCAGCTTGCACTGACATTGCATGGACCTGGTGTGGCAAGTTGATTTCTCCAGAAACCGTCAACCTGTTCTCTGCTAGGGTAACTCGTATTTGTGGTATCGGCGCTAGAATTCAAAGCACAGTAAAAACCTTTTTCTGATCGTTCAAAGAGTTTATTGTCTCGTTTCCTGTTGTTACTAGCCTTGTATCTTCTCAGACGCCCTGCGAAAACAGAAAGTTTTTGTTTTAATGTATCAAGACATTGTTGAGCAGTGATGCTCGCGGTGTCATGCTGAGAATGCATTTGGGTGCGGCTCATTATTGCCTGCACTGCCCTCTGGATCTTTCTAGTTCTAACTCCTCTAATATATTCCGTTACTTGTCCTATGTCTTTACGGAGACTCTCGATCTTCCTATTTAGTCGCATCTCCCATTGAGCCATTCGTGGTTCTGGTCTTGCACGATTTAACTCTTGGGCCGTCCGGATCTTGGCTCCCATTGCAGTGATGATTGCCGTTGCGGCACAGTAGATCAACATGTGCATATGTTCTAATGTTGGTGTCACTGAAACATAGTTAGGCAAAATTCTGGTGTTCATAATATAGAGCATGATTGCAAGCTTCCTGGAAGAATTCAATCTTGGTAGCGGTGGTCTGCTCAGTGGGTCTGTGCCTTCGTATCGCAAAACTGCCTTTCTCAGCTGTGTGTCTAGGCTTTCAAAGCATTCTTCTTTAACTGATTCCTGATTCTCAGTTGTTCGTCCTGCCGTTTCGGCTTCTTGTTGTGGTCCAGGCACTTGAATTTCCCGATTCTCAGTTGTTCGCTCTGCCGTTCCGGCTTCTTGTTGTGGTCCAGGCACTTGAATTTCCCCGTTGTTGTTGTCTATGTCTATGTGTTCGCCATGGATCTCTAGCTCAACTTCCCGTTTTATAGCTTTAAGTCGCGTTTCTGGAATTTGGTTACTTCTTAGAATAGTTCGATACTGATCTGACACTCTTTGTTCAGACACTTGCATGTGTGGAAACTCCCTGCAGAACTCGGCATGCAGTTGTTGTCGGTAGCCGATCATCTCTTGTCCTAAGTTTGTCACCCTGTAAAAAATATGCATAATCGATTCATTCATGGACCCAGTCCATTTCATGCATTGTCGTTGTAATCCCGCCTGTGTGAATGCTGGCTGAAGTTCCCGCGCAGCACCTTCAGTAGGTGGAACCATAGTTCTCGTTTGGCTCCCATGTTGTAGATGTTCGTGTTGTTGGGCTGTAGCTGTTTGTGCAACAGGGACCCACCTCATCAGCGCCCTGTCACCGACGTCCCGCTCGCTGTCATGCCCAGCGCCGGCTCCATGACAATATGACAATACTCCTATTAATCTCCATCCCATGGGTTTCTCCCGTAACGTGGGAGTGACGGCCCTCGGTCGCCTTTTACGACTCGCGAAGCCACGATAGGAGTATTCTAACCCGCTACCCACACAGGCCAACTAGGATAACGCGGGATCGTTACCCCCGAGGATC
Organism: Pseudeuparius sepicola; assembly: GCA_963920635.1. Taxonomy (NCBI): domain Eukaryota; kingdom Metazoa; phylum Arthropoda; class Insecta; order Coleoptera; family Anthribidae; genus Pseudeuparius; species Pseudeuparius sepicola. The sequence continues at coordinate 103,070,281 of OY987299.1, read as the reverse complement.
TGCCCCTCTCACCGGCCAGACCCCTCCTTGCGTTAACTGGGAAACACGAGGTCGTTACACCCAAAGATCCGCCCCTCTCATGGGCTAGACCCATCCCTGTGAAACCGGGAGTCGCAGGATTGTCACACCCGAGGATCAGCCCCCGTCACCGGCTAGACCCCTCCCTGCGCAACAGGAGATCGCGGGATTGTCACACCCATAGGTCTGCCCCTGTTACAGGCCAAGCCTCTCCATGCGTAACTGGGAATCGCGGGATCGTCACACCCGTGAATCTACCCCTCTCGCAGGCCAGACCCATCCCTGCGTAACTGGGGAGCGCGGGATCGTCACACCCGTGGATCTGCCTCTCTCACAGGTCAGATCCCCCCCCTATTATTATTATCTCGACTTAGCCAAAAGGCATTCGCACTCCCTCTACGGGGAACATTCACTCAGATCCCGGGTATCCCGGATACCAAAAGGATCTGGCTCGGACGAGACCCTTGCCATGTTATCGGGCCTTAGGTGACATTGATGTTGCTGGATGATCCTGCATTCCCCATGAATTTCCTGACGGTTCGGGCTGTTGCAAGTAGTACCGCTTTCTGCATGGACCTGTAAAGACTATCAGTTAGACCCAGCTCCTTGATGTTTCTCAGCAAACTTTTTGGTATAACACCAGTTGTTGACATGATGATTGGAATCGTCTGGACATTCTCCATTTCCCATTGCCTTCTAATTCGTTCTTCTAAATCTCTGTACTTCGCGATCTTCTCGACTTGCTTCACACGCAGGTTGTTGTTGTTCGGGATGGCCACATCAATCAGAGTTGTCTGCCTAGAAATTTTATCAACTATTATAAGGTCCGGTCTGTTATGGGCAACTCGTTGATCTGTCAGAACTGTACGATCCCAGTACATCTTGTAGTTGCTGTTCTCAAGAACAGGCTCAGGTGTGTAGTTGGAATATGGGACCCTCTCTGCCTGCACAAGCAGCAGCTTTTCCGCCAGTTCCTGGTGCAAGATCTTGGCAGCCGAATCGTGTCGTTCCTTATATTCCATTGATGCGAACATCTGACATCCTCCTGTTATGTGCTGGATTGTTTCTGAAGTTGGGCACCCGTATCTGCATCTGTCATCCACTACCGATGCATCTCCTACAATGAATTTTAGGTAGTTGCGAGTTGGTATAACCTGATCTTGTATGGCCAGTAAGAAGCCTTCCGTCTCGGGGAACATTCGTCCCGAGGTCAGCCAATAGTTCGACGCTAACTTGTCGACATGTTCCTGGTTAACCTCATTAGGATGCCTCCCGTGCAGCGGTTTCCCCAACCATCTCTGTAGTTTATTGTTGTCGGTTCGGTGGTGATTTTGACGCTCGTGTTCCGTCAGACGTAGCGGTGTTGAGACGTCTTATTATTACTATTATTATTATTTACTATTATATTGTTTGTGTAGGTGTCCGATAATTTGCCGAGATTGTATGTTTTCATGGATTTAATAATACAATGTTCATGTCTACTGAAATTCGTTGGATAGAATTGGAAATGTTTGTATGTTGTAGTAATAGTAAAGTATTATGATTATGAGTTATTAATAAACGGAGAACTTGGGGCTAAGGAACATCTTGCAACATTCACCGCAGTACAAGGTTATGTCTCAGAACACTTCAGTGGTAATAATTGCCATGTTGCCAAATTGCCTTTTTAAAACACTTGTGACATCATAAGTGTTTTCCTGCCAAATTTCGAAGAAAGTCTAAAAAGTTGGTAATTACGTAAATATTATTTTTAGAAATAACCCTAGGCTCTTATGCAAGTGTCCGGGAATTGATATATCAAGTTTGTAAAATTTCATTAGGAACCTATTGTTATTCTGAGCTCAGCTGGCCGTAATTTTTTTTAATTCAAATATTTCCGTTAAATCCAGGAAAAAGTTTGGCAATGCCTCGGGCAATGCCCAAAATTTTCAGCTCCTGCCGGACTAATGGGATGGATACATTGTGCGTGTCAATTTGCGCTGTAACTTGCCTATGTCAAAAGTCAAAACCAGCAGTCTGAACCTAAACTTAAGGCATTTTTTCACAACTAAACGTTTTACAAACGGTTATAGAAATTTGACATTATAACAATGAATTTTCATTGTCGCAATGTCAATTCGCCAAAAAATGCCAATAATTTTTGATGCAACAATTTTGACCTACATTTGTTTATCAAACCAGCAACAAAAGGCCCTTTTCATGTTTTTTTTTAATATAGGGTCCATTAAGCCCATTAAGCCCAAAAAATGCCTAAAAACATCAATTATTCAAATTCCCACTAGGGCCATGATGTCACGACCCTAGAGCAGTGATTGGCTGAAATATTGCGGATTTGCCATGTTTTTACAAGCTGTGTCAATATAATTTTAACGTTTAAACGTTACAACTCTGAATATTGGCAAAAACACCAGTTTTATTTCCTTGTATTTTGAATTCCCTGCTTAAAAAAATAGTCAATATTGATTATAACGCAGATACAAAAATCATGGCAACAAGGGCTATTTATATTGGAACCAAATTCGTGGTATATTTAATGTAAACTGCAAAAAGCTTACTTAATAAAAAAATGAAATTGTTTCTTTTTCAAAAATAATAGTTGTTTCTTAAATTACGGAATGTTTATAACATTTTTACTAATATAAATATGTTATTTTGATTATGTGAAAAGCAACTATTCAATATGTTTTTGTATTTTCATGCATAAGAAGTCTGTTGAACAGCAGTGGCTAATAGGGGTTTATGTTCAAACGACAAAGACTTTATTGCTGTGAGGATCATTTGAGTAAACTCTGTTATATATAGATGGATATCGGTCATATATTCATGAGTGAGACAAGGACAAGAGTTGTGACGTAGGTATGAACATTCGTTGAACTGAGTTGAAGTACCAGTTCTTGTTATTTATTAGCAAATATCTAGCAGAGCAATTTAGTTTCCTACATAATAGTTTTTTATGTATGGTCTGGACAACCGATGTTATATATATGCGACAGTATTTTTTTTTGCCGTTCCTGCACATCCACTGCCATAAATATCCAACACCATTAACATGCATCCAGACCCAGTGCCTTACATATCCGGCACTGATACAAAGCCTCCACACCTAACGCCATATTAATATGTCATTTAGCCAGCGCCTCTAGCGCATGAAACCCTTACTACTCTCGCTGCGTTGCTGGAATTTCGTAAGTCGTGTTTCTATCCTATTCTGTTGTTCAGCACTGCATAAGTGTGGAGTTTCTTTGTTAAAAATATACGAATTGTTCAAAAAGATACAAACGAATATAAAAATTTATATTTAGAGTTATCAGCTGCACTTTTCTGCATTTTTTTATGCCTGACGTATATATACGACGGTGGGTATGTAGCCATGTAAATTGGCTGGGAATGGTGACACTAAACAGGTCGGTAGCGAAAGGGTTAAGTAGGAGCTTAAAGCCCATACCATGAAGATACTTAATATATTACACGCATAGGGCTTTAAACGCATTATAATGCCCAAGATTCATACAAAATTTTATTCACTGCCGAGATATGAGGCAAGCATGTATCTAACGTATGTCCTAAATGTTTTGGCACAACATTCAATGACTTTAAATAAAAGTAAAAATAAAATAATATCAAGATGCCTTTGCAAACAAAACATTGCTTACGTTGTTGAATTTTAGATTAAAGTTAATTTTTGTCAAGTTGTGGCATTACAATGCCGAATAAATTGGAACTCCGAAAAAGTTTCTATAAATTGGTTGGGCGGGTGCCCAATGCTGAAATATTCCGGATCTTGGAAAAGATATTTCACATACGACGGTTTATCTCACAATAGCGGAGTGCGAGCAGGGAATACCATGTTTGAACCTCCCAAAAAGTGGAAGACCACTGGTATTTACAGCAGAAAGGGCAGGAAGGTTGGTGGAAAGAGCAAAAAACAGGTTGGGATGTCAGTGAAAAGACTGGCTCGTCAATACCAAAGTTCAAAGAGTACAGTACCATTAGAATTCTAATGATACTGTACTCTTTGAACTTTGATTCAAAGATAAACCGTCCCACGTGAAATATCTTCGTTCTCCAAGATCCGGAATATTTCAGCATTGGGCATCCACCCAACCAATTTATAGATACTTTTTCGGAGTTCCAATTTATACGACATTGTAACGCCACAACTTGACAAAAATTAACTGGCATCTCAAAGTCAACAACGTAAGCAATGTTTTGTTTCCAAAGGCAACATCATACTATTTTATTTTTTCTTTTATTTAAAGTCATCGTATGTTGTGCCATACTTTTTAGGACATACATTATTTGCATAAATAAAGAACTAAATAAAGTCGGACTACTTGCCTGTCAAAAATAAATCAAGTAAGAATGAAGCGGCTTTGCCCGGTCGGTTGCTTAGTAACGCAATCAACAAAGTCAGTTGTCATGTTCGCCATATTTGATGTGTATTGTTAGTTGTAAAGATTACGTTATTATTTGTAGAAGAAGAAAGGGGTGAAAAATTTTATGAATTTCAATTTCATGGTCCTTTTATAGCATTATAATAATTTTTATAGGTCTATCCTAGGTAGAATCCATCTATATCTGCAATTGAGGTTGGATCAGATTCATTTCCCAAAATAATGGAATAACCCCAGTTTTGTCAGTATCTAGACATCGTGATTATATCCAAGCAAAAAAAATATTACGTGTAGTTCAATGTTATTTCAAAATGTGACACCTAAACCAAAGAAAGGTGGATGGATACAATTTTTGCAATATCGAATCATCTTATACCCGATCTTACCTGTTCAATGGACGGGTAAGGCCTCTTATTCGTTGGCGTTGCCCCAGTTATTGTGTTTCGTCTTTGCAAAATAGGCCTCGGTTTCAAAGGATACATTCTACAGCTACCATCCAATGGGCTGTCCGGAGGTTCACTGTCACTGCTGCTCAGTTCAGTCTCTACATCTGGAACTGATTTATTTTCTTGCATTCTGTAACAAACGTTTTTATTTATATAAATGTCGATCTAGATATATCATTGTAAAATCGAACTACTTTATTTTCCGACTACCGTACCTGTTATCTGCAATCGGTGGTAGATCCAATATCGGCAATAACCTTGGTGATGGCAGGCTGTCATTCCACCTTGACCAATTCTCGTCACCTCTCTTCCTGCTTGGCAATCTGTACGGTTTCATGTAGATCTGCCCGTACACCTTTGAATGCCTCGGTCGTTTCTTTAGAGTTAGAACAATTTCCGGAGCAGACTCTTGTAGGAGCATCATCACTTTCTTCGTTTGCCAACCAACTACTGTTTGGTAGTTCACTTGCACTATTTCATCACCCTCCTCTATCTTGGAGCTACTGTGTGCTGGTGAGCCAAATTTGATGTCTGCAATCTGGTGGATGTTGTGATTTGAGGGTAGGATGAAGAACCCAAGTTCTTGCTCCTTTTTCTTCAATGTGGCGAGGTCAAGTGAGGCTGGCTGGAGTATCATAGGGTCCAGTATGTCCTGCAAGAGATATGGTAGTAGGGCCCTGGCGAGAACAACAATTTGCATGAAAGTCAAAAACACACAACGAGAATGGGCTAGTACGATATGATAATATGACTACAATGCGTAACTACAGCTAAATATTTAGGTCCCTAAAAGCCCCCTGTCCAAGCTAAATCCAGAATTTTAGAAATTTGAAAATAACTTGAAATATTTAAAGTAGTAGTGATATTCTTTACTACTGACATCCATGGATCTGTATCAAAACTGTGTGCATCAACTTCAGGGTACTTAATTGGTTAGTGATTTGCGGTATGACTGCTGTTTACAAAATCTAACCATAATATTACCTATTCGAATTCAAATTGAACTGGTACATAAAAAATGAAAAATCAAGTACTTTACCTACCAAGTATGTCTTTAAAACACTTAATTCTGCAGAAATAGCAGCATCAAGCATCACTACTAGAACAGTTGGGCTTGATACAGCAAACAGCACAAAAAGCACAACACGAATCACTAACTAACTTCAGCAGAGGAATGTGAGAAGTATACCTATAATAGACTTTTCTATGTTTCCTACCTTCTTTTCTATGTTTCCTACCTTCTTGTAGAATTGAAAAAAAAGGTTTGCAGCCAAAAATATTTAATATACTTCTTTCAAATAACCAAACTTTCGTTCAATGTTTTGAACTTCTTCAGGGTATTAGATAGAGGTATTAATTCCCATGTTTTAAAAATCCAGCACATAGGTAGATATTATGTTAAAAAAACATTATGATTTCTTCATTTAACAAAAAATGTTTCGTATACAAGGAAATGGAGTTGCCATTATAAGAATAAGTAAAATATAATTATTATAAAACAGTAAAATCATGGACAAAAGAAGTATAAAATGTATAAAACGTTCAGACTTCTTAAAATGCTAAAAAAAACAAAAAACACATGGGAACCTGGGTGAGACACTTTCTTTTTCTTTTTACATTAAATCAAAATTCAATGAATTTTTTAAATTATTTTTTCAGCACTTTGTTTCCAAATGATTCCCAAACCTATGTGAAAAACAGCAGTCATGCTATTGTCTTCTAAAAGTAAATTGAAACTACACTTGACATTTGTCTCACTGTTACCCAGGCATGGGGAACACTTAGAGACTATATTAATGAAAGTACCTGTTTACTTTTAGTTGAAGAGACAATTATACACCGAATGTATGCAATTTTATGGGTTTATATCTGAAACTAAATTGAAAACCTTTTAATTTTTAGCACAATGTAAGTATACAAATGTAAGCAATATTTATTTATTAAATGTGGAACAGTGAGGCATACCTATTTATAGATAGTAATACATCTCACTGTTCCCCTATTGAAATTGTGTCACTGTTACCCATGGTACTGCGAAATGAAACCATGGTAACAATACTAATCTCAAATATTATTTTTGAATTTTAACTGTACCAAACACCGTTCAACACTATAGGATACAGCCCCTATTTAATAAAAAAACGTCGCAGTTTCATGACAGTTCCTGCAGAAGCTCAATCTAACCGTTAAAAAATTAGAATTGGCGTGCAATCTTCACAGCAGCATCACAACTTCTAAACTGAATGGGCGGAAACTGTGAAAGTAGTGGAGAAGGCTGACCTTGGGTCTTGCCATTATGCACACCTAGCGCCATCTATGAGCTATATATAGCAGTAGGGATATTTTGAATGTCTCACTATTACCCATGTCTCATTGTTACCCAGGTTCCCCTAGATTATAAATTAAATACCAATCTGTTTTTAGGGCTGTACTAAGTGATAGTTAACCCTGTAAATAGTTTGAAGCACTTTTACTTCTTTTTTTTATACTTACTTGCTGTCTTGGGGTTATTACTTAAGACTACATCAACCTGCATGTAATAAACCTCACAATAACCCCTGTTAAGAGGCTACGATACTTATGAAATCCGCCTCAAGTGCCCGACTCAATTCAGGACAAACGTCGCTCGATTAGATATGCCTATCCTTTTCCTTCCTCTAGTCCCCACGACTCCCCACTCCAGCCTGCCCCTTCATAGTGCTACGATTGAGGGGCAGCCGGCCGTAGTTACTACACTGAGAAAAATCTGTCACTTTGTAAAAAAAACCCTGTTTAATTCAATATGAGATATTATTCCTCAAACTCAATTCAATGACAATTGATATTGAATTCTAATGAATAATTTAAATGTAATATTTTATTTCAATAAATAGCATGTTCTGGAATTGATTCTATAATACTTCTTTTCTAAGCACATTCTTTTGTCAGAACAACATAACATAACGTTTCATGGTGTTGAATTGAATAGGGGTACATTTAACTGTTCATTATACTGAAATTACAACTACTGTCACTGAATTTTTGCTGGATTTGTAATAATAAGCAAATGATGTGTAAAATGCAAATCAAGTTGCTAGTGTAGCAACTTATAATTGACAAAACAGAAATGTTGCAGATGAGATCAATAAATTAATAACATTTAATTTTAGTGGATACAAGATCTAGTAACCCCCAGTTTGTTAATAGCCATTCACTTGCACAGTATTCATTATGACTACGAACGATATAAAATGTATGGTTGATTCAAAACCTTTGCGATCATTAATTTGCGATCATTGATTTTGGTAAATTACTCAGTCAAGGTCACAGCTTTTTTTACTAACGTGTTTGTAATAGGATATTAGTTCAGTCGAGTAAAAAGTACTTGATTCAATCTAACTTGTATTGGACATGAATTCTAATATGAAAATTCTAAGAATTTCTTGAATACCATAAAAATTGAAAAACATGATTTACTGATTATATTGATGAATAGGTACCTATAAAAGTTGCAATTAAGTTGTTTTGTTCATCCAATGAATTATAATGTTTTTTCAGTTGCTTCTGGGGTACTCTTAGATAGTTTGGAGTAGTCTGAGGGTGAGAATTATCATTATTTAAATAAAATAAATTTAGTTGTTTAAATAAAACATGAGACATTTTAAAACCGAGGTTATGCTTTCATTGGTATGCCAATTTTAGTATCGAAGTGACAATACGTCTTCTTAACGGAAATTTAAACTATTTTAAACTTATTGGTTCATCTGCAATTAAGTCAAAAGTATAGATTAGATTAGAAAAGTGACTATATACACGAACTCACTAAAATCACAACAGTCTTTTTTTCCTGTGTAGATAATATGAAATAATAAGTCAGGTGCCGGCCGCCGCCAACGGGTCACACGAGTCTCGCCGATGCCGACGAAGAAGCGCGAATATTTAAAAAACGGCGGTGGCCTGTTATAGAGGGCGTTCACTTTTCGTTGACAACACACTGCATAGCTTTTTGGCGTCGAAGCAATTTTACTATTATTTTTCATATCAGCAAAGGTGCAAAGGTACTATGAAGAGTTCGTGTATAAAAAACTTCTGTAATTGCTCAATTATAAAATCTAAATTAACGATTCGATTACCGAATTCTTCTTGAACCACGTTAGGGTCAGTTGAACATCTATCAATGTTTGATTGGATAATTATTGTTCTGCATAATAGTGTTGTTACGACCAAAAAAGTGCGTTTAAATTCTACTTCTATAAAATGTTTTATATACCTAGTATTCCATATTAATATTTGTGTAATAATAAATAAATCTAACTGAAAACTTTCTACACTGTAACAGCAGCGTCCAGAGATATACTTTCTAGACTTTGGTAAGAGTTCACTTTAGAGGGATTAGAGTGAATAATAGACCATAGGTATAATATCACAACTATGATTTGTTTATTTAAAAACAGTAAGCGGTTTCGTTAATCTATAAAATTACATCATCAAGGACTACAATATAAGATTTAAAAAAGTAAATAAATAAAGGATAATCACTTATAGTCCAAGAGCTTCCAGGAAATTTGAAGGAGATACTTGAAAAAAGATTATAATTACGTAAATGTTTTTAATTGTTTCAACTTTGACTTGTGGCTGAATGTATATATTTCAAATATATAATGAGGATGTAGGTAAATTTATAGAGTTGCGAAACCGGTCTCCGTTTTCAAATAAAGTAATAGTTTTGAGATGTTTTTCCCAGAAAGTTTGTTTCTCAAACCCTATGCACCTGCACTTATACCTAAATCCGAATAAGTGTGCAAAATGCAAAATATGTGTTAGTACCCTAGTACCCCTCTCTCAAATTCTGGGAACCATATTAGGTACGGGAATAAAAGCACACAAGCCCACAAATTACTCCTATTGGTTTCACTGTGACTGTTGCGACATCATTATCAAACATTATAGGTATTCTTGCCCTGACTGCCGTTCAGTTTCAGAACCTTCTGACAAATCTGAATTATCGAACATCCTAGAAAATGTATTAAAATGTCATAAATTCGACAGACTGGAACAATAAAATGTACCCTCTATTTTTATTTTGCCCGATTTTCAACTTAAATGACTTTCGAACAATCTTCTAACGAAGAAGTTTCTAAAACTGACTGGATGTCAGAATTATTATCGTTCCCTCTGGAAAGTATATAAATTAGCTTTTATCATGCAGCGATTTGACACAATAATCGTATTACATAGGATATTATTCGTTTTCAAAAAATGCTTCACATGACCCATTTATTTGACAAAAATATTACTTGTACCTATCACATTTTTAAAGTAAAAATCAAGGGCACAATTTGGTCTAGAATTTAAATTTACTCTTTTTGCACGACCAAGCCATTTTCTGCCCTAGGGATTAAACCATTTTACACAAAAGCAAAAAGTACTTTGTGAATAATAATTATTTATTTATTACTCCTGGAGGAATAATAATAATGAGTATTATTATATGCCAGTCGACATACATAATGTAATATTCCAACATTCAAAACAAGCGAAACACAAATAAGGGCGACAGAGTAATAAAATGAAAAATGAAACATCTGATATCGATTGAAAGTTCCCCTGACGTTGTTCCCGAGCCCGGTGAGGTAGGCCGAAGTAGGGGGAGTAGGGGAACCACGAGTTCCAGCGAACGCCCGCCCGCCCGTCTATCTCCGTACGTCTAATTCCTGCTCGGATGGCCAATTCACGGATCATTTTATTGCCGGGCAATGGGTTCGTAGTTTTCAAATCATAGCCAAACGAACAAACGTATCGACTTGAAAGTAGTCTTAAAATAATGGTATCGAATGCCTCAATCGTCGTTGTGTCTTTCGAATTATTTTTGAGCGGCGGAAATACTCAAAATTCTTAACCGAATATAGTCGAATTTCGGGTATGTTTGGCATTTTTTTAACAGTGTCGCATTAGTCTTGCACAGTTCGTGATACACAACGACGATTCTTCATAGTTTTATCTAAGCCACAAAAAAAAATCAAGTGAAAATATTAAGAAATGCAAGTAGGAGATGTAAACTACGAAACCCTTGAAAATGGGGGGTATCGTAGCGCCTTAATAATTTTTATTACATATAGAGATTAAAAGTTTATACTAATATTAAGTATTTATAGTTTATATTATTGTAATCTTAAATCAATTCCTTTCATTATAAATTCAAAATTTTATTTCATATTTAAGTTCTTACTGACTCTTTCATCGAGCAACTTTTATTGCAATAATTTTTGTAAGAATAGCAAGATACATTTTTCTTTTCTTTAGCTTGAGCGTGATTCTAAGATTGGATGCTCTTCAAAACTGTGGGAAGCAAGATTATTCTGAAAAAGGAATTTGTGCGCTACATAAAAAGCAAACGAATTGCTTCCCTTCCAATTCATGTAGAGCAATGCTCAATATATATTCGAGGGTAAATCATCAATTAATATACCTTTTAGATCACATAACGGTTATTGTGTGAAGCCTTATAAATATAGAAGGTCCTTTACTTTTATGAAATATATTTAAATAAAGGAAGTGGCTATTTATACGTCCGACGTATATAAAAGTCGGTATACATCTTGCGCTCTCATTAGTGGATTGAGTCACGTGACACATAACGTTATTTCTACCGTCCGATGGATGATGAATCGGTTTGTTTACCAAAGTCGATTGGATCATGTCCGAGATTATTGAGACCTAACTTGTCTCATATTTTATATTGCGTATGCCCTCCTTTTTCGGCGATGGGCGCTGCGGTATGAAAAATGAAGTGGTAATTATTTCCAATGGTGTAACCCACCCCCGATTTCAACAAAATCAGGGGTGGGTTACAATGCCGAACGTCGGGCGAAAATAGGGAGTACTTACCTAGCCAAAATTTCAAGAAAATCGGGGGTTACGCCATTGGAAATGATTACCACTTCATTTTTCATACTGATATAATCTAAATAAGTTTATGTTTACTTCGGACGTGTACGGAGTTAAATGTACGTCCAAAGAAGTCACGTGACTCAACTCGCCAATGAGAGCGCAAGACGTATACTGACTTTTATATACGTTCGACATATAAATAGCCACTTCCTTAAGTAAAATAGTTAAGTTGTATTGTAAATTATTGCTCAATAAACTGTAAATTACGTTGTGTTCATTCTTTCCCTAATTGGTTAGGTACACACACGGCCTCATAAATCATTCCACTAGGCATGAGAAATAAGCAAGAAATCGAGAATTTCGGAATAAGTGCGGCAACGTTGCGCCAATTCCACGGCTACTCAAATCAACAACTTCCCCTACATTCCCTCGTACCGACCCGCTCCTCCCCGTAGAAAATAAAAATTGCGTTAACTGACGTATTAACACGCCAGTCAACGAAAATAGGTTAGATAATAAATCGCTGCATTATCAGGGGTAATATAACAAGTGGTGTGCCTATTATCGATAATACCTTTCGTTAATTTTTTCGAATTATAATCCCAAAGCTGAAAATACCACGACTGCGCAGCATTGGGATTATAATGAGTGATAACTTAAGGAAAGGTATTATCTATTATTAGGCATACCACGAGTTGTATTTAAAAAGAGAATTTAACAACTGCAAATAGTTAGTTTGACAGCTAGCTGTCATTTAGATTGAACTTTCGGTTCTGAATATGTTTTTTGTGCTAATAGATATTTAAAGATCAATGTGTTAACTGAAAATATATATTCTATCTAGTCCTATATTAAATTTGGTAATGTGAAGAAGTTATCGGGTTATCAGTTTTAGCTGCCACAATATTGGTTTAGCGTAACTATAGGACGTAACTAAGAGAGTAGGATTTCAGCGAAAACACCACTAGTGGTATTATCGCTGGAATCATCACCTGATTGGTTAATATTTCAAAGATCATATCATTTCATTGGTTCATATTGGCAGGCATTGAATTCTCATTATAATAAAGTGGATTTAAAGTTTTACACACTTTCTTGGTGTTTTGAGATTCACGTAACGTGAAATTACGTGGATTTCTTTGATTGTCAAAGTGGTATTAGTTAAATAAGGTATAATATCTAAGAATAATTGTGTTATTAAAGAAAAATCTCATAGTGGTTTTTACATTGGTTTATTGCACTTCTTTATCTTAACCGCGAACAAAATTTTTGGTATATTTCAATTTTTAAAGCTTCCCTGGAGTCTTCGGGTGAGGTTCTGATGCTTCCCGGGCCCCCGAAAAATCGTTAAATGAGAAAAAACAAGCAATTTCCAATAGTGGTTTCAGAGGATTTTCCGTCGGTTTCGTTGATTCTACAGCCGTCCCGTTTCTCGAAAGTGGTTAATTGTGAATTGGGAATTTCTCTTAGATATCGGATTTTCTAGGTTCTTTTTGGTGCCGGAGGAAAGTACGACAGCCTATTAAGAGATTTACCACCTTCTTCAATTTTTAGAAAGGCTCTATTCGAGGTTGTCGAAAGACTTTTGCGAAAAAAGCCGCCAATGTCTGTGGGCAGGGTTATAAGATTTTCCACTATTATCGTTGATGCTATTATTCAGGCAATCTAAGGCCAACCTAACAGCGCCGAATTTACTGTTTTTTACACTGTAACTGGCAGTGTAACGCTTTTAAGGTTATCGCTGGCTTTCAAATCACGAGAGAGGGGAGGGGTAATTGCAACGTTGTCAGTTGAACGCCTTTGCGTCCGCACGTATTGGAACGATTTCAAGGGCCGCGCGTGTACCTTTTTATAGTAAAGTTTGAATAATAATTCATGTCGTTGGAAGTGCATTTATAATAATTCCTGTGTTTTGATATTATTTTTTCGTCTGGCAGCGCCCATCAATAAGTACCGACTGCCACAATATGGTGCGTATGCTCGCTTTTTTCAAACGGCAGCTCCTATTGCCAAAAACTAAGGGAATACACTCTCTATTGCAACCTTTTCTTCGAACATGTATGTACATGTATGTACATGTAGGTACGTCCAAAGAGGTCACGCGACTCAACTTGCCAATGAGAGCACAAAACGTATACTGACTTTTATATACAGCGGACGAATAAATAGCCACTGCATTTAATTAACGTTCCTCTCCCCCCTTCTAATAAAAAAAAACTTACTTGAATGATATGGTCAGCAATTTTAGAAAGTTCCTCACAAATCTTACGTATAGTACGGACAGGCTGATCAGAAAATATACCTCTATGAGCACTTGTTGCCATTTCAAAAGCAAGTTGTAACAAGCTTATTTTTGTATCCAAGTAGTCTTTCTTTCCTCCGAACGGTGCTCTAAAAGATTTTTAAGGACAACACTGGTGCATTACCAATATTTAAATAGTTCATACCTATCCAACCAACAAACAAGAGGTTTGATTGTGCTTACAATATTATGGACATCTGATAAACTTTGTGGTTTTAACCTTGTACAATCATCATCTACTAACAGCAACTCTTTATACAAAGAGTTTGCAGCACTGCTCAGTCTCAAGGCAAGCATTTGAAGATTTTCCTTATCGAGTTCGAAATGAAAATTTCTCAGATGTTCCACAGCTTCCAGTATCAACTCTTGGTGCCCGAGGGCTTTGACTCCCAAGTGTTCTAAATCATCTGCTCTTAGATTTAGAAGTTGGTGGCCAGTAACACCATTATCGAGAAAGGCTTCGTCGTGCTTGTATTGCAAAATTACATTGTCCAGCCCTAAAAACACAATTGGAATTTTAGGAGAACCAACATTGGGTGATATTCGAAATTCTACCTTTTAGCCAGTCCACGACTTGATCTACAGACCAGTCTTTAACGTTCACGTAGGCCATTTTCGAGGGAGGCCGGTAGATTTACAAAATTCTGGGACTCGTGAAATCAAAATACGGTTTCGGTTTCATTTTTTGTTGTTCCTTCAATAATAAGAATTCCAGACTTGAATGAACTTGAAAATCCTGACATCTGACATAATGTGGAGCCCTTTTGACATTAGAATTTCAGATGTATGAACGGCAAATGACAAGAGCGCCATCTATTAAGCGAGTCACTTATTATGTCGTAAAGTAAGCACAAAATGGCTATTCTGTGGTAAGGAAAGATCAGAGAAATAAATAGAGGAGAGGAGAATGTACTTCCCACAGCGCATAATGATTTTCGTCTACAATCTGCCAGCCATTTTGAAAACACTTTTGACATTTTACCGGCTGGTGCGGAGTGCTTATATAATTTTTATTTCGAGTTTTCGAAGGGATTTCAATTGATTTTAGCGTTATCTCGTGAGGATAACGTGAGGGGAATATCTTTTTTCCGGTAAGGATTTTCCAATAGGTTTGTTTATTACTTTTTTTAGTTCTCAGTGCCGCACCTTTCTGTATCAATTACATTTATTACAAGATAGATTAGGTGGATTAAATTTAAGGTATACGTAAATAAACAGGGCAAAGTGTCTTCAAAATAGCGCGAGACCAAAGTAGTCAGTTCGCGACGATGGTAACCTGTTATCACCTCCTCCATTTCTCTGGGCGTGACTCGTGACTCAGAAAACAGTCGATGGAGAAACAATCAACCACGGATAGACTTACCCACGGTATGTCAGTAACGAATCAGAAAACAAGGCAAATCTGCGCATCTACGTCAGTTGCGAGTCACGAATTCAAAATGCGGTTTTGTTTTACGATTTTTTATAGTTTACAGTTTAATGTGTCAAGAAAAAGTGTAAACAACTGCCAGTCCAGTTCGACAGTGCTTTAAAATAGGCCAGAAATGCCAGGATGTGCAGTCAGCGTTTGTCCAAATAATAACAGAAACAGTAAGGGAACGGAAATAATCTTGCCAAAAAATCGATTGCTGCATGCCGCAGACAAGACATATGGAGCAATTTAAATTCTGACTCGCAACTGACGCGTCACAAGATGCGCAATGACATACCGTGGGTAAGTCTATCGTGCAATCAACCAGAAAATTCTATGTATTTATCAGACAAAGAAACAGAGAGGACACCGCGCTACCGCGCTTGCCTACCAGGCCCTGTGTACAGATTTTGTTACGTCTTTTGAACATCGCCTTTTTTATGTGGCACACAATGTGAGTACGTTGTGAGTTAATTTCGTGAATTCGTGAATTAAAAGTAACAGTGATTAAGGGGAAAATATACTCTTACGATGGTGAATTGTTCAGGGTTTTGTTGCAAAAGCAGAAGTGAAAAGCAACAGCCCGGGATTTCGTTTCACAGGTAAATATATTTAACAAGCTATACCTTTGGAAGATGCCCTAAAACTTTATTTTTTCTCAATATAACTACTTCAAATTCCTTCTACCTTTTAGTATGATAAACTGTGTTGTTTTGTTTGTAAATACGACCAATATAATTATTTTTTAACATCGTTTTTAATGAAATTTTTAAAATGATTATGATAATAGTTTCATAAAATATGGGCTGGTTTCCATGGGCGTGCATTATTTATTTTGTTTTGATTGATTCGAAATCGCCGCAAATAAATATATTTCACCACTTGAACTAGCTTTACATTTGGGAAATTATCTGCAAATAAATAAATATCAATATTTCAAATGACATAAGTATACCTCTTCTTTTTAACATTTTTGTGATATTGGCTAAGAACGCGGTTCATACGCCACTGGTGTCTGTCGTGTGATGTGGCAGTCGGTAACACGGCCGCGAGCCCTGTTATTATGATTTCTTCTGTTAATTAGTCAAGCCGGTAGCTCGGGTTATCAGTTGGAGGGTTCCTGATTTCTTCTTTTAACCAAGCTGCTAACTCAGGTTACCGCATGCGTTACCGCAAGTGCGATTTCGTTTTTGGAACATCAAAATGAAACTGCGCATGCTCCTGACAGTTCCAAATTGATTCTAAATTCTGCCTAAACAGATATTTAAAGGAACGACTGTTCATTACGAGAGGATAAAACCCACTTAGGGTTCCACGTTTTCATTGGTCGACTCAAGGTTACATGAATTTGAACATTGTACCGTCGATCAATCAACGATTGTATATTGTACGCTTGCGAGGTTGTTTAGAATCACATTGCAATAGTTCCTTCCAGCAGAATAATGGCTTAGTTAATCACTCTCTGAAGAACATAATATGGTAATTATGGAATATACTGTATGCATCGCTCGATTTTCTTGAAATTTTGGCTACCCCCACATTTTCGAGGTCCCTGAACACGAATCTGACCTCTATAATGGAGATGAATTTAGCTCAAACCCTAACTTCGCGAATTCACTCGGAAAAACCGAAATTTTGAAAGATTTGTGCCGTGTTTACGTCCGGCCCGGCCGCTGTTTTCGCCCGAAATTCGGCGCGCCGTGACATAAATTATGCAAATGAATTAAGAAATAACGTCAAATCCGGATGAATTTTTATTCTATGCAGTTCAAACTGATCACCATCCTATTTTGCACCTTTTGCAACATCGAAACCGCGAATACACGCGGAAAAACCGAAATTTTGAAAGAATTGTGCCGTGTTTACGTCCGGCCCGGCCGCTGTTTTCGCCCGAAATTCGGCGCTCGCCATAATTTATGTCACAACGGGTTATTGAATACAAGACCAGAGGCTTAATATTCATGTAACCTTGAGTCGACCAATGAAAACGTGGAACCCTAAGTGGGATTTATCCTCTAGTTGTTCATTCAGTTCACAACTCGGAATAAACCTCAAGGTGGGAACCAGTGCTGGGTTCGGATACAGGTAAATCGTACTCGAGTATCGAATACGGATATACTGTCTAAGTATCCGGATACCGAATACAATAAACTCGGATACTGCAGACATATTAAGTATTCAGATTATTCAGATACATGTATCCGGATCCTTTATTCGGATACACGGATACGGATACTGTAACTGTATATAAAATAAAGTATAGTGTAGTAATGCTCTGCTCGGAACCGGTAAGGTCAATATTTTATGAAATAACGATGAACTGTATATTTTTATTGGTTTTAATAACTACTAATAAAGAAATCATCTACCACTCACATTCACTACTCCAACCTAATAAGTGTGTAAAAAACATATGTCTAATCATCTACATATTTTCAGTAAGTGATGTAACATATAATACTGGCTATATAGACATTATAAATATAGTAGTAATAGTAAAACTACTAATTTCGTTGGCAAACAGGGAAACAATAACAATAGGAGCCAATTTATCAGCAGCAAAACGCTCTCTCTCGGGTGTATCTAGTATTTACCAAAGTCTGTTACAGCAGCAGTACCTAGATATAAACAAAGACACATGACCGCATTGCGATCGATTACCAGGGTCTGACTAATATGAGATTCTTTATAAATTACCTTAAGTAGCAAAATAAATTTACAGAATATACTTACTGCTCGCGATCCGATCTAAAATATGCAGGAAACTCGACTGAGGGAAGAGCCGGCCCTGCATTCTGCTTGCCGCGTAAACAATTGACATTTTATGACGGCCAGACCAATAAGAGAATAGGTCACGTGGTGGCCAATGTTTTGATCCTCTGCCTCTGTAACTTGGATAGACTCTCAGAAAAATAAAAAACTTTTTCTGAGGATAGACTTTAGACTTATGTTTGCAACTCGACTCTTCACTACAGCAACACGTGGGCGACCGTTGACCGTTCAGTTGGACTGAGCACAGAGTGTGTGTGAGAGAGAAAGAGTACCTACGTCTACTCCACCACCTGGGAAGCCATTTTCTAAGTTAAGCTTACAGGGAATAGGTAATTCATACAAAATTCTTGCTCGTCGGCTTTGGGCACTTTTTTCTTAAATATTTTCAAACATCCCCGACGATAATCGCCAAGAAACTAAACGCCGCAATGCTCGCAATCGCCAGAATATTGCACGACAGTCGCACATCGCATCGCATTATTTTTATAGTCTTTCACCGCACAACATGTCAATAAACTTTACTACCACTTAACAAAAAACACTCAAATCTTTAAAATATTACACAAAAATGCCGTAACCAACCACTCCAACCAGTCGTAAACAAGGAGAACGAGAGGAATCTTTTGACGTTATTATTAGAAAATGGCGGACCCATAGAAACTGGCAAAATTAGGCAGCATTATGCATACCCAAGGTCTTTTTTGATGCATACCCTTGTTCCATTCGATATTCGATATAATTTCCTTCCTCCATCGACGATATAATTCGGCGTGAAGCGTGAAGTAATAAAAAAAATGAGAGACTGTCTGTGACTATTAACAGAGCATATAAAACAACCAGCAGTATAACTTACTCTTTTTTTTTTGAGAAATCATCCGCAAATTCGATATCCTTGAGCCATATTGGTGGAATAGAAGTCAGAGGTGTAGTCGGGAAAATCAATTCAGAAATACAGAGTAGTAGTATTAGTAAAGAATATAGTGTGTGGTAAGCACAAGCAGCTTTTACTCCTTCCTGGGATTCTTTATTTAAAGATACTAGCAAAAAGCACAATTTACAAAAGGCACACTCCACGGCACTGTAATATCTCTCATACAGCCAAAAAAGAACTGCCCAGTCACCCCGACACTGCATCAATTTGACAGAATCTATTCCCACATGGCGGCTGAGCGAACAGGTGCGCAGAATTTTCCCGCCATGAGGATATATACTGCTGGTTGTTTTATATGCCCTGGTATTTAAATTGCCCATGACATGACAGCAGCTCTGGCATACCACTTGTTCACAATTCACAATCATGATCACGATCAAAATTTATAAGTGTTGTTCTGTGATTCCCATTATTTTGTAACAGGAAAGAATTATAATTATCTATTTATTAAAGTATACATAAACTAATATCTACTTTTGCGTCTATAAAATTTTTTTATTCAAAATGGGGGTTCCAAAGTTTTTCCGGTATATAAGCGAACGATATCCTTGCATGAGCGAACTAGTGAAAGAATACCAGGTAAAAAGTCAATGCTACATACACTGAAGGAAACTTTAATTTTTACTTTTTTGTACCTTTTCTTGTAGATACCGGAATTCGACAACCTGTATTTGGATATGAACGGCATAATTCACATGTGCTCACATCCCGATGATAACAATCCGCACTTTCGAATCTCTGAAGAAAAGATTATTAAAGATATATTTCATTATATCGAAGTTTTGTTTCGCATGATCCGTCCACAGAAATTGTTCTTTATGGCCGTGGATGGCGTAGCTCCTAGAGCGAAAATGAACCAGCAAAGAGGGCGAAGGTTTCGGTCAGCAAAAGATGCTTCTAAACAAGAAGAAGAGGCACTGCGGAAGGGGGAAAAATTACCGACCGAACAGAGATTTGATTCAAACTGTATTACACCAGGGACAGTGTTTATGGCAAGATTGCACGAACAGTTGAAATATTTTGTTTCAGAAAAACTCTCAAACGATCCATTGTGGAGAAACTGCAAAGTTGTTTTATCTGGACATGAGGTAGGTACTTACAGTGGTGTGCCGTGCCTTTTGGGCAGGTGGGGCGTAACGGCATGAGGTCGCCAATTAGAATTTTTCTAAATTATTCTATAGCTTAGAGCTGCAGACAGACTCTCGGTGAATAAAAAAATGAAATTTAATTTTCTCGGTTAAAATTCAGGAAGTGGCTATTTATACGTCCGACATATATAAAAGTCGGTATATGTCTTGCGCTCTCATTGGCGAGTTGAGTCACGTGACTTCTTTGGACGTACATTTAACTCGGTCCGTACACGTCCGAAGCACGATACAAGTGTATCGTGGTCCGAAGTAAACTTATTTATTTAGATTTTTTAGATACGTCGGAAGCCGTGGGAAGTGCATTTTTCTCAAGCATCTTTGCAATAAGGAACGTATGCGCTCCTTTTTGGCGGATAGGCGCTGCCTATGAAAACAGAAGGGGGCATTCGCATCATATTGTGGCAGTCGGCAGCGATGCGCGCTGCCTTTTGTAAAAAGAAGTGGTAATCTTATCCAATGGTGTAACCCACCCCCGATTTTCTTGAAATTTTGGCTAGGTTAGGTACTCCCTATTTCTGCCCGATGTTCGGCTTTGTAAGTTGTAACCCACCCCTGATTTTCTTGAAATTTCGGCGCCGTGCCGAATGTCCGGGGGGGGGGGGGGGGGCAAAATTTGAAGAAAATCGGGGGTGGGTTATTTACACCATTGGAAATAATTACCACTTCATTTTTCATACCGCAACGCCCATCGCCGAAAAAGGAGAGCATACGCAATACAAAATATGAGACAAGATAGGTCTGAATAATCTCTGACATCATCCAATCGACTTAGTAAACAAGCCGATTCATCATCCATCGGACGCCGGACGGTAGAAATAAGAAATAAGGTTATGTTTATGTGTCACGTGACTCAATCTACCAATGAGAGCGCAAGCCGTATACCGACTTTTATATACGTCGGACGTATAAATAGCCACTTCCTAAAATTTAAGCAACCAGCGGACATTTTTAAAATTTTCAAGGTTAAACAGTTTAAAATGAAAAAAACAACTAATTGACCCAATAAGTTACAAACAATGGACCCTTTTATGTGAAAGTACTGAATAGAGATCCAGTTCACCGCACTTGTTATACTCGAGGTTATACTATATTAATAGCCGTTCTACTAGTTTTTAGTGCCCAGGAGGACAGGGAATAGAATAGTAATTCCCGCATCAGCTATTTATTCGGAACTCAACTACATTTATATGTAATATCTTGCGGAATGCGCGAGTATTACTTTTCTATTATTTATCTAACTACCAGTTGATTTCAACTGTCTATACACTGCGTTGGTGGAATACACCACACTCCTCCCTCTTTGATGAGACTACTAGGTATATTTTTATTAAAATGAGTTGTAGTCATAGTTATTTTTATTTATAGCGTACATATAATCGTGATTGCAATAGGGTTTTTATTTTATTATGTTCTTTTTTTCGTATCACATCATAAATCAATGAGTCACATCATTAACTGGTTGAGACACATACCAATGTTATACCCATGGGTAACAGAAAATTCCTAGGGATTTTGTGGGAATGTCATTGACAAAATCGGGACTTCTTACAGTAATCGGGATATACACAAAATTTGCAGCATCTAGGGCCTACCGTAAAACCTGTGAAGTTTTTTACCTCTGGCTCTAAAGATATCTGCCAGTAGGAATTTGTGAGATTCAAAGTAGACATATTATATTTTACCTTCGAACTATCTAGATATCTAATAATTTCTTCAATTTCATGGGTAACTCCGAATTCAAACAAATGTGTAAACTTCTGTCCCGTTTTACCCCCGTTGCAGAACATTACTCCCCATCGAAGCATACCGGTTTGTGTGCCACTGGTATCGGATATGGTTTTAATCTAAATGGAGTCTCATCTGTACAGTGTTGGTTTTAGGGACAAAAAATTTGGTTTTGATTTTTTTCTCAAAAACGGTTTAATTTGGAAACTTAATTTTGGGACAATTTACCCTGAAGTCCGAAGACACTTTTTTACGGTAGAATTACTTTATGCATTCTAAGGGTAGAAACCTGAAAAACAAATTTTTTAATGACTAGCGGGCTGATGACTTGTGCTGTTACATTAGTTTGAAGACTGATAATGCCCACATAGCTTGTTAGTTGTCTTACTGTCCACCGACTAATTTTTAAATTATCTAAAACAGTTGCGATATACAGTTTTTTTTTTACAAGATAGGAGCTGCCCCTGCACCAGCTGATAGCAGAACTGGTTGAGTGATGGTAGGCTGTTAATATACAACCAATATATGTTAAAATATCAGCCTTTATAGAACTGTTGCATTTTTGGTTCCTCTGCTCTCGTACTATAAGATTGGAATAGTGTTTATGGCTCATAACCTCAAAGGCATAAGTGACAGCAAATCTAACATCTTATTACGCGACTTCGCCTTACAGTGTGCCAGTTACAGTGCGAAAAACAGTAAATTCGGCGCTGTTAGGTTGGCCTTAGATTGCCTGAATAATAGCCTTGTTTATGGAATCCCTAGTTAGCCAATGTGTGACAGAGTCATAAGGATACAAGAGCAATATTGGATACAAGCAACAGATGGCGCCAAAAATTAAAGTGGCCCAGTCATTGCCTACTATTTTTCTGTTAATAAAATCTAACAAAAAAACAACTGGTCAACTTTATTTTTTGCAAAATCTGTCCCCTGTATCTACTGTATTTCTATCATGTCCTTATGTCAGTGTCAGACATTGGCTAACTAGAGTATCCATAAACAAGGATAATAGTGGAAAATCTTCCAACCCTGCCCACGGACATTGGCGTTTTTTTGGCAAAACTCTTTAGACAACCTCGAATAGAGCCTTTATAAAAATCGAAGAAGGTGGTAAATCTCTTAATTGGATGTCGTACTTTCCTCCTGTACCAAAAAGAACCTCGAAAATCCGATATCTAAGAGAATTTCCCGATTTACAATTAACCACTTAAGAAATGGGATGGCTGTAGAATCAACAAAACTGATGAAAAATCCTGTGAAACCACTCTTGGAAATTGCATTTTTTCATATTTATCGATTTTTCGGGCACTCAGGAAGCATCAGAACCTCACCCGAAGTCTCCGAGAAGCTTTAAAAATTAAATCAAAGTTTTGGTTCGCGGTTAAGATAAAGAAGTGTAATAAACCAATGTAAAAAACCACCATGAATGAATCTCAAAACACCAAGGAACAGTGTAAAACTTTAAATCCACTTATAAATTATTATAATAATATTGCAGTGATTTAACCTATTTTCATTGACTGACATATTAATATGTCAGTTAACGCAATTTTTATTTTCTATGGGGAGGAGCGGGGTGGTACGAGGGAATGTAGGGGAAATTGTTGATTTAAGAAGCAGTAGAATTGGCTCAACGTTGCCATATGTATCCGAAATACTTCATTCGTGCTCATTTCTCATGCCTAGTGGAAACATTTATGAGGCCGCGCCTGTACCTAGAGAATCCTAATTTTTTTTTAAATTGTACACCTGATGAAGCAACGTTTACCACAATCGGTATTGTATCATCACAAAATATCCACATGTGGATCGAAGATAATCCACATTGGACAATGGGGAACTTGCACAAAAATTAAATTTGAAAAATGTTACTTTCAAACGTAATTTACTGTCATTAAATGAACCACAGTTCACAAAAAAACTCATTTTTTATTTTTATGTAATATAAGCAATTAAAAACTGCATAATTCAAATCATTCTTTTAACGCGCCCTCCTTGGTTGTGACATCAACTAGCTCGTTGGTGGTGGCGCCTCTGGTGGGCAGCGGCACCATGTATAAACTAATATGGGCGGCACATGTATAAAAACTACAGCACCACGCAAGCTTTGTTTAGAAAGATCAACGAGAACGTCCCATCCTTATCTATCCACCTTATTATAGTCTATCGCAGTATTGATATTGTTGATAATGTTTGAAAAGAGTGTGCTGTGTTAAATAGTTATTTACATTGCGAGATGCGTAAGCGCACTTTTTGCCCGAGGAGGTTGTTTAAAGCCCGTGTTACCTTGGGTCTTAAAACTCTCTCCGAGGCCAAAAAGAGCTTACGCATCGAGCAATGTATTACATTTCCCGCTACTGACAATTTCATATTAGGTAGGTAAGTACTTTGAATTTAAATACACTATGGAGTAGATTGTGTAATAATCTTCATAATCACCATTGTCCAATTATTACTAAAAATGATAATCAGTGATAAATATAAGAGGTAGAATGCAGTGATAATTAAAAAAAACTTATTCTTGTGCGATTGAACCCGAGACCTACCAATTACTACTTTTAGGCGGTACTTATTTTTGACCTACATCAGATCTCTCTAGAAATGGGTCGCCGAACTGTTTATTTTACGCACGTGAAATTTCCATTCTTCCTTCCCTAATTCTGTGTAGCTGTCACTCCTGTCACTGCCTTATGATCGATCGAGCTATTTGACGTCACAACCATTCCCGCGCTTTTTGTGTATTTCAAATGAATAGCTTGCGGTCACAACTTTAATTATTTATTGCAAATTAAATATTGCGATTTGAGGGCTGATATTTAGTATAGATAGGCAATTATATTAAAGAAATAAAAAAAATCGTTCAAGTTCCCCATTGAATGTAAATGACAATATTCGTCAAAAATAAATGTTTTCTGTAGCATTTTAAATGAGAAGATTATTGGACCATACTTTTTTAATGAAAATTTAAATTATTTGTTTTTTTAAAGATTTTTACAAAATGAATTTACCGATGCAATTGACAAACTTCCTCTTGATTATCGATTCAATTTGCACTTACAACTCGATGGAGCACCTCCATAATGCTGCAGATGTGAGATGGTAGCTATTATAGATGATAATTTCCCTAATCGTTGGATTAGACGAAGTAGTCCTCTTATTCGTTGGCCACTGAGATCGCCTGATCTCACGCCGCTTGATTTCTTCCTTTGGGGAAAATAAAAAATGAAGTGTATGTTAGAATATCCCAGACCCGACCAGAACTTCATGACAGCATTATAGCGGCTTGTCAAAGAATAACTCAACAGCAATTAAGAAATATGATAATCAATAATTTTAGGAGTACTGAAAAATGTATAAGGGAATTCGGTGGGTTAATTGAAATGGGATAAGATTTAAATTTTTATGTTGTAGTTTTCCCATTAAAAAAATGTATCCTTGTAATGTTTTCATTAGATAATGTTAAACACAATAAAATAAATTCGTACAATTTAAAAAATATTTTTTTCTCCAGATTAGGACAATGAAAATTGGTACAAGGTGGTTTTAAGGGATCCTAAACAAGAATCCGCCATCACTTTTTTTCTAAAAGAATCACTAATAGGACTTATCCAAATTTTGGCCCATAAAAATATACGTAGTTGGCCATGGTTACAGTTTAAGGACAAAACTACCTAACGTCCTAATGCGTGTTTTGAAGACCTATCTAACGAAAAAATGTATTTGAAAATCGGTACATAAATAAAAAATTACGAAGGTGGGAACTCCTTAATGTGGACGCACCGTATAAAATGTTACATAAGGTCGTGTTTAGTTCTAAAGACTTCCTAGTTTTCACAACAGAAAGCCCTATGATCACAACATTCCTCTTCCTATATTCTTAATTTTCTTCCTTTCTCTTATGATTACAAACATACCTCCTACCTGCAATAAATAAAAATACATAGTTTAAAAGGAAGGTCTTTAAATTACTATTTCAACTTTCAATATTATTTATGTAGTTTATGTATTGAAACTGTATTATTGTTTTGTTGAATATGTGCTTTCCTAGACCCCTGGTGAGGGAGAACACAAAATTATGGATTATATAAGATATATGAGGGCACAACCTGGATATGACCCGAATACAAGGCATTGTTTATATGGTTTAGATGCTGATTTGATAATGTTAGGATTATGTACACACGAACCACATTTCAGCCTGTTGAGAGAAGAGGTTTGCAATTGCTTGACTTCACACGACAATCTGTAATCACAGAAATTTATTCGCAGGTCAAATTTGGTAGAAAGAACAGCAGCAAGAGATCTTCAGTACCAGAGGAAATTACATTCTTCCTACTGCATTTGTCTCTAATGCGCGAATATTTAGAGTTGGAATTTGCTCCGCTTAAGGAGAAGTTACAGGGATTCCACTATGACTTTGAGAGGATTATTGACGATTGGGTTCTCATGGGGTTCCTTGTTGGCAATGATTTTATTCCGCATTTGCCTAACTTACATATTACGAATGGAGCCTTGCCGATTTTATATAAGGCTTATATGGACATCCTACCTACCTTAAATGGTTTATTTAAAACCATATTATTTTGAAATTGTCTATAAAAGAATATTTTTAGGTTATATTAATGAATCTGGCATGCTAAATTTGGAAAGATTTGAAAAATTCATGCAGAAGCTAGGAGAGTTAGACTTGGAATATTTTGAAGAAGTGCGAGATGATGTAATATATATGGAATCTAAAACAGGAAGGAAACATGATGCTCATGCAAAAGTGTCAGTAAGTATTTGGACAATGGGCGTTGTTCACTCAATCGAATTTCGATATTTCTTACTACTAGAATGAAATTAATCACATCACTCTTTAATAAAATCCCCCTCGGCATCTTTCTCGTCAATACCTAATTTTGTTATTAACGGTTGTCCGAACTCGACACAGGTAGTTGTTTTGTGGGTCATGTGTCGTGTCTATAACAATCTGTCATGTCATTATTTAATGTAAACCGAGCTAATGAAACTAAATGTTTTTCTGAAAACCTGCAAAAGTTAAAAGTTAAGTGTATACCATATGCCGATTTAAAATCAAATTTAAGTGGTCTTGTAATAAGGATCGTGCTAGACACTTATTTAGCATTTTCAGTATTGTTACCTCCCTGAAGAACTGAAAAAAGTCATAAATGATAGATCCCGTAATTGAGAGAAAGGAGAAAGGAATATTTTGGTCATCCGGAAAACCTTTTGATAGCCATTTTAGGGGATGATAGAAAGCACGTTCGAGAGTTAGCTTTAAAAATAATTGCAAAATGAAGATCAACGGCAAAAACCAACGATGTCAGAATATTTCGAGTTAATAAATTAAATTTTGATTGTCATGATTATGTCTAGTTGTTGTTATAAACCAGATTTATTTAGGTTTGGACAACTTACAAGTTGGTGATCATTCTGCAAGTAACTCAAAAAAGGGAAAAACATTGCGATTGTGGTATATTATTAAATTAAGTGATATTGAGGTTATTTTTTATTTCTTTTATGAACTCTGCTCTTTTCGAGCAATCTAGCCACTATGGGGCGACGTACGGTGTCAAAGCGTGGGGTACCATGTAAGACCCACCCACTCGTGCACCACCGCGCCGCCCCCTGATATTGAGGTCATGTGTTATGTCTATTTGGCTTTTGCCACAAAATATAAGTTAGGTAAATTTTCTTCTTCAGTCTTCACAAATCTCAAATAGAAACATATCGATATTATCAATATTGCCGTAAATCGTGTCAACGTCGCAAAACAGTAGCCAATCAGCTTTTTGGGCCCATGACGTCACGGGCCCAAGAAATTTGAATTTCAAAAACGTTTTTACGGCATTTCTCGGCCGAAAAACAATCTAAAAAAATATTTTCGTGTTTTATTTACTATTAAGATTCATAATCAAAAATAAAAAAAGTGTGAAACAGGCCCATTAAGTGGTGTTTTCAATAAGAAATGTCTCGGTTTAAAATAACTTATTGATAATATAGTATAATGCCCCACATTTGCATAAATATAATTGCTTATAAATTTCAGTCAAAAGTCAAAGAGTTAGAAGAATGGTCTCCAGAAGAATGTGATAAGGATGTAGTTTTTGAATCTCTAGAAGAAACATCAAGGGATAAAGGCTTAGCTGCTTTAATACAGGCCACCGAAGATTTGGTATACACGTAGATCAAGCAGATATAGATAGCCAGAAGCATTGTTGAAACCGCCTGCAAAAAATTAGATAAATTGTAATGTCTTCCATCTCTTAGAACTTCATACTAAGTTGAGGTATAGGTAGATATTTTAATTTAGGTATTAGTTTTTATATACACTTATGCAAAATATTTGGTTGGCCTTGCAGAAATTCCAACAATGGTTCTGACAGTCTATGTGTAGCTTTGTACCATAGGGTACATATTAAGATGTGATGCTTTAATTAACAGTTCATAAATATCATGTTGTAGTGTATTGAATCATCTGACGACAGTGCAGATACAGATGAAGACGATCCATTTACAAGTTTTAAAAAGGAATATTACAGAAATAAGTTGGAGTATAGTAATGTTACTCCGTAAGATATGCAAACATGTTTATGTGAATTTTTACCAAAAAAATTAATCTTTTAGTGAAGTAATGAGAGCCCAGGCCGAAGGGTATGTTAGAGCTATTCAGTGGAATCTGAATTATTATTACAATGGGGTATCTTCCTGGTCTTGGTATTATCCCCATCATTATGCTCCTTATATCTCAGACGTAAAAGGTTTTGCCAATTTAAAGATTGATTTTGAATTGGGGAAACCGTTTAAACCTTACGAACAGGTAAAAAATAATTATAAAGCACAACCCGTAATATAAAAAAATAAAATATTTATCATATGCAGGGTGTCCCAGTAGTGTGTGCACGGAGCCTAGTTCCTAAGGTTTTTATAATATCAACTTGATTCTTGGTACAATGATGGAGAGGTGACAAGAGCCACACTATCCAGCGACAACCTGATACAGGGTGGTTAACCAAAGTTACTTTTTTATAAATAGAACACCCAATATATATTTTTTTATTTTTGTATAGTCCTTGTCATGGCCAATCCAACGATATAAGGGTTGGGAGGGTTTTTATCCAGAACTTTCAAAAATAAGCTAGTTTGAATGAAAAAAAAGGCCTTATTTTGGTTATCCGTGCACTGTATAAAGATATCAAAAAGGTATTTTCTAGTTTGTAGTTTTAGTCCTCGATATTACAGTTGTCGAATTTGCCCAAAAAAATCAAGTGGAATGACTCAAATGAATAGGAGTTGATTCAAATGGTTTTATTTCCAATATTTGCTCCGGAAATTCTTATTCTAATGCCATAGTTAAGACCACACCCTAGTTGTAGTTAAGACAAATGATGAAGAGGCATTTTGTGGGCACGCGCATTTGCTCCTGTGCAGCCGAGTGCTGGAGCATCCGCCATTAGTGGCTAATTTTGTACGAAGCGCTGGGGAGCAGGGCCATAGCTAAGCTTTGTCCATGGGGTGGGTCATGTCTAAAATGTTTGTTCAGGTTAAAATGAAATTGCGCCACAGGTACAAATTTTTGAAATTTTCATTAAATGAATAGCAAATCTTAAATGCATTTTTAAAAAATTGCACGACGGGCGAAAAATTTTGAAGTTCTTAAAACAGTACCTATATGGTGTGAATTTTTCTTTGTGATATCTTTTAATGGGTAACTATACAGGGTGTCCAACTTTATAACTGTACAAATCCGTAAAATCTTCATTTTTAGAGATAATTTCCTAAATTTTTTTTATACACACTATTTCCAAGAAAACCATTTAGCGATTTTTTTATTTAAAATCTGACCCCACAGCGTTAATCAGAACCCCCAAAACCTCTATATACCAAATTTGAATAAAAAATATACAGGGAGTTCCATTCTGTAGGGTGTCAAAGTTGAGCAAAATAGGGATTTTAAAGGCATCTGCCAAGTCAAATGTGCCATGGAATCTCCTCAAAACAGTTGAATGGTCAATAGGACCACTCAAGGTGTTGGTGTGCAAAGGTCCAATACAAAATATACAGAGTGTTCTTATCTGTGCCATCTCAAATTACTGAATTTTTGGAACTTTATACGGGTCAAAAATTGAGTATATCAAAACCGCTCCACACACTATAAACGAACTAAATCTAAAAAATACAGAATCCTGCCAGTCAGTAAGTCCATATCCGTTAAGGTGGCTGGTGTGCCACAACAGGAAACGCACAGAAAATGTATCATCTTAGACAGTGACTTTGTTGAGAAAGGTCCAATAATTTTAATTGTTTTTATTTGTTAGTTGACATTTTGTAAAGAAATATATTACTTTTATGATTATCAATATTTTTTCAATGATTCCAGAGCACTCTTGATCCGTATAAGTTTCATAAAATTTCAGAATTTTGAGATGGCTCAGAGAAAATAGGTACCCTGTATAATTTTGTAGTAAATCTTTTCACACCAACATTTTGAGTGGTCCTGTTGACCATTCAATTGTTTTGAAGGGATTCCATGGCACACTTGACTCGCCAGATGTCTTTAAAATTCCTATTTTGCTCAACTTTGACACCCTACAGAATGTGACTCCCTGTATATTTTTTGTTCAAATTTGGTACATGTGGGTTTTGGGGTGTTCTGATTAACGCTGTGGGGTCAGATTTTAAATAAAAAAATCGCTAAATTGTTTTCGTGAAAATCGGGGGTATAAAAAAATCGCAGCCGGCTCTGGATTTGCATTTTGAAAATGGCAGAAGGGTCAAAGGGAGCGGTTTTTGAAGGCCTTTCAAACAAAAAAAAGTTTAGGCGATTATCTCCAAAAATGAAGATTTTTACGGATTTGTACAGTTTTAAAGTTGGACACCCTGTATATGCCTACTTTTTTAATTTTTTACAAAGAAGATAAAAAAATATATTTTAAATTATATGCATACAATTTAATTATGAACAACACTCCTTGGTCATGTGAAAGTACAAATAATATACAGGGTGTAACTAAACTGATGGTCAAAAATGAAACCACGTATTCTTGGAGTCAAAATAAGGGCACTTCTTCATATATTTAGAAAAAAATACACAATATTTCTTAGTATCTCTAGAAGTATACGAGATATTTTCTTCAAACTTGGCGTGTCACATGAGCGGATGAGTTGTCAAATTTAAGGTTAATATGAAGCTTATGAGGTCCCCAGTTGCGGAGATACAGGGTGTTATTAAAATTAATTAGTTCAGAAAAATATGAATACCCTATATAATCGCATTTTTTAAATTCGTTTTGAATGGTAAATTCAATGGTTAACAAAAAGTATCTCTTAGTATTTTTTCATATTCTCAGCCGTTTTTTAATTATTTTCAAAGAACTGCAATGCTGCAATAAAAAAGTCATTTTAAGAATAAATTTAACAATCTGTGGATGTCAATTAAACTTGGCATTATTTGAATCATTACGCTGCCAACTTTGCACATTAGTATCAATATTTTGAAAAATTATATTTTCATTTGAAGAATTGACTGATATGCACTTTTGCTATGGACTTGCGAATGGCAATAATGAACATGCGGAAACGCATAGTTGCGTGTATTGAAAGAGACGGCGGTCATTTTGAACATTTAATAATTTAATTTTCTAATAGCAATACGTTTCTTTTATTATCGTTTTTGCTTTTGTATTTTGTTAAATAAAGTTTAATTGACATCCACAGATTGCTAGATTTATTCTCAAAGTGACTATTATTCATTGCAGCGTTGCCGTTCTTTAAAAATAATTAAGAAACGGCTGCGAATATGAAAAAATACTAAGAGATACTTTTTGTTAACCATTCTATTCACCACTAAAAACAAATTAAAAAATGTGATTATACAGGGTATTCATCTTTTTCTGAACTAATTAATTTTACTAACACCCTGTATCTCCGCAACTGGGAGCCTCAGAAGCTTCATGTCAACCTTAAGTTTGACGGTTCATCTGCTCATGTGACACGCCAAGTTTCAAGAAAATATCTCGTATACTTCTAGAAATACTAAGAAATATGTGTATTTTTCTCCAAACTTCTACGCTCTGTATAAAAAAACTATGGCCCGTAGGAGAAAAAAATATATGAAGAAGTGCCCTTATTTTGACTCCAAGAATACGTGGTTTCATTTTTGACCATCAGTTTAGTTACACCCTGTATATTAAGCTTCCTAAAAAAAAATTGTGACCTCTACAAATTATAGTATAAAACATTTTTTCTTTAATATTTTGGTACTGATTTTAAGGTGGGTTTGATTACTACAATGCACCACAGGCAAACTTTTTTAGGAATGTGAAGCACAAAAGTTTAAAAGAGGTATATAGAAAATTACAAAATCACAACATCATATAGTTCACAGTATACCTAGTATAATAATAATAATAATAATTCTCACCCTCACAATACTCCAAACTAGGAGTACCCCAGCCCCAGAAGCAACCACATGCTTGTGCGCAACACCGTATTTTTTTATTTTTTTTTCTCAATAGAGGTTGTTTGAATTTATCACTTATCTACGGCTCTCCTAAGGAGTTTGCGCGCTGTTTCGATAGGAGGAAAGTATTTTCTCATCCCAATATCTTGCATCCACTCATTCCGTCTCCACAGAGATCGGCGTCTCTCTTTTGATCTATAAAATGCGCATGCATTCTAGGTCATATGTAGATATCAAATGTGCATGTTTAATGAGTCTCAATGTATATACTATGGATCGTTGGTCATTGATGTTCTACGACGGCCCTCGTTAAATAAACTGTCCTCTGCCAATTTTTAGCCATCCAGCAGAGGGCGCTGGCGTTCGCCTGGATAGCCGCCATATTGAGCCTATTCTAGGAGATTTAGTGTGCATTTTAGGGGAGAAGCGAAATTTGTGGTGGCAACACAAAATGACATTTGTCCATGATCAACGTGTATATGGCCCTCGTGGGGACATATACACGGTGGTGACAATTTCGATGTATCTTGGCTGTGGTTGCTCGAAATTTAGGGGGCCTAGAAAATTTCTGAAACCGGCATCGAGTTGGCCATGACCAAGAACCTAAAACTACAAATTTTCGTTAAATTTGGGTAACCGATGTGGAAGATACAAAAATAAAAAAATCTAATTTTGCCATTTTGTGCGAGTATAATTCACGAATGAATCAAGATATCTGAGATTTAATATCAGAATATTGTAGAAGGTCTGATACCGCAACTTTTGTCTAATTTGACCGACGTATTTTTCATAGTTTCCGAGATACCAATGGTAGGCATCGAAATTGTATATGTATTTAGGTGGGACAAATGATTGTTGTGAAAAAGCAGTTTATTTTACGAGGTCCGTGTGTTGTATGCATCCTATTAATAAAAAACACTCTCCACCACTCTAGGAATATAATATAGGATCTTCGTGGTGCCAAATCAAAAGATGGACCAAAAGGATGGATAAAAGTGGTGTTTCTCCATGCCATTCCAACGCTCGATCTACTCGATATGCACTTTTGCTATGGACTTGCGAATGGCAATAATGAACATGCGGAAACGCATAGTTGCGTGTATTGAAAGAGACGGCGGTCATTTTGAACATTTAATAATTTAATTTTCTAATAGCAATACGTTTCTTTTATTATCGTTTTTGCTTTTGTATTTTGTTAAATAAAGTTTGACATCCACAGATTGCTAGATTTATTCTCAAAGTGACTATTATTCATTGCAGCGTTGCCGTTCTTTAAAAATAATTAAGAAACGGCTGCGAATATGAAAAAATACTAAGAGATACTTTTTGTTAACCATTCTATTCACCACTAAAAACAAATTAAAAAATGTGATTATACAGGGTATTCATCTTTTTCTGAACTAATTAATTTTACTAACACCCTGTATCTCCGCAACTGGGAGCCTCAGAAGCTTCATGTCAACCTTAAGTTTGACGGTTCATCTGCTCATGTGACACGCCAAGTTTCAAGAAAATATCTCGTATACTTCTAGAAATACTAAGAAATATGTGTATTTTTCTCCAAACTTCTACGCTCTGTATAAAAAAACTATGGCCCGTAGGAGAAAAAAATATATGAAGAAGTGCCCTTATTTTGACTCCAAGAATACGTGGTTTCATTTTTGACCATCAGTTTAGTTACACCCTGTATATTAAGCTTCCTAAAAAAAAATTGTGACCTCTACAAATTATAGTATAAAACATTTTTTCTTTAATATTTTGGTACTGATTTTAAGGTGGGTTTGATTACTACAATGCACCACAGGCAAACTTTTTTAGGAATGTGAAGCACAAAAGTTTAAAAGAGGTATATAGAAAATTACAAAATCACAACATCATATAGTTCACAGTATACCTAGTATAATAATAATAATAATAATTCTCACCCTCACAATACTCCAAACTAGGAGTACCCCAGCCCCAGAAGCAACCACATGCTTGTGCGCAACACCGTATTTTTTTATTTTTTTTTCTCAATAGAGGTTGTTTGAATTTATCACTTATCTACGGTTCTCCTAAGGAGTTTGCGCGCTGTTTCGATAGGAGGAAAGTATTTTCTCATCCCAATATCTTGCATCCACTCATTCCGTCTCCACAGAGATCGGCGTCTCTCTTTTGATCTATAAAATGCGCATGCATTCTAGGTCATATGTAGATATCAAATGTGCATGTTTAATGAGTCTCAATGTATATACTATGGATCGTTGGTCATTGATGTTCTACGACGGCCCTCGTTAAATAAACTGTCCTCTGCCAATTTTTAGCCATCCAGCAGAGGGCGCTGGCGTTCGCCTGGATAGCCGCCATATTGAGCCTATTCTAGGGGATTTAGTGTGCATTTTAGGGGAGAAGCGAAATTTGTGGTGGCAACACAAAATGACATTTGTCCATGACCAACGTGTATATGGCCCTCGTGGGGACATATACACGGTGGTGACAATTTCGATGTATCTTGGCTGTGGTTGCTCGAAATTTAGGGGGCCTAGAAAATTTCTGAAACCGGCATCGAGTTGGCCATGACCAAGAACCTAAAACTACAAATTTTCGTTAAATTTGGGTAACCGATGTGGAAGATACAAAAATAAAAAAATCTAATTTTGCCATTTTGTGCGAGTATAATTCACGAATGAATCAAGATATCTGAGATTTAATATCAGAATATTGTAGAAGGTCTGATACCGCAACTTTTGTCTAATTTGACCGACGTATTTTTCATAGTTTCCGAGATACCAATGGTAGGCATCGAAATTGTATATGTATTTAGGTGGGACAAATGATTGTTGTGAAAAAGCAGTTTATTTTACGAGGTCCGTGTGTTGTATGCATCCTATTAATAAAAAACACTCTCCACCACTCTAGGAATATAATATAGGATCTTCGTGGTGCCAAATCAAAAGATGGACCAAAAGGATGGATAAAAGTGGTGTTTCTCCATGCCATTCCAACGCTCGATCTACTAGGGTGGGTAGTACCTTTTCGATATCTTCCTTTATACAGGGTGTATAAGTGACCAAACTAAGGCCTGTTGTTTTGTTTAAGCTAGTTTAAATCTCCAAAAGTTCTGGTCAAAACTCCCCAACAACCCTTATAGCTTTGGATTGGCCGAGACAAGTGCTGTTCAAAAATGAAAAATAATGGAAGTGTTAAAAAAAAGTAACTTGTATCCACCCTATATCAGGTGATCGCTGGATATTAAAACTGCTTTTAAAATATGCCTCTTGTTGCCCTCCACCACCACCGCAACAAAAATCAAGTTGATATCTTAAAAATTCTAGGAGCTAAGCTCCGTTCACACACTAATGGGACCACCAAATAAATGCAAATGAAAGTAGTTTTTTTTTTCAAAAATCATTTTTATCCATGACTTTTTAACTAAAACTAGATTCGGATTTCCTGGGCTTAACAACTTCATATGGAACGTCCTTTACACTAGTTTTTTTACTAAGAACTAAGGTTTTAATTTTAAATTTTGTCGTGCCTTGTACAGTTGTTTTATAAAATACTATAGTCTGTGAATAGTGACATATTTTTGAACCTTTAGTTTTTACAAAACTTCAGAATAGTCCAGAATTAATTTGGAAAAGGCCAGGAGTGTTGATTTTGTAACAAAAAAGACATTGAAGTTGTACGTTGTATGAATTACCACGCCCTAAAAAGCCTCTTCTTCTATGAGACCTGATAATTTAAACAGAGAAATTATATTGACCCAAGGCAATTTCGTAGCTGCTGGCCGTACTACCTTCAGCAAGCAAAAACCTACTTCCACTGCCTTATCAGGATTTAATGGTAAATGAAGAATCTCCCATTAAAAAGTATTATCCTGAAGATTTTCAAACAGATTTGAACGGGAAAAGACAAGAGTGGGAGGCGGTAGTTTTGCTGCCATTTTTAGATGAAAGTGATTTATTAGAAGCAATGAGTCCATGTAATGAGAAGTTGTCCCTTGAAGAAATTGAAAGAAATACTCATGGGCCAATGTAAGTTAAAATCATTCAGGCATAGTTTGTATATCGACAAATCTTGGTTAGGTTGGTTTACGAGTACACCGATGAAGACTTGGGTGCATATCCAGCTCCTGAATATTTTCCTACAATTAGTCACAACAAAGCAAAACTGCATGCTGTGCACATAGAAGACATCCTAGTTCCTAAAGAAAAACTAGTAAAAGGAGCATACCCAGGAGTTAAAATGGACATTTTCTATCCTGGATTCCCCACAATGAAACATCTGAAGTTTAAGGTACTTAATTAAAAAATATGAAATAAATAGACATTTATTGTAACAAAACCTTGTCTTTTTGTAGGCTGATGTAAGAAAGGCAAAAGTAAAAGTATTTGAACAGCCAAGTAGGAACGAGAGTATGATTATAACAGTCATACCTGAGGAGAAGTATTTCGCCAATGACATTCCCACTGATTTGTTGGACAAGTGTGTGTTTGTCAACTGGCCACATCTCGTAGAAGCCAAGTGAGTATAAAGTATTAGAAAAAATCCCTTTTAATTACTGTATATTGAAAAGTAGTTGAAATGTACCCTACAGTATCAAAGTCATTTTAGATGTTTCGTTCGGCCAATATAGGTAATACGAAAGATGGCCAGAAACAACAAAATGATGGTGCAAGGAAAGAGTGTCAATTAGTAATATTTTGTTGCCATTCATGTGTCTAGAGCCATATTTTTCTTAATTTCTAGAAAATCATGTATATGT
The DNA here is from genome assembly GCA_963920635.1 of Pseudeuparius sepicola. Taxonomy (NCBI): domain Eukaryota; kingdom Metazoa; phylum Arthropoda; class Insecta; order Coleoptera; family Anthribidae; genus Pseudeuparius; species Pseudeuparius sepicola. The sequence continues at coordinate 103,033,052 of OY987299.1, read as the reverse complement.
ACTTTCAAAGATAATGAAGAAATGTTGTTTAGAGCTAAAAGATATGATGTGTAACCTACTCGATTATTTTCGAACAATCGTTTCAACAATATTGCAATCTTAGGTTTATTTCTTTTTGAAATGAACTTAAGGTAATTTCTGTTAAAAACATAAATTCTAAATTTCTGAAGACACAGTTTAGAAAATTTAATGTTTGACTAATTTTAATCTTATGTCTAGACGGTGGTTCAAATTCTATACTTGTAGAGGGGCTCCTGAAGTTTTCCTATGTCCATAAGAGAAAAAGAAAAAGTAGTTTATGTGTCATGGGATCAATTTTTAAGAATAGTTGAATGGCGTCACAGAGAAGACCAGAATACAGAGAGTTAATCTTGTCAAATATGTCAAGTGGAGCTCAACTTTAAATGGTAATTAATCCATTGTAGGTCACTGTGGATCTTCTTTCTCAGTTTTAAATTAATTTATAACAAATGAAGAACGCAGTCTACTTCATAGTTTATCTGAACGATTTTATAGGGTGTGTGAAAAATTATGTAAAAGTTGGTCTGCATTTGACATATTTGATAAGATGATCTCTCTGTATTCTGGTCTTCTCTGTGATGTCACATTGCATTTTATTCAACGTGCCATAACTTTTTTTTGTGAATATTTTTGATTTCAGTAAAAAAAACATTTGTGTTCATTTTTTACGTAGAATACAGTGTTGTAGATATATGTATATTTTCTTTGGTTAACAACGTGTAATATCAAGTTTCTAAATTAACTAGTGGCGGAGATATGGGTAATCAGTTACCACTAATTCAATAAAGAAAAAGTTGGTTCAACCCTGTAGAAAATAGTAATAGGTACCTACCTATTATTAATAAGTAACGCCACTCAACCATTAAATTACATATCAATTGGCGCACACTTTAGAACCTTGGAAATAATCATTAACATCTAAACCCTACAATCTGATATTTTTGGTAACTTTTTACATTTAGTTAACATTAAATTTAAAAATATTTACAAAATGCACATGATCCAAAATGTTTACACTGTATACAGTGTTGCGAAGCTTGGAGCATAATATTATAAAGCTGCACCAATGGGGAACTTGCACAAACTTAAATTTGAAAAATATTACTTTAAAACGTAATTTATTGCCATTAAATGAACCACAGTTCACAAAAAAACTCATTTTTTATTTTTATGTAATAAATATAAGCAATTAAAAACTGCATAATTCAAATCATTCTTATAACACGCCCTCCTTGGTTGTGACGTCAAGTAGCTCGTTGGTAGTGGCGCCTCTGGTGGGCGGCGGCACCATATATAAATTAATATGGGCGGCACATGTATCAAAACTACAGCACCACAAGCTTTGTTTAGAAACATCAACAAGAACGTCCCATCCTTGTCTATCCGTCTTATTATAGCCTATCTTAATCTTGATATTGTTGATAATGTTTGAAAAGAGTGTGCTGTATTAAATAGTTATTTACAATATGAGGTGCATAAGCGCACTTTTTTGGCCGAGGAGGTTGTTTAACGCCCGTGTTGCCTCGGGTCTTATAAGTCTCTCCGAGGCCAAAAAGAGCTTACTCATCGAGCAATGTATTACCTTTTTCCTGCTACTGACAATTTCATATTAGGTAGGTAAGTACTTTGAATTTAAATACACTATGGAGTAGATTGTGAGTAATAATCTTCATAATAACCAATGTCCAATTATTACTAAAAATGATAATCAGTGATAAATGTACGAGGTAGAATGCAGTGATAATTAAAAAAAAAAAACTTCTTGTGCGATTGAACCCAGGACCTACGAATTACTAGTTCCGTGGCCTCACTATTTCGTTAAAGAAGTGCCGTAAAAGTGCCTAATTTCGGACAGTGCCCTAATTTCAGAAAGTAGATGTAGAGTTATTTAAATGTCGAGCACCATCTAGTAGTGGATGACCTAATTTGCAACTCTTGGGAATTTGGCACGCTGAAATGTAGTAGGAATCTACCCTAACTCAAATGTCAGTGTAGTTGTGTTAATTCTCCGCATAGTGTGCTATGAAACATTGTTTGAGAAACAGAGTGTTTTATACCTGCATAAACTTTTCCGGTAAGTACAGTGTAAACACATTTTTATTGACTTTTTGCCATAACAATCAGCAACCTTAAGATGTTGCGACTATCTGGCTATTGTCAGATATTTTGAATCAGTTGTCATTTGTTTTAAAAAATATTTCAAGAAAATATATACAAATGATTCTAATTTCGGACGGGTGTCCGAAATTAGGAAGTAGTAATTGATATGGTTAATTCAGGGTGTCTACCAACCTGGAAAACCTGGAAAACCTGGAAATGTCAGGGAATTATTTTTGGTCAGGGAAATCAGGGAAAAATCAGGGAAATCTATCAAATAACCTGGAAATTTCTGGTTTAATAGATATAAAAATAGAAAATCTTTAATTCTTACAAAAACTAATCAAAATTATATCATATTCATTTTGATTCTACTCCACAGAGATCACAATATGCTATTTATTTATATGTGATCCCTGTGCTTCTACTATACTCCAAAGATAATCTAACTAAATAAGATTTTACGAAGCTATTTATTTTTGTTTTGAAGGTGTTTATTTTTTATGTGTAAAAGATATTTCTTTGTTTTATAAGTCATTTTATATTTTTACAATAAATCTTGTATCTTTTTTTTACAGGGTGGCTCATTATAAATTGCTAGTTTTGGAGGTTAGAAAAAAAAAGTTTTTTTTACAAAAGTTATAGATACTAATACAAAGTTTTTTGTGACACTATTGGACCTTATACAGTGTGTTCTAGAAAGCCGTGGCAGACATAACTTATGTTTCTTTAAATGGAACATCTTGTATATTTTTGTTATATATGTTCGCTCCAACCGCCAAATTATGAGCCGAATTCGAGCGGATGACCGATTTTAACCAGGGTGTAAAAAGTTAGGTTAGATTATAAGAAATTTAACATTAAAATAATTTTTGATGATAATATAAAAATCTGGTGTGTTCACAGTGCCTTAAAACCATATAATCTGGCCCTTGATCAGATAAATAAATTTGTAAAATTTACTCAAAATTTAAATTTTATAACCTGGTTCAATTTGGTCATCCGCTCGAATTCGGCTATAGTAATAGCTGACAGTTTGCAAGTATATTCATGCTTTGGAAA